>CM076850.1:47310008-48009168 GCA_039519185.1 Astragalus membranaceus
GCACTTTCCTCGCAATGAGAATCAGTTGGCTGATGCACTAGCCACTTTGTCTTCAATGTTTAATATCAGCTGCGACAAAAGCTTGACTCACATCGGGATTCAGCATCGAGATTTGCCAGCACATCATTATTGCATGGTCATCGAGGAAGAGTCTGATAACAAGCCCTGGTATTATGACATCAAGCAGTACATCTTGAACAGAGAATACCCTCCTGGAGCGTCAGAGAATGACAAGAGAACCCTCAGAAGATTGTCAAGGAATTTCTTTTTGAGCGGTGAAGTTCTATACAAGAGAAATTATGATATGGTCCTTTTAAGGTGTGTGACAGAAGAAGAGGCAACAAAAATCATGAGAGAAGTCCATGAGGGCTCATTTGGGGTTCATTCCAGTGGGCACACCATGGCAAGAAAAATATTAAGAGCTGGCTATTATTGGTTGCAAATGGAATCAGATTGTTATAGTTTCGTAAGAAGATGTCACAAATGTCAAATCTACGCTGATCATATTCATGTACCACCTGCGTCCCTAAATGTCTTGACCGCCTCTTGGACATTCTCAATGTGGGGCATGGACGTCATAGGTCCTACCGAGCCTAAGGCATCAAATGGGCATCACTTCATCCTGGTCGCTATTGATTACTTCACCAAGTGGGTTGAAGCTGCTTCATATTCCAGCATTACCAGCTCCGTGGTTGCTAAGTTTGTAAAGAAAGATTTGATTTGCCGCTATGGGCTTCCGGATAAGATTATCACAGATAATGGCAGCAACTTGAACAGTAAGATGATGAAAGAGTTATGCGAGGACTTCAAAATCCAACATCATAATTCTTCTCCATACCGTCCCAAGATGAATGGGGCAGTCGAAGCGGCCAACAAGAATATCAAGAGGATTGTGCAAAAGATGGTAGTAACCTATAAAGATTGGCACGAGATGCTTCCTTTCGCCTTACATGGGTATCGTACCTCAGTGCGTACTTCAACTGGGGTAACCCCTTTCTCTTTGGTGTATGGATCGGAAGCAGTCCTCCCCATTGAAGTTGAGATACCTTCTCTACGGGTACTAATGGAAACCAAGTTGGAAGAAGCAGAATGGGTCCAAGCTCGTCTGGATCAGCTGAATCCCATTGAAGAGAAAAGAATTGCTGCCCTGTGTCATGGCCAGTTGTATCAACAAAGGATGAAGACAGCTTTCGACAAGAAGGTTCGTCCCCGAGAATTCAGCAAGGGAGACCTTGTGCTCAAGAAGATTCTGCCTATCCAGAGTGACCCCCGTGGGAAATGGACTCCTAGCTATGACGGACCATATGTGGTAAAGAATGCCTTTTCTGGAGGAGCATTGATACTCATCAACATGGATGGTGAAGAACTCAGAAACCCAGTCAATTCAGATTCAGTCAAGAAATATTACGCCTGAGAAAAATAAAAAGGAAAAAGAGAAAAAATGAGCCAAGCAAGAATTAGCTCGCTAGGTTGAAAACCCGAAAGGGCGGCCTAGGCAAAAAAAAGAGCGACCCGGTGGACTGAAAACTCGCAAAGAGCGGTCCAGGCAAAAATTAGGGTCAGAAAGGTTGGACTAAAAAAGTAAAAGAGGCAAGCAGCGTCTCCAAAAGCTTGGGTAAAAGGGTGATCAAGGATATAAGTATGGGTGATTGGCATCAACACTCCAAAGACGAAAAACGCTCATAAGATCTGTTGCGTCCATTTTTCTTGCTTTTTCTTAGTTTCAAAGTTCTCAATGTACTCTTTTCAGTCGGCGCGACCTTTTGCGCGTTCGATTTCCATATGAATAAAAGTCCAAACTCTTCACTCCGTCCGCTTATTGTTTTGTCATTGCTTCCTTTTCATTTGTGCTTTAAAATGTTGTTTTATGGTAGATGATAAATGAATTATGAAAATGTGCATAAATCAGAGCATTAAACTCATTGCGAAACTTTTGAAAATCATGAGAAAAGAAATGATCTCTCAATCAGGTAAATTCATAAAAGCCAAACAAAAGCACTGAGTGCGTCAAAACAATCCACAAAAAAGGCTGAAGCATGACCCTCACACCATTATGGACGATCATCGTGCCTCGTGGCGCAGGTCCTACGATTTGGTTGAACCAGTGAAAGAAAAGCCAAAAAGAGCAAAAGAGCAACAAAAACAAGAAAAATAGAAAAAGAAAACAATAAAAAAGGGGATTAAAAAAAAAGAGAGCAAAAGAGCAATAAAACGAATGAAACTCATGCATTGCATTCATCAAGCATAGACAAAAAAAATTTCATGCAAGCAAGAAGAAGCTCCTGCATCACATCACATTCATCCCATCAGAAAACAATCATGGCATTTGCATTGCATGCATTTGTTCATATCACTCGCAGGTACAAGGACGGATAAATACTTCGGTGTTAATCCTTGCCCTCAGTTCCCAGAAAGTGCTCCCTTAGTTCGGAGTTCAAATGTTTTTCAGTTCAGCGCGCAAGCCTGCATTGCAATTTGGAGTTCAAAATCGCTCTCGTCGGAGTTCAACGCTCCCTTCTGTCCAGGTCTCACGTCGTGTACGACCGCAGCCCCATGTGAGGTTCAACTGAATAGTTGTATCAGCCTAAGATACAGTGGACGCCGTGCATTGATCAGTATATCAGTTCCGGAGCTGATAACGATCCCCCAGGTCGCTCGAAAAGGCCAACAGGAAGCATGCTCCTCAAAGCCACGTGCAAACTCGGATTCGTCAAGAGTCCGTTTAAGGATTACAGGTTTTAGGCAGCCTGGGCAATTTACCGCTTTCTGCACGCCAAGTGCCCGTTTACCGCTTTCTGCACGCCAAGTGCCCATTTACCGCTTTCTGCACGCCAAGTGCCCGTTTTACCTTTTTTGCCCGCACGTCAGTGTTCGTTTACTGCTTTCACATCGACACGAAAGTGTCTACTCTTTATCTTCATTTTACCTCGGAATATGTTTCGGCCAATTCATATTCTTTGTTAAAATCCAGATATAAAAAAACGATAAAAAAGAGAAGGAAAAAGAAAAGAAAGCTCAGGTTTCTCTAGATAGACAAAATTGGTATAATTTCTGAATTCTTTATTTCCATTTTGCCTCGGAATATGTTTCGGCCAATTCATATTCCTTGTCAAAATCCAAATAAAGAGGGGCAGCTGTTATACCCCAATTTTGTCCGTCTTCTTTTTCTAGTTTTAGTCGTTTTACTTAAATCGTGTTTTGAAGTCGCGTGATTACGAGAATTATCAGTATGGCGTCTCAGTTACTAACCCTGGTCAACTTCAATGACCCTGTTCAACTAAATCGAAATACCGCTGTTTTAAATTAGGCATGCACGCGAATGATCGATCGTTTCGTGCGTTCTTCAATTTAATCTTCGTATTTGGATTTAGTCGAACCTAATTGGAACTAACAAAGTCATTTTTCTCGCGATTGGTTTTGTCGTTTCAATTTGGGCTTAAGAACGCGATTCTGAGATAATTTTAGCATTTAGTGGTCAGCGGGCTTATTTATTCTACTTGGGCCTCGTTCTCACGCACTTGTCTAGTTGGGTCCGATATCGCTTTTGTATTTGGCCCGATTTCTTTTATTATTTTTACTTTGTCTATTTTAATTTATTTGGGGCAATATATAGTCCAAAAATGTCAAAAAAATTCTATTTATTTTTTATTTACAATTTAATGGTGTTTAGGAGTCCAAATGTCCAAAAAAATACAAAAAAATTACATCAAAAAAGGCCCAAATGGCCAGATCCGAAAATACAAGTCATAGACAGCAAATTAGGGTTTCAGCAGGTCTCCAAAAGCTGCTGGAACTGTTGGGCCTGGGTCGATCCACTCCAAAACCTGAAAAAAAAAAAGAAACAGCTAATTCAAATCAGCAGCTAAAAAGGGGGGAGGTGGAGTCAGCCCTGAGTCAGCTACTAGCTGTCCAGGAGACAAAGCCATTAACCTGCAATAACCAGAGAATCAAAAATTAATTTTCAGTTTCAAAACTAAGGCTATAAATTGCTAATCTGAAAACCAAAAGGGGGGGGGGACAAAAAATTCGTATATTGTAATACAGATGCACAAAAATTCACACTAAATCAAAGAAGATAGAGCAGTAGAAAAAATTGAAGGAGAAATCTGAGACTAAAGAAAAGGAAAGGGTTTCGTCAAGTCAGGTTTCTTTCTTTTTTGTCTTCTTTTGGTAGTAGCAAGTCCAGCATGCATTCGATCAATAATAGGCAGTTTGTTCTACTGTGAAATATATTAGCATTAGTATTAGAAACAAACTAGTTTTTTTTTTGTGTTCATTATTATTATTTTCAGAAGACAAACAAGATGAAAGGGATTTAGTTTGAAACATGTTGTTTAGTTAAATTATTATTATGATTGTTATTAAACTAGTTTCAGTAAGAAAAAAATCAAAAGATGAAAGCAAGAGTTGGGAACAAGCCTCTGTTCTGCAAGGGATTTAGTTAGCAATATGTTGTTCAGTTATAAAAATTATTTTGTTCTTTAGAAGACAAACAAGAAAAATAAATAAAACAAACAGAGACAGTAAGTAGGGGTTCACAAAAATAAACAAAAAAATAAAATAATAATACCTGTTAGTTCCGGCCACCGTAGACGGTGGCCGTTCGCTCCTGGCCTCCTCCGGTCATCTTCTCCGGCGAAGCTCCGGCGAGATCAATCAAACCGAACCACCTCCTCCATGCCACCGTAGCCAACCCACTCTTCACATCTTCTCACCACCACGGTCACACACCACCGCGAACGGCCAAATCCTCCACACACCATCAATCACCACCGTGCAACCCCAAAGCCATGAACCGAACCATCAACGGCCAACACCCTTCGTCCGACCACCACCATCTTCCACCGTCCTTCGTCCTCTTCCTTCCCAACCCAGAAATCTCCCTTTCTCTCACATTCTCTTTCTCTGTACATCTCACACTCCCTCTCCTGAAAACGGAGATGGGGGCAAAAAAGGAAAACTGGAGGATTTTGTAGATCGGTGATTGTTAGTGAAAGAGAGAAAACGATGGAAGCGGTGGTGAGGAGAAGGGATTCGGTGAGGGCGTAGGAGAAGGAGGTTACGGCGTGGTAAGGCAAAACGGAGTAGAGGAGAGGGAGGCGAAGTCACAGTTGAGGGAGAGGGAAACAAACGCGCAGCAAGGAGAAAGAGAGAAATTTTTTAGGGTTGAGAAATTTGGGGGTGGGGAGTGCGGCGCGCTGAGGGGAGAGGATTTGAGAATTAGGTTTAGTTTTTAGGGTTTGGCTTTATATAGCTAGGTTTTTTTTATTTATTTATCTATTTTTAATATTCAGATTACTGCTGACACCCCCCTCCATTCATGTGCGCACCTCCCTCACTTAAGCCCAGTTTCGCATACTGGGCCCTCAGATGCGAACTGGGCTTCTTTTTTTACACCACCAATTAATTTTACAACCCCTTGCTGCTAATAACACCCTATTTTACCATTTCCCCCCTTTTTCTCGTTTTTTTTTATTTTAATTTAATTCTCTTCAAGACAAAATATTTTCTCATAAATTAAAAACTTTGTTAATAGTCTTGTGAAGCCTTTGCTTGCATGATTATTAACAACGAGGTACTAGTGGTGATCACTTGGAGCCTTTGCTCAATTGATCATCATGAATGCCTAATTTTCCTAACAATTTTTACTAAATCAAAAACTTTGTTAGTAGTCTTGCGAAGCCTTTGCTTGCATGATTATTAATAATGGAGTGCTAACGGTGGTCACTTGGAGCCTTTGCTCAATTGATCATCATGAAAGCTCAATTTTCACAATTAAACAAGATAAAAAAACAAAAACCGTTTTCCAAACAAACAAGAACTACGTAGCTTTGAATTCTCCATCGCACCGGGAGATACGTAGGAACGGGCCATGTCCCGTCAAGCACTTTTTCTAAAAACCTTTTTTCTTTTTCCCCTTTCCCTCCAAAAATAAAAAATTTTATTAAGTTCTTTAATTCATTTTCAATAAGAAATAATGAGGCGAATTAGGTATTTTTCAAATCAACACTTAAAACCACACATTTAATTAAAGGTTCCCTCTCAGTAGAGAGGACGTGTGAGGTGCTAATACCTTCCCCGCGCGTAACCGACCCCCGAACCCAAAACTCTCAGTTTTCAAAGGCCAATCGCTTTCCAAAAAGGTTTTCCCAATATTTTCCTTAATAAATATTGGTGGCGGCTTCATTGTTTTTTTAGAAAAGTTGTAAACGAGGAAGGTTCTCCCTCGGGGGCTTTTTCGGGCGCAACAACCATAAGAGCTTGAAATATTTGTTTGACCAGAAGGAGTTGAATATGACGCAGCGACGTTGGTTGGAGTTGTTGAAGGACTATGATTTCGGTTTGAACTATCACCCAGGCAAAGCTAATGTCGTGGCTGATGCTTTGAGCCGGAAGACTTTGCATATGTCGGCAATGATGGTTAAGGAATTAGAGCTGATTGAGGAGTTCAGAGATATGAGTCTGGTTTGTGAAGTGACGCCTCAGAGTGTTAAGTTAGGAATGTTGAAGATTGGTAATGTTTTCTGAACAGCATCAGAGAAGCCCAGAAATCAGAAGTTAAGCTGGTAGACTTGATGGTTGAGAGTGATCAATCGAAGAATGAGGACTTCAGGTTGGATTCCCAAGGTGTGTTGAGGTTCTGTGGTAGAATTTGCATTCCTGATGATGCAGACATGAAGAGAGCCATTCTTGAAGAGAGTCACAGAAGTAAGTTAAGTATTCATCCGGGAGCTACAAAGATGTATCAAGACCTGAAGAAGTTGTTTTGGTGGCCTGGTATGAAGCGAGATGTGGCGCAGTTCGTTTATGCATGTTTGACTTGCCAGAAGTCAAAGGTTGAGCATCAGAAGCCTGCTGGACTGATGCAACCGTTAGAAATTCCAGAGTGAAAATGGGATAGCATTTCGATGGACTTTGTGACGGGATTGCTAATACTGCGAAAGGGTATGATGCAATTTGGGTGATTGTTGACAGGTTAACGAAATCGTCTCATTTTGTTCCTATCAGCATCACGTATCCGGTGTCGAAGTTGGCGGAGATTTATATCCGGGAGATTGTGAAGCTTCATGGAGTTCCTATGAGTATTGTTTCGGATAGAGATCTGAGGTTCACTTCAGATTTCTGGAAGACTTTGCAAGAGAAGTTGGGGTCTAAGTTGAGGTTGAGTTCGGCATATCATCCTCAGACAGATGGTCAGTCAGAGAGGACAATTCAGTCATTAGAAGATTTGTTGAGGGCTTGTGTTTTGGAACAAGGAGGTTCGTGGGATTCCTACCTTCCACTGATAGAGTTCACGTATAACAACAGTTACCATTCTAGTATTGGGATGGCACCTTTTGAAGCATTATATGGTCGGAAGTGTAGAACCCCGCTGTGTGGTATGAGTCTGGAGAGAGTGTGGTGCTTGGACCGGAGATTGTTCGAGAGACAACTGAGAAAGTGAAGTTGATTCGTGAGAAGATGAAGGCTTCGCAGAGTCGACAGAAGAGTTATCACGACAAGCGGAGGAAAGATTTAGAGTTTCAAGCAGGTGAGCATGTATTTTTGAGAGTCACTCCAGTGACCGGTGTTGGATGCGCTTTGAAGTCGAAGAAGCTCACTCCTCGTTTTATTGGTCCTTATCAGATTTCAGAGAGAGTCGGAAATGTTGCATATAGAGTGGCTTTACCGCCTCACCTTTTGAATTTGCATGACGTGTTTCATGTGTCGCAACTTCGGAAGTATATTTCGGATCCATCTCATGTGATCCGCATGGATGATGTGGAGGTACGGGATAATCTCACGGTGGAGACGATGCCTGTACGGATCGAAGGTCATGAGGTAAAAGTTTTAAGAGGCAAGGAGATTGCGCTGGTGAAAGTAGTCTGGCTAGGAGCTTCCGGAGAGAGCATGACGTGGGAGCTGGAGAGCAAGATGCGGGAATCCTATCCCGAGCTGTTTGAATCAGGTAAAATTTCGAGGACGAAATAATCTAAGTGGGGGGAGAGTTGTAACGCCCAAATAATTTAATTATTCATTTAATTAAATTATTTAGGTATTTTATTAGTATAGTCATATTTAATAATTAATAAAATGATGTTTTATTTAAATTAGGGAGTGATGCTTAGTAATTAGCTGAGTAGTAGACGGGGGCCCGTGATCCAAGAGCCCAAGGCTTAGGCGCATGATTGAGAGCCTAGCTAGGGTTTTGGGATCATTTGCGCGTTGTTGGAGAAAAAGAAAAGAAAGGAGAGAATTGCGAAGAGAGGAGAAGAGAGGGACGGCGCGAAACCAAGGAGAAAGAAGGGAGGAGCTTTGTTGCTGTGGTTTTTTTGGAGTCTTTGTGCAAGAGGATCACGTATTCGGCAAACCTGAGGTAAGGGTGGGTTCTACTTTATAATAGGGTGTATGATGGGGGTTATGTGGGAAATAGGACCTATGATGCCTCTTTGATCTTGTTGATATTGATTTAGTGATGTTTGATTGTACTCATGTTGATTGATCATGGTGAAAATTTGGTGTTTGGTGCGATTTGGTGTTGCGTTTTGGTTGCTGGAAATGGCGCCCTGCTCCTGGGCGCCGTGGCTGTGTCATGTTTCGTCCCTGCTGGAAGCGCCCTGTTGCTGGGCGCCGAGCCAGTGTTGCTTCTGTTGCTGCTTTTGGCCCCCTGGGCGCCCAGTCATGATGTCCTGTTGTTGTTGTTGCTGGAAGTGGCGCCCTAGGCGCCCATGATGCTGTCTTGGTTGCTGGAGTTGGCGCCCTAGGCGCCCAGTGTGGTCTGGTGCGGTTCTGTGTTGTTGAGAAGGGCGCCCTAGGCGCCCAGTGATGTCCCATGTTTCTGCTGTTGCCTGCCTGTGTTGCTGATGTCCTACGCGCCTTGTTGCTGGGCGCCAAGTCTGCTGTTGCCATTGCTGTCCTAGGCGCCCTGTTGCTGGGCACCAAGTCTGCTGTTGCCGTTGTTGCGCTAGGCGCCCTGTCCCTGGGCACCATGTCTGATTTGTTGCTGCTGTGCTAGGCGCCCTGCCCCTGGGCGCCATGTCTGGTTGTGTCGCTGTTGCATTAGGTGCCCTGTTGCTGGGCGCCAGTTTCTGTTCTGTTGCTGATGCTCTTGGCGCCCTGTTGCTGGGCGCCAGTTTCTGTTGTTGTTGTTGCCTGCTAGGCGCCCGGCTGTTGCGCGCCAGTTCTTGTTGTGCTGCTGTCTCACTTGGCGCCCTGTTGCTGGGCGCCAGTTTTTGTCTTGTTGCTGTTGCTGTTTTTCTAAAATAATGTTGCTGTCACAGTGAACAAGTGTTGCTGTTTTTCTAAAAATTGATGTTGCTGTCACAGTGAACAAGTGTTGCTGTTTTTCAAAAAATTGATGTTGCTGTTACAGTGAACAAATGTTGCTGTTTTTCCTAAAAAAATTGCTGTTGCTGTCACCATTTACATGTTGCTGTTTTTATGGAAAATCACTGTTGCTGTCACCATTTTCATGTTGCTGTTTTTATGGAAAATTACTGTTGCTGTCACCATTTTGATGTTGCTGTTTTTCTGAAAATTCACTGTTGCTGTCTCCGTTTTTATGTTGCTGTTTTCCTGGAAAATCATGGTTGCTGTCTCCATTTTTGAGTTGCTGTTTTTATAGGCTATCGTTGCTGTTAGCTGTAAACAAATGCCGCGGTTTGTTGTAAATGTTGAACCAAGGGTAAAACAGTCCTTTATTTTGAATGATAACAAATTACATATATCTACTAATCTTTCACATTGAGCAAAGTGCAGGACTTATTTTAAAAGGAAGAAGACTCAAAAAGGAGAAGCTTGAAGAAGAAGCATCATAAGAAGTTCAAAACCCTATTTTTTGTCTAAGCCTTTTTTAGGACTCTTTGTAAAGGTCCTATCACCTAAAGTGTGTGACACTTTAGATATTGAGAGAGATGATCTTTTCTAATCATACATGATGCATAAAAAAGAATTTTGAAAAGTATTTCAAAAAATAAATTGCATGGTGAAAACCAAACCCTAGAAAATATTTTTTGAAAACCTAAACCCTAAAAATAATTTTGTGGAAAATTGAAATCAGTTCCTATCATTTTATAAAATATATAATCGATTATCTTATGTTACTAAGAGGTACATAATCGATTATATAACTTCACAATGTTTCCATATATATGTACATAATCGATTATGCATTCCTTCTCACCAAGAGATAATCGATTATGATGCATTCCTCTCCTTCCATTTTTTAGAACCAATAATCGATTATTGACTCAAATGTACTCCATACCATAATCGATTATTGACCTGTTTGAAGGCAAATAATCGATTACTTGCTCAATTCCACTACATGTAATAATCGATTATGTGCCTATTCCATACCTTCCTTTTTGGTGAGTTAATCGATTATCCCACATTGCACTTGAGAGAGATAATCGATTACAACATGCATTAATTGTTTTTCAAAAAATCAAACCTCTCCTATCACTATAAATAGGAGAGTGATTTCATTTCTCAGCACACAACAACAAATCTTCATCTCACAATTTCTTCTCTGCTCTCTCATATTCGAATCTCTATAGATCTATTATTCTTCATTGTTTTATTTTTATAAGCTTTTGATTTTAAATTGTTATATCTTTTTTCAAAAGCTGTTTATAGATCTAGATCTGAGATCCTGTGCTCCAACTGTTTTGAATCTTGTTTTTCAAAAAGCTTTGTTTTTCAAAATCATATCTATATTTTTTAAAAGCTTTCAAGCAACCTCAACTTCTATTGTTATATCAATTTTGAAGTGGTTGCAAAAGCAAGATCATCCCTCATCTTATAGAGCATCTATAATATCCTAAGATCACTCATCTCTCTCAGTTTCTAAATTGACTCATTCTCTGAAGTGATTGGATCATAGAACTCTATTGTGTAATTTATTTTATTTCAAGGTGTTTTTGAAATCCTGGGCTTTGTACTTGGGTCTCTCAATCAAGTGATTGAGTTGGTGTTTTGAAATCCTAGGCTTTGTACTTGGGTCTCTCAATCAAGTGATTGAGTTGGTGTTTTGAAATCCTGGGCTGTGTACTTGGGTCTCTCAATAGGGTTATTGAGTTGGTTTAGAAATCCTTAGCAAGAGTGCTTGGGTTCTCAATTCAGGGGAATTGAGATTCACTTATATTGGGGTCGACTGTTTGTATCAAACTCTCTTCAATATAGTGGTTACTAAGTCCAAGGGTTGAAAAGCCTAAGGCCGAGGACGTAGGGGTTTTATCCCGAACCTCGCTAAATTGCTGTGTCTCTCTCTCTTCCCTATCTCTTTATATTTTGCACTTTATTTGCTTATAATATTGATATTATCATAACTGCTTATATTATCATATTCTCAATATAACTGTGCAAATATATCATATTGTAATCTTACTTCTTATTATCTATTTTATTACTGTATACAATATTGATCTGTCCATCATCTCATTCTACTCCTTCTATATTGGTCAAATTTTATTATTCCGCATTTTATCCAAACCAATATCGAAAAAGTTTTTTAAATTGAAAAAGAATCCATTAATCACCTATAACCTTATTCACCCCCCCTCTAAGGTTACTTTTATAGACTCTCAAGTCTAACAAGTGGTATCAGTAGCTAGTAATTGCTTTAGAGCTTTACATCTCGCAATTTAAATTAATCCTGTTATATATCCGTGATTATGGGTTCATTTATGAAAGAAGGAATGTCTTCTAATAGGCCTCCTTTATTTGATGGTACTAACTATGATTACTGGAGTAGTCGTATGAAATGTCATGTGCAGGCTATAGATTTCACTCTGTGGAGAATTATTGTTGATGGACCTCTGATCCCTATGAAGATCAAGATCACAAAACCAGGTAATACTGATGGTGACACTTCAAAAATTCAAGCCACCGGCAAAGCTGAAGAAGTACCGGTAGAAGACATCTACACCATCGACCTGAGTGAGTTAAGAAAATCTGAGCTTGACAAGATATCCCTAAATGCAAAGGCCATGAATATCCTTCATCTATCACTCTGTGAAGAAGAATATGGTAGAGTAAAAGGGTGTCAAAGTGCAAAGGAAATCTGGGACTGCCTACAAGCCACTCATGTCGGGACAAGCCAGGTAAAAGATACTAAAATTAGAATTCTCACCTCTGAATATGAAAGTTTTAAAATAAAAGAAGGTGAGTCTGTCGCAGCAATGCATCAGAGATTAAATTTAATTGTAAACAACTTGAGGGCCTTAGGAAAGAAATACACCAACAAGGATTTGAATGGAAAGATCCTTGAATCCTTAACTGGTGATTTCTTCCCTAAGACTTGTGCTATAACCGAAGCCAAAGACATTGGCACTTTACCTCAAGAAGACCTTATTGGATCATTGCTAGCATTTGAGGTAGTTCTGGCTGCCAAAAAGAATCAAGAAAAAGAAACTGTAAAAGAGAAGAAATCTCTTGCCCTTGCTGCTAAAACTTCTAAAGTAGCAAGGAAAGAGGTTGAATCTGAAGAAGAAACCGATGATGAAGATATGGCTATGCTTGCCAAAAATTTCAAAAAATTTATGAGATTCAAAAAGTTTGGAAAGGGTGACTTTTCAAAGAAGTCCGGGTACAACAAAGAAGACAGGTATGAGAAAAAGAATGATCAACCAAGATGTTTCGAATGCAACAAACCCGGCCACATCAAAGAAAACTGTTACAAGCTGAAATCTAAGCAAAAGAAAGCAATGAAAGCAACATGGGACAATACAGACACTGAAAGTGAGACCGAAGAAGAAGAAGTTGCAAATGCTGTCTGCCTCATGGCAAAGAACACACCTGAAGCAACATGGGACAATCTCAGCACTGATGGTGAATCAGAAGAAGATGAGCAGACCGACAATGCTGTCTGCAGCATGGCAAATGATACATCAAAGGTAATCCTTAACTTTTCTAGTTTCTCTACCTCCTCTATGCATGATGATATGATTGATAATGACTATAGTAGTCACGATCTGAGTGAAGCTTTTGAGGCTCTATATTTCGAACACGAAAAACTTTTGTTAAAATCCAAGAAACTAACAAAGAGCAACAAAAGCCTATCCACTCAAATCGAGACTCTTGAAAGTGAAGTCACTAGATTAAAGAATGAACTACAAAAATCAGTCAACCTTGAATTTCGAGAACTAAAACAAAATTTTGAAAAAGTCAAGGTTGAAAATGAATTTTTGAAAGAATCTTTGAAAAAGTTTGAGGTTGGTGAAAAGACCTTGACTCAGTTGCTTCACTCTCAACATCAATATGTTGATAGGAGAGGTATTGGGTACCAAGGTAATTCCACCACCTCCAGCTCAAACAAAAGTATCACCTTTGTAGCTTCTACTTCTAATCATAAACCTACTATCTTCAAATGCACATATTGTCAAAAGGGAAACCATAGCTCTTCTTCATGCCCCATCCGTAAAATATGTGAGCTTGGAACCCTTGTACCTGTTTGGAAGAAACCAAGGTGGATTGTGAAAGCAAACCCCTTGATAACTAACTCCCAAGGACCCAACAAAAAGGGTACCTCGTGCTAGTTGTTAAACAATTCTTTTGCAGGTTGGTCCCTCAGCTAAAAAGAAAAATGTGTGGATGGTTGATAGTGGTTGCTCAAGGCATATGACTGGTGATGCTTCACTATTTCTAAAACTGAGCAACAAAGCTAGTGGATCTGTAAAGTTTGCCAACAATGAATCTGCTCAAGTAATAGGTAAAGGTTGTGTGGGTAAGGAAAACACAATTAAAATTAAAGATGCTTTATTAGTTGATGGCGTTAAATTTAACTTACTAAGTGTTAGTCAACTATGCGATAATGATTTTGATGTGCACTTTTCTGTTGATAAATGTGTTATCACCCATATGACTTCTAAACTCTACATTACTGGCTTTCGAGAAAACAATGTATACTATGTTGACTTTGATAATGTAAGTGATGAGATAGTATGTATGCCTACCTTGATTGATGATGTGGATTTGTGGCATAGACGTTTAGGACATGCTAGTATAGAACATCTATCTAAGTTAAGTAAGAATGAGCATGTTAGAGGTCTGCCTAAATTGAAATATGAAAAAGGCCAATTATGTGATGCATGTCAACTTGGTAAAATGCACAAAACCTCTTTTAAATCAAAACCTGTTATTTCCACCAAAAATGTGCTTGAACTGCTACATCTTGATTTGTTTGGTGAAATTGACGTCGTAAGTCTAGGAGGGTCTAAGTATGTCTTTGTTATTGTTGATGATTATTCTAGATATACTTGGGTTATCCTACTTGCAAATAAAAGTGATGCTTTTAACGAGTTTGCTAAGTTGTGCAGAAAGCTACAAAATGAGAAAAACTTAGCCATCAAAGAAATTAGAAGCGATCATGGAGGAGAGTACGAAAATTCATCATTCAAGACTTGGTGTGAAAAGTATGGCATTCATCATAACTTTTCAGCTCCAAGAACTCCTCAACAAAATGGTGTAGTTGAAAGAAAGAACAGAACTATACAAGAGATGAGCAGGACAATGCTGAATGAGCACAACCTTCCCAAATATTTCTGGGGTCATGCAGTGGATACAGCGTGTCATGTGCTAAACCGTGTATATTTAAGGCCTTCTCTCAACAAAACACCATATGAGCTGTGGAATGGTAGAGCTCCAAACATTTCATACTTCAAAGTCTTTGGAAGTAAGTGCTTCATTCTTAATACAAAGGACAAGTTGGGTAAGTTTGATGCTAAATCAACTGAAGGTATTTTTATGGGTTATTCAAATCATAGTAGAGCTTATATCGTTTACAATAAAATTGATAAAACTATGCAAGAATCTATTCATATTTCTTTTGATGAAACTAACCCTTTTGATAAGAAAGTTGCTGATGATGAGGATGAAGTGATTGAAGTGATCAAAAATAGATCACCTGAAACTAACAGTGAAAGTGTAGAAGAAGCCGAGGAGGAAGCTGAACCTCAAGAAGAAGTTATAGTGGAACGAGAGCCCCAAGACATTGATGATCATCTCCATGGAAGAACACACGATGATCTGCCCAAAACATGGAAATCAGTTCGAGATCATCCCATGGAGCAAATTATTGGTAGTCCATCAAAGGGGGTAACAACTCGCTCTTCTCTTAATCTTTTATGCTTTCATAGTGCTTTTGTCTCTCAAATAGTTCCAAACAATATCAAGGAAGCTTTAATTGATCCAGAGTGGGTTTTGTCAATGCAAAAAGAACTTGAACAATTTGAAAGAAATAAAGTTTGGCACTTAGTTGAAAAACCGGTCGATCGGACCATCATAGGAACTAAATGGGTTTTTCGCAACAAACTTGACGAAAATGGAACAATTTTATTAAACAAAAGTCGTCTAGTAGTTCAAGGTTTTAATCAAATCGAAGGGGTGGATTTTGAAGAAACTTTTGCTCCTGTGGCTAGATTGGAGTCCATTAGGATAATTTTGGCATTTGCCTCCTACATGGATTTCAAACTACACCAAATGGATGTCAAAAGTGCCTTCCTAAATGGTTTCCTAGAAGAAGAAGTTTTTGTAAAACAACCCCCTGGTTTTGAAGATTTTAAAAATCCCGATCACGTCTTTAAACTTGACAAAGCCCTCTATGGATTGAAACAAGCCCCAAGAGCTTGGTATGAGAGATTAAGCAAACATTTAATTGCCAATGGTTTCCAAAAGGGTAAGATTGATTCTACCTTATTCCTTAAAACCAAGGGCAAACATATGATAGTAGTTCAAATCTATGTTGATGATATTATCTTTGGATCTACTAATGATGATTTGTGCAAGGAATTTTCTGAGATGATGACTAGTGAATTTGAAATGAGTATGATGGGAGAACTTAACTTTTTCTTGGGACTTCAAGTGAAACAATTAAAAGAAGGAATCTTCATATCCCAAACAAAGTTCTCAAAGGAACTGCTGAAGAAATACAACATGAATGACGCAAAAGATATCAGCACTCCTATAGCAACAGCAACCAAACTCGATAAGGATGAGCAAGGTAAACCGGTAAATGAAACTATGTATCGAGGTATGATAGGTAGTCTCTTATACTTAACTGCTTCCCGTCCTGATATCATGTTTGCTGTTTGCCTGTGTGCTCGATTTCAAGCATGTCCAAAAGAATCACATTTGAAAGCTGTAAAACGGATTCTTAGATATGTTAAAGGAACCATAGACTTTGGTTTGTGGTACCCGAAATCAAGTACTTTTGATTTGATTGGTTATTCTGATGCTGATTTTGCTGGTTGTACTCTTGATAGAAAAAGTACTAGTGGAACTTGTCATTTTCTTGGTCCTTGTTTGACCTCCTGGTCTAGTAAGAAGCAGAACAGTGTTGCTTTATCCACAGCTGAAGCTGAATATGTGGCTGTTGGAAACTGCGTCGCACAAGTTCTGTGGATGAAACAAACTTTGGAAGACTTTGGTCTAATTTTTGAAAGTGTGCCTGTTTTGTGTGATAATACAAGTGCCATAAATATTGCTAGGAACCCTATACAACACTCTAGAACTAAACACATTGACATTAGACATCACTTCATTAGAGATCATGTGTCTAGGGGGAGCATTGCATTAAAATTTGTAGGCACGGATGACCAACTAGCGGATATCTTCACTAAACCCCTAGCCGAAGCTCCTTTTTGTAAAATCCGTAGAGAGCTAGGGATGCTTGATTATGCTAGTTTATAAAATGTTTTCTATTTGTTTTTCACCCCCCCTCCTTTTTGATGAAAACAAAGGGGGAGAAAATATGCAAGTTACTATTATATGTGGGGAGAAAATAGGAGAAAATGTATGCTTATGCTTAGGGGGAGCCTTTTTTAAGATTTTTAATCCCTATGCATAATGTAATTTGTTATCATCAAAAAGGGGGAGTTTGTTGAACCAAGGGTAAAACAGTCCTTTATTTTGAATGATAACAAATTACATATATCTACTAATCTTTCACATTGAGCAAAGTGCAGGACTTATTTTAAAAGGAAGAAGACTCAAAAAGGAGAAGCTTGAAGAAGAAGCATCATAAGAAGTTCAAAACCCTATTTTTTGTCTAAGCCTTTTTTAGGACTCTTTGTAAAGGTCCTATCACCTAAAGTGTGTGACACTTTAGATATTGAGAGAGATGATCTTTTCTAATCATACATGATGCATAAAAAAGAATTTTGAAAAGTATTTCAAAAAATAAATTGCATGGTGAAAACCAAACCCTAGAAAATATTTTTTGAAAACCTAAACCCTAAAAATAATTTTGTGGAAAGTTGAAATCAGTTCCTATCATTTTATAAAATATATAATCGATTATCTTATGTTACTAAGAGGTACATAATCGATTATATAACTTCACAATGTTTCCATATATATGTACATAATCGATTATGCATTCCTTCTCACCAAGAGATAATCGATTATGATGCATTCCTCTCCTTCCATTTTTTAGAACCAATAATCGATTATTGACTCAAATGTACTCCATACCATAATCGATTATTGACCTGTTTGAAGGCAAATAATCGATTACTTGCTCAATTCCACTACATGTAATAATCGATTATGTGCCTATTCCATACCTTCCTTTTTGGTGAGTTAATCGATTATCCCACATTGCACTTGAGAGAGATAATCGATTACAACATGCATTAATTGTTTTTCAAAAAATCAAACCTCTCCTATCACTATAAATAGGAGAGTGATTTCATTTCTCAGCACACAACAACAAATCTTCATCTCACAATTTCTTCTCTGCTCTCTCATATTCGAATCTCTATAGATCTATTATTCTTCATTGTTTTATTTTTATAAGCTTTTGATTTTAAATTGTTATATCTTTTTTCAAAAGCTGTTTATAGATCTAGATCTGAGATCCTGTGCTCCAACTGTTTTGAATCTTGTTTTTCAAAAAGCTTTGTTTTTCAAAATCATATCTATATTTTTTAAAAGCTTTCAAGCAACCTCAACTTCTATTGTTATATCAATTTTGAAGTGGTTGCAAAAGCAAGATCATCCCTCATCTTATAGAGCATCTATAATATCCTAAGATCACTCATCTCTCTCAGTTTCTAAATTGACTCATTCTCTGAAGTGATTGGATCATAGAACTCTATTGTGTAATTTATTTTATTTCAAGGTGTTTTTGAAATCCTGGGCTTTGTACTTGGGTCTCTCAATCAAGTGATTGAGTTGGTGTTTTGAAATCCTGGGCTTTGTACTTGGGTCTCTCAATCAAGTGATTGAGTTGGTGTTTTGAAATCCTGGGCTGTGTACTTGGGTCTCTCAATAGGGTTATTGAGTTGGTTTAGAAATCCTTAGCAAGAGTGCTTGGGTTCTCAATTCAGGGGAATTGAGATTCACTTATATTGGGGTCGACTGTTTGTATCAAACTCTCTTCAATATAGTGGTTACTAAGTCCAAGGGTTGAAAAGCCTAAGGCCGAGGACGTAGGGGTTTTATCCCGAACCTCGCTAAATTGCTGTGTCTCTCTCTCTTCCCTATCTCTTTATATTTTGCACTTTATTTGCTTATAATATTGATATTATCATAACTGCTTATATTATCATATTCTCAATATAACTGTGCAAATATATCATATTGTAATCTTACTTCTTATTATCTATTTTATTACTGTATACAATATTGATCTGTCCATCATCTCATTCTACTCCTTCTATATTGGTCAAATTTTATTATTCCGCATTTTATCCAAACCAATATCGAAAAAGTTTTTTAAATTGAAAAAGAATCCATTAATCACCTATAACCTTATTCACCCCCCCTCTAAGGTTACTTTTATAGACTCTCAAGTCTAACAGTAAATTGGTACTGTTCCTGGTGTCATAAATTGTCGTTGTCCCCGGTGTTGAAAAATCGATGCTGCCATTGATGTGGGAAATTTATTGGTGTCTTTGGGGTCGGAGATTGTCGGTCAAGTTGTTAGACTGTCCTATAGGTGTAGGTGTTATTGGTGATGATATAACAGGTGATGTGCCGATTTTGTTGGCTAAGGTGATAGGTGATGGTCTATGACCACTTATTGATATTGGTGATGATGTGTCAATTAAATGACTGTTGTTGTTAATTGCCTCTGGTGCATTGTTCATGGCGTCGCATATATTGCATATGCATTATTTTGGTGATGATGGCTTCGGCCGTTGGAGCTATAGGTGATGATGGTGATGCTCATATAGGTGATGTTGCCCTTATTGGCTATTTTATTGGTGATGATTGGTACCACATGCATATACCCATTGGTGTGGGTTTCATCTCATTCATTTACTCACGATATTAGTGATGATTCTTGGTGATTGTAATTTGGTGTTGTTGTGAAGTGGTAGATATAGCTGTCGTAACTCTAGCATATTGCCTATCATATATGCTATTATAATGTTAGATATCTCACCCCTTCTGTTTGAATGTTACCCCTATGTTGGTAACGTGCAGGTGATTGCGAGTGAAGGCATGTCTACCTTCGCTAGTAGAGTCGGTGTCGTCGCTCTGATACGTAGCACTCGGGGGGATGAACGCTAGGCTTTATTAGTGTCTCTATTATTCTAATTTTTGAAGTTTTTGGTGATGTTAAGATTATTGTTGAACCCTTTATTTTATTCCGCTGCATGGTGATGGAGTTACTATTATGTGTCGTACTATTTAATGGTGAATTTTAATTATTGACGTGTGATGTTTTAACGGTGTAAGTGTAGCATCCCTTGTGGGTGTATTGAAAAACGTTTTTGAAAACTATGATTCTTGTCAAAATTTTCCGGTTAGAAAAGGGGTGTTACAGTACTCGTGTATTCAGTTGTCTCTTTACTTCATTAATAATGT
This sequence comes from Astragalus membranaceus, assembly GCA_039519185.1. Classification (NCBI taxonomy): domain Eukaryota; kingdom Viridiplantae; phylum Streptophyta; class Magnoliopsida; order Fabales; family Fabaceae; genus Astragalus; species Astragalus membranaceus. The sequence goes on from CM076850.1 coordinate 47,329,803, forward strand.
GTTAGGACTCCATTAATAGTAAATGTTTAAGGGAGGGAAATGGAAACACATTGTATGGGGGCCCACTTAGGGGAATAGTGGAATGAGGTAACCAACTGCTGCCACGCTGGCAGCAGTCACGCAAGGCATGCGAGAGGTGTGAATTCTGTTAGTAGAGTATATTAAGAAAGGTTAGCAGGAGCTTGAGACTTAAGCTGGTATTGGGAATATATATGGGCTTGGGACTTGGCAATTGGATTGCCATTTTCACTATTCTATTACTTTTCTTTTCCTTCCTTGTAATTGTTCATCTCAATTCATAGAGATCCTCTGAATTGAAGCTTTTAATACAAGGAGTTCACTTCATTTTACTACTCTGTTTTTTTTTGTTACCTATCATAATGAAATTGAGTTAATTATATGACCAACATGGTTAACGACCTAAGACATTTATATGATACAACATGGCAATCTCATGGCAAAGGTTAGTCAATTAATCATGTCCTTGTGCTTACATGTAGGGTCCCAAGGCACTCATGTAGTACCCTCTTTTAGTTTCATTGTGAGTTTCACAAGGAAAAAAGGAACTAAATAGGTTGGTCATCTAGCACAAAAACTTGTTTAATTGTGTGGAGAGGTGGATAAATGATTCAAACTAACAAATTAAACGATATTTAACCAACCCATGTTCGTGTGCTTACATTTAGAGGTCCTAAGGCACTCATGTAGTACCCTCTTTTAGTTTAATGGTGAGTTTCACAGGGAAAAAAGAGGAACCAAACAAGTTGGTCATTTAGCACAAAAACTTGGTTAATTGTGTGTGGGAGGTGGTAAATGATTCAAACTGAAAAATTAGACGCCCCATGTCCACATGCTTACATTTAGAGGTCCCAAGGCACTCATGTAGTACCCTCTTTTAGTTTCATGGTGAGTTTCACAAGGAAAAGAGAAACTAAACAAGCTGGTTATCTAGCACAAAAAAATTGGTTAATTGTATGGAGGAGGTGGTTAAATGATTCAAACTGACAAATTTGACGACATTTAATCAACCCATGTTATTGTGCTTACATTTAGGGGTCCCAAGGCACTCATGTAGTACCCTCTTTTATTTTCATGGTGAATTTCACAAGGAAAAGAGGAATTAAACAAGTTGGTGATTTAGGACCAAAACTTGGTTAATTATATGGGGGAGGTGGTTAAATGATTCAAACTGACAAATTAGGAGACATTTATACACCTCATGTTCCTGTGCTTACATTTAGGGGTCTCAAGGAACTCACGTAGTACTCTCTTATAGTTTCATGGTGAGTTTCATAAGGAAAGGATGAACCAAACAGATTGGTCATTAAGCTCAAAAACTTGGTTAATTGTATGGGAGAGGTGGTTAAATGATTCAAACTAGTTAATATATTAGATGACATGAAAGATGGTTGGTTACTTCTATAAAAAAGTGGTTAACTGTTATGCTCAATTGATTACTTGGTTATAAGTGACTAATCCAAATCACTATGCCTTTGTGCTTGCGCTTAAGGGTCATAGGGCACTCAAGTGGTGTCCCCCGCGTGATTTCATGGTTGATTTGTACAATAGAATTAGAAAACACATTAGTTAATTGTGTTGATGACCTAGTTAATTTTTTTTTAAAGTATGTAAAAAACTTATGTGAAAAGATCCTACTAAATGTATAGAATAGACTTTGAGTGTAAAGTGCAAATATAAAATACACACTTTATATAAGAAGTATCATAGAACATTAAAATTGAAGCCATGCGTTACAGTTATGCTTTGAACATTTCATATATACAACATTTTATAGGATAGATCATATTTTTGGTGACACCAAAATTTGAAAAATTGAGAGTAGCAGTAAAGCACTATACAAAGATATGTCAATTCAATTACAAGTGAAATCCCCACCCTCAGCCAAATCAAAAGAGACCAAAAGAGCATAAACAAATAACAGAAGCATTGCCCATGATGGCAGCACCTTTACTCCCCTCATTGTGAATTGCAATTACAACACCCCTTTTGCATATCAGTAAAGCATACAACACCACCCATCATAATCCACTACCACATCTTATCCTTAAAAGCAACATCACATTTCGTTTGCTCCAATTTCCTTCCCTTTGCACCAACATCACGATCCTTAGAAGCAACCTTGTCATTTCAGATCAGCTCCCCCCTGCATAAAAGCAACAATCCCATAGATAGCAAATGGCTTTGTGTAGTAATATACTTCCCCCACAAAATCTCATCCTACACACACTCAGAGTTAGCACTACAAAAAAAGCAGGATAAGCGACGGATATTAGCGAGGGAAACCAAATCCGCTGCTAAAAATTACGTAGAGAGGGAAATTAGCAACGGAAACCAAATCCGTCGCTAAACATGGCGTAGGCGCGCTTTTTTTTTTAGAAAAAATTTCCAATCCGTCGCTAATGTCAATATCCGTCGCTAACGGTCCGTCGCTAATGCTGACGTGACCGTTGCGCAGACCTTGGAATGCGTGAGATTCCAAATCCGTCGCTAATTCAAATTTCCGTCGCTATGAATCCGTCGCAAACCCTGACATGACCGTTGAGCAAACCTTGGAATGCGTGAAATAGGCAATCCGTAGCTAATTACTGGATCTGTAACATCCCTAACTTTTAAAGACTCGTACTATGATGCCTAAGGCCGAGTAATTATTTGTGGGAATAATTGGTCGTGTCTCGGGGATTAATAGTCGAGGAAAAGTCCAAAGAAATCCTACTCTACATTTTATTGTGGCTTAGTCATGGTTTAAATGAACAATTCAGCCAAAGGGTAAAATGGTCATTTCACCTCACATCGAAGATTTATTGATTGATTGAAACAATTAATCGCGTCTCGTATAAAGGTTAGCCGTAGGATCTATGTCTTGTAGTTAATCGTAGGATTATAGGGGTTTTAACACCGAAACCTTGGACTAATGGGCCAAGGGCAGTTTGGTCATTTTACCATCACTTAAACCCTCAACCCATTTATCACCACTCAGCTGAACCCACCCCCTTTAACCTCCTTCTCACTTCAGCTGAAACAAAAAAAAAAATGAAAGTAGAAAACTTAAGAAAAGAGGGAGAAGAAGGCTTGAAAGGAAAGAGGAAGGAGGAGGTGGGGCTTCATCAAATTTTAGTGCATGTAAGTGTTCTTACCACTTCTCAACTCCATTTTCGAATTGCTCTTCAATGGTACCATTTCAGAACCTGATTCCCACTCCTTCCCTCACTTCCATTTTCGAGTTATATGCTTCCATGGGGGATATGGAGGAGTTGAGTTTGTTGTTGGTTTGCATGTTCACTATGAACTAGAGATGAAGGGCATCTGAACCCATTTCGTGATCTGGAAGGTATCTTGAAGGTTGTGGAACTACTGGTACAGAGAATGGAAGCTCAAGTTCGAAGTTGCAAGTGATGGAGGGTGATGATTGAAGTCTATCCAGAATTCTGGGCAAAACCCGTGTGACATACCTTCGGTGTTTCCATCATTTCTCGCTGTAAACAACTCCTATGATCACGATTTTTGTTTCTCTGGAAAGTAGACAAAAAGCTCTTCATCTTAGGCACAAGAATCGTATGATTTCATGGAGAAATGAGAGAGATATCCTGTTCACAAATTTCAGTTTCAGAATCAAACACTGTCCTGGACCAGTCTTCTTGTCTTGGTGATATCTCCCAAACCACTGGATGCATGCGTGTGAATCCTTGACCATTCGAAAGTAGACAAAATACTCTTCAGAATGGGCACTGATTTGAATGAGTTTGGTTGCGAATTGACATGGTTATGACTGTTACAAAAGTGTGCATTGATTCTGGAAAACAGAAAGAAGAATGCTGGAAATGTGGTTCATCAAAGTTGTGTTCGGTTCGCCGAAGTCTCGAACGTCATCAGTCCGATATACTGAAGTGGGGTCCAGTAGCGAGGATGATTGACTTAGTTACTGATTGTGCAAGTGGGACCCATAAAGTTCAGATGCGGAGGCACTAGGAGCGTGTACATGACTACGGGGATTGTTCGAGTGGTTACAATCCGGCCGTCCGTGTTCCGGCGGGATTTCTCGCGGGATCGTCAACCGGGTGAGTTCTACTCACGGATAGGGATATTTTTACATGTCTTGAAAATATATCGGTTTAGAGTCATAAGGCATTATCCGTTTTCGAAAGATTTTTGAACCGAAAACCGTTTTTGAGAAACATTACGTTTTACGGTTTTTATGGAATTGTTGAACAATTTATGAAGCTGTGACTAAATTGTTGAAATAAAATGATTTGTAAACTATCTGGAGTATTTGGAATTTTCTGAGATTCAGGGGAATGAAGATTAGGAATCGAACCGAGAGCGAATGGAGAGCGAAAGTGAGAAGATTGCGAGTTGGGCATCAGACTGGTGGTTCTGTCCTCTGGCGCGCCGTTCACGCGGGAGTCGCGCGCCGCGCGTAATTCTGGGCTGCGCTTCTGTCAAGTCGCGCGCCAGTCACGCGTGGGTTGCGCGCCGCGCGCCACTGTGACCCCTTTTGATGCGTAATTCCGTTTTTCTCGTTCACGCTCCGTTCAATCCCGAACCTTTTCTAATCTCTTTCCTAATAAATTTTAAGGTTGTTAACCTACTGAAATCACTATTTTGAAACCATTCAACTCATGTTTTTAGAAAAGAGTTTCGAAAACCTATTTGATCGAGAACGAAAACCATAGTGCGCGTGTGAGAACATCGGCTGATGACTACTGAATAGGTGTATGTTATATGTGTCAACTGATTATGATTATAATGCCGGATGTTTTATTAGATTCATCAAAACGGGTTATAAGTCAATAATATGTTATAACAAGATTATAATGCCGGAGGTCTAACTTAAGGATTCCTCAAAACGGGTTATAGATCGAAAGATATAAATTATCTAAAGAATCATGTGAACGATCCTTTGGTGATCTAAAAGATATAAATTATCAAATAAACATATGTGATAGATCCTTTGGTGATCAAATAGATATATATTATCTAACTCTCGAGAATCGATATGTATTGTAATACATATATCGCGTTGGGTGACGATCCGACAAGTAGCATACTAGGGATGGTAGTCATGACCCCTTACCTAGGCCCTGAATGTGTTTTGGCGTGGTCAACTCACGGGTTGCCGGGATTAGCAAGGATTGCAGTCGGCTTATGCTAAGTTAAAATTTTAAGTTAACATTGCCGGGATTAGCAAGGATTGCAGTCGGTTTATGTTAAGCTATAGCTACCGGGATTAGCAAGGATTGCAGTCGGTTTAAGCTAAGCTATAAAAAACTTAATTGAGAACACGTTTTGCTTGGCATTTCGATTAAAGCTCGTGGTAGCTAATTAAACATTGTTAACGGTTTAATAAAATGAACCGAGTGTTAGTGAGGGGGCACGGTAGGACTCACTGAGACAAGTTGTCTCACCCAATCCATATTTGTTGTTTTTACAGAGAACAGGTTATAAGGACAGAAGGCGGCACAGTTGGTTGTCGGGTTCGAGGAGAAGATTGAAGACTGATTCATTTATAGTTGTCCTTGTTCTTCTGTAGATGTATCTGTATTCGGTCGTATGACTCGAGCTTGTATTATTTTATTTATTAGTTTCCGCTGTTTCTTGTGAAGATGTATATCTGAACAGGAATTTTTATACTCTGATTTGTACCAAATTGTATATTTAGGTATTTCTTGTTAAAGAAATACCGGGGTGTTACATTTGGTATCAGAGCCGTTCGACCTTGTCGGACTTAGTGACTCTCGGGTCGAGAGTATAGGATCGAGTCAGCTAGGGACTTAGACAATTATATGTCAGACCTTTTTAGTATATTATGTGACGTATTGAGTCAGGATCCACTCAATGTTTCATGTAAAGTACTGAAAACTATGACAGATAGTTGCCTCAGCCCCGAAAATGTCCAAAACCCTACACCATAGGATTCTCAGCCTTCTCGTTTCATCAGAACGTGCAGCGGCAGCAGAGGGCTACATATGACATCTGGAAACCATGATGGACATCCGCGATGGTTCGAGGAAACTGTGGGCGGCTGTTCAGTAAATTAATCGGATGCGGCTAGTGAGTCGCAGTATAAGACATTGTAAATCTTATCGAGATTACAAATCAAGCGAAGCCATTGAGCAATAGAAATGACAGTGTACTGAAAGCTATCAGACTGATTAACACCCAAAACCCTGACTTTGTTTAGTCAGCGTATCAGTTTTCGAGATATCGTTTTCATCACAAATCTTACCTTCTGGTGTCAGTCAATCCCAGTTAGGGCAGCAGTCAAGGAAAATCCTTATCGGTTAATTTTAAGCATAGATTCCGATTCTTCTTCTTCCGAGTCACAATGTGACAAATGACAAAGCCAATTGAGTAAAGATACTCCGTCGTCGGTATTGACTAGTGGAATCATAAGTGCCGATCAGGTTAGGTCCCGATCAGGAATTATGAATCAAATTTTTAAAAGCAGATCAGTATGTGGAATCGGTAGAAGTGGCCTTATTTGAATCCGCTGCTGGAAGCACTCCAATCACGGTCTGTGAGAAATTCTCGTTAGTCTTCCGACTCATTTTATTCGTAACTTCTGCTCTGGAACTCCGATTTTTATGTTCCAAGAGGCGTTGGAAAGCTAACGAAAATATCTACACTGATGGATGGATTGTGAACCGTACCTCCAATTATATTGTGAAACATACCTCTGTTTTAAATCCGAATCATAAACTCTAAGCATTCGTGGAATGTGAACCTCCCTGTTGTACTGGTAATTGGAAAAAGGATTCCAATCACTTGGATTAGACTTTTGAACATCAGTTCTGAATCACGTTTACTGTATGTTTTTCCAAGAAACCTACTTCCGGAAATTGTCAGTAGTACTGATGGCCATTCAACCGTTATAAATGATTCCGAAATCTTAATCTATGATACCTCAGCTAACCAGTTGGAAGACCGAGGAGCTTTAAGTCACCTGCGTGGTAAACGTAATGTTGTCGTGGAGTAGAAACCCTTCTGAAGCTAGATCGATTAATGTAATGTAATAATTATGTCTGGATAGACGCGGAAGTTCGGAAAGAAGCGGGACCAGGGAAAATTCTTAGTGATAAATACTGCAATTTCAACGAATCAATACGAAGACACTTATGGTGTGCTCGTTTGATTCTCAAAATAGCTTTTGTTTTCAAAATCCCCTGGTGCCACCGCAATTCCAATTTCGTAACTAATCCGAGAATAATTGCTGCGCTGAAGTTAATCGAGAAACCAAAGATTGTCTAGAATGACTCCAAATCTCACCTCCGAAAGAAGACCGTATGTCGTTCTAGTAGGATTCCCAATATCGAAAATTGCGTCTCCTTAGGATCTGAGTGATCAAGAATCTGTGAAAGATAGGTATCAAAGTTCAAGCCTAGTTGATTTAGGAAGACAGTAGAAACTGGATAAGTCGTGGACTTAGAAAATTCTGAGAGGGCCATAACCTGTGTATGGATACCAAGCTGTAGGTTTGAGTTCCGAGGACCGAGTCATAAGGGTCGAAAGACACACTCTTATTAGTATTTTGGGTCAGTTAACAACATCGTTGGTACCGATGACTGCCTAAAATACTAGAAATGTTCCAAGATAACCGAAGATGTGGGTTACTCAAATGGTTACTCAGAAGTAATGGAAGACTGGGTAACACGTGGATATAATTGCTAGTTGGAGAGGTACCAAGCCATGTTTGGGAGATCATCATTTGACTGTTTTAATGTTCAAGTTTCCGCTACTGAGGTGAAACTCCAATCGTTAATCTTGAATTCGTTAAGATCAACAGTAAGTTGTTGCGACTTTGATCCATCGGATGGGTCAATGCTAATTCTCCATTCTATTGACCTATGGTTAAATGTCGATAAATCAAGTATGTACTGAATTCGAAATTGTCCAATTGTGGTCCAGCACACGATGCTTTTCTAAGAATCCAATGAGTCGAGTACCTATAATGTTTTTACCTTTTTACCTTCTACACCCATTTGATGGTAGAGTGAGTGAGGATGAACCTTATGTCGGTCGGAGACTAAATGATTGGACGGTGACTGTATGGCCCATGAGTGCTTGATAGTGAACTTTACAACCTTTGTGTAGTCTCTTGAGACGATCAAGTCGTGTCTATTTTTCATCATGAAACACGAACCTTTGTTTTTAATCTCGAAGTTTTGTCTTGGACCGATTCGAGAAAGGAATTGAACGGAAGTGAATTGAATCGAGTGGAATAGCAGCTTGAGAAGAAACTTTTCTTCTGGATACCGTATGGTTTGATTTCAAAGAAATTCTCTTAAAGTCATCATTTTGTTCCAATTCAAGCTACGGCTAGGCCGAAACCTTCCGGATTCCTAACTTCGATAGTGCAGGATGTGTGGATACCATAACTATGAGTTCGTGTCCTCAACAGATTGTAGGCATTCCATTGTCCATAACAATTCGTGCCAGCTTTCAAGAGGTCGGAATAGTTAAATTCTGAAGAAAGTCTGTATCTTCATGATGTCTTACACGTGTCTCAGTTGAGAAAATGTATTCCAGATCCACTTCAGCCGTTGAGTGTTGAAACGATCGATCTTCGACCGGAATTATCATTCCAACCTTATCCTAGTCTTATCCTAGGGCGTGGCGTGAAGACATTGAGGTCAAGGACTATTCCGATTGTCACGATAGTCTGGGAAGGCTTCTCAGCCGAAGAGGCTACTCGGGAATTGGAAGAGGACATGATGAACCGATATCAATATCTTTTGCTTAAGGTTCGTTTTGTCAATTTTGAGGACAAAATTTTTAAAAGTTGGGGTGATTGTAACATCCCTAATTTTTAAAGACTCGTACTATGATGCCTAAGGCCGAGTAATTATTTGTGGGAATAATTGGTCGTGTCTCGGGGATTAATAGTCGAGGAAAAGTCCAAAGAAATCCTACTCTACATTTAATTGTGGCTTAGTCATGGTTTAAATGAACAATTCAGCCAAAGGGTAAAATGGTCATTTCACCTCACATCGAAGATTTATTGATTGATTGAAACAATTAATCGCGTCTCGTATAAAGGTTAGCCGTAGGATCTATGTCTTGTAGTTAATCGTAGGATTATAGGGGTTTTAACACCGAAACCTTGGACTAATGGGCCAAGGGCAGTTTGGTCATTTTACCATCACTTAAACCCTCAACCCATTTATCACCACTCAGCTGAACCCACCCCCTTTAACCTCCTTCTCACTTCAGCTGAAACAAAAAAAAAATGAAAGTAGAAAACTTAAGAAAAGAGGGAGAAGAAGGCTTGAAAGGAAAGAGGAAGGAGGAGGTGGGGCTTCATCAAATTTTAGTGCATGTAAGTGTTCTTACCACTTCTCAACTCCATTTTCGAATTGCTCTTCAATGGTACCATTTCAGAACCTGATTCCCACTCCTTCCCTCACTTCCATTTTCGAGTTATATGCTTCCATGGGGGATATGGAGGAGTTGAGTTTGTTGTTGGTTTGCATGTTCACTATGAACTAGAGATGAAGGGCATCTGAACCCATTTCGTGATCTGGAAGGTATCTTGAAGGTTGTGGAACTACTGGTACAGAGAATGGAAGCTCAAGTTCGAAGTTGCAAGTGATGGAGGGTGATGATTGAAGTCTATCCAGAATTCTGGGCAAAACCCGTGTGACATACCTTCGGTGTTTCCATCATTTCTCGCTGTAAACAACTCCTATGATCACGATTTTTGTTTCTCTGGAAAGTAGACAAAAAGCTCTTCATCTTAGGCACAAGAATCGTATGATTTCATGGAGAAATGAGAGAGATATCCTGTTCACAAATTTCAGTTTCAGAATCAAACACTGTCCTGGACCAGTCTTCTTGTCTTGGTGATATCTCCCAAACCACTGGATGCATGCGTGTGAATCCTTGACCATTCGAAAGTAGACAAAATACTCTTCAGAATGGGCACTGATTTGAATGAGTTTGGTTGCGAATTGACATGGTTATGACTGTTACAAAAGTGTGCATTGATTCTGGAAAACAGAAAGAAGAATGCTGGAAATGTGGTTCATCAAAGTTGTGTTCGGTTCGCCGAAGTCTCGAACGTCATCAGTCCGATATACTGAAGTGGGGTCCAGTAGCGAGGATGATTGACTTAGTTACTGATTGTGCAAGTGGGACCCATAAAGTTCAGATGCGGAGGCACTAGGAGCGTGTACATGACTACGGGGATTGTTCGAGTGGTTACAATCCGGCCGTCCGTGTTCCGGCGGGATTTCTCGCGGGATCGTCAACCGGGTGAGTTCTACTCACGGATAGGGATATTTTTACATGTCTTGAAAATATATCGGTTTAGAGTCATAAGGCATTATCCGTTTTCGAAAGATTTTTGAACCGAAAACCGTTTTTGAGAAACATTACGTTTTACGGTTTTTATGGAATTGTTGAACAATTTATGAAGCTGTGACTAAATTGTTGAAATAAAATGATTTGTAAACTATCTGGAGTATTTGGAATTTTCTGAGATTCAGGGGAATGAAGATTAGGAATCGAACCGAGAGCGAATGGAGAGCGAAAGTGAGAAGATTGCGAGTTGGGCATCAGACTGGTGGTTCTGTCCTCTGGCGCGCCGTTCACGCGGGAGTCGCGCGCCGCGCGTAATTCTGGGCTGCGCTTCTGTCAAGTCGCGCGCCAGTCACGCGTGGGTTGCGCGCCGCGCGCCACTGTGACCCCTTTTGATGCGTAATTCCGTTTTTTCTCGTTCACGCTCCGTTCAATCCCGAACCTTTTCTAATCTCTTTCCTAATAAATTTTAAGGTTGTTAACCTACTGAAATCACTATTTTGAAACCATTCAACTCATGTTTTTAGAAAAGAGTTTCGAAAACCTATTTGATCGAGAACGAAAACCATAGTGCGCGTGTGAGAACATCGGCTGATGACTACTGAATAGGTGTATGTTATATGTGTCAACTGATTATGATTATAATGCCGGATGTTTTATTAGATTCATCAAAACGGGTTATAAGTCAATAATATGTTATAACAAGATTATAATGCCGGAGGTCTAACTTAAGGATTCCTCAAAACGGGTTATAGATCGAAAGATATAAATTATCTAAAGAATCATGTGAACGATCCTTTGGTGATCTAAAAGATATAAATTATCAAATAAACATATGTGATAGATCCTTTGGTGATCAAATAGATATATATTATCTAACTCTCGAGAATCGATATGTATTGTAATACATATATCGCGTTGGGTGACGATCCGACAAGTAGCATACTAGGGATGGTAGTCATGACCCCTTACCTAGGCCCTGAATGTGTTTTGGCGTGGTCAACTCACGGGTTGCCGGGATTAGCAAGGATTGCAGTCGGCTTATGCTAAGTTAAAATTTTAAGTTAACATTGCCGGGATTAGCAAGGATTGCAGTCGGTTTATGTTAAGCTATAGCTACCGGGATTAGCAAGGATTGCAGTCGGTTTAAGCTAAGCTATAAAAAACTTAATTGAGAACACGTTTTGCTTGGCATTTCGATTAAAGCTCGTGGTAGCTAATTAAACATTGTTAACGGTTTAATAAAATGAACCGAGTGTTAGTGAGGGGGCACGGTAGGACTCACTGAGACAAGTTGTCTCACCCAATCCATATTTGTTGTTTTTACAGAGAACAGGTTATAAGGACAGAAGGCGGCACAGTTGGTTGTCGGGTTCGAGGAGAAGATTGAAGACTGATTCATTTATAGTTGTCCTTGTTCTTCTGTAGATGTATCTGTATTCGGTCGTATGACTCGAGCTTGTATTATTTTATTTATTAGTTTCCGCTGTTTCTTGTGAAGATGTATATCTGAACAGGAATTTTTATACTCTGATTTGTACCAAATTGTATATTTAGGTATTTCTTGTTAAAGAAATACCGGGGTGTTACATTTGGTATCAGAGCCGTTCGACCTTGTCGGACTTAGTGACTCTCGGGTCGAGAGTATAGGATCGAGTCAGCTAGGGACTTAGACAATTATATGTCAGACCTTTTTAGTATATTATGTGACGTATTGAGTCAGGATCCACTCAATGTTTCATGTAAAGTACTGAAAACTATGACAGATAGTTGCCTCAGCCCCGAAAATGTCCAAAACCCTACACCATAGGATTCTCAGCCTTCTCGTTTCATCAGAACGTGCAGCGGCAGCAGAGGGCTACATATGACATCTGGAAACCATGATGGACATCCGCGATGGTTCGAGGAAACTGTGGGCGGCTGTTCAGTAAATTAATCGGATGCGGCTAGTGAGTCGCAGTATAAGACATTGTAAATCTTATCGAGATTACAAATCAAGCGAAGCCATTGAGCAATAGAAATGACAGTGTACTGAAAGCTATCAGACTGATTAACACCCAAAACCCTGACTTTGTTTAGTCAGCGTATCAGTTTTCGAGATATCGTTTTCATCACAAATCTTACCTTCTGGTGTCAGTCAATCCCAGTTAGGGCAGCAGTCAAGGAAAATCCTTATCGGTTAATTTTAAGCATAGATTCCGATTCTTCTTCTTCCGAGTCACAATGTGACAAATGACAAAGCCAATTGAGTAAAGATACTCCGTCGTCGGTATTGACTAGTGGAATCATAAGTGCCGATCAGGTTAGGTCCCGATCAGGAATTATGAATCAAATTTTTAAAAGCAGATCAGTATGTGGAATCGGTAGAAGTGGCCTTATTTGAATCCGCTGCTGGAAGCACTCCAATCACGGTCTGTGAGAAATTCTCGTTAGTCTTCCGACTCATTTTATTCGTAACTTCTGCTCTGGAACTCCGATTTTTATGTTCCAAGAGGCGTTGGAAAGCTAACGAAAATATCTACACTGATGGATGGATTGTGAACCGTACCTCCAATTATATTGTGAAACATACCTCTGTTTTAAATCCGAATCATAAACTCTAAGCATTCGTGGAATGTGAACCTCCCTGTTGTACTGGTAATTGGAAAAAGGATTCCAATCACTTGGATTAGACTTTTGAACATCAGTTCTGAATCACGTTTACTGTATGTTTTTCCAAGAAACCTACTTCCGGAAATTGTCAGTAGTACTGATGGCCATTCAACCGTTATAAATGATTCCGAAATCTTAATCTATGATACCTCAGCTAACCAGTTGGAAGACCGAGGAGCTTTAAGTCACCTGCGTGGTAAACGTAATGTTGTCGTGGAGTAGAAACCCTTCTGAAGCTAGATCGATTAATGTAATGTAATAATTATGTCTGGATAGACGCGGAAGTTCGGAAAGAAGCGGGACCAGGGAAAATTCTTAGTGATAAATACTGCAATTTCAACGAATCAATACGAAGACACTTATGGTGTGCTCGTTTGATTCTCAAAATAGCTTTTGTTTTCAAAATCCCCTGGTGCCACCGCAATTCCAATTTCGTAACTAATCCGAGAATAATTGCTGCGCTGAAGTTAATCGAGAAACCAAAGATTGTCTAGAATGACTCCAAATCTCACCTCCGAAAGAAGACCGTATGTCGTTCTAGTAGGATTCCCAATATCGAAAATTGCGTCTCCTTAGGATCTGAGTGATCAAGAATCTGTGAAAGATAGGTATCAAAGTTCAAGCCTAGTTGATTTAGGAAGACAGTAGAAACTGGATAAGTCGTGGACTTAGAAAATTCTGAGAGGGCCATAACCTGTGTATGGATACCAAGCTGTAGGTTTGAGTTCCGAGGACCGAGTCATAAGGGTCGAAAGACACACTCTTATTAGTATTTTGGGTCAGTTAACAACATCGTTGGTACCGATGACTGCCTAAAATACTAGAAATGTTCCAAGATAACCGAAGATGTGGGTTACTCAAATGGTTACTCAGAAGTAATGGAAGACTGGGTAACACGTGGATATAATTGCTAGTTGGAGAGGTACCAAGCCATGTTTGGGAGATCATCATTTGACTGTTTTAATGTTCAAGTTTCCGCTACTGAGGTGAAACTCCAATCGTTAATCTTGAATTCGTTAAGATCAACAGTAAGTTGTTGCGACTTTGATCCATCGGATGGGTCAATGCTAATTCTCCATTCTATTGACCTATGGTTAAATGTCGATAAATCAAGTATGTACTGAATTCGAAATTGTCCAATTGTGGTCCAGCACACGATGCTTTTCTAAGAATCCAATGAGTCGAGTACCTATAATGTTTTTACCTTTTTACCTTCTACACCCATTTGATGGTAGAGTGAGTGAGGATGAACCTTATGTCGGTCGGAGACTAAATGATTGGACGGTGACTGTATGGCCCATGAGTGCTTGATAGTGAACTTTACAACCTTTGTGTAGTCTCTTGAGACGATCAAGTCGTGTCTATTTTTCATCATGAAACACGAACCTTTGTTTTTAATCTCGAAGTTTTGTCTTGGACCGATTCGAGAAAGGAATTGAACGGAAGTGAATTGAATCGAGTGGAATAGCAGCTTGAGAAGAAACTTTTCTTCTGGATACCGTATGGTTTGATTTCAAAGAAATTCTCTTAAAGTCATCATTTTGTTCCAATTCAAGCTACGGCTAGGCCGAAACCTTCCGGATTCCTAACTTCGATAGTGCAGGATGTGTGGATACCATAACTATGAGTTCGTGTCCTCAACAGATTGTAGGCATTCCATTGTCCATAACAATTCGTGCCAGCTTTCAAGAGGTCGGAATAGTTAAATTCTGAAGAAAGTCTGTATCTTCATGATGTCTTACACGTGTCTCAGTTGAGAAAATGTATTCCAGATCCACTTCAGCCGTTGAGTGTTGAAACGATCGATCTTCGACCGGAATTATCATTCCAACCTTATCCTAGTCTTATCCTAGGGCGTGGCGTGAAGACATTGAGGTCAAGGACTATTCCGATTGTCACGATAGTCTGGGAAGGCTTCTCAGCCGAAGAGGCTACTCGGGAATTGGAAGAGGACATGATGAACCGATATCAATATCTTTTGCTTAAGGTTCGTTTTGTCAATTTTGAGGACAAAATTTTTAAAAGTTGGGGTGATTGTAACATCCCTAATTTTTAAAGACTCGTACTATGATGCCTAAGGCCGAGTAATTATTTGTGGGAATAATTGGTCGTGTCTCGGGGATTAATAGTCGAGGAAAAGTCCAAAGAAATCCTACTCTACATTTAATTGTGGCTTAGTCATGGTTTAAATGAACAATTCAGCCAAAGGGTAAAATGGTCATTTCACCTCACATCGAAGATTTATTGATTGATTGAAACAATTAATCGCGTCTCGTATAAAGGTTAGCCGTAGGATCTATGTCTTGTAGTTAATCGTAGGATTATAGGGGTTTTAACACCGAAACCTTGGACTAATGGGCCAAGGGCAGTTTGGTCATTTTACCATCACTTAAACCCTCAACCCATTTATCACCACTCAGCTGAACCCACCCCCTTTAACCTCCTTCTCACTTCAGCTGAAACAAAAAAAAAAATGAAAGTAGAAAACTTAAGAAAAGAGGGAGAAGAAGGCTTGAAAGGAAAGAGGAAGGAGGAGGTGGGGCTTCATCAAATTTTAGTGCATGTAAGTGTTCTTACCACTTCTCAACTCCATTTTCGAATTGCTCTTCAATGGTACCATTTCAGAACCTGATTCCCACTCCTTCCCTCACTTCCATTTTCGAGTTATATGCTTCCATGGGGGATATGGAGGAGTTGAGTTTGTTGTTGGTTTGCATGTTCACTATGAACTAGAGATGAAGGGCATCTGAACCCATTTCGTGATCTGGAAGGTATCTTGAAGGTTGTGGAACTACTGGTACAGAGAATGGAAGCTCAAGTTCGAAGTTGCAAGTGATGGAGGGTGATGATTGAAGTCTATCCAGAATTCTGGGCAAAACCCGTGTGACATACCTTCGGTGTTTCCATCATTTCTCGCTGTAAACAACTCCTATGATCACGATTTTTGTTTCTCTGGAAAGTAGACAAAAAGCTCTTCATCTTAGGCACAAGAATCGTATGATTTCATGGAGAAATGAGAGAGATATCCTGTTCACAAATTTCAGTTTCAGAATCAAACACTGTCCTGGACCAGTCTTCTTGTCTTGGTGATATCTCCCAAACCACTGGATACATGCGTGTGAATCCTTGACCATTTGAAAGTAGACAAAATCCTCTTCAGAATGGGCACTGATTTGAATGAGTTTGGTTGCGAATTGACATGGTTATGACTGTTACAAAAGTGTGCATTGATTCTGGAAAACAGAAAGAAGAATGCTGGAAATGTGGTTCATCAAAGTTGTGTTCGGTTCGCCGAAGTCTCGAACGTCATCAGTCCGATATACTGAAGTGGGGTCCAGTAGCGAGGATGATTGACTTAGTTACTGATTGTGCAAGTGGGACCCATCAAGTTCAGATGCGGAGGCACTAGGAGCGTGTACGTGACTACGGGGATTGTTCGAGTGGTTACAATCCGGCCGTCCGTGTTCCGGCGTGATTTCTCGCGGGATCGTCAACCGGGTGAGTTCTACTCACGGATAGGGATATTTTTACATGTCTTGAAAATATATCGGTTTAGAGTCATAAGGCATTATCCGTTTTCGAAAGATTTTTGAACCGAAAACCGTTTTTGAGAAACATTACGTTTTACGGTTTTTATGGAATTGTTGAACAATTTATGAAGCTGTGACTAAATTGTTGAAATAAAATGATTTGTAAACTATCTGGAGTATTTGGAATTTTCTGAGATTCAGGGGAATGAAGATTAGGAATCGAACCGAGAGCGAATGGAGAGCGAAAGTGAGAAGATTGCGAGTTGGGCATCAGACTGGTGGTTCTGTCCTCTGGCGCGCCGTTCACGCGGGAGTCGCGCGCCGCGCGTAATTCTGGGCTGCGCTTCTGTCAAGTCGCGCGCCAGTCACGCGTGGGTTGCGCGCCGCGCGCCACTGTGACCCCTTTTGATGCGTAATTCCGTTTTTCTCGTTCACGCTCCGTTCAATCCCGAACCTTTTCTAATCTCTTTCCTAATAAATTTTAAGGTTGTTAACCTACTGAAATCACTATTTTGAAACCATTCAACTCATGTTTTTAGAAAAGAGTTTCGAAAACCTATTTGATCGAGAACGAAAACCATAGTGCGCGTGTGAGAACATCGGCTGATGACTACTGAATAGGTGTATGTTATATGTGTCAACTGATTATGATTATAATGCCGGATGTTTTATTAGATTCATCAAAACGGGTTATAAGTCAATAATATGTTATAACAAGATTATAATGCCGGAGGTCTAACTTAAGGATTCCTCAAAACGGGTTATAGATCGAAAGATATAAATTATCTAAAGAATCATGTGAACGATCCTTTGGTGATCTAAAAGATATAAATTATCAAATAAACATATGTGATAGATCCTTTGGTGATCAAATAGATATATATTATCTAACTCTCGAGAATCGATATGTATTGTAATACATATATCGCGTTGGGTGACGATCCGACAAGTAGCATACTAGGGAGGGTAGTCATGACCCCTTACCTAGGCCCTGAATGTGTTTTGGCGTGGTCAACTCACGGGTTGCCGGGATTAGCAAGGATTGCAGTCGGCTTATGCTAAGTTAAAATTTTAAGTTAACATTGCCGGGATTAGCAAGGATTGCAGTCGGTTTATGTTAAGCTATAGCTACCGGGATTAGCAAGGATTGCAGTCGGTTTAAGCTAAGCTATAAAAAACTTAATTGAGAACACGTTTTGCTTGGCATTTCGATTAAAGCTCGTGGTAGCTAATTAAACATTGTTAACGGTTTAATAAAATGAACCGAGTGTTTAGTGAGGGGGCACGGTAGGACTCACTGAGACAAGTTGTCTCACCCAATCCATATTTGTTGTTTTTACAGAGAACAGGTTATAAGGACAGAAGGCGGCACAGTTGGTTGTCGGGTTCGAGGAGAAGATTGAAGACTGATTCATTTATAGTTGTCCTTGTTCTTCTGTAGATGTATCTGTATTCAGTCGTATGACTCGAGCTTGTATTATTTTATTTATTAGTTTCCGCTGTTTCTTGTGAAGATGTATATCTGAACAGGAATTTTTATACTCTGATTTGTACCAAATTGTATATTTAGGTATTTCTTGTTAAAGAAATACCGGGGTGTTACATTTGGTATCAGAGTTCGGCCTTGTCGGACTTAGTGACTTCGGGTCGAGACATAGGATCGAGTCAGCTAGGGATTTAGACATTATATGTCAGACCTTTTTAGTATATTATGTGACGTATTGAGTCAGGATCCACTCAATGTTTCATGTAAAGTACTGAAAATTATGACAGATAGTTGCCTCAGCCCCGAAAATGTCCAAAACCCTACACCATAGGATTCTCAGCCTTCTCGTTTCATCAGAACGTGCAGCGGCAGCAGAGGGCTACATATGACATCTGGAAACCATGATGGACATCCGCGATGGTTCGAGGAAACTGTGGGCGGCTGTTCAGTAAATTAATCGGATGCGGCTAGTGAGTCGCAGTATAAGACATTGTAAATCTTATCGAGATTACAAATCAAGCGAAGCCATTGAGCAATAGAAATGACAGTGTACTGAAAGCTATCAGACTGATTAACACCCAAAACCCTGACTTTGTTTAGTCAGCGTATCAGTTTTCGAGATATCGTTTTCATCACAAATCTTACCTTCTGGTGTCAGTCAATCCCAGTTAGGGCAGCAGTCAAGGAAAATCCTTATCGGTTAATTTTAAGCATAGATTCCGATTCTTCTTCTTCCGAGTCACAATGTGACAAATGACAAAGCCAATTGAGTAAAGATACTCCGTCGTCGGTATTGACTAGTGGAATCATAAGTGCCGATCAGGTTAGGTCCCGATCAGGAATTATGAATCAAATTTTTAAAAGCAGATCAGTATGTGGAATCGGTAGAAGTGGCCTTATTTGAATCCGCTGCTGGAAGCACTCCAATCACGGTCTGTGAGAAATTCTCGTTAGTCTTCCGACTCATTTTATTCGTAACTTCTGCTCTGGAACTCCGATTTTTATGTTCCAAGAGGCGTTGGAAAGCTAACGAAAATATCTACACTGATGGATGGATTGTGAACCGTACCTCCAATTATATTGTGAAACATACCTCTGTTTTAAATCCGAATCATAAACTCTAAGCATTCGTGGAATGTGAACCTCCCTGTTGTACTGGTAATTGGAAAAAGGATTCCAATCACTTGGATTAGACTTTTGAACATCAGTTCTGAATCACGTTTACTGTATGTTTTTCCAAGAAACCTACTTCCGGAAATTGTCAGTAGTACTGATGGCCATTCAACCGTTATAAATGATTCCGAAATCTTAATCTATGATACCTCAGCTAACCAGTTGGAAGACCGAGGAGCTTTAAGTCACCTGCGTGGTAAACGTAATGTTGTCGTGGAGTAGAAACCCTTCTGAAGCTAGATCGATTAATGTAATGTAATAATTATGTCTGGATAGACGCGGAAGTTCGGAAAGAAGCGGGACCAGGGAAAATTCTTAGTGATAAATACTGCAATTTCAACGAATCAATACGAAGACACTTATGGTGTGCTCGTTTGATTCTCAAAATAGCTTTTGTTTTCAAAATCCCCTGGTGCCACCGCAATTCCAATTTCGTAACTAATCCGAGAATAATTGCTGCGCTGAAGTTAATCGAGAAACCAAAGATTGTCTAGAATGACTCCAAATCTCACCTCCGAAAGAAGACCGTATGTCGTTCTAGTAGGATTCCCAATATCGAAAATTGCGTCTCCTTAGGATCTGAGTGATCAAGAATCTGTGAAAGATAGGTATCAAAGTTCAAGCCTAGTTGATTTAGGAAGACAGTAGAAACTGGATAAGTCGTGGACTTAGAAAATTCTGAGAGGGCCATAACCTGTGTATGGATACCAAGCTGTAGGTTTGAGTTCCGAGGACCGAGTCATAAGGGTCGAAAGACACACTCTTATTAGTATTTTGGGTCAGTTAACAACATCGTTGGTACCGATGACTGCCTAAAATACTAGAAATGTTCCAAGATAACCGAAGATGTGGGTTACTCAAATGGTTACTCAGAAGTAATGGAAGACTGGGTAACACGTGGATATAATTGCTAGTTGGAGAGGTACCAAGCCATGTTTGGGAGATCATCATTTGACTGTTTTAATGTTCAAGTTTCCGCTACTGAGGTGAAACTCCAATCGTTAATCTTGAATTCGTTAAGATCAACAGTAAGTTGTTGCGACTTTGATCCATCGGATGGGTCAATGCTAATTCTCCATTCTATTGACCTATGGTTAAATGTCGATAAATCAAGTATGTACTGAATTCGAAATTGTCCAATTGTGGTCCAGCACACGATGCTTTTCTAAGAATCCAATGAGTCGAGTACCTATAATGTTTTTACCTTTTTACCTTCTACACCCATTTGATGGTAGAGTGAGTGAGGATGAACCTTATGTCGGTCGGAGACTAAATGATTGGACGGTGACTGTATGGCCCATGAGTGCTTGATAGTGAACTTTACAACCTTTGTGTAGTCTCTTGAGACGATCAAGTCGTGTCTATTTTTCATCATGAAACACGAACCTTTGTTTTTAATCTCGAAGTTTTGTCTTGGACCGATTCGAGAAAGGAATTGAACGGAAGTGAATTGAATCGAGTGGAATAGCAGCTTGAGAAGAAACTTTTCTTCTGGATACCGTATGGTTTGATTTCAAAGAAATTCTCTTAAAGTCATCATTTTGTTCCAATTCAAGCTACGGCTAGGCCGAAACCTTCCGGATTCCTAACTTCGATAGTGCAGGATGTGTGGATACCATAACTATGAGTTCGTGTCCTCAACAGATTGTAGGCATTCCATTGTCCATAACAATTCGTGCCAGCTTTCAAGAGGTCGGAATAGTTAAATTCTGAAGAAAGTCTGTATCTTCATGATGTCTTACACGTGTCTCAGTTGAGAAAATGTATTCCAGATCCACTTCAGCCGTTGAGTGTTGAAACGATCGATCTTCGACCGGAATTATCATTCCAACCTTATCCTAGTCTTATCCTAGGGCGTGGCGTGAAGACATTGAGGTCAAGGACTATTCCGATTGTCACGATAGTCTGGGAAGGCTTCTCAGCCGAAGAGGCTACTCGGGAATTGGAAGAGGACATGATGAACCGATATCAATATCTTTTGCTTAAGGTTCGTTTTGTCAATTTTGAGGACAAAATTTTTAAAAGTTGGGGTGATTGTAACATCCCTAATTTTTAAAGACTCGTACTATGATGCCTAAGGCCGAGTAATTATTTGTGGGAATAATTGGTCGTGTCTCGGGGATTAATAGTCGAGGAAAAGTCCAAAGAAATCCTACTCTACATTTAATTGTGGCTTAGTCATGGTTTAAATGAACAATTCAGCCAAAGGGTAAAATGGTCATTTCACCTCACATCGAAGATTTATTGATTGATTGAAACAATTAATCGCGTCTCGTATAAAGGTTAGCCGTAGGATCTATGTCTTGTAGTTAATCGTAGGATTATAGGGGTTTTAACACCGAAACCTTGGACTAATGGGCCAAGGGCAGTTTGGTCATTTTACCATCACTTAAACCCTCAACCCATTTATCACCACTCAGCTGAACCCACCCCCTTTAACCTCCTTCTCACTTCAGCTGAAACAAAAAAAAAATGAAAGTAGAAAACTTAAGAAAAGAGGGAGAAGAAGGCTTGAAAGGAAAGAGGAAGGAGGAGGTGGGGCTTCATCAAATTTTAGTGCATGTAAGTGTTCTTACCACTTCTCAACTCCATTTTCGAATTGCTCTTCAATGGTACCATTTCAGAACCTGATTCCCACTCCTTCCCTCACTTCCATTTTCGAGTTATATGCTTCCATGGGGGATATGGAGGAGTTGAGTTTGTTGTTGGTTTGCATGTTCACTATGAACTAGAGATGAAGGGCATCTGAACCCATTTCGTGATCTGGAAGGTATCTTGAAGGTTGTGGAACTACTGGTACAGAGAATGGAAGCTCAAGTTCGAAGTTGCAAGTGATGGAGGGTGATGATTGAAGTCTATCCAGAATTCTGGGCAAAACCCGTGTGACATACCTTCGGTGTTTCCATCATTTCTCGCTGTAAACAACTCCTATGATCACGATTTTTGTTTCTCTGGAAAGTAGACAAAAAGCTCTTCATCTTAGGCACAAGAATCGTATGATTTCATGGAGAAATGAGAGAGATATCCTGTTCACAAATTTCAGTTTCAGAATCAAACACTGTCCTGGACCAGTCTTCTTGTCTTGGTGATATCTCCCAAACCACTGGATGCATGCGTGTGAATCCTTGACCATTCGAAAGTAGACAAAATACTCTTCAGAATGGGCACTGATTTGAATGAGTTTGGTTGCGAATTGACATGGTTATGACTGTTACAAAAGTGTGCATTGATTCTGGAAAACAGAAAGAAGAATGCTGGAAATGTGGTTCATCAAAGTTGTGTTCGGTTCGCCGAAGTCTCGAACGTCATCAGTCCGATATACTGAAGTGGGGTCCAGTAGCGAGGATGATTGACTTAGTTACTGATTGTGCAAGTGGGACCCATAAAGTTCAGATGCGGAGGCACTAGGAGCGTGTACATGACTACGGGGATTGTTCGAGTGGTTACAATCCGGCCGTCCGTGTTCCGGCGGGATTTCTCGCGGGATCGTCAACCGGGTGAGTTCTACTCACGGATAGGGATATTTTTACATGTCTTGAAAATATATCGGTTTAGAGTCATAAGGCATTATCCGTTTTCGAAAGATTTTTGAACCGAAAACCGTTTTTGAGAAACATTACGTTTTACGGTTTTTATGGAATTGTTGAACAATTTATGAAGCTGTGACTAAATTGTTGAAATAAAATGATTTGTAAACTATCTGGAGTATTTGGAATTTTCTGAGATTCAGGGGAATGAAGATTAGGAATCGAACCGAGAGCGAATGGAGAGCGAAAGTGAGAAGATTGCGAGTTGGGCATCAGACTGGTGGTTCTGTCCTCTGGCGCGCCGTTCACGCGGGAGTCGCGCGCCGCGCGTAATTCTGGGCTGCGCTTCTGTCAAGTCGCGCGCCAGTCACGCGTGGGTTGCGCGCCGCGCGCCACTGTGACCCCTTTTGATGCGTAATTCCGTTTTTCTCGTTCACGCTCCGTTCAATCCCGAACCTTTTCTAATCTCTTTCCTAATAAATTTTAAGGTTGTTAACCTACTGAAATCACTATTTTGAAACCATTCAACTCATGTTTTTAGAAAAGAGTTTCGAAAACCTATTTGATCGAGAACGAAAACCATAGTGCGCGTGTGAGAACATCGGCTGATGACTACTGAATAGGTGTATGTTATATGTGTCAACTGATTATGATTATAATGCCGGATGTTTTATTAGATTCATCAAAACGGGTTATAAGTCAATAATATGTTATAACAAGATTATAATGCCGGAGGTCTAACTTAAGGATTCCTCAAAACGGGTTATAGATCGAAAGATATAAATTATCTAAAGAATCATGTGAACGATCCTTTGGTGATCTAAAAGATATAAATTATCAAATAAACATATGTGATAGATCCTTTGGTGATCAAATAGATATATATTATCTAACTCTCGAGAATCGATATGTATTGTAATACATATATCGCGTTGGGTGACGATCCGACAAGTAGCATACTAGGGATGGTAGTCATGACCCCTTACCTAGGCCCTGAATGTGTTTTGGCGTGGTCAACTCACGGGTTGCCGGGATTAGCAAGGATTGCAGTCGGCTTATGCTAAGTTAAAATTTTAAGTTAACATTGCCGGGATTAGCAAGGATTGCAGTCGGTTTATGTTAAGCTATAGCTACCGGGATTAGCAAGGATTGCAGTCGGTTTAAGCTAAGCTATAAAAAACTTAATTGAGAACACGTTTTGCTTGGCATTTCGATTAAAGCTCGTGGTAGCTAATTAAACATTGTTAACGGTTTAATAAAATGAACCGAGTGTTAGTGAGGGGGCACGGTAGGACTCACTGAGACAAGTTGTCTCACCCAATCCATATTTGTTGTTTTTACAGAGAACAGGTTATAAGGACAGAAGGCGGCACAGTTGGTTGTCGGGTTCGAGGAGAAGATTGAAGACTGATTCATTTATAGTTGTCCTTGTTCTTCTGTAGATGTATCTGTATTCGGTCGTATGACTCGAGCTTGTATTATTTTATTTATTAGTTTCCGCTGTTTCTTGTGAAGATGTATATCTGAACAGGAATTTTTATACTCTGATTTGTACCAAATTGTATATTTAGGTATTTCTTGTTAAAGAAATACCGGGGTGTTACATTTGGTATCAGAGCCGTTCGACCTTGTCGGACTTAGTGACTCTCGGGTCGAGAGTATAGGATCGAGTCAGCTAGGGACTTAGACAATTATATGTCAGACCTTTTTAGTATATTATGTGACGTATTGAGTCAGGATCCACTCAATGTTTCATGTAAAGTACTGAAAACTATGACAGATAGTTGCCTCAGCCCCGAAAATGTCCAAAACCCTACACCATAGGATTCTCAGCCTTCTCGTTTCATCAGAACGTGCAGCGGCAGCAGAGGGCTACATATGACATCTGGAAACCATGATGGACATCCGCGATGGTTCGAGGAAACTGTGGGCGGCTGTTCAGTAAATTAATCGGATGCGGCTAGTGAGTCGCAGTATAAGACATTGTAAATCTTATCGAGATTACAAATCAAGCGAAGCCATTGAGCAATAGAAATGACAGTGTACTGAAAGCTATCAGACTGATTAACACCCAAAACCCTGACTTTGTTTAGTCAGCGTATCAGTTTTCGAGATATCGTTTTCATCACAAATCTTACCTTCTGGTGTCAGTCAATCCCAGTTAGGGCAGCAGTCAAGGAAAATCCTTATCGGTTAATTTTAAGCATAGATTCCGATTCTTCTTCTTCCGAGTCACAATGTGACAAATGACAAAGCCAATTGAGTAAAGATACTCCGTCGTCGGTATTGACTAGTGGAATCATAAGTGCCGATCAGGTTAGGTCCCGATCAGGAATTATGAATCAAATTTTTAAAAGCAGATCAGTATGTGGAATCGGTAGAAGTGGCCTTATTTGAATCCGCTGCTGGAAGCACTCCAATCACGGTCTGTGAGAAATTCTCGTTAGTCTTCCGACTCATTTTATTCGTAACTTCTGCTCTGGAACTCCGATTTTTATGTTCCAAGAGGCGTTGGAAAGCTAACGAAAATATCTACACTGATGGATGGATTGTGAACCGTACCTCCAATTATATTGTGAAACATACCTCTGTTTTAAATCCGAATCATAAACTCTAAGCATTCGTGGAATGTGAACCTCCCTGTTGTACTGGTAATTGGAAAAAGGATTCCAATCACTTGGATTAGACTTTTGAACATCAGTTCTGAATCACGTTTACTGTATGTTTTTCCAAGAAACCTACTTCCGGAAATTGTCAGTAGTACTGATGGCCATTCAACCGTTATAAATGATTCCGAAATCTTAATCTATGATACCTCAGCTAACCAGTTGGAAGACCGAGGAGCTTTAAGTCACCTGCGTGGTAAACGTAATGTTGTCGTGGAGTAGAAACCCTTCTGAAGCTAGATCGATTAATGTAATGTAATAATTATGTCTGGATAGACGCGGAAGTTCGGAAAGAAGCGGGACCAGGGAAAATTCTTAGTGATAAATACTGCAATTTCAACGAATCAATACGAAGACACTTATGGTGTGCTCGTTTGATTCTCAAAATAGCTTTTGTTTTCAAAATCCCCTGGTGCCACCGCAATTCCAATTTCGTAACTAATCCGAGAATAATTGCTGCGCTGAAGTTAATCGAGAAACCAAAGATTGTCTAGAATGACTCCAAATCTCACCTCCGAAAGAAGACCGTATGTCGTTCTAGTAGGATTCCCAATATCGAAAATTGCGTCTCCTTAGGATCTGAGTGATCAAGAATCTGTGAAAGATAGGTATCAAAGTTCAAGCCTAGTTGATTTAGGAAGACAGTAGAAACTGGATAAGTCGTGGACTTAGAAAATTCTGAGAGGGCCATAACCTGTGTATGGATACCAAGCTGTAGGTTTGAGTTCCGAGGACCGAGTCATAAGGGTCGAAAGACACACTCTTATTAGTATTTTGGGTCAGTTAACAACATCGTTGGTACCGATGACTGCCTAAAATACTAGAAATGTTCCAAGATAACCGAAGATGTGGGTTACTCAAATGGTTACTCAGAAGTAATGGAAGACTGGGTAACACGTGGATATAATTGCTAGTTGGAGAGGTACCAAGCCATGTTTGGGAGATCATCATTTGACTGTTTTAATGTTCAAGTTTCCGCTACTGAGGTGAAACTCCAATCGTTAATCTTGAATTCGTTAAGATCAACAGTAAGTTGTTGCGACTTTGATCCATCGGATGGGTCAATGCTAATTCTCCATTCTATTGACCTATGGTTAAATGTCGATAAATCAAGTATGTACTGAATTCGAAATTGTCCAATTGTGGTCCAGCACACGATGCTTTTCTAAGAATCCAATGAGTCGAGTACCTATAATGTTTTTACCTTTTTACCTTCTACACCCATTTGATGGTAGAGTGAGTGAGGATGAACCTTATGTCGGTCGGAGACTAAATGATTGGACGGTGACTGTATGGCCCATGAGTGCTTGATAGTGAACTTTACAACCTTTGTGTAGTCTCTTGAGACGATCAAGTCGTGTCTATTTTTCATCATGAAACACGAACCTTTGTTTTTAATCTCGAAGTTTTGTCTTGGACCGATTCGAGAAAGGAATTGAACGGAAGTGAATTGAATCGAGTGGAATAGCAGCTTGAGAAGAAACTTTTCTTCTGGATACCGTATGGTTTGATTTCAAAGAAATTCTCTTAAAGTCATCATTTTGTTCCAATTCAAGCTACGGCTAGGCCGAAACCTTCCGGATTCCTAACTTCGATAGTGCAGGATGTGTGGATACCATAACTATGAGTTCGTGTCCTCAACAGATTGTAGGCATTCCATTGTCCATAACAATTCGTGCCAGCTTTCAAGAGGTCGGAATAGTTAAATTCTGAAGAAAGTCTGTATCTTCATGATGTCTTACACGTGTCTCAGTTGAGAAAATGTATTCCAGATCCACTTCAGCCGTTGAGTGTTGAAACGATCGATCTTCGACCGGAATTATCATTCCAACCTTATCCTAGTCTTATCCTAGGGCGTGGCGTGAAGACATTGAGGTCAAGGACTATTCCGATTGTCACGATAGTCTGGGAAGGCTTCTCAGCCGAAGAGGCTACTCGGGAATTGGAAGAGGACATGATGAACCGATATCAATATCTTTTGCTTAAGGTTCGTTTTGTCAATTTTGAGGACAAAATTTTTAAAAGTTGGGGTGATTGTAACATCCCTAATTTTTAAAGACTCGTACTATGATGCCTAAGGCCGAGTAATTATTTGTGGGAATAATTGGTCGTGTCTCGGGGATTAATAGTCGAGGAAAAGTCCAAAGAAATCCTACTCTACATTTAATTGTGGCTTAGTCATGGTTTAAATGAACAATTCAGCCAAAGGGTAAAATGGTCATTTCACCTCACATCGAAGATTTATTGATTGATTGAAACAATTAATCGCGTCTCGTATAAAGGTTAGCCGTAGGATCTATGTCTTGTAGTTAATCGTAGGATTATAGGGGTTTTAACACCGAAACCTTGGACTAATGGGCCAAGGGCAGTTTGGTCATTTTACCATCACTTAAACCCTCAACCCATTTATCACCACTCAGCTGAACCCACCCCCTTTAACCTCCTTCTCACTTCAGCTGAAACAAAAAAAAAAATGAAAGTAGAAAACTTAAGAAAAGAGGGAGAAGAAGGCTTGAAAGGAAAGAGGAAGGAGGAGGTGGGGCTTCATCAAATTTTAGTGCATGTAAGTGTTCTTACCACTTCTCAACTCCATTTTCGAATTGCTCTTCAATGGTACCATTTCAGAACCTGATTCCCACTCCTTCCCTCACTTCCATTTTCGAGTTATATGCTTCCATGGGGGATATGGAGGAGTTGAGTTTGTTGTTGGTTTGCATGTTCACTATGAACTAGAGATGAAGGGCATCTGAACCCATTTCGTGATCTGGAAGGTATCTTGAAGGTTGTGGAACTACTGGTACAGAGAATGGAAGCTCAAGTTCGAAGTTGCAAGTGATGGAGGGTGATGATTGAAGTCTATCCAGAATTCTGGGCAAAACCCGTGTGACATACCTTCGGTGTTTCCATCATTTCTCGCTGTAAACAACTCCTATGATCACGATTTTTGTTTCTCTGGAAAGTAGACAAAAAGCTCTTCATCTTAGGCACAAGAATCGTATGATTTCATGGAGAAATGAGAGAGATATCCTGTTCACAAATTTCAGTTTCAGAATCAAACACTGTCCTGGACCAGTCTTCTTGTCTTGGTGATATCTCCCAAACCACTGGATACATGCGTGTGAATCCTTGACCATTTGAAAGTAGACAAAATCCTCTTCAGAATGGGCACTGATTTGAATGAGTTTGGTTGCGAATTGACATGGTTATGACTGTTACAAAAGTGTGCATTGATTCTGGAAAACAGAAAGAAGAATGCTGGAAATGTGGTTCATCAAAGTTGTGTTCGGTTCGCCGAAGTCTCGAACGTCATCAGTCCGATATACTGAAGTGGGGTCCAGTAGCGAGGATGATTGACTTAGTTACTGATTGTGCAAGTGGGACCCATCAAGTTCAGATGCGGAGGCACTAGGAGCGTGTACGTGACTACGGGGATTGTTCGAGTGGTTACAATCCGGCCGTCCGTGTTCCGGCGTGATTTCTCGCGGGATCGTCAACCGGGTGAGTTCTACTCACGGATAGGGATATTTTTACATGTCTTGAAAATATATCGGTTTAGAGTCATAAGGCATTATCCGTTTTCGAAAGATTTTTGAACCGAAAACCGTTTTTGAGAAACATTACGTTTTACGGTTTTTATGGAATTGTTGAACAATTTATGAAGCTGTGACTAAATTGTTGAAATAAAATGATTTGTAAACTATCTGGAGTATTTGGAATTTTCTGAGATTCAGGGGAATGAAGATTAGGAATCGAACCGAGAGCGAATGGAGAGCGAAAGTGAGAAGATTGCGAGTTGGGCATCAGACTGGTGGTTCTGTCCTCTGGCGCGCCGTTCACGCGGGAGTCGCGCGCCGCGCGTAATTCTGGGCTGCGCTTCTGTCAAGTCGCGCGCCAGTCACGCGTGGGTTGCGCGCCGCGCGCCACTGTGACCCCTTTTGATGCGTAATTCCGTTTTTCTCGTTCACGCTCCGTTCAATCCCGAACCTTTTCTAATCTCTTTCCTAATAAATTTTAAGGTTGTTAACCTACTGAAATCACTATTTTGAAACCATTCAACTCATGTTTTTAGAAAAGAGTTTCGAAAACCTATTTGATCGAGAACGAAAACCATAGTGCGCGTGTGAGAACATCGGCTGATGACTACTGAATAGGTGTATGTTATATGTGTCAACTGATTATGATTATAATGCCGGATGTTTTATTAGATTCATCAAAACGGGTTATAAGTCAATAATATGTTATAACAAGATTATAATGCCGGAGGTCTAACTTAAGGATTCCTCAAAACGGGTTATAGATCGAAAGATATAAATTATCTAAAGAATCATGTGAACGATCCTTTGGTGATCTAAAAGATATAAATTATCAAATAAACATATGTGATAGATCCTTTGGTGATCAAATAGATATATATTATCTAACTCTCGAGAATCGATATGTATTGTAATACATATATCGCGTTGGGTGACGATCCGACAAGTAGCATACTAGGGAGGGTAGTCATGACCCCTTACCTAGGCCCTGAATGTGTTTTGGCGTGGTCAACTCACGGGTTGCCGGGATTAGCAAGGATTGCAGTCGGCTTATGCTAAGTTAAAATTTTAAGTTAACATTGCCGGGATTAGCAAGGATTGCAGTCGGTTTATGTTAAGCTATAGCTACCGGGATTAGCAAGGATTGCAGTCGGTTTAAGCTAAGCTATAAAAAACTTAATTGAGAACACGTTTTGCTTGGCATTTCGATTAAAGCTCGTGGTAGCTAATTAAACATTGTTAACGGTTTAATAAAATGAACCGAGTGTTAGTGAGGGGGCACGGTAGGACTCACTGAGACAAGTTGTCTCACCCAATCCATATTTGTTGTTTTTACAGAGAACAGGTTATAAGGACAGAAGGCGGCACAGTTGGTTGTCGGGTTCGAGGAGAAGATTGAAGACTGATTCATTTATAGTTGTCCTTGTTCTTCTGTAGATGTATCTGTATTCAGTCGTATGACTCGAGCTTGTATTATTTTATTTATTAGTTTCCGCTGTTTCTTGTGAAGATGTATATCTGAACAGGAATTTTTATACTCTGATTTGTACCAAATTGTATATTTAGGTATTTCTTGTTAAAGAAATACCGGGGTGTTACAGGATCCGTCGCTAATGTCACATCAATTTTTAACACCGAAACCCTCTTTTTCTTCTTTCTCTTTTCTTTTCTCTTCTCTCACTCATTTCTCTCCTCCTCCCTCACGAAACCACTGCCACCACCACCAATACCTCTCCATTTTCACCACCACCATCATCATTCCCCGTTTCTCTCACTCACGAACATGAACCATTGAATAGGTCTCTCTCTCTAACCGTCAATACCTCTCCATTTTCTCTCCGTTTTCTCTCCGTTTTCACCACAATTTGGGGTAAGCTTTTGTTGAGTTGTTCCCATGTTCATTGTACTCATTGTAGTTATTTTTTTGTTCTGATTTTTCTTTGTTCTGTTTGCACT
The DNA here is from genome assembly GCA_039519185.1 of Astragalus membranaceus. NCBI lineage: Eukaryota > Viridiplantae > Streptophyta > Magnoliopsida > Fabales > Fabaceae > Astragalus > Astragalus membranaceus. The sequence continues at coordinate 47,360,640 of CM076850.1, forward strand.
TAGGACTTTCTGGGAGTGATCGAACGCATTCTGATTTGGTGGAGTTGTTTCTGTTTCTCTTGCCGGACCTATTTCTGGAATAGTAATTTTAATTTTTGAGCTGCAAATTTGGTGGAAAAACAGGTATTTCAGCGGCCAAACTTTTAATTATTAGGAATAGGAGTTGAATTGTTATTGCTTGTCATGATTTTTTGTTGTTTATTTGTTTTTGTTCTTCAAATTTAATGGGAAAAACATCAAATTTTTATTCTTAAGGGTAATTTTTTGGGCGAATTTTATTTTGTTAAGCTTAATAAATTCTGAATAAGTGTTGGTTTTCAAAATTGGAAATGTATATTATTTGGGGGTATATTGTTGCACAGCTCATTTGTGTATTATTGTTTTGATGTTTGATTAACACTAGGTTAGATGACTATATTGGAAATTGGAAGTTGTTATTGTGTGTTGTTGATGGAAAGGTTGAGGTGCTGTCCCTCACCCCCATATTTTGCTTGAAATCATCTCCATTGAGATAATTGCGAGACTATACTAACAATTTTAAGGTTGGGTGTTAGAAATAACTTCCTTCACTACTTATATGGAAAAGGGTTTTGTTTGTTCTGTCCTTAACCCCCATATTTGGCTCGAAATTGTCTCCACCGAGATCATATCGATGCCACTAACTTGATAGGTTATATTTTAGGTTTAGTTGTGGGAATCTAACGCGTTTTTTTAAATGCGTGTAGATGAATTGGAATCAATTGAATCGTAATTGGGTGTATGATCGGTTATATCCGGGAAGAGCATTTTTGAAGGAAACTTTTGTAAATGGGGTTGAAGAGTTTATTAGGGTAGCATGGCGACATGATAAAGCTAAAAAGGAAGGGGGGATTAGATGTCCATGCCTTAAATGTGACGGTATACCTATTACACCTGATGATAAAATTAGGGTGCACTTGTATCGTATCGGGTTCAGGTGTAATTATTGGATATGGGTGGACCATGGAGAACGACTTCCAAATTTTGACTTAGGGGCTTCTTCAAGCAGTTCTATTTTTGATATTCCATCTAATGAACAATTTGAGTTGATGGAAAGCATGATTTGTGATGGTCTCGGAGTAAATGTGCCATTTGATGAGTCTCAATATGACGATCATGATGAACTTCCAAATGAAGAAGCACAAAGATTTTATTGTTTGTTAAAAGAGTCAAACACACCGTTGTTTGATGGCTCGCCAGAGTCAAATTTATCTATGTGTGTGAAGCTTTTATCTCTCAAGTCCATGAGCAATATTTGAGTTGGGTTTAGATTTTGTGACTCAAATGATGTTGGATGGGACACCTAATAAGGATAGTTTGCCAAAAAGTTATTATGAAGCAAATATGTTAGTTTCAAAGTTGTGATTGGAATGTAAGAAGATTGATTGTTGTGAGGATGGGCACATGTTGTTTTACGACAACGAATTTGGTAAAACTGATGGTGCGCTGCAGGATTGTAGATTTTGTGGAAAGCCGAGGTATAAAGTTCGTAAAGGGGAAAAACGTAATTATAAACTCATTTCTGTAAAGTCGATGTTCTATTTGCCTATAGTTCCAAGGTTGCAGAGAATGTTTGCATCGCCTGAAATTGCAAAGAAAATGACGTGGCATTATGAAAATAGGAATACCTCAGACATTTTACGCCATCCGTCTGATGGTGAGGCGTGGAAACACTTTGATCGAGTGCATTCAGATTTTGCCTCTGACCCACGGAATGTTCAACTTGGTTTGTGCTCTGATGGATTTACTCCATATATCCAAGCATCAGCGTCACCCTATTCTTGTTGGCCAGTCATTGTTACCCCTTACAATCTTCCTCCTGAGATGTGCATGACTAAACCGTATATGTTTTTGACTTGCTTGATACCTGGTCCATCCAATCCAAAATCTAACATTGATATCTTTTTGGAACCTCTAATTGATGATCTCAAGAGATTGTGGCAGGGTGTTGGGACATATGATGCAGCACGAAAGAAGAATTTTATGATGAGAGCAGCATTGATGTGGACAATTAATGACTTCCCGGTTTATGGTATGTTGTCAGGTTGGGGGACTCATGGTAAATTAGCATGCCCCCACTGCATGGAACACACAAAAGCGTTTACGTTGAAATACGGGGGAAAGAATTCTTGGTTTGACTCGCATCGTAGATTCTTACCGCCAGATCATGAATTTAGAAAGAACAAAAGGGCATTCAAGAAAAGGGTAGTTGAAACAGATGTCCCATCGCCTTTGTTGACATCGGGTGAAATTTGGTGTAGAGTTATGAATTTGCCACAAGCCACAGAGGTAGGTGTGCTCTCCCGAGTAGAGTTATGGACGAGTGCATAACTGGACAAAAAGAAGCATATTTTGGAATCTCCCATATTGGAAAGATAATCTATTGAGACACAATCTCAATGTTATGCACATTGAGAAGAATTTCTTTGACAACATATGGTTCACCGTGATGAATGTGAAAGATAAAACCAAAGACAATAATAAGGCTAGAACGGATTCTACTCTTTACTGTAGCAAAAGTCGTTCCAATTTGAATTTGGTGCCAATGGCTAATGGCAAGATGTCAAAACCCAAATCCAAATATTGTCTTACACCCGATGAAGCAAAAGATGTTTGTCGATGGTTGAAAGGATTGAGGATGCCAGATGGCTATTCTTCTAATTTTGCAAGATGTGCAGATGTGCACACCGGGAAGATGTATGGGTTGAAAAGTCATGATTGTCATGTATTCATGGAGTGTTTGCTTCCAATTGCTTTTAGTTCATTGCCAAAGTGTTTTTTGGAACCACTTACTGAAGTGAGTCAATTTTTTAAAAACATGTGCTCTTCAACATTGAGAAAAGATGACCTTCTTAAGATGGAGCTGAATATTGCTTTCATTATCTGTAAGTTGGAGAGAATACTTCCTCCTGGTTTCTTTGATTCTATGGAGCATCTTCCGGTTCACCTTGCATATGAAGCAAGGCTTGGTGGACCAGTTCATTATAGGTGGATGTATCCATTTGAGAGGTAATTATCAATTTCAACATTTTAATTAAAGTGCATATTTAGTATGACTATTTATTTAATCAACTCCCCTTACTCCATATATTTAGATTGATGGGTGATTATAAACGATTAGTGAAGAATAAAGCTAGAGTCGAAGGATCGATCTGCGCAGCTTACTTACATCGTGAAAAAATTTATTTCTGTTCTCATTATTTCAACAACTTTATGTTGTCAAGAAATAATAGAAACGAAATAGAGGTTGAAGAAGAAAGACATGCCCTCACTTTATCTGTGTTTAGCAAACCTGGGCACCTCTCGGGAAAGAAGTCGACTCAGTGGTTATTAGATATGGAGTATAAATCAGCACATATTCATGTCTTGATCAATTGCACTGAAGTTAAACCATATCTTGAGTAAGTGTGTTCAATTCCGTTTTCAATACATAGACATGTAGAGTATGAAGTTATATCATGCCTTGACCAATTTTCATTCTAAAGAGTATGGATAATTCTTTTTCAGTGCATTCTTACAAGTTGAGGGTATACGCACTGAAGATTCTTCTATTCGTATACATGAAAGTTTTCCATCTTGGTTTAATGATAGAGTAAGTAAATAAAATTAATGCTTTAATGTCTAAAGTTCAAAGTAGATATGAGAGATGACTTATTTTTTTTCCATATGTGATTACTTAGGTTTATGAAGCGGAACCAACTCCCATAATCCAACATTTGAGGAACTTAGCTGATGGTCCTTTTCGTGAAGTTAGTGAGTGGCACACGTACCTCGTTAACAGTTATAAATTTGACACTCAATCATGGAGTGAGGGAAAACAAACAATTAATAGTGGGGTATATGTAAAAGGGATTGCAGAATGAGCTGAAGATGAGTACTACGGGGTGATCCAACACATATATGAACTTGAATACAACACTACTACAAAAAAGGCTTTTTGAATCGGTTGTTTAGCACATTTGGAGTCGATTATTTGCCGATTCGAATACCCCCGATTCTAAAGGTGATAACATTTCAAATCAATTAAATAACCGATTCAAAATGGGTAATTCCGAATCGGTTGTTGTAAAACCCGATTCAAAATGCTATCTCAGACAACAAATACGAACCTGCCAAACGAGGAGATTTTGAATCGGTTATATAAAAAACCGATTCTAAATACTATTTTTTGAATCGGTTGCTTATATAACCGATTCTAAATGTCTGTTAATAAATAGACATTTAGAATCGGTTTTATAAACAACCGATTTAAAATGTCTGTTACTAAACATACATTTTGAATCGGTTGTTTATATAACCGATTCTAAATGTCTGTTAATAAGTCAGAAGCTAGTTCCTGTTTATTTTTGTAACATCCTCAAAATAATTAATAGAATTATTTGGATGTTAACCCAATTAAACTAATTTAGTACTTGACTGGTAAATTTATTGAGTGCGAAAATTATTTATTGGTTCTCATCGGATCGTTAACCGGATAATACGGGTCAAGGAAGTTTCGGAATCGAAATAAGAGATTTAGATCAATATGGTAATTGGACCACGTTAACACTTATATATTAAATAAATATATATATGTATACGTGTGTGTGTGTTAAAAAGGAAAAAGAAAGGAAAGAATTAAAGAAAAGAAGAAAGAAGGAAGCGAGAGACAGTGAAGAGAAATGAGAGAAAGAAGAGAAAAAAGAAAGAATGGTGTGGAAGAAGAAGAGGAAAAAGGGGGTACTTCCGCTCATCAAAACGACTTCCTTCCAACACGAAAAATGTTCGGCGTTCCTTCCTCTTCGTTTTGGTACCAATTTCATGACGATCAACTCACTCTCTCTCACTTGGCCATTTTTGTGTTTTGGAGGTTTTGTGGGAGATCCGATTTTGGGTTGGTTTTGAAGGTTTAAGTTCGATTAGGAACGAACCCAAGGTGGATTGCTCGAGTATTAAGTTCGATTGGATGATTGGGAGCTAGTTGGGTGAGTTAGGTTGAAAAATCAAGATTTGAGGTTTTTGTGAATAGTGGCTTGAGGTTGAAGATGATGAATAGTGTCCATGGAGGATTTCGAGGAATTCGGCATTTCGGTCAAAAAGAGGTTTCGCGATCGAGTGGAAAGCTTTGGAAGCGGATTGGGTGTCGCCGGAGCGGGGAGCGTTCGTGTGGTTACTCGGTGATTTCGGCTCGCTCGTGGCTCACGCTTCAAGGGTGAGTTTTACTCACGTTTAGGTTTTTAAATTCAATAAACATAAATTGTGAAATGTGTTTCAGTTTGATTCGTGTCGAAAACGTATTTTGTACGAAAATCACGTTTTAGGTCCAATCGGTTTTTGGATTGTTTGATTGATGATTTGATTATGATCATTGTTGTTTGAATATGTTTTTGGACTGTGTTTATGTTGGGACTGGACTGGAACAGGTATCGGAACTGGTCGGAACGAAGAAAAATGTGAAAACGGGATAAAATATAGTGCTGTCAAAAGCGCACGACCCGTGTGTATGGGCGCACGAACCGTGCGCTGTGTTCTGATTCTGTTTTCCAAAATAGCCCGAAATGATCCTGATCGATTCCATTCCTCTTCTAATCCTTTCCTAACCCTTTTCCAATGATATTAGGCTTATAATGCCATGATTTTGAGTATAACTAAAAAGGGCTTTATAAAATACTTTGAAGTTATAAATTGTTTCCATAAACCGAAATAATAGTACTCGTGTGCGGATATGTTTTATTAATAATAAAGCGGACTATGAGTCCTACGTGGTATGGTATTATGTTCGTCTAAACCGGTCTACGATTCACGATATATATATTATATCGACTATAGGGAACGGCCCAATGCGGGTGTTATGTTCGATTAACGGTCAAACGTAGATGGACTAAATGTTCATTGAGTATAGGTGAACTAACAGGTCATCGAGTGTAGATATATTTATATATTATATCGAGTTTGGGTGACGACCCATGTTGACATACTAGGCGGGGAAGTCATGAGCCCTTACCCTAGGCTCTGTGCCATTAGGAAACACTATTGGTTATGGGGTTCGCCGGGATTACCATGTCTGGGGTCGGTGGTGTGTCAAAGATTAAATAATGCGGTTCATCGGGATTACCATGTCTGGGGTCGGTGCCGTGTTATGTAGTGCGATTCATCGGGATTACCATGTCTGGGGCCGGTGTCGTGCTAGGTTAAATTGCGTGGTCTATAAATTAAACTACAAGAAAGAAAGTTCTATAATACGGTTCACCGGGATTACCATGTCTGGGGTCGGTGCTGTGTTAAGGACTAAATAATGCGGTTCATCGGGATTACCATGTCTGGGGTCGGTGCCGTGTTATGTAGTGTGATTCATCGGGATTACCATGTCTGGGGCCGGTGTCGTACTAGGTTAAAGTGCGGGGTTTATAAATTAAACTCCGAGATAAAAGATTTCATAACTGGACCGCGAGTGTTAGTAGGAGTCTCGGTAGAACTCACTGAGATTGTATCTCACTGTTTAAATGTTGTTGTTTTACAGATAAGCAGGGAAAGTGGAGATCCAAGAGGCACGAGTAGATGGTACTCGGATGGTTGCTGAAGACTTAGCTTTAAGCTTAAGTGTATTATCTTTCCTTGTTATCTGTGTATCAAGACATTTTGTCTTTAGCGTTATGTATTTATTTTCGGCTTTCTTGTAAGATATTGAACACTGTGTTTCACTGATGGTTCATGGTCTTATTTATGTTTAAGACTGTTCTGTTGTTATTCAGTGAAAATTTTATAGTGGTGTTCAGTATTTAAACAGGAAATATATCTCTGATGATTTAGGTTTGGTACACTTGGGTAATTTTACATGTTAAAAATACCGGGGTGTTACAATTTTCTTCCCTTTTTTTTCAATCACCTAATAACATTTTTACAGCAACTCATAATAATACATAAATATGTTTCAATTGAATTCAGCAACTACATGTTTCTTTCAATTCAGCAACTACACACCATCAACTAAAACATGGAACTAAAACATAAAAAGTGGATGACACCTAATTTAATTGTGCCACGTAGATTAAAAAATTACACGTGTACGCTGCCAAGTCAGATTTCCGTTACACAATCAGCATATTTAACGTCAGGGACTAATAATGAAAACGACAAAATAAGATGGGGACCAAAACGCCTATTTCGTTAATCACTACGCCAGATGTTGAGAAAAAGGGCGCCCTATTGAGCAGTGCTCTTGATGTAAGCGCTGCATTTGCTTAAAACACGCAGGGAATGGGCAGCGCTCCTACTGTAAGCGCTGCTTTTGGATAGAAGGCGCTGTCGCAATGGGCTGCGCTTTTTAGGAAACGCTGCCTATGGGTGGGGCGATGGGCAGCGCTTTAAAGGAAAACGTTGTGTATGGGTGGGGAGATGGGCAGCGCTTTTTAGGAAGCGCTGCGTTTGGGTGAACGCGTTGTTGGCAATGGGCAGCGCTTTAAAGGCAAACGCTGCCTATTACTTATATTTTATTTGACATTCCCTCGCGTTCAGCTTCTTCAACGTCTCTCTCTCACAGTTCGCCTCCCACTCTCTCCCTCGTGAAGAACAAAACCAGCAACCTCACACTTGCTCCATCGCGAAGAATAACCCAACAACCTCACACTCTCTCCCTCGTTTCGTTCACTCTTTCGTTTCCTGAAAACCATCGTTCCAGAAAACCCCCAACTCCTCATTTTCGCGTTGGTTTCGTTCACTCTCGCTGAGCTCGCGTTGGTTTCGTTCACTCTCCCCTTGATGTTGTGAGCTCGTCATCGTTTCCTCACTGCGTACAGAGGTTAGTATCCCTCCACGCTCGTTTCCTCACGTCATTGCATGATGTTCTAGTTATTTTAATGGAATTGGAACCTTAGGTTAGATGATTCTATGTGAAGTTGATGATTGATGATTGGTTGTTTGAAAGGGTGAAGTGTTTCTAAACTTGAGGTGAAATGTAGGTGAAGTGTTTGTTGAAATTACCAAATGAAATGCTTGTTATTTGAATGTTGTTCTAGGTTAAGGGATTCTTGTGTTGTATTTCTAAACTTGAGAAATTGAGGATTGATGTTGAATTTGGGGTTGATTTGTTGTTTATTTTACTCCATGAAACTAGTAATTCTATACATGACTTTGTTGAATATGCGAATTGTTTGTTAGGTTTTGCGAATTTGTTTTGCTGGAGCTTCGCCTTTGTTGTTCGAGTTAATCCTGGTTGGAGAGTTCGTTCTAGTTCGTGGTTCTCGTTCGTTCGAGTTCATTGTTGCTTCCACTTGTTCAGGTACTTTTGTTGTTTTGTTGTATTTATTATATGAAGAATGGAAATATGGAAGACATCAAAGTCTTTGATTTCTTGAGTTGAAAATAGTTGAATGCCTTAGCTTCAAAAAAATTGTACGTTGTGTGTTTTTCACCTATAATAGGTTTAAGTTCTCTTATCAGGATTTTATTTTAAATATTGGGAAATTATGGATAGAAAGTGGATGTCTGCCAATCGTCTGTCCAAGGAATATGTCGCTGGAGTGGATTATTTTGTGAACTGTGCTGTTGAACGTTTACGGACTTCTAGTAATATCAAATGTCCTTGTTTAAGTTGTTGTTATGTAAAATCAGTTAATGCAGAGGAGTTGGCAGGACACTTAAAGGGTTACGAAATTGATCAAAGTTACACTTGTTGGACAATGCATGGTGAGGAAAGAGGTGAATCTTCAAATATGGGTAATAGTACTGAGAGATGTGCGCCGGTTGACACCGAAAGACCTACATTTGATGGGGACGAATTTGAAGAGATGGCAAAGGCCGTTGAAGACGATCTTAATGACTGTCCTCAAATGTTTGAGAAGTTGATAACGGATGCGGAGACACCGTTGTATTCGGGTTGTACTGAATTCACAAAATTATTGGCTGTGATAAAGTTGTATAACTTGAAAAATTGCCATGGATGGACGGATAAGCGCTTTACGGAATTACTCGCACTATTGAAAAAAATGTTGCCGAAGGATAATGTGCTCCCTTCTCGGACGTACGATGCAAAACAAATGTTAGGGTCCATTGGCTCGAACTATGAGAAGATACACGCTTGTCCCAATGATTGCATTTTATTTCGGAATGAACATGCATTGTTAAAGTCGTGTCCTAAATGTAATGCATCGCGGTATAAAAAGAAAGAATCTGCTCTAGAAAAGGTGATGTGGTATTTTTCCATGCATAATTCCTCGATTTAGGCGCATGTACCGTAGTTCAGAAGATGCAAAACACTTGACATGGCATGAGGATGAAAGGATTAAAGATGGCATGCTACGACACCCGGTGGATTCTCCGCAATGGAAGAAAGTTTCACCCTGAGGGCTATGACTTTTGGCACAATTAATGACTTTCTAGCATACGGCAATCTATCTGGGTACTGTAACAAAGGTCAGTGTGCATGCCCTATATGTGAAGATAACACTGATTGGATGTGGTTGGAACATGGTAAGAAGAATATCTACCCTAGTCATCGTAGATTTTTGCCGTCTACTCATCAGTATCGACTGTTGAAAAAGGCATTTAATGGGAATACCGAAACCCGTAAAGCTCCCATGGCTTTGACGGGTAAACAACTATTTGAAAAGGTGAAAGATTTGAACATTAAATTTGGGAAGCCTTTTGCAGGAGAGCTTGCCAAACGGGGGTGGAAGAAAAAGTCAATTTTCTTTGAGTTGCCATACTGGAAGCCATTATATGTAAGGCACTTCATTGATGTGATGCATGTTGAAAAAAATGTCTTTGAAAGTGTCATTGGTACGTTACTCAATATTCCAGGAAAGACAAAAGATACCATCAACTCGAGGTTCGACTTGCTTAGTATGGGGTTGAGACCAGAATTGGGTCCGATAAAAAAGGGTACACGTACATATCTACCTCCGGCAGCTCATACTCTATCTAAAAAGGAGAAGACCGGGTTTTGTAAGTTTCTTCACGGAGTTAAAGTTCCAGAGGGGTACTCTTCAAATGTTACGAACCTTGTATCGATGAAAGACCTCAAGTTAAAGTCTTTAAAGTCCCATGATTGTCATGTTCTAATGGAGAATTTGCTACCCATTGGTATACGATCCATTTTGCCTAAGAAAGTGCGCAAGACCCTAACCAAACTTTGTTTCGTCTTTAAGGTGATTTGTAGTAGAATGATTGACCCTGGAAAGTTGCCATCATTGCAAAGAGAAATTACTGTCACTTTGTGTGAGCTTGAGATGTATTTCCCACCTTCTTTTTTTGACATAATGATTCATCTAATAGTTCATCTAATTAGAGAGACACAATTGTGTGGCCCATGTTACATGAGATTGAGGTATCCGTTTGAGAGTTACATGAAGATATTAAAAGGGTATGTGAAAACCGATCATGACCCTGGTACATATATATTACATCAAATAATGCCTTTATTATTTTTTGTTTATAATTGATTTAGGACAACAATGAGTGTGAGTGTGATTTGTATATGTCAAACCCATATCAAATGGTTGCAATAGGCTCTATACGTAAACAATTGGGTCCCTTGATGCACAATTTACCCCTAGCTCCAGATCATCTTAGAGTCAGAGTTGACTGTGCAATTGTGGGGGATGCACCATTGCCTGTTCCAGTTGACAGTATAGATTTACTGATTGTGCAAAATGCAGTTGGTACCTTTGTGGCATGGCCAACACACTTTGTCGTTGTAAGTGACAATATATTTGTAACTAACTAGTTATTATTTTTTGTCATATATTGTGTGCTAACTAAGTAATTATTATTTTTTATATATAGGTACGCCAAAATGCAAAATCTAGGGGCACAAGTGTTGGCAAGGAAAAATCTACTGGCAAGAAAGTGTCTCGGTCTGGCCCTTCTACACAAGTTTCTCAGCCCGCCCCTCCTCGAAAAGTGACTCAGCCCTCCCCTCCCCCAACAGTGAGTCAGCCCTCCCCTCCTCCAAAAGTGACTCAGCCCCCCTTCTCCAGTTGTGTCTTAGCCCTCCGCCTCTTCCATTAATGATTATAAGATGATTTGTTATGCCGAAATGCACGCAGAATGCAGGATGATTGAGGCAGGCGCTTGAAACAGATGGATGACCAAATTTTTGGGATTTTCGGTAAAACACTGACGATCACACGTCAGGATATCAATGATGTATGTAAAATGAAATGGGCAACCAGTACTTCTATAGAGCATATGTCAGGTACGTATGTAATTTATTATTTGACATTATTAAATTTATTTTATTATATCGTTAATTTAATTTGTATATATATCTCCAATTATAGGTACTTGTACGAGGACATTTTGGTCCCTTCGGAACAGACACAGATTTGTGTTCTTGTGTTCGGATAATACAAACCTTCGTGATGTGTTGCCCAATCTGCGTAACTATGAGACGCTTGTGGAACAAAACAGAAAAGAGGTTACAAATTATATCACTCAACGCTTATGGGAAGCTCAAAACACAAACTTCGATACCATGTTTTTGGCACCGTGTCTCTTACGGTGAGAGATTTATTCTTATATAACATGCATTTTTTAAATACTAGTCAATTACTTATTCAAAGTTTTATTTTGTAGGCAACATTGGATTCTGTTTGCAATAAATCCTACGAAAGATACGGTGTGCTACGTTGATTCATTGCATGGTCATTTCAACAACTACCCCGAGTTTATCGAGATATTTAATAGGTGTGTGTATTTCGATCCATCTGCATATTTCTTAGTTTTACTTATATACGTATGTATTTCGAATAATATAGTTATATGACATTGTGTTCAGTTGTTTGATGGAATATTGGGGATTGGAACAATCGAGGACCAAATGGATACCAATAGTTGTAAGTTTGTAATCAATGTTCTTATATATTTAATTACATTATGTTGTCAAAAAATGTATTAAATTAAATTTAACAATTAATTTTTTTTGTAGTGTCCAAAACAACCCAATACCAATGATTGTGGGTATTACGTAATGAAATTTATGAAGGAAATTATTACCCACAACCAAACGACTATTCCCAGACAAGTATCTACTTAGAATTCTTTTTTATTTTGATATAATAATAGTTAATTCCATTTAACCATTTCAATTCTAGTTTTATTTATTTCTATAATTTCAGTATTTTCCCGATTGTCGGTTGAAGACATACTCTGATGAGCAGCTTACCGAGCTTAGGGGAGAGTGGTGCCGTTATGTCTCCCATTTTTTTATTTTGGTTACAATGTAATATTGTAAGTTAGAATTTTATTTGGATACATATAAGTTGTTAGCTAGTTAGTTTTGGTTCATATTGTAAGTTGCTAGCTAGTTTTGGTTCATATTGTAGGTTCCTAGCTAGTTTTGGATACATATGAATTGAATAAAGTAACTTGTTAGCTAGTTTGTTTTGGTTCCATCTTGTTGGGTATATATATGTTGACATATTGGTGCATTCGGATAGTTATAATTTGTTGTTAGCTAGTTTATATATATGTTGACATATTGGTGCATTTGGATAGTTATAATTTGTTGTTAGCAAGTTTATATATATGTTGTTAAGTATACATAATGGATTGGACTGGATTGATTGGTTGTATATGACCAGGCAAATTGCAAATGTAAAAAGGAAAATAAACAAAAGCAGGAAAAAAAATTTAAAAAAAATTTACACAATGGGCAGCGCTTTTAGGACAAAGCGCTACTCATTCCCTTAGCGCTTTCAGGAATGGGCAGCGCTTTTATGCGGAAGCGCTACCTATTCCTAAAAAACGCTAAGGGAATGAGTAGCGCTTTTGACTGTAAGCGCTACCCATTGCGTTAGTGCCTTTTGGGAATTAGCAGCGCTTGCGCTAAAAAGCGCTACCCATTCCCATAATGCGCTAACATGATGAGCAGCGCTTTTCCCAGGAGCGCTACCCATGGCTATCAATGAGCAGCGCTTCTTCAACGCTGCCCGTTGTGGGAGTGGAATCAGTAGCGCCAAGTTTAGCAGTGCTCAGAAGCGCTACCCATGGCTAAAAAAAGTGCTGCCCATCCCCAAATCTGTTGTAGTGAATGTAGGGACTAAACTTAGAAGGACCCCATATACTTCTAGCTTGTAGAAATACCAAAGTGCACCATGTAACACCCCTTTTCTACCCGGAAATTTTTTGGCAAAAATCAGAGTTTTCAAAAACGTTTTTCAATACACCCACAAGGGATACCACATTTACACCGTTAAACATCACACGCCAATAATAAACTTTCACCATTAAAGAGTGCGACACATAGCACGTCATAACATCACCACGCAGCGGAATAAAATCAAGGTTCAATTGAATAATTATAACATCACCATAAAACTCCATAAATTTAAATAAAGACAACTAATAAAAACAAGCGTTCATCCCCCCGAGTGCTATGTATCAGAGCGACGACACCGACTCAACTAGCGAAGGTAGACATGCCTTCACTCGCAATCACCTGCACGTTACCAACATAGGGGTAACATTCAAACAGAAGGGGTGAGATATCTAACATTATAATAGCATATATGATAGGCAATATGCTAGAGTTACGACAACTATATCCACCACTTCACAACAACATCAATTTACAAATCACCAAGAATCATCACCAACACCATGAGTAAGTATATGAGATGCAACCCACACCAACGGGTATATGCATGTGGTACCAATCATCACCAATAAAATGGCCATTATGGGCATCATCACCTGTATGAGCATCACCATCATCACCTATAGCTCCAAGGCCGAAGCCTTCATCACCAATAAAAAATGCATATGAATTGTATGCAACACCATGGACAATGCACCAGAGACAATTAACAACAATAGTCACTTAATTGACACAACAACACCAATATCACCAAATGGTCATAGACCCATCACCTATCACCTTAGCCCATGAAATAGGCACATCACCTGTTATTCATCACCAGGAACACCAATCATCACCAATAACACCAACACCTATAGGACAGTCTAACAACTTGACCGACAACCACCGACACCAAAGACACCAATAGATTTACAACGTTAATGGCAACAACAATTTTACGACACCAATGACAACACCAATTTACAACAGCAATGACAACGACAATCTTACAACACCGAGGATAACGACAATTTACATCACCTGGAACAACAACGACTTTGCAACACCAATGACAACAACAATTATACGACACGAATGACAATACCAATTTACCACACCATTGACAACGACCACCGGGGCAGCCACCCAGGCGCCCAGTCACCAACAACCACAGACAGGCAGCCAATCATGGCGCCTACGGCGCCCACTGCGCAAAACACCACGGGGCAGCCACATGAGGCGCCCACTGCAGCTGTCTCAGTAAATTCGACTGCAGTTGTCTCAGTAAACTCGACAGCAGTTGTCTCAGTAAATTCGACTACAGTTGTCTCAGTAAATTCGACTACAGTTGTCTCAGTAAATTCGACAGCAGTTGTCTCAGTAAATTCGACTACAGTTGTCTCAGTAAATTCGACAGCAGTTGTCTTAGTAAATTCGACTACAGTTGTCTCAGTAAATTCGACAGCTTCTGTCTCAGTAACTTCGACAGCTTCTGTCTCAGTAACTTCGACAGCTTCTGTCTCAGCAACTTTGGTAGCTTCTGGTCTCAGCAATTTCGACAGCTTCTGTCTCAGCAACTTCGACAGCTTCTGTCTCAGCAACTTCGACCGGAACTGGCGCCCAGCAACAGGGCGCCTAGTGAAACAGCAACTGTTGCGTCCGTGTGTTTTATAGTCGCAATATCAGTGCAAGTATACACGTCGTACAAGTAATAAAGTGGATAAAAGTAAGAGATCGTTCCCACGAGGATTGATTAACTTTCAGAGTTCAAGTCTTTAAAACACAAGTGAAACAGGTAATAAATTGGCACTACAAGTAGGTGTTAAGACTAAGAACGTAAATAAAACATGTAAAGAGGAAGTGGTTGTGAATATGGAAAAGTATGAGTTGGATTGCTGCATGCAAGTAAATCTCCTCTAGTCAGACGTTATAACGTTTACACGTTAACACGTACAAATGCTATGTTGTATAGACGTTATAACGTTTGAACGCTGTTGCAAAAGAGCTGTGCTTTTCAGTCACAAAACGTCAGAGCTTCAAGTACTAGAATTCCTCTGTCTAGGTTCTAAGTAGGCCTACTCCTGTATTTTAAGTACCCACAGCAATGTCCTATGAACTATTATTCATTCTATGTCTAGACTTAGATAAAAATGCCTAAATGTCTTTAGTGCACCTTTTCATTCACATAAATCTTTAAGTTCTTTTCATAGACCATGTCTGTACCTATGAATCTACTTATTTTAAGTGGCCAGTTTAAAACAAGTTTGGAAATATTAACATGCAAAGATTTAAAACGCATAAACATCATTACTTCATAGCATTAGACTAAAGGTTCATTACATGCAAAACAACAACCCAACTACAAATGTTTAGCTCATGCTGAGCATCCTTACAGAAAGAAAAGGAGTTAAAATCCAAATACCGTACATAGAGAAAAGGAGATTAACGCAAAAGATACGCCTAAGTAGCCTTCCTTCATGCACGCTGTAAAGACGTTGCAACGTCTGAGCTTCACAGTAATGGGTGCGAATGGAAATAAAAATGGAGCTTGAGGAGAGTTCGAATGAAGAAGTCTGTGTCCAGAACTTCTTTTAGAAAACTCCTCTGGAAGTGGAGGAAGGTGGATGATGAATGGGTGGATCCTCTCCTTCGTAGAGAGAGATAAGCTTTGTTTAAATAGCCAAAAAAACAGCAGGTCACATGCTTGCTGATGTCATTCCCCACCTTCCAAGCTTGCTTGTAAATTAATTCTGTTCTGAAATGACACTGCACTGCTACAGTGCGTCAGCCGCGTCAGCGATGAGGAGAGAGAAGATCTTCTGCACTTCTAGATCTTTGACCATCATTTCTTGTGCGCCAAAAATAAGATATTTCTTTCTTGCTTTGCTGCCTTCCTTCAGACGTGACGAGAGACGCTGCCACGTTCAGTTTACTGCACAAACACAAGAAGCATCAAAACGCTCACAAAGGCGCCAATTGGTGCCAAAATGCATAGAATTTGTAATTTAGCCCCTTTCTAACTGAAAAGCAATAAACTAACAGAAACTTAATAGAAACAACCTACTATTGCCAGAGAACTTGCATGATTTAACTTTGAATAAGTATAAATAACTCATATAAATATGAGTTATCACACCCCCAAACTTAAACCATTGCTTGTCCTCAAGCAATCGAAACACTGCATATGAAAAGATGCAAGAAATTAAATACACCAGCAGTTTACACCCTGCTCATCCATTTTGATCAAAAATTTTCCTCAAGGGGCTAATTCCTTCAGACTTACACTACACACTCACGCACCAATGCACAATTACATTCTAGATTCATTACTGCCCAAAGTGAGTGTGTGATCTCTGTATCAATTCTATTCCTAGCTAGGTTCAGAAGCTACCCTAGCCTATGAAAGAGTGGTTTCCATATGGTGAGAGTATAACATCTTTCAAAACAGAAAGTAGGCTAACATTTCCACATAAGACATGAGGGTTATTTTAAGCATGACAAAGGGTCTTAATTTGGGTGCTAGGACTAGATTAGTGCAAACTACTTTTCTGACTCACACAACGTAAAACACAGAGAGGACTGCAACCCCTCATTACTGAGCAACTTTCATTTGATTCACTTCACTTTTGGTTTGGAGTTTTTGTGATTTTCTCCTTTTTGATCCTTTGGATTTGACAATTTTGGATTGAGATATTTGGGGTACCCAGTATTTGTTTTGGGAAATTGCAGCAAACACAGAGGACATGTGGATTTTTCCACTTATTTGAACCAACACACACTTTTTGGTCTTTTTGGAGTAGACGTTATAACGTTTGATAACACAGAACACAAACACACACGGCATACGTTATAACGTTACGGGCAGACGTTACAACGCTGCACTCACACAACACATGCACTAATCATCCTACAGTCTTTGCACCCAGCCTTAGTACAACCTGATATACCCCCAAACTTCGTTTCTACTGCTACTCTAAGTTTTTAATCAAGTTTTACAATCACCAAAGTCAACCAAAACTAGTTTTAGCATCAAATAGTCCCTAGCTAACTAGGTTTTCCTCAAAACAGAGTTTGTGTGGAAGCAGTAATCAATTCTATTCATCTAAGCATGCATCAGCTACTCACACAAAGTCACACATAGTTATTACTAGATTTAGCCCAAAGAGAAACATTTTTGATGATTAATAGAGTAGGAAAGTAAACTGATTATTATTATTATTATTTGTTTTTTTTTTATGCAAACACAAAACATAAAAATGATCCTCCCCCCCAGACACAAAGATGAGCAGTGTCCTCACTGCTCACTGATCTTCAAAAATGGGAGAGGAACACTAAAACACAACACCAGCAAACAAACTACTGACTACTAACTAAAAACTACAACTATTCTACTGCTAAAAAGAGGGCTAAACTACTTGTTCAGAACACCTGACCTGAGCCTTCCACTCTGTCTGGCTGGGATGCCTGCTTCAGCAGTCTTCTTTTTCTTTTAAAAGTTCACCCAGGCAGCAAACGTGATAACGTCCTAGACACACAGAGACGTTATAACGTCTACCACACTTCAATAACTTGAGTCTTGAATCTCTCCTACCTTCAGCTTCCATTCCTGCACAAAACAAAAAACAACAAGGATTAGAATAAAAACTCTGGGCTGCCTCCCAGTAGCGCTTGGTTTAAGAGTCCTCAGCCAGACTTGGAATTCAAACCCAAGTTAGGGTGGATAATAGGACAAAAAGAAAACATCATCCTTCCGCTTTCTCTTTTTGGTCAGAGATCCCATGTATTTGGCATATGGAAGCAAGTGTTCCCATGCACCAACCAATAAGTGTTTGGGATATGAATTTCTCCTTTCTTGAAAAAAATTAAGCTCATTTTGCGGATGATTCTTTTCTTCAATTACCAAAGGTTGAATCTGAATTTTCACATGACTCTCTTCATACCTCAACTTTGGATTTTCTTCCTTGTCACTATTTTTGAATTTTTCTTTTTCTATAACTACACGATTTTTTTTGTTTTTCTTCCACCATTTCCAAATGACCACATTCAAGCTCATACTTTACACTCTCTTTTTCTTCCTCTTGCTCAACCACATATTCAATACAACTCTTTTCTTCTAGCTCAACCACTTTTCCAATACAACTCTCTTCTTTTAGATGCTCCATAATTGTCTTAATGTGAGCCTCTACATTCTTACATGAAGCTTCAGAGTTGTCACGATACACCTTCATATACTCAATGGAATGAGCTAAGAGTTCTTTTAATTCAAAGTTGTCCTCATGTAATCCTACGGTTTGAGCTTGAGGATATGAATCTTGCTCACACACATCATTTCCCATTCTATAATCCATATTTTGGGCAGTCATGGGCATGAAATTTGTCTCATAATAGCCCATTTGATATTTACTCTCATGGAAATCATAATTGAAACATTCTTGTTGAGCATTCAATTCATTCATTTCTTGCATAAAGTAAAAACTCCAATGGTCCATGGCATAAAAGTGGATAATTCTTTTTTTTTAAAAACACTCAACACAAACAATAATAGTAATAACAACAAGGAAAACACACTACAGACATAAAGCACAATGCAAATTCACTCCCTGGTTCAGTTGAATTAGAGCTTGAATTGGAACTAAGCATACGCTGTAACGTTTACCTGTTCACATACAGAAACAACGAACAACACAGTAAAATTCTTTCACCTAGTGCTTTAATACTTTTGAACCATAAAAGTTAAATTCAATCCCCGGCAACGGCGCCAAAAACTTGTTGCGACCGTGTGTTTTATAGTCGCAATATCAGTGCAAGTATACACGTCGTACACGTAATAAAGTGGATAAAAGTAAGAGATCGTTCCCACGAGGATTGATTAACTTTCAGAGTTCAAGTCTTTAAAACACAAGTGAAACAAGTAATAAATCGGCACTACAAGTAGGTGTTAAGACTAAGAACGTAAATAAAACAAGTAAAGAGGAAGTGGTTGTGAATATGGAAAAGTATGAGTTGGATTGCTGCATGCAAGTAAATCTCCTCTAGTCAGACTTTATAACGTTTACACGTTAACACGTACAAATGCTATGTTGTATAGACGTTATAACGTTTGAACGCTGTTGCAAAAGAGCTGTGCTTTTCAGTCACAAAACGTCAGAGCTTCAAGTACTAGAATTCCTATGTCTAGGTTCTAAGTAGGCCTACTCCTGTATTTTAAGTACCCACAGCAATGTCCTATGAACTATTATCCATTCTATGTCTAGACTTAGATAAAAATGCCTAAATGTCTTTAGTGCACCTTTTCATTCACATAAATCTTTGAGTTCTTTTCATAGACCATGTCTGTACCTATGAATCTACTTATTTTAAGTGGCCAGTTTAAAACAAGTTTGGAAATACTAACATGCAAAGATTTAAAACGCATAAACATCATTACTTCATAGCATTAGACTAAAGGTTCATTACATGCAAAACAACAACCCAACTACAAATGTTTAGCTCATGCTGAGCATCCTTACAGAAAGAAAAGGAGTTAAAATCCAAATACCGTACATAGAGAAAAGGAGATTAACGCAAAAGATACGCCTAAGTAGCCTTCCTTCATGCACGCTGTAAAGACGTTGCAACGTCTGAGCTTCACAGTAATGGGTGCGAATGGAAATAAAAATGGAGCTTGAGGAGAGTTCGAATGAAGAAGTCTGTGTCCAGAACTTCTTTTAGAAAACTCCTCTGGAAGTGGAGGAAGGTGGATGATGAATGGGTGGATCCTCTCCTTCGTAGAGAGAGATAAGCTTTGTTTAAATAGCCAAAAAAAACAGCAGGTCACATGCTTGCTGATGTCATTCCCCACCTTCCAAGTTTGCTTGTAAATTAATTCTGTTCTGAAATGACACTGCACTGCTACAGTGCGTCAGCCGCGTCAGCGATGAGGAGAGAGAAGATCTTCTGCACTTCTAGATCTTTGACCATCATTTCTTGTGCGCCAAAAATAAGATATTTCTTTCTTGCTTTGCTGCCTTCCTTCAGACGTGACGAGAGACGCTGCCACGTTCAGTTTACTGCACAAACACAAGAAGCATCAAAACGCTCACAAAGGCGCCAATTGGTGCCAAAATGCATAGAATTTGTAATTTAGCCCCTTTCTAACTGAAAAGCAATAAACTAACAGAAACTTAATAGAAACAACCTACTATTGCCAGAGAACTTGCATGATTTAACTTTGAATAAGTATAAATAACTCATATAAATATGAGTTATCAGCAACACAACAGGAACTGGCGCCCAGCAACAGGGCGCCTAGTGCAACAACAACACAAACAAACATGGCGCCCAAGAGTAGGGCGCCTAGCACCACATCAGCAACAACAGACTTGGCGCCCAGGAGCAGGGCGCCTAGCAACACAGACAGACATGGCGCCCAGGAGAGGGCGCCTAGCATACGGAGGCAACAACAGACTTGGCGCCTAGGGGCAGGGCGCCTAGCAGCAACACAGAAAAATGGCGCCCAGGAGCAAGGCGCCCAGCAACATCAACATCCCAGATACTGGCGCCCAGGAGCAGGGCGCCTAAATCAGCAACAACATCACAGAAGCTGGCGCCCAGGAGCAGGGCGCCTTCACAGGAAACAGAACGTGACACAGGCTTGGCGCCCAGGAGCAGGGCGCCGTTTCCAGCAACCAAGACAACATCACCAAATTGCACCAAACACCAAACACCAAACTTTCACCATGATCAATCACCAAATTCCAATTACAATCATCATAAACACATTCAAACATCAATAAATCAACACCAACAAGATCAAAGGGACAACATAGGTCCTATCTCCCACATAACCCCCATCATACACCCTATTATAAAGTAGAACCCACCCTTACCTTAGATTTGCCGAATGCGAGGTCTCCTTGCACGAAAACTCCAAAGAACCACAGCAACAGAGCTCCTCTCTTCCTCCTCCTTGGTGCGCCGTTTCCCTCTCTCCCCTCTTCGCAAATCTCTCTCTCTTTCTTTTTCTTGGATCACGGGCCCCCTTCCACTATTCACTTAATTACTAAACACCACTCCCTGATTTAAATAAAACATCGTATTATTATTTTAATATAACTATACTAATAAAATACCTAAATAATTTAATTAAATAAATAATTAAATTATTTGGGCGTTACACACCACCTGCCATACATCAGAGTAACTTCCTGTATTTGAATATTGAACACAACTAAAAACTTTCGATAAATAATTATCAAATGGTTTCATGAACCTCATTAAACTTAACCAAGTTTAAGTCTCATGACTTAAAACTTATATAATCCTGGTGTTCAATACCCAAAACATAAATAGCGGAAACGATTTACAACTGTTACTAATAATAGTTATACAATCGATATTACAAAGACAACAAAAGGGACAAAGGCCTAAACATAAAGCTGAATCTTCAATGACTTCATAAGTCACACTTGCTAACCGTGCTTCTTCGCTTTTCCCTGTTTCTCTGTAAAAATCACAATAATGAAGGGTGAGATAAACATTATCTCAGTGAGTCCTATCGAGACCCCGTACAAACTCTAGCGGTTCATTATGCTTTGTACTTTGAACATCATGGCCCTAATAAGCGACCATGTGGACATATTTTTCTTTATTCCGTCTTGCAGCCCTAATAAGCGACTACATTTCATGTCTTAACTTTCCTTTAACTTAGCACAACACCTCGAGCCTACCTTATCCGGTTATTTCTTTGGCTTTTGGTGAACCCAATCCACTAACCACTAATTAGCGGTAAAACCTCATGGGGCCTAGGTTTTGGTGTAACACCCAAAATAATTTAATTAATTATTTAATTAAATTATTTAAGTGTTGCATTATTATTATTATATTAACTTATTAATATGTTGTTTTTATTTAAATTGAAGGGAGTGGTGATGGTAATTCCGGGGTGGTAAGTTTGGCCCAAGCCCAAGCCCATTGACTTAGGCCTAGGCGCATGTAGCAAGGGTTTGAGACAAGTGTCTCACTTGTGCAAAAAGAGAGAAAGAATTCGAAGAAAGAGAGAAGAGAAGGGAAGAAGGAGTCGCGACTTGAGAGAGAGGAGAGGGAGAGCGCGACGGTGCTAGGGCAAAGGAGGAGGGTTCGCGTGGAGCTTCAAGGGAGAAGAAGCTTGGATCGTTGGTGTCTTTGGTGGCTTGCTGGAAATCTTGTTGAACTCTTCAATTAACAAAGGTTAGGGGGCTCTCTTTCCATTCTTAATAACCTATAGGATTAGTACCATATGAGTTAGGTTTAGGAATGATTTAATTAATTGATTTGTGGTGTTGATGATTGAATTGTGGTGTTGTTGTTTGAATTGCGATGTTGTGTGTATGCTAAGTATCATGTTGAACTTAAATTATTGAATCCTATGTCAATTGGTGTTAAGGTGAATATGAGATTAATTATGCATGTTAGACGTTTGTAGAAATGACATTGAGAATGAGGAGGTGATGAATTATTGGGTGTTGTTGTATTGCATGACTAAAATTGGAGCTGAAATTAGGTGATTAGGGTGTGTGACAAGGGGTTGTTGTGTGTGCTAGTCATGGGCGCCAAAGTGGCTGCCCATGCGTGTTGTGGGTTGTGCGTGAAGCAAGGGCGCCAAACATGGCGTGCCCGTGAACCATGGTGCGTGTGCGTTGGGCGCCAACTTGGCTTGTCCTTGTGCTTGGTGCGTGTGGTGTGTTATGTGGTTGCCATGACTGTTTGAATATATGATTAAGTTCGGGTGTGAATCGGAATGGGTACGGGAACGATCGGAATGGACAAGAAAACACGAAAATTGACTTTTCTGAAATACTGGTAGCCACGCACGGATCGTGCGCCCCTGGGCACGGATCGTGTGTGGGGTTCTGGTACTCGAGGTGGATTTCTGAAAACTGAGCACGGATCGTGCGCCAAGGCGCACGGATCGTGCGTCCCTTGCTGATACCCAATTTTAAAACTATGTCCTAAGTCATCCCGATTGGTCCTAAGTCCCTTCTAATCCACTCTTCAAGGTTTCCCAAGGATGGAAACACATTAGTATCATTGGTGAACGGTGTAATTGGTGTGTTAATGGTGACATATATATAATGGTGAGGTAAATTATTGGTGAGTATGATAAATCATTGGTGAGCTAATTAAATTATTGGTGAGTATGCTGTTGCATAATTATGGTGATTTTGGTGTGTATGGTGCATGGTTCATGGCGTCGCATAATCATGTGCATTATTGGTGAGCAGAAGGCTTTGGCCTTATTATAAATTGTTGGTGAGCAGAAGGCTTCAGCCTTATTTTGGTGAGTGCCCTCAAGGTAAATTATTGGCGACGATGGATCCACATGCATATGCCCTAGGAGTTGGGTTGCATTGCATGCATTATTCATAATTTTGGTGTTGTTCTCTGATTGACGTAAAGTAATGGTGTGTGTTAATATTGCTGTGATTTGGTGTTGTTAGTTGCCTTCCTTAATATGATGTTGATCTTATTTGTTATTACTTACGTAAAGAGACTCACCCTACTGCTTTTATGTTGCTTCTCATGTCGGCAACGTGCAGGTGATAGCGAGTGAAGGTTACCTAGTACCTTCTTCTAGTCGGTTGAGTCAGCTCTGATACGTAGCACCGGGGGGGCGTCTTAGTTTACTCATTTTATTTATTTGATGTCTTTAGACTGTTTATTTGGTGATGCAATTGAACACCTTGAGATTCGATGTTATTCCGCTGCGATGGTTTTTATACTGTGTTGATGTAAACTAAAGAGGATGTTTATGCTGGCTGTGGTGCTATGTATCACGTACTTTATGTCTTTATGAATTATTTTTGGAGTTATTATACGTTGTTGTTTTTCAAATGTGGCATCCTCTTGCGGTTGCACTGAAAGTTTTTGGAAACTCTGATTTAAAACTAATTAAATAGTAGTTATTAGAAGGGGGTGTTACATTAGTGGTATCAGAGCAGTTCGGTCTGTCCGACCAAGTTGTTGAGTCTTTAGTTTTATAATCCTCGAGTCTTGTTACTCGTTCTGACTTGAATCTTGTTTAAGTGATTAGTTGAGATGGCCGGAAGAAATGATGCTGCTCTTGCTGCTGCTCTACAAGCTATGGCTCAGGCTGTGGGAAATCAGTAGGGTGCTGCTGATGCTGGTGCTCGTAATTTGGCCACGTTCCAAAGGGAGAATCCACCCACGTTCAAGGGTCGGTATGATCCTGATGGAGCTCTGGCATGGTTAAAGGAGATTGAAAGAATTTTCTGAGTTATGGATTGCACGCCTGCTCAGAAGGTGAGGTATGGTACTCACATGTTAGCTGAAGAAGCCGATGATTGGTGGCTTGAGGCTCTGCAGAGATTGGAAGCTGCGGGTGAAGAGATCACATGGGATGTTTTCAAGAGAGAGTTTACGAGGAAGTACTACCCAGAAGATGTGAGAGGAAAGAAAGAAATTGAATTTCTGGAATTGAAGCAGGGAAACAAGTCCGTGGCCGAGTATGCGGCGAAATTTGTGGAATTGGCTAAGTTCTACCCTCATTATAATAATGATGCTAATTCTGAATTTTCGAAATGTATCAAGTTTGAAAATGGTCTGAGGCATGACATCAAGAAGGCAATTGATTATCAAAAGATTCGGGTGTTTGCTGATTTGGTTGACAGCTGTAGGGTTTTTGAAGAGGATAGCAATGCTTCCTATAAGATTGTGAAAGAGAAGAGAGGTCCTCAGTATCGTGGGAAGCCATATGATGTTTCTGGTGGCGGGGGTAAGTGGAAAGCTGGTTCAGGCAAGAAGCCAAGTGGGGGAGATGCCCCTGCGAACATTGTGTGCTACAAGTGTAGTAAGCCCGGTCATAAGAGTTTTGATTGCCCGGTTAACGAGTGTTTCAAATGTGGCAAAGAAGGTCACATAGCTGCTAATTGTGAGAAGAGGGATGTTGTTTGCTACAACTGCGGAGAGGTGGGGCATATTAGTACCAAGTGCTCCAAGCCAAAGAAGGAGAAGGTTAGTGGGAAGGTGTTTGCTCTGGCGGGGACTGAGATGGCTAATGAGATCAGAGGTACGTGTTTCATTAATGGTACTCCGTTGCTTGCTATTGTTGATACGGGTGCTACGCATTCCTTTATTGCTGCTGTATGTGCTGATAAGTTGAATCTAGTGTTGTCTGTTATGATGAGGGAAATGGTCATTGATACTCCGGCTAAGGGTTCGGTGACTACTTCTCTCTTGTGTGCTAAGTGTCCTTTATCAGTTTTTGTAACACCCCGATAAATTCTAATATGTAGAATCACCGAAATGCACTAAATGGCATACATCAAAGTAACTTCCTGTTATTGAAATATTGAACACAACTAAAACTTTCGATAATACATACTAATGGTTCTCAGAACCTCATAAACTTCCTGAAAATGCTTAAGTTTCAAAACTTAAGACTTGTATACAATCCTGGTGTTCAATACTCAAAACATAAAGTAGTGGAAACGATTTACAACTGATACATGATCGTTATACAATCGAAAACATAGAAACAATAAATGGGACAAAGGTCTAAAACATGAAACTCGGTCTTCACTGACTCCAAGAGTCGCACCGGCTAACCGTGCTTCATCGCCTTTGCTTTTCCCTGTTTCTCTGTAAAAACCACAAATTTGAAGGGTGAGATAAACATTATCTCAGTGAGTCCTATCGAGACCCCTTACTAACTCTAGCGGTTCATTAGGCCTTGCTTTGAATTCGTGGTCCTAACAAGCAACCACGTGGAAATACATTAAGTTCCTGTAACCTTTATGCTCATGGCCCTCCTAAGCGACACATGAAGCATACAATCTTTTGTTCCATGTTTTTAGCATAACACCTCAGTCTACCTATTTTATAGGCACTTCTTTGACTTTGGTGAACCCATCCCGCTATTTCTAGTGGGCGAAACAGTCTTGAGTCTAGGTTTTGGGGCTCATGACTTCCCCTCCCCTAGTATGCTAACCTCTAAGGGTCGTTGTAACACCCCCAAAATAATTAATGGAATTATTTGGGTGTTAACCCAATTAAACCAATTTAGTACTCGACTGGTAAATTTATCGAGTGCTAAAATTATTTAATTGTTGTCATCGGATCGTTAACCGGATAATACGGACCAAGGAAGTTTTGGAATCGAAATAGGAGATTTCGATCGATATGGTAATTTGACCGCGTTGCAACTTAAATATTAAATAAATATATATATTTGTATATGTGTGTGCGTGTGAAAGGAGAAGAAAGAATTAAAAAGAGAAAAGAAAGGAAAGGAAGCTGAGAAGAGAAACAGAGAGGAAAAGAGAAAGAAGAAAAGAGAAGAGAGAAAGAAAGGGGGAGGAAGAAGAAGAGGAAAAAGGGGGCAATTCCGCTCATCAAAACGACTTCCGTCCAACACAAAAAATGCTCAGCGTTACTTCCTCTTCGTTTTGGTACCAAAATCTTCATCATCAACTCACTCTCCTCAAATCCACCATTTTCGAATTTAAGAGGAATTAGAGGTTTTTGTTGTTCAAGCTCAAAGGAAAGCTTTGGATGGTGTTTGGGAGCGAGCTCAAGGTGGGTTGCGCAAATATTGGAGTCCGATTTGGAGTTTTTGAAGAATTGAAGGTTAGGGTTCAAATTGGGGTTTTTGGTGAATAGTAGCTTTTGAGATTGAAGAAGATGATGAATAGTGCCCATGGAGGATTTCGAGGAAATCGGCATTTCGGTCAAAAGCGATTTCGTGATCGAGTGGGAAGCTTTGGAAGCGGATTGGGTGTCGCCGGAGCGGGGAGCGTTCGTGTGGCTACTCGGTGATTTGGCGAAGTCTCGGTGTCGGCACACGCTTCAAGGGTGAGTTCTACTCACGTTTAGGATTTTTGTTTTTCGAATTAATTGATAACTGTTTTATCGCTTTCGCTGGACTGGAATATTATGTGATACTGTCTGATTCGGGTTAGGAATCGATTGGGGCGAGTCTCGGGTTGCGTCGCGTTAAAAATGGAATTTTTGGTGATTTGATTCGAGAGTTTTTAAATTAAAACCGTTATTCGGAAAAATATGTCGTTTTTGATAAAATTCGTTTTGATTGAGTTTTTGATTTGATTGATTGATTGTGTGGTATTGGTTGGATTGGTTTTGCTAGTTGTCAAATCTGTTTTCAGTCGGAACGAGAATCGGAATTGAGCGGAATAGCGAACTTCGTAAGAAAACGGAAAACATGCACTTTTCTGCAGAGGGTCGCGTCGCGACCCATTCTCATCGCGTCGCGACCTGGCCCAGTTTTGTCACGCAAAATGTTTCTGTCGTTTTTCGCGTCGCGACGGTATCAGTTCGCGTCGCGACGGTTTACAGAATTTCAGCAACCAAACACTGTTTTTCGTTTCGCGATAACTTTCGATCCGGGAACCCGATTGAGGTGTTCCAAGATGCGTTGGAAAGCTTATTCAGAGGCCTAACTGAATATTCTAGTTTTAAGGCAAAATAAACTGTTTTCGAAGTTGAAAATTGTGTCGAAAAGAGGTAAATTAGAGTGCGAGTGTGAACTTGGTTTTATAAAAGCGTGGGTTAAGTGTTCAACTGGTTATTTGAGGTGATGGATGTAACACCCTAAAATAATTTAATTAAGTAATTGATTAAATTATTTAAAGTGTTGCACTATTTTATTTTATTATATGATAATGTAGTATTTTTATTTAATTGAAGGGGATGGCGTTGGTAATACCGGAATTGCAAATGACGGCCCAAGAAGCCCAAGCCCGTTGGCTTAGGCGCTCCTTAGGCACTAGGGGTCTAGGTCGCGCCTCACTAGTGTCAAAAGAAAGAAAGAAAGTCGAAAGAGAGAAGAAAAGAAAGAAAGTCGAAGGAGAGGAGAAGAGAAGGAAGGAGCGACTTCAAGCTTGGAGTTAGGGTTTGTGCATCTTGATCCTAGGTAAGGGTTCCTAATCTTCTATGATTCGATTTCCTTTCTCTATCAAGTGCTTAGGTTTCGAATTTCCCTAACCCTTTCTATTTTGATCAATTCGCAATGGTCCAAGGGAAAGAGAGAAAGGGCGTGATCGTGAGAAAAGGAGGAGCTTCCTTGTTGCGGTGATTTGTCGGTGCTTCGGTGGGAAAGGCTCTAGCTCGTCATAATCAAGGTTAGGGGAGTCTCACTCTATAATAGAGAATATAATAGGTTGTATGAAAACCATAGGATCCCACTTGACATACCTTGTTAATTGTTAGATTTGTTTAGGTTAGTTGAAATTGATAATTGGTGTGATTAATTCGATTCCCTATGCTAAGGTTTGGATTTCATGTGTTAATTTTGTGCTTTGATGTGTTCTTAATATATATATATATATGAGATTGAATGTTGTTGGTATGAGTGCAATGCATTTTGTGATTGTTGTGGTGATTTGGTTTTGGAAAAATAATTGAGAATTGGTGTTTTGGTTGTGTTGGGGCGCCTGGGCGCCAAGCTGCTGGGGGGGGGGGAAATTGGCGCACTGGGCGCTGTTTTCTGTTGCTGGGCGTGCGTGTGTTCTGGGCAGGGCGTCTATGTTGCTGCCCTGTGGCGCCTGGGGAGGCGCCAGGTTGCTGCCTATGCTTAGGCAAGGCGCATAAATCATGTTTTTGGGTAAACTCAGTTTCTAAACATAATTTACCGAGCCAAATTTTGAATTCACCTGACCAAATCATATTTTAAGTACTTTGGCTAAATAATTTCCAGATTTGCACTTGTGGTTTTGAAATGGTCCTATTGGGCATCGTTTTGGCTTGTTTTAGGGGTGCCTTGTGTGCATCTCATTTTCTGAGCATAATTTACCGAGCCAAATTTTGTATTCACCTGACCAAATCATATTTTAAGTACTTTGGCTAAAGAATTTCCAGATTTGCACTTGTGGTTTTGAAATGGTCCTATTGGGCATCGTTTTGGCTTGTTTTAGGGGTGCCTTGTGTGCATCTCATTTTCTGAGCATAATTTACCGAGCCAAATTTTGTATTCACCTGACCAAATCATATTTTAAGTACTTTGGCTAAAGAATTTCCAGATTTGCACTTGTGGTTTTGAAATGGTCCTATTGGGCATCGTTTTGGCTTGTTTTAGGGGTGCCTTGTGTGCATCTCATTTTCTGAGCATAATTTACCGAGCCAAATTTTGTATTCACCTGACCAAATCATATTTTAAGTACTTTGGCTAAAGAATTTCCAGATTTTCACTTGTGGTTTTGAAATGGTCCTATTGGGCATCGTTTTGGCTTGTTTTAGGGGTGCCTTGTGTGCATCTCATTTTCTGAGCATAATTTACCGAGCCAAATTTTGTATTCACCTGACCAAATCATATTTTAAGTACTTTGGCTAAAGAATTTCCAGATTTGCACTTGTGGTTTTGAAATGGTCCTATTGGGCATCGTTTTGGCTTGTTTTAGGGGTGCCTTGTGTGCATCTCATTTTCTGAGCATAATTTACCGAGCCAAATTTTGTATTCACCTGACCAAATCATATTTTAAGTACTTTGGCTAAAGAATTTCCAGATTTTCACTTGTGGTTTTGAAATGGTCCTATTGGGCATCGTTTTGGCTTGTTTTAGGGGTGCCTTGTGTGCATCTCATTTTCTGAGCATAATTTACCGAGCCAAATTTTGTATTCACCTGACCAAATTGTATTTAAAACACTTTGGCTAAAGAATTTCCAGATTTGCACTTGTGGTTTTGAAATGGTCCTATTGGGCATCGTTTTGGCTTGATTTAGGGGTGCCTTGTGTGCATCTCATTTTCTGAGCATAATTTACCGAGCCAAATTTTGTATTCACCTGACCAAATTGTATTTAAAACACTTTGGCTAAAGAATTTCCAGATTTGCACTTGTGGTTTTGAAATGGTCCTATTGGGCATCATTTTGGCTTGTTTTAGGGGTGCCTTGTGTGCATCTCATTTTCTGAGCATAATTTACCGAGCCAAATTTTGTATTCACCTGACCAAATTGTATTTAAAACACTTTGGCTAAAGAATTTCCAGATTTGCACTTGTGGTTTTGAAATGGTCCTATTGGGCATCATTTTGGCTTGTTTTAGGGGTGCCTTGTGTGCATCTCATTTTCTGAGCATAATTTACCGAGCCAAATTTTGTATTCACCTGACCAAATCATATTTTAAGTACTTTGGCTAAAGAATTTCCAGATTTTCACTTGTGGTTTTGAAATGGTCCTATTGGGCATCGTTTTGGCTTGTTTTAGGGGTGCCTTGTGTGCATCTCATTTTCTGAGCATAATTTACCGAGCCAAATTTTGTATTCACCTGACCAAATCATATTTTAAGTACTTTGGCTAAAGAATTTCCAGATTTTCACTTGTGGTTTTGAAATGGTCCTATTGGGCATCGTTTTGGCTTGTTTTAGGGGTGCCTTGTGTGCATCTCATTTTCTGAGCATAATTTACCGAGCCAAATTTTGTATTCACCTGACCAAATCATATTTTAAGTACTTTGGCTAAAGAATTTCCAGATATTCACTTGTGGTTTTGAAATGGTCCTATTGGGCATCGTTTTGGCTTGTTTTAGGGGTGCCTTGTGTGCATCTCATTTTCTGAGCATAATTTACCGAGCCAAATTTTGTATTCACCTGACCAAATCATATTTTAAGTACTTTGGCTAAAGAATTTCCAGATTTGCACTTGTGGTTTTGAAATGGTCCTATTGGGCATCGTTTTGGCTTGTTTTAGGGGTGCCTTGTGTGCATCTCATTTTCTGAGCATAATTTACCGAGCCAAATTTTGTATTCACCTGACCAAATCATATTTTAAGTACTTTGGCTAAAGAATTTCCAGATTTTCACTTGTGGTTTTGAAATGGTCCTATTGGGCATCGTTTTGGCTTGTTTTAGGGGTGCCTTGTGTGCATCTCATTTTCTGAGCATAATTTACCGAGCCAAATTTTGTATTCACCTGACCAAATTGTATTTAAAACACTTTGGCTAAAGAATTTCCAGATTTGCACTTGTGGTTTTGAAATGGTCCTATTGGGCATCGTTTTGGCTTGATTTAGGGGTGCCTTGTGTGCATCTCATTTTCTGAGCATAATTTACCGAGCCAAATTTTGTATTCACCTGACCAAATTGTATTTAAAACACTTTGGCTAAAGAATTTCCAGATTTGCACTTGTGGTTTTGAAATGGTCCTATTGGGCATCATTTTGGCTTGTTTTAGGGGTGCCTTGTGTGCATCTCATTTTCTGAGCATAATTTACCGAGCCAAATTTTGTATTCACCTGACCAAATCATATTTTAAGTACTTTGGCTAAAGAATTTCCAGATTTGCACTTGTGGTTTTGAAATGGTCCTATTGGGCATCGTTTTGGCTTGTTTTAGGGGTGCCTTGTGTGCATCTCATTTTCTGAGCATAATTTACCGAGCCAAATTTTGTATTCACCTGACCAAATTGTATTTAAAACACTTTGGCTAAAGAATTTCCAGATTTGCACTTATGGTTTTGAAATTGTCCTAGAGAGCGTTGTTTTGACTATGTTTGTGATGCCTAGGGGTGAGCTGTGAGTTCTGAACATATTTTCCCTAGCCAAATTCTGTATTCACGTGAACAAATCCCATTTTGAACATTTTGGCTAGAGCGGTTTCAATTTTTAAGGTGGCCTACTATGTTTGTGCGTTTGGGTGTTGTGTGGGGCGCCAAGTGTGGCCGCCCAGGGCGCCAAGTGGGGCGCCCATGCCTTGTGTTTGGGTTTCGGATCTAAGGGTGACAGATTGGTCTCTAAGTGTTATCCTAGTCCTAGGGACGTGATTGTGAGGAGAAAATAATGAGTTGGTTGATGATGAGGCCATGGGGGCTAAAACTAAGATTAATTAAAGATGTGATATAGGATACATGGACCGTGTTGTTAATAATTATGATTGTGGTTTTGTCATGGAGTCTCATGCATACATAAGGCTGCGGTCTGAGTTGCTAATTATGATAATAAGGCTGCGGTCTGAGTTCTAAATTGAAATGATAAGGCTGCGGTCTGAGTTAATATTATGATGATAAGGCTGCGGTCTGGGAAAATGGTACCACATGCATAACTGTATTGCATACATCCTCATGATAAGCATGCTAGTTGGTGATTGTATGGACTATGCAACTGTGTGACTGTGTGAGTGTGATGCTATGATGGAATATACTTCTTATTATAGTCTTTATTATGTAGTTGAGACTCACCCTTCTGTTGTTGTTTACCACAGGTAGTCCTGAGTGAAGGCTTACTCCTTTCACTCCCGAGTCGGTCTGCTCTGATACGTGACACCTAGGGGGTTGGATTAGGGATTTTAATGTTATTCATTTGTCGTTGAATTTTATATGCTTTGAGTTAATGATTTTTGATGAGCCTGTTGTTCGGCGTATTTTGGAGATTGTGTTATTTTCCGCTGCGAGGCATCTAAATTACAATGTGTGGATTTTATTGGTGAAGTCACGTGTACCCTAAATTATTTAATGGTGTTGCGTATTATAAATGTGTAACGAAGGCTTACACCGATTTGACCGTTGTTAGATTAAGCTTATGTGTAGCATTCCATTCAAAAAGAAATTTTGAAACTCTGATCTCTATAATAAATAGCCGGGTAGAATGGGGTGTTACATTAGTGGTATCAGAGCAAAAGTTCGGTCTGTCCGACCAAGTGTGTCTGTCTGTCATATTGTGTATGACAATTAGGTGTTTTGTTTTAGTTCTAAATTGTCGTTTATGCTGCAGTGCTAGGTTGATATGGCTAGAAGGGATGATGCTGCTTTGGCTGCTGCTCTGCAGGCCATAGCCCAAGCTGTTGGAAATCAACACAATGTTGCTGATATGAATGCCCGTAACCTGGCAACGTTTCAGAGGGAAAACCCACCCACCTTCAAGGGTCGGTATGATCCCGATGGAGCCTTGTCGTGGTTGAATGAGATAGAGCGGATATTCCGTGTTATGGATTGCACTGCTGCCCAGCAAGTGAAGTTTGGGACGCACATGCTGGCGGAAGAGGCTGACAAGTGGTGGTTAGGGATGCTGCATAGGTTGAACACTGCTGGTGAAGAGGTTACTTGGGAGGTCTTCACAAGAGAGTTTAAAAGAAAGTATTACCCTGAAGACGTTCGGGCCAAGAAAGAGGTAGAATTCTTAGAACTGAAACAGGGAAATAAGACTGTGGCTGAGTATGCAGCCAAGTTTGAAGAGCTGGCCCAATTTTGTCCTTACTACGCCAATGATGCTGATTCAGAGTTCTCTAAATGTGTGAAATTTGAAAGTGGCCTGCGACCTGACATTAAGAAGGCAATTGGGTATCATGAGATACGAGATTTTGCTAGATTAGTTGACAAGAGTAGAATTTATGAAGAGGACAGTTCTGCTGCCTACAAGATTGGGAAAGAAAAGAGGAATACTCAGTTTAGGGGCAAACCATATGATGTGTCTGGAGGTAAAAATAAGTGGAAGGCAGGTGCTGGTAAGAAATTTTCTGAGGGTAAGAAGCCTAGTGGGGGAGGTGCTCCCGCTGATATAGTGTGTTACACCTGTGGCAAGCCGGGTCACAAAAGTTTCGATTGTAAGACTGAGGTAATGTGTTACCGTTGTGGGAAGAAAGGTCATATGGCGTCTAACTGTGATCGTAAGGAATCAGTGTGTTTCAATTGTGGTGAAGCTGGTCACTTCAGTTCTAAATGCACCAAACCGAAGAAAGAAAAATCCAATGGAAGAGTTTTCGCGCTAGCAGGCTCAGAGGGGCCCAATGAGATTCGAGGTACTTGTTTTATTTATGGTTCCCCTTTAGTTGCTATAGTTGATACTGGTGCTACGCATTCTTTTATTGCTGCTGTTTGTGCTGAAAAGTTAAATCTAGTATTGTCTGATATGAAAAGGGAAATGGTTATCGACACTCCGGCTAAGGGTTCGGTGACTACTTCTCTATTGTGTGCTAAGTGTCCTCTGTCAGTATTCGGCAGAGATTTTCTGGTTGACCATATATGTTTGCCTTTGGGAGGGTTGGATGTTATTCTTGGTATGGACTGGTTAGTGGATAACCATGTGCACATCAACTGTTTCAGCAAGTCTGTGAGTTTCTTTCCTCCTGAGGAGGGAGAGTCTGTTTTGTTGTCTGGGGATCAGCTGCATAAGGTAATGAAGGATGGTGGTCAACTATTTGCTTTGATGTCGTCTATGTCCGCTGAAAACCAAGCTATGGTTGAAGGATTGCAGGTGGTGTGTGAATTCCCTGAAGTGTTCCCTGATGAGATTCCTAGTGTGCCACCCGAGAGGGAAGTAGAGTTTGGGATTGACCTTGTGCCTGGTACTAGGCCGGTGTCCATGGCTCCGTACCGAATGTCAGCTTCTGAGTTATCTGAATTGAAGACGCAGTTGGAAGAGTTACTTCAAAAGAAATTTGTGAGGCCTAGTGTGTCACCATGGGGAGCTCCGGTTTTATTAGTAAAGAAGAAAGATGGGAGTATGCGCCTGTGTGTGGATTATAGACAGTTGAACAAAGTGACTATCAAAAATAAGTACCCTCTTCCGAGAATTGATGATCTGATGGACCAGCTGGTGGGTGCTAAGGTTTTTAGTAAAATTGATTTGAGGTCAGGGTATCATCAGATTAAAGTAAAAGACGAAGACGTCCAGAAGACAGCGTTTCGAACGAGATATGGACATTATGAATACTCTGTGATGCCGTTTGGTGTCACCAATGCACCAGGGGTGTTTATGGAGTACATGAACCGTATCTTCCATAGTTACTTGGATCGGTTTGTGGTAGTTTTTATAGATGATATTCTGGTATACTCCAAGTCTGAAAAGGAGCATGCAGAGCACTTAAGATTGGTGCTTGAGGTATTGAAAGAGAAGAAGCTTTATGCTAAGTTGTCCAAATGCGAGTTCTGGCTGCGTGAGGTAAGCTTTTTGGGTCACATTATTTCTAGTGATGGCATAGTTGTAGACCCAGCTAAGGTTGATGCAGTGTTACAATGGGAGAGCCCAAAGTCTGCGACTGAGATCAGGAGTTTCTTGGGGTTGGCCGGTTACTACAGGAGGTTCATTGAGGGTTTCTCAAAGCTAGCCCTTCCGTTGACTCAATTGACGTGTAAAGGGAGAATTTTTGTTTGGGATGCTAAGTGTGAAGAGAGTTTCCAAGAGTTGAAGAAAAGATTGACAACATCTCCGGTGTTAGTGTTGCCCGTGCCGGATCAACCGTTTGTGGTATATTGTGATGCTTCCAGAATGGGCTTAGGGGGCGTATTGATGCAGGATGGGA
This sequence comes from Astragalus membranaceus, assembly GCA_039519185.1. Lineage (NCBI taxonomy): Eukaryota > Viridiplantae > Streptophyta > Magnoliopsida > Fabales > Fabaceae > Astragalus > Astragalus membranaceus. The sequence goes on from CM076850.1 coordinate 47,395,938, forward strand.
AGGTAGTCGCTTATGCGTCCAGACAGTTGCGGACTCATGAGAAGAACTATCCTACTCATGATTTGGAATTGGCTGCTATTGTGTTTGCGCTAAAAATTTGGAGGCACTATTTGTATGGCACTAGATTCGAGGTATTCAGCGACCACAAGAGTTTGAAATACTTGTTTGATCAGAAGGAGCTGAATATGAGGCAGAGGCGTTGGTTAGAGCTGCTGAAAGACTATGATTTTGGCTTAAACTATCACCCCGGCAAAGCTAATGTCGTGGCTGATGCTTTAAGTCGGAAGACTTTGCATATGTCAGCGATGATGGTAAAAGAGTTGGAGTTGGTTGAGCAATTTCGTGATATGAGTCTGGTTTGTGAAGTGACGCCGCGAAGTGTTAAGCTGGGTATGCTGAGGATTGGTAATGACTTCTTGGTTAGTATCAGAGACGCCCAGAAATTAGATGTGAAGCTGGTTGACTTGTTAGTTGCGGGTGATCAGAATGTGGATGGGGATTTCAGGTTGGATTCCCAGGGTGTGTTGAGATTTAGAGACAGGATCTGCGTTCCCGATGATATTGAGATGAAGAAGATGATCCTTGAGGAGAGTCATAGGAGCAAGCTGAGTATTCATCCAGGGGCTACAAAGATGTATCATGACTTGAAGAAATTATTCTGGTGGCCTGGTATGAAGAAAGATGTAGCACAGTTTGTGTATGCCTGTTTGACTTGCCATAAGTCAAAGGTTGAGCACCAGAAGCCTGCGGGGTTGATGCAACCTTTGGATGTTCCGGAATGGAAATGGGATAGCATTTCCATGGATTTTGTGACAGGGTTACCAAGAACCGTTCGGGGATTTGATTCTATTTGGGTGATCGTGGATAGGTTGACGAAGTCTGCTCACTTCCTTCCTATCAACATCACGTATCCGGTAGCGAGATTGGCCGAGATATATATTCAGGTGATTGTGAAGTTGCATGGTGTCCCGAAGAGTATTGTATCTGACAGAGATCCGAGGTTTACTTCGGAGTTTTGGGGGAGCTTGCAGGAGGCATTGGGGTCCAGATTGAGGTTGAGTTCAGCCTACCATCCTCAGACTGATGGGCAGACAGAGAGAACCATTCAGTCATTGGAGGACTTATTGAGATCGTGTGTTTTAGAGCAGGGAGGTGCGTGGGATACACACCTTTCGTTGATTGAGTTCACTTACAACAACAGCTACCATTCGAGTATAGGGATGGCTCCTTTCGAGGCATTGTATGGGCGGAGGTGTAGAACTCCTGTGTGTTGGCATGAGTCTGGAGAGAGTGTTGTTCTTGGACCTGAATTAGTGAGAGAGACTACAGAGAAGATAAAAATGATCAGGGAGAAAATGAAAGAGTCTCAAAGTCGGCAAAAGAGTTACCATGATAGAAGGAGAAAAGATTTGGAATTTCAGGCTGGTGAGCATGTTTTCTTGAGGGTCACGCCTATGGCTGGTGTTGGGCGTGCACTTAAAGCAAAGAAGTTGACTCCTAGATTTATTGGACCGTACCAGATCACTGAGAGGGTCGGAAAGGTTGCTTATAGGGTGGCTCTACCACCTAACCTTTCGAACTTGCACGACGTATTTCACGTGTCGCAACTTCGGAAGTACATTCCGGACCCGTCTCATGTGATCCATATGGATGATATTGAGGTGCGAGATAATCTCACTGTTGAGACTATGCCAGTGAGGATTGATGACAGAGAAGTGAAGGTGCTGAGAGGGAAAAACATTGCTTTAGTAAAGGTGGTGTGGTTAGGCGCTACTGGCGAGAGCATGACTTGGGAGCTGGAGAGTAGGATGCGGGAGTCCTATCCAGAGCTTTTTGACTCAGGTATGAATTTCGAGGACGAAATTTCCTAAGTGGGGGAGAGTTGTAACACCCTAAAATAATTTAATTAAGTAATTGATTAAATTATTTAAAGTGTTGCACTATTTTATTTTATTATATGATAATGTAGTATTTTTATTTAATTGAAGGGGATGGCGTTGGTAATACCGGAATTGCAAATGACGGCCCAAGAAGCCCAAGCCCGTTGGCTTAGGCGCTCCTTAGGCACTAGGGGTCTAGGTCGCGCCTCACTAGTGTCAAAAGAAAGAAAGAAAGTCGAAAGAGAGAAGAAAAGAAAGAAAGTCGAAGGAGAGGAGAAGAGAAGGAAGGAGCGACTTCAAGCTTGGAGTTAGGGTTTGTGCATCTTGATCCTAGGTAAGGGTTCCTAATCTTCTATGATTCGATTTCCTTTCTCTATCAAGTGCTTAGGTTTCGAATTTCCCTAACCCTTTCTATTTTGATCAATTCGCAATGGTCCAAGGGAAAGAGAGAAAGGGCGTGATCGTGAGAAAAGGAGGAGCTTCCTTGTTGCGGTGATTTGTCGGTGCTTCGGTGGGAAAGGCTCTAGCTCGTCATAATCAAGGTTAGGGGAGTCTCACTCTATAATAGAGAATATAATAGGTTGTATGTAAACCATAGGATCCCACTTGACATACCTTGTTAATTGTTAGATTTGTTTAGGTTAGTTGAAATTGATAATTGGTGTGATTAATTCGATTCCCTATGCTAAGGTTTGGATTTCATGTGTTAATTTTGTGCTTTGATGTGTTCTTAATATATATATATATATGAGATTGAATGTTGCTGGTATGAGTGCAATGCATTTTGTGATTGTTGTGGTGATTTGGTTTTGGAAAAATAATTGAGAATTGGTGTTTTGGTTGTGTTGGGGCGCCTGGGCGCCAAGCTGCTGGGGGGGGGGGGGGGAATTGGCGCACTGGGCGCTGTTTTCTGTTGCTGGGCGTGCGTGTGTTCTGGGCAGGGCGTCTATGTTGCTGCCCTGTGGCGCCTGGGGAGGCGCCAGGTTGCTGCCTATGCTTAGGCAAGGCGCATAAATCATGTTTTTGGGTAAACTCAGTTTCTAAACATAATTTACCGAGCCAAATTTTGAATTCACCTGACCAAATCATATTTTAAGTACTTTGGCTAAATAATTTCCAGATTTGCACTTGTGGTTTTGAAATGGTCCTATTGGGCATCGTTTTGGCTTGTTTTAGGGGTGCCTTGTGTGCATCTCATTTTCTGAGCATAATTTACCGAGCCAAATTTTGTATTCACCTGACCAAATCATATTTTAAGTACTTTGGCTAAAGAATTTCCAGATTTGCACTTGTGGTTTTGAAATGGTCCTATTGGGCATCGTTTTGGCTTGTTTTAGGGGTGCCTTGTGTGCATCTCATTTTCTGAGCATAATTTACCGAGCCAAATTTTGTATTCACCTGACCAAATCATATTTTAAGTACTTTGGCTAAAGAATTTCCAGATTTGCACTTGTGGTTTTGAAATGGTCCTATTGGGCATCGTTTTGGCTTGTTTTAGGGGTGCCTTGTGTGCATCTCATTTTCTGAGCATAATTTACCGAGCCAAATTTTGTATTCACCTGACCAAATCATATTTTAAGTACTTTGGCTAAAGAATTTCCAGATTTGCACTTGTGGTTTTGAAATGGTCCTATTGGGCATCGTTTTGGCTTGTTTTAGGGGTGCCTTGTGTGCATCTCATTTTCTGAGCATAATTTACCGAGCCAAATTTTGTATTCACCTGACCAAATTGTATTTAAAACACTTTGGCTAAAGAATTTCCAGATTTGCACTTGTGGTTTTGAAATGGTCCTATTGGGCATCGTTTTGGCTTGATTTAGGGGTGCCTTGTGTGCATCTCATTTTCTGAGCATAATTTACCGAGCCAAATTTTGTATTCACCTGACCAAATTGTATTTAAAACACTTTGGCTAAAGAATTTCCAGATTTTCACTTGTGGTTTTGAAATGGTCCTATTGGGCATCATTTTGGCTTGTTTTAGGGGTGCCTTGTGTGCATCTCATTTTCTGAGCATAATTTACCGAGCCAAATTTTGTATTCACCTGACCAAATCATATTTTAAGTACTTTGGCTAAAGAATTTCCAGATTTGCACTTGTGGTTTTGAAATGGTCCTATTGGGCATCGTTTTGGCTTGTTTTAGGGGTGCCTTGTGTGCATCTCATTTTCTGAGCATAATTTACCGAGCCAAATTTTGTATTCACCTGACCAAATTGTATTTAAAACACTTTGGCTAAAGAATTTCCAGATTTGCACTTATGGTTTTGAAATTGTCCTAGAGAGCGTTGTTTTGACTATGTTTGTGATGCCTAGGGGTGAGCTGTGAGTTCTGAACATATTTTCCCTAGCCAAATTCTGTATTCACGTGACCAAATCCCATTTTGAACATTTTGGCTAGAGCGGTTTCAATTTTTAAGGTGGCCTACTATGTTTGTGCGTTTGGGTGTTGTGTGGGGCGCCAAGTGTGGCCGCCCAGGGCGCCAAGTGGGGCGCCCATGCCTTGTGTTTGGGTTTCGGATCTAAGGGTGACAGATTGGTCCCTAAGTGTTATCCTAGTCCTAGGGACGTGATTGTGAGGAGAAAATAATGAGTTGGTTGATGATGAGGCCATGGGGGCTAAAACTAAGATTAATTAAAGATGTGATATAGGATACATGGACCGTGTTGTTAATAATTATGATTGTGGTTTTGTCATGGAGTCTCATGCATACATAAGGCTGCGGTCTGAGTTGCTAATTATGATAATAAGGCTGCGGTCTGAGTTCTAAATTGAAATGATAAGGCTGCGGTCTGAGTTAATATTATGATGATAAGGCTGCGGTCTGGGAAAATGGTACCACATGCATAACTGTATTGCATACATCCTCATGATAAGCATGCTAGTTGGTGATTGTATGGACTATGCAACTGTGTGACTGTGTGAGTGTGATGCTATGATGGAATATACTTCTTATTATAGTCTTTATTATGTAGTTGAGACTCACCCTTCTGTTGTTGTTTACCACAGGTAGTCCTGAGTGAAGGCTTACTCCTTTCACTCCCGAGTCGGTCTGCTCTGATACGTGACACCTAGGGGGTTGGATTAGGGATTTTAATGTTATTCATTTGTCGTTGAATTTTATATGCTTTGAGTTAATGATTTTTGATGAGCCTGTTGTTCGGCGTATTTTGGAGATTGTGTTATTTTCCGCTGCGAGGCATCTAAATTACAATGTGTGGATTTTATTGGTGAAGTCACGTGTACCCTAAATTATTTAATGGTGTTGCGTATTATAAATGTGTAACGAAGGCTTACACCGATTTGACCGTTGTTAGATTAAGCTTATGTGTAGCATTCCATTCAAAAAGAAATTTTGAAACTCTGATCTCTATAATAAATAGCCGGGTAGAATGGGGTGTTACAATGGACCCTGAGTTCATATGATTACAGACCTGTGTGTGTATATGTATCGAGTTGGGTGACGACCCATGTGTAACATACTAGGCAGGGCAGTCATGATCCCTTACCCTAGGCTCCATGCCAATGGGAGAATGTACTATTGGTAGGGGGGTTCACCGGGAGTAGCGGTTACGCAGTCGGTGTTATGTTAAATTAATTGTAGTACGGTTCACCGGGAGTAGCGGTTACGCAGTCGGTGTCGTACTAAGTTATAGCAAATTCCCCGGGAGTAGCGGTTACGCAGTCGGTGGAATGCTATGTGTAAAATAATGCGGTTCATCGGGAGTAGCGGTTACGCAGTCGATGCCGTGTTGAGATTGAAAAATGTTTTAAACTAATACCGAGAGAGCTAGTAGGGGTTACGGTAGAACTCACTGAGATTGTATCTCACTGTTTAAATGTTGTTGTTTTACAGAGACACAGGGGCAGTGGAAATCCAAGAAGCATGAGTAGGTTGGGCTCGGACTGGTTGCTGATAGCCTAGCTTTATGTTTAAGCTTATTCCCCTTTTGTTGTCTGTATACTAAAACATTATGTATTTAGTGTATATCTTTCTTCCGCTTTCTTGTACGATACTAAATGCTATAAATGCTGATGGTATATGGTCTGAGAACCATATTGTCTGTTGTAAATAAGACTGTTTGGGTTTTATTCAGCGAAAAATTTATAGTGATATTCAGTGTCTAAGCAGGAAATATATCTCTGATGTGTTACTAAGGTGCACTTGGGTATTTTTAGTAGATAGAAATACCGGGGTGTTACAGTTGGTATCAGAGCAGTTCGACCTCGTCGGACTTAGTTTAGGGTTGAGTCGATTCCTTGTTAGTCCTGGTTTTAATTACACTTGTGATGCTAAGAGACATTGAGCCTGATCAACTTAATACTTAGTGCATCATAAGCGGAATTATGACAGGATGATCAAGACGCAGTCCTCGACCAAAACCGGAATCTCCAACCGGTACATCCTCAGGAAAGGTGACATGACGGTGGAAGAATACACCGCTAAGTTTGAGAAGTTGTCTCAGTCTTACCAAGTGGTAAAGTAAGCTTCGGATGACGAATGGAGAATGCAGAAGTATAAGACGGGCATAAGTGCTTTTATGATTTATGGTCTCAGTTCTTATACTGCTACCAATTATGTTGCCTTGGTGCAATCATCCTATGTCGCCGAGGATGATCTCATAGGAAATATGGGAAAGGAAAGAAGGTAGTTGAAATATCAACTCCGAATGCAAAGTCCTAAGATAATTTCATCGAAGGAAAAGCAGATGCAATTCTTTGATTCTTCAAAGGCCAGAAGATGTTCTAACTGGGGAAAGTCTCACAGCGGTGATTGCAAGCGAAGATCTAATCGGTGCTATTACAGTAATGTAGAGGGTCACTATGGTAAAAAGTGCCCTGCCAGGAAAAGTTCCAAGGAGTCATAAGCAGCTCCAAGCCAAGGACGCGTCAACACTTTGGATGCTCAGACAGTTACAACTGCTGACGAGTTACTGAGGGGTATGGGATCAGTTTTCAATAACTCCGTCAGTATATTATACGATTCGGGTGCAACCCATTGTTTTATAGCACAATCATGTGTGGGTCGGTTAGGATTAGCATTGTCTCCGCTATCCGAGCCGATAGCTATTTTAACTGCTGCTAAGGGTCGTGTCCAGACATAATCTTGGTATAGAATTGTCTACTTGTCATGGGAGGCAGAAATTTCGTTGTAGAATTTATTGTTTGCCTACGAGAAGTGTGGACACCATTTTGGGTATGAATTGGATGACTGTAAATCATGTTGCAATCGACTGTGTTAATCAACTATCAGCTTCGCTGCAGAATCAGTTGAATTGTCTAGGACAAATTCTGAAGCGGATACCCAGTTCACCTTAGACGGTCAATCTTCATTCCAAGGTGCAGAAGCACATGTTAGTAGGTTATCTGCATCCACGGGAACTAGTATTAGATTTATCATCTGTACAAGTTGTGAATGACTTTCTGGGTGTTTCCACGATGAAGTTTCTTCTGAACCTCCTGGGCGAGAGGTAGAGTTTACGGTGGAATTGGTTCCTGGCACGGGATCAATATCTACTGTTTCTTATTAAAGGTTTCTTCCGAGTTAAAGGAAATGGAGTTTCAACTGGAAGAGTCGACGTTAAAGAAATTCTGTCGACCGAGTGCTTCTCCAAGGAGTGCTCTGGTGTGATTAGTCAAAAGGAAAGATAGTAGCATGAGATTGTACATCGGTTATCGACAACTTAACAAAGTGACGATCAAGAATAAATATCCCTTGCCAAGGATAGATGGATTGCTTGACCAGCTTCGGGGTGCCGTGGTATTTTCAAAAATTGATCTGAGGTCAGGTTATCATCAATTAAAAGTTAGAGCCTTAGATATTCCGAAGACAGCTTTCCGTACTAAGTATGGACATTACGAGTTAGTAGTGATGCCTTTCGGTCTACCCAATGCTCCAGCGGTATTCGTGGATACATGAACCGAGTTTTCCACACGTACCTGGATCAATTTGTAGTTGTTTTCACTGATGATATCTAGGTGTACTCTAAGACCATTGAGGAGCATGTCCAACATCTCCGCAATGTTCTGAAAGTACTCCGAGAAAATAAGTTGTACTTGAAACCTTCGGAGTGTGATTTTTGGATGTCAGAGGCAAAGTCTTTGGGACATGTGATTTCCCAAGTCGGGAGTTTCTGTAGATCCCAGTAAGAGGGAAGCGGTGTGGAATGGAAGTGACCGACATCAGTCGCAGAGATCAGAAGTTTTCTACGTCTTGCCGGGTTACTATAAGAAAGTTGTTCAAAGGTTCTCACAGTTAGTTTTCCACTTACTCGGTTAACTCGTAAGGGTCATCCGTTTACGTGGGATGCCGATTGTGAAGAATGTTTTCAAGAATTGAAGGTTTGGTTGACTTCTGCTCCAATCCTGATTCTTCCAGATCCGTCTTTGAGATTCCAAATTTACAGCGATGCTTCTGGGAATGGTTTGAGATGTGTTCTCAGGTAGAATCATCTAGTGGTAGCTTATGCATCCAGACAGTTGAAGGTCCATGAGGAGGATTATCCAATTTATGATTTGGAATTGGCAGCTATTGTGTATGCACTGAAGGTTTGAAGACATTACCTGTGTGGGTCTCGTTTCGAAGTCTTTAGTGGTCACAAGAGTTTTAGGTATCTGTTTGATCAGAAAGAACTGAATAGCAGGCAGAGAAGTGTGTTGAATTTCTGGAGGATTATAAATTCGTGTTGATGTAACATTCAAGAGAGGCCAATGTTGTAGCTGATGCGCTAAGTAGGAAATCCATTCACATGACAGAGTTGATGACGCAAGAAATGGAATTGTTAGAGTCTTTTAGATCTAAGTTAGAGTACATCCATAAGTTTCCACTTTGGTGGCGAGGTATTAGTTTGTTAACCTCTCCTTGGTGAAGGTTGACAATGAGATTGTCTTACGAGATTCCGTTTGACAAAACGAACGTGAATACGAATATGTAAGTGAGGTAACTGCTGACTGTTCTCACGTTGCGAATAACCATCAAAGGATTAATTGATGGATCTACTTGTAGGTGACTGAAATTTCCGAAGTGAAGCTTGGCGTGCGGTGTAATAGTTTTGAAAAATCGTTTTAGTGAAAACCGCATGCTAAAGTAAATTTTGGGAACGAATTAAGAGGCAAATAGATTATGATTGAGGAGGAAAATCCTAGGAGGATTATTTAGGTTGAGGGGAAGCTCTCAACGCTATTGACTAATTTGGAAAGGAATCGGATGCATCGTGGTAAAAACCTCGTGATGAAATTGCAATAGAGGAAAAAGAGCTCTGAATTCTGTTTGATAGTTGTTTTGAGAACAACAGAGGTGATTTTCATTACGTTCAAATTTATTCGATGTCCCCGCGGTTTATTTCTACGTTTAAGGTCAAAGCTTATTGTAAAATCCTCATTTCATCTTTTTGGAAAGTGTTGTCTCGAAATCTTGGGGGCGAGTCAAGAAGTGTCACAGATGACTTTTCCGTCACATTTCTCGGTGTGTACGAAAACTGTTATGGATTTTAGAAGATTTGTGGAGAAAGCGTTTACACCCTTCGAGGAAATCGTGTTTGTTTTTACCTCTACCGAGGAATACCAGTTTGTGGATCTCATTTTCAACAAATATTTCTATCAAGTGTCTTGTATTAAACCCTTTGATTTAGATTAATCAAAATTGGGGAGTAAACGAGGATAATTGGAATGAAGCTTCGGAAGTGTTTTCAAACGCGGTGCCGAGCCGATGTAGGCAAATGATGAGTTTCTCGTGTAGATGCGTGACCAGAGAGTTCGTATCAAGGTAGTAGTGGATCATACTTGGAGATTGATGTGCCAACTTGGGAAGAGTTCCTACGCTCATTTTGTTAGTTCGAGATTGTTTTCCAGCAACTTAAACCTTTCTGAGAATGTCGATTCTCGGTTAGTCAATCGTAAGACTTGACGAAATTTTGAGGACAAAATTCTTTCAAGTTGGGGAGAATGTAACACCCCCAAAATAATTAATGGAATTATTTGGGTGTTAACCCAATTAAACCAATTTAGTACTCGACTGGTAAATTTATCGAGTGCTAAAATTATTTAATTGTTGTCATCGGATCGTTAACCGGATAATACGGACCAAGGAAGTTTTGGAATCGAAATAGGAGATTTCGATCGATATGGTAATTTGACCGCGTTGCAACTTAAATATTAAATAAATATATATATTTGTATATGTGTGTGCGTGTGAAAGGAGAAGAAAGAATTAAAAAGAGAAAAGAAAGGAAAGGAAGCTGAGAAGAGAAACAGAGAGGAAAAGAGAAAGAAGAAAAGAGAAGAGAGAAAGAAAGGGGGAGGAAGAAGAAGAGGAAAAAGGGGGCAATTCCGCTCATCAAAACGACTTCCGTCCAACACAAAAAATGCTCAGCGTTACTTCCTCTTCGTTTTGGTACCAAAATCTTCATCATCAACTCACTCTCCTCAAATCCACCATTTTCGAATTTAAGAGGAATTAGAGGTTTTTGTTGTTCAAGCTCAAAGGAAAGCTTTGGATGGTGTTTGGGAGCGAGCTCAAGGTGGGTTGCGCAAATATTGGAGTCCGATTTGGAGTTTTTGAAGAATTGAAGGTTAGGGTTCAAATTGGGGTTTTTGGTGAATAGTAGCTTTTGAGATTGAAGAAGATGATGAATAGTGCCCATGGAGGATTTCGAGGAAATCGGCATTTCGGTCAAAAGCGATTTCGTGATCGAGTGGGAAGCTTTGGAAGCGGATTGGGTGTCGCCGGAGCGGGGAGCGTTCGTGTGGCTACTCGGTGATTTGGCGAAGTCTCGGTGTCGGCACACGCTTCAAGGGTGAGTTCTACTCACGTTTAGGATTTTTGTTTTTCGAATTAATTGATAACTGTTTTATCGCTTTCGCTGGACTGGAATATTATGTGATACTGTCTGATTCGGGTTAGGAATCGATTGGGGCGAGTCTCGGGTTGCGTCGCGTTAAAAATGGAATTTTTGGTGATTTGATTCGAGAGTTTTTAAATTAAAACCGTTATTCGGAAAAATATGTCGTTTTTGATAAAATTCGTTTTGATTGAGTTTTTGATTTGATTGATTGATTGTGTGGTATTGGTTGGATTGGTTTTGCTAGTTGTCAAATCTGTTTTCAGTCGGAACGAGAATCGGAATTGAGCGGAATAGCGAACTTCGTAAGAAAACGGAAAACCTGCACTTTTCTGCAGAGGGTCGCGTCGCGACCCATTCTCATCGCGTCGCGACCTGGCCCAGTTTTGTCACGCAAAATGTTTCTGTCGTTTTTCGCGTCGCGACGGTATCAGTTCGCGTCGCGACGGTTTACAGAATTTCAGCAACCAAACACTGTTTTTCGTTTCGCGATAACTTTTGATCCGGGAACCCGATTGAGGTGTTCCAAGATGCGTTGGAAAGCTTATTCAGAGGCCTAACTGAATATTCTAGTTTTAAGGCAAAATAAACTGTTTTCGAAGTTGAAAATTGTGTCGAAAAGAGGTAAATTAGAGTGCGAGTGTGAACTTGGTTTTATAAAAGCGTGGGTTAAGTGTTCAACTGGTTATTTGAGGTGATGGACCCTGAGTTCATATGATTACAGACCTGTGTGTGTATTTGTATCGAGTTGGGTGACGACCCATGTGTAACATACTAGGCAGGGCAGTCATGATCCCTTACCCTAGGCTCCATGCCAATGGGAGAATGTACTATTGGTAGGGGGGTTCACCGGGAGTAGTGGTTACGCAGTCGGTGTTATGTTAAATTAATTGTAGTACGGTTCACCGGGAGTAGCGGTTACGCAGTCGGTGTCGTACTAAGTTATAGCAAATTCCCCGGGAGTAGCGGTTACGCAGTCGGTGGAATGCTATGTGTAAAATAATGCGGTTCATCGGGAGTAGCGGTTACGCAGTCGATGCCGTGTTGAGATTGAAAAATGTTTTAAACTAATACCGAGAGAGCTAGTAGGGGTTACGGTAGAACTCACTGAGATTGTATCTCACTGTTTAAATGTTGTTGTTTTACAGAGACACAGGGGCAGTGGAAATCCAAGAAGCATGAGTAGGTTGGGCTCGGACTGGTTGCTGATAGCCTAGCTTTATGTTTAAGCTTATTCCCCTTTTGTTGTCTGTATACTAAAACATTATGTATTTAGTGTATATCTTTCTTCCGCTTTCTTGTACGATACTGAATGCTATAAATGCTGATGGTATATGGTCTGAGAACCATATTGTCTGTTGTAAATAAGACTGTTTGGGTTTTATTCAGCGAAAAATTTATAGTGATATTCAGTGTCTAAGCAGGAAATATATCTCTGATGTGTTACTAAGGTGCACTTGGGTATTTTTAGTAGATAGAAATACCGGGGTGTTACAGTCGTCACCCTTTTTCCTCTTGTATTTATTATACATTATATCCATGTACCCGCAATGGGCTGTTAGTCATTTCAGTCAAGTACCGTGTATCATATCAGTCAAGTACCGTGTATCATATCAGTCAAGTACCGTGTATCATATCAGTCAAGTACCGTGTATCATATCATTATTATTTTTTTGACATATGTTCTCTCGCGTTCTCTAAGTACGGTCTTTCATTTTATTCATAATACAAAAGATTTATATTATACATGTTCAATCTCATGACCTCGGTATCTTTACATCGTTGGGGGACCTTGGGGAATGGATTAGAAGAGGATTGGAATCATTCGGAATGGATAAAAAGTACTTTGAATTTGGGGATCAACAAATCTCGCACGACCCGTGTGTGTGTAGGAACACGATCCGTGCGCAGTGGACAGAGTTACAGAAGACTTCCAGAAAGATACGCACGACCCGTGCGACTAAGCGCACGATCCGAGCGTTATTGAATAAAATTATAGAAAGTTTCAGAAACATTCGCACGACCCGTGCGACTAGGCGCACGATCCGTGCGTTTTTTAAAAATCCAATTCTTGTAGCATCAGATGGGGGCGCACGACCCGTGCTCAGAGGCACACGATCCGTGCGTCTCCATCAGTTTTCCAGAAAACAGGATTTTCATGAGTAAATCCATTCCGTTCCGATTCCAAAGTCTCTTCCGATCGAGACCCAAATCTAAACACGCATTAAAACAGTATATTATACCAATCTCAATCAAGTACCCCCAAACAATCAATCAACAATTTATGATTTAAATCACAATCCTCTTGAGAAAACGGTTTTTGATAAGTTTCCTTTTGATAACAGAAACGCGTGACCATGGTTTTCGAAAAGAAGACTCAGAAACACACACACACATCCCCTAAGCGAGTTATAGAACTCACCCGAAGTGATGAAAATCACTCAAACGACGAATCTAGCAGCTGCCACGTTCGAGTAGCCTCACGAACCTTCTCAAATCCTATCCAACAACAACCCAGCTACCCAAGATTGACTGAACAGCAGCAAGACTCGAATTCCAGCTACCCAAATGAGCTTCAAACAGGTTTGTTGCTTGGATGTGAGCTTTGGTACTGAATATAGGACTATAACAAGGACATGCAAACTATTTGGAACATCAACACTCCATTTTTGAGCTTGGAGCTTCAAAGGTACACAAATGGTGATTTGTGATGAAGAGGGTTGATGGGAGATTTCTGGGTATCAGTGTATAGAGGAAGAAGAATGATGAACAATGGTGGTTTTAGATTCAACATGCATTCAGGAATGACTGGGCTGTCTTCCCTTCCTCCCTCCTCCTTCTCTCTCGCAATTCTCTCCCTCTCTCTCGAGCTCCCTCTCTTCTATTCTTTCTACTGATTTTCAGAAATGAGGGTAAATGAGAAGTGTGGGGTTGGCTTGGTCAGCTGAGTTCATTTAACATGGGTAAGGACCAAAATGCCCTTCCTCTCTAATATCATTCCTTAATTACCCTTATCATCATAATACCCTAACCTTCTAACTTTGACATAATATTCTAATTATGCATGACTATATCTTGATTATTTCAAACATCACATAATTAATGCAAACTAATCAACTCATAATAAACCTCTTGCGCTAAAAATCCCATTTAGCCTACAATTCGCTTTAACCTTTTCCGTTAATTTAAATAAACTAAATTAGCTAGTTAGGGGATGTTACAGTTTTCGGTAGGGACTTTATGGTTGATTTGATTTGCTTGCCGTTAGATGGGTTAGATGTTATCTTGGGTATGGACTGGTTGGTGAATAACCATGTTCATATCAATTGTTTTGATAAGTCTGTGAGTTTCTCTTCTCCGGTCGAAGAGGAATCCGTTTTGTTGCCTGCTGGCCAATTGCATAAGGTAATGAGAGAGGAAGTTAAGTTGTTTGCTTTGATGGCGTCGTTGTCTATGGAGAGCCAAGCTAAGATTGATGAATTGCCGGTAGTGTGTGGATTCTCTGAAGTGTTTCCTGATGAAATCCCTGATGTGCCACCTGAGAGAGAAGTAGAGTTTGCTATTGATCTAGTACCTGGTACTAGACCTGTGTCTATGGCACCGTATAGAATGTCGGCGTCTGAGTTGTCCGAGTTGAAGAAGCAGCTTGAGGACCTGCTTGAAAAGAAGTTCATAAGACCAAGTGTGTCGTCGTGGGGAGCTCCGGTGTTGCTGGTAAAGAAGAAAGATGGGAGTATGAGGCTTTGCGTTGACTATCGACAGTTGAACAAAGTGACAAAAAAGAATAAGTATCCGCTTCCAAGGATTGATGAATTGATGGATCAATTGGTGGGTGCCCGCGTGTGTAGTAAGATTGATTTGAGGTCGGGCTACCATCAAATTAAAGTGAAGGATGAAGATATTCCTAAGACAGCGTTTAGGACTCGGTATGGTCACTACGAGTATTCGGTGATGCCATTCGGTGTTACGAATGCTCCGGGGGTATTCATGGAATATATGAATCGTATTTTTCATGAGTATCTAGATCGTTTCGTGGTGGTCTTCATCGATGATATTTTGGTTTATTCCAAGTCTGACGAGGAGCATGTTGAGCATTTGAAGTCAGTGTTGGAGATCTTGAGGGATAGGAAGTTGTATGCTAAGCTATCTAAGTGTGAATTCTGGTTGAAGGAAGTAAGCTTTCTTGGTCATATCATTTCTGGTGATGGCATTGCAGTAGATCCATCCAAAGTTGATGTCGTGTTGCAATGGGAGGCACCTAAGTCGGTTACGGAGATTAGAAGTTTTCTGGGGCTAGCCATTTATTATCAAAGGTTCATAGAAGGGTTTTCTAAATTGGCACTCCCGCTAACTCAGTTGACTTGTAAAGGGAAGGCGTTTGTTTGGGATTCTCGCTGTGAAGAAAGTTTTAATGAATTAAAGAAGAGGTTGACAACTTCCCCTATTTTGACGTTACCTAAGCCAGGAGAGCCGTTTGTAGTGTATTGTGATGCTTCTAAGATGGGACTAGGAGGTGTTCTTATGCAAAATGGTAAGGTAGTTGCTTACGCATCCAGACAGTTGAGGACTCATGAGAAGAACTACCCTACTCATGATTTGGAGCTTGCGGCAGTTGTATTTGCTTTGAAGATTTGGAGGCATTATCTGTATGGTTCTAAATTTGAAGTGTTCAGTGATCATAAGGGTTTGCAGTATTTGTTTGATCAGAAAGAGTTAAATATGAGGCAAAGGAGATGGTTAGAACTGTTGAAGGATTATGACTTCAGTTTGAATTATCATCCGGGAAAGGCTAATGTTGTAGCCGATGCTTTGAGTCGGAAGTCTTTGCATGTATCAGCAATGATGGTTAAAGAGCTTGAATTGGTTGAGCAGTTCAGAGATATGAGTTTGGTCTGCGAAGTAACACCTCAGAGTGTTAGACTAGGAATGTTGAAGATTCATAATGAATTTTTAGATGTCATTCGAGAGGCTCAGAAGCGAGATATCAAGCTGGTTGAATTGGCGGTTGGGATTGCTCGTTCCGAAAATAAAGACTATGAGATTGATGCGCAAGATGTGTTGAGATACCGTGGAAGGATTTGTATTCCGAGTGATGAGGAGATTAAGAAGGCAATTCTTGAAGAAGGGCACAGGAGTAAGTTGAGTATCCATCCGGGAGCCACAAAAATGTATCAAGATCTGAAGAAGCTGTTTTGGTGGCCTGGTATGAAGCGTGATGTAGCTCAGTTTGTGTATGCGTGTTTGACTTGCCAGAAGTCGAAAGTGGAGCATCAGAAGCCTGCGGGGTTGATGCAACCGTTAGAGATTCCGGAATGGAAGTGGGATAGCATTTCCATGGATTTTGTGACTAATTTGCCTAATACCGTAAGAGGATTTGATGCTATTTGGGTGATTGTTGATAGATTGACGAAGTCTGCTCACTTTTTGCCAATTAGTATTACTTATCCGGTTCCGAAGTTGGCAGAAATTTATGTTAAGACGATTGTGAAGTTGCATGGTGTTCCGTTGAGTATCGTGTCTGATAGGGATCCTAGATTTACTTCTGAGTTTTGGAAAAGTTTGCAAGAGGCTTTAGGTTCTAAGTTGAGGTTGAGCTCAGCGTATCATCCGCAGACAGATGGTCAGACGGAGAGGACTATTCAGTCGCTAGAAGATTTGTTGAGGACTTGTGTTCTTGAGCAAGGAGGGTCGTGGGATTCTCATCTTCCATTGATAGAGTTTACTTACAATAACAGTTTTCATTCTAGTATTGGGATGGCGCCTTTTGAGGCATTGTATGGTAGAAGATGTAGGACTCCTCTGTGTTGGTATGAATCGGGAGAGAGTGTGGTACTTGGTCCTGAGATTGTCCGTGAGACCACGAAGAAAGTGAAGATGATTCGTGAGAAGATGAAGGCTTCGCAGAGTAGACAAAAGAGTTATCATGATAAGAGAAGGAAGGATTTGGAGTTTCAACCTGGTGATCATGTGTTCCTGAGAGTCACTCCGGTGACTGGTGTTGTTCGTGCCTTGAAGTCTAAGAAGTTAACTCCTCGCTTTATTGGTCCGTATCAAATTTCGGAGAGGGTTGGGAAAGTTGCTTATCGGGTGGCTCTGCCACCTAATCTTTCGAATTTGCATGATGTATGTCATGTGTCCCAGTTGCGGAAGTATGTTCCTGACCCGTCTCATGTGGTTCAAATGGATGATGTGGAGGTGAGGGAGAACCTCACTGTGGAGACAATGCCGGTTAGAATTGAAGATCGTGAGGTGAAGGTGTTAAGAGGTAAAGGGATTAATTTGGTGAAAGTGGTTTGGTTGGGAGCTGCCGGTGAGAGCACTACTTGGGAGCTGGAGAGTAAGATGAGGGAGTCTTATCCAGAGCTGTTTGAATCAGGTAAGAATTTCGAGGACAAAATTTTCTAAGTGGGGGAGAGTTGTAACACCCAAAATAATTTAATTAATTATTTAATTAAATTATTTAAGTGTTGCATTATTATTATTATTATTATTATATTAACTTATTAATATGTTGTTTTTATTTAAATTGAAGGGAGTGGTGATGGTAATTCCGGGGTGGTAAGTTTGGCCCAAGCCCAAGCCCATTGACTTAGGCCTAGGCGCGACGGGAAAGAAGGAGAGAAGAATTCGAAGAAAGAGAGAAGAGAAGGGAAAGAAGGAGTCGCGACTTGAGAGAGAGGAGAGGGAGAGCGCGACGGTGCTAGGGCAAAGGAGGAGGGTTCGCGTGGAGCTTCAAGGGAGAAGAAGCTTGGATCGTTGGTGTCTTTGGTGGCTTGCTGGAAATCTTGTTGAACTCTTCAATTAACAAAGGTTAGGGGGCTCTCTTTCCATTCTTAATAACCTATAGGATTAGTACCATATGAGTTAGGTTTAGGAATGATTTAATTAATTGATTTGTGGTGTTGATGATTGAATTGTGGTGTTGTTGTTTGAATTGAGATGTTGTGTGTATGCTAAGTATCATGTTGAACTTAAATTCTTGAATCCTATGTCAATTGGTGTTAAGGTAAATATGAGATTAATTATGCATGTTAGACGTTTGTAGAAATGACATTGAGAATGAGGATGTGATGAATTATTGGGTGTTGTTGTATTGCATGACTAAAATTGGATCTGAAATTAGGTGATTAGGGTGTGTGACAAGGGGTTGTTGTGTGTGCTAGTCATGGGCGCCAAAGTGGCTGCCCATGCGTGTTGTGGGTTGTGCGTGAAGCAAGGGCGCCAAACATGGCGTGCCCGTGAACCATGGTGCGTGTGCGTTGGTTGCCATGACTGTTTGAATATATGGTTAAGTTCGGGTGTGAATCAGAATGGGTACGGGAACGATCGGAATGGACAAGAAAACACGAAAACTGACTTTTCTGAAATATTGGTAGCTTGACTATATTTTTACCAGTTTATATATTTACTTATATATATATATATATATATATATATATATATATATATATATATATATATATCATATGATGCTTAATGATTAGAGAATTTAATAATATATTGTATAAACGTGCATCGCACGGGTCATACACACTAGTCTTACAAACATAATTAGCATCCATGATATCTTTTCGAATATTTTTACATCTGGTACTCGAGGTGGATTTCTGAAAACTGAACACGGATCGTGCACCAAGGCGCACGGATCGTGCGTCCCTTGCTGATACCCAATTTTAAAACTATGTCCTAAGTCATCCCGATTGGTCCTAAGTCCCTTCTAATCCACTCTTCAAGGTTTCCCAAGGATGGAAACACATTAGTATCATTGGTGAACGGTGTAATTGGTGTGTTAATGGTGACATATATATAATGGTGAGGTAAATTATTGGTGAGTATGATAAATCATTGGTGAGCTAATTAAATTATTGGTGAGTATGCTGTTGCATAATTATGGTGATTTTGGTGTGTATGGTGCATGGTTCATGGCGTCGCATAATCATGTGCATTATTGGTGAGCAGAAGGCTTTGGCCTTATTATAAATTGTTGGTGAGCAGAAGGCTTCGGCCCTATTTTGGTGAGTGCCCTCAAGGCAAATTATTGGCGACGATGGATCCACATGCATATGCCCTAGGAGTTGGGTTGCATTGCATGCATTATTCATAATTTTGGTGTTGTTCTCTGATTGACGTAAAGTAATGGTGTGTGTTAATATTGCTGTGATTTGGTGTTGTTAGTTGCCTTCCTTAATATGATGTTGATCTTATTTGTTATTACTTATGTAAAGAGACTCACCCTACCGCTTTTATGTTGCTTCTCATGTCGGCAACGTGCAGGTGATAGCGAGTGAAGGTTACCTAGTACCTTCTTCTAGTCGGTTGAGTCAGCTCTGATACGTAGCACCGGGGGGCGTCTTAGTTTACTCATTTTATTTATTTGATGTCTTTAGACTGTTTATTTGGTGATGTAATTGAACACCTTGAGATTCGATGTTATTCCGCTGCGATGGTTTTTATACTGTGTTGATGTAAACTAAACAGGATGTTTATGCTGGCTGTGGTGCTATGTATCACGTACTTTATGTCTTTATGAATTATTTTTGGAGTTATTATACGTTGTTGTGTTTCAAATGTGGCATCCTCTTGCGCTTGCACTGAAAGTTTTTGGAAACTCTGATTTAAAACTAATTAAATAGTAGTTATTAGAAGGGGGTGTTACATTTGGGGCTCATGACTTCCCCTCCCTTAGTATGCTAATCCTTAGGGTCGTCACCCTTGATATACATATATTATTATGTATGCCATTCTACCTTTCCTTTATGGAAAGTAATCCTTCCTTTCCTCAAGGAAATGTAACTTGACTTGTATTTACATGGATTGAGAGTTTATATATAACTTGTATAGACTTACAATCAATTATCTTAACATGACTTCTTTGGACGTATAGTCCTTTATCTTGACTTGTATGGACTTATAATCCTTTATCTTGACTTGGCTTGTGTACACTCGCGCTTACTAATGTACGGTTTCTTCACAATTTCATAACTCATGAATTTTATCTCAAACATACTCAATTGCATGATATTCAAGCATTAGAATCATTAGGCAACCGTGGGGATATGATTAGAAGGAATTTGGAATGGACTAAGGCATAATTTAAAAATGAGTAACAGAAGCTTCCGCACGGTCCGTGCTCCAGAGGCGCACGACCCGTGCGTGTTTTGAAATTTTAACATTTATAAACCGAACAGAGCGCACGGTCCGTGCCCTAGGGCGCACGGTTTGTGCCATGTCTTAAAAAATATCCAGGCTTCCTTCGAACGATACGCACGATCCGTGCTCCTGGGGAGCACGATCCGTGCGCGTTCATCAGTAGCCTAGAATTTGCTGTTTTCTCGTATTTTGTCCATTCTGTTCATTCCGAATACCGTTCCGATCGATTTCCTAATACAACAAATAGTATTCTAGTCCAGACAACAATCAATACATCAACCAATTCAAACAATCACAATGCCAATCAATCAATCGTAAAAATTATCGTTAAAACGTGATTTCGTTAAAAGCGATTTTTGACTCGATTCGATTTTTGAAACGAAACGCAAGACATGCAAACTCAGAAATGACAAACTTCCCTAAGCGAGTATAGAACTCACCGTGTGGTGATGAAAATCACCCAACAACAATCTACGGAGTTCCCACTCTGAACAAAACCTCTCGAACAGTCCCCGAAATGCTCCTCACTAGCAAACTCAGCTACTATGTCCTCTCCAACAGCACCTAACTCGAAATGTAGCTCCCTGAAATTGCCTAAAAGACACCCTAACTGAAATGCTATGACTCAGACCCTTTGTGGAGCTCTAACGGAATCACAAACACAGTAGGAACCCAACTTTACTCCAAGGAGGAGCTTGGGTGCGAAAATGGTGATTTGGGAAGGGAAGGGGTGTATGTGCTGTTCTTGGTATCAATGGGAAGAGGGGAGGGAACTGATCAAGGTGGTGTTAAAAATTGTGACATGCATTCAGAACTCATGGTGGATCCTCCCTCTTCTCCCTCCTCTAGTTCTCGCCCTTCTCTCCTCTCTCACTCTTCTATTTTTCTGAAACTCAGCACTTTTGAAATGAGGGTTATGTTATTTGTGTTGGTGTGTTTCAGACTTGGTTCACTTAAGTGAGCTGAGGTAAAATAACTATAGATTTGACCAATATGCCCTTATGTCCTAATTTCTCAATTAAATCCATTTCTAACTCAGCAACTATTCCAAAACTCACTAACTTAGCATAATATGTCAATTATGCATAACAAATAATCATTTATCTCAGCATCTCATAATTTAATAATTTGCACTAATTATGATTAATTATGCTAATTAATCAACTTGACTTATTGCTAATTTAAATAAATTAAATTAGCTATATTGGGGATGTTACAATCACCCCAACTTTTAAAAAATTTGTCCTCAAAATTGAACAAAACATACCTCAATCGAAAAGATGGGGATATTTCATTCGCATGTTTTCCTCTACTTCCCATGTCGCTTCGTCAGGCGAGGCACCATCCCAAAGCACTTTGACAATAGGAATTGATCTCGTTCGGAGCGCTTTCTCGCCACGTTTGATGATTCTGATTGGAGTGGGCTGATAAGACAAATCCGGTCGGATGTCAATCGTCTCATAACTCAACGGTTGACTCGGATCGGGAATGTACTTCCTCAATTGTGACACATGAAATACATCATGTAGTCTAGACAAAGCTGGAGGTAAGGCAATGCGGTATGCTACTGGTCCAACTCGCTCGATAATCTGGAAAGGTCCAATATACCGAGGACTGGGCTTCTTCGCTCGCAATGCTATACCGGTACCAATGGTTGGAGAAAGTCTCAGAAATACATGATCCCCTTCTTCAAATTCCAATGGCCTTCTTCTTTTGTCAGCGTAACTCTTTTCCCGACTCTGAGCAATCTTCATTCTTTCTCTAATTTGACGGTTCTTCTCAATAGTCTCACGGACTAAATCCGGACCCAACAATCTTTGTTCACCGACATCCCACCAACACAATGGTGTTCTACACTTCCTTCCATATAATGCTTCATATGGAGCCATTCCGATACTAGAATGGTAATTGTTGTTGTAAGCAAACTCCACCAATGGAAGATGATCATCCCATCGGCCTCCACTGTCAAGTACACAAGCTCTTAGCATATCTTCCAAAGTCTGAATTGTTCTTTCAGTCTGTCCGCGGATGATAGGCGGTACTAGCACATACCGTTGTTCCCAACGCCATATTCAATGCTCTCCAGAATCGCGATGTAAACTTGGGATCACGATCACAGATGATACTCGTGGGAATTCCATGCAGCTTTACAATATTCTTAAGATACTCTTCTGCTAACCTAACAACCTTGTGATTTGAACGTACCGGAATAAAATGAGCAGACTTGGTCAAACGATCAAGCACCACCCAAATAGAATCATTTCCAGCTTGGGACCGTGGTAATCCCATGACAAAGTCCATTGAAATGTTTTCCCATTTCCATTCTGGCAAATTCAACGGTTGCAACTGGCCGGCGGGCTTCTGGTGATCTATCTTAACCCTTTGACAAGTCAAGCATCGAGACACGAACTCTGCAATCTCTACTTTCATACCCGGCCACCAATACAACTGCTTCAAATCTCTATACATCTTGGTAGACCCAGGATGTATTGAGAACTGACTCTTATGAGCCTCTTCTAAAACCTGTTTCTTAACATCTTCATCATTCGGCACACAGATTCTCCCATCAAAGAAAATCACACCATCACTATCTTCAGTGTAATTTGGCAACCTCTTCTGCGTTTGCATCTCTAAGTGAGGGCAAGGCTGCGATATTCAGCTTCTGCACTGGATTTTGCCACCAATGTTTGCTTCTTGGACCATCAAGAAATGAAATTTGGGCCAAGGAATATACAAGCACCAGATGTGGACCTTCTGTCATCAACATCAGAGGCCCAATCAACATCACAAAATGCCCTGATGCAGAGAGGAACAACACTTGTAGCAGGCTGCAGAGTTAGTCCAAGATCAACAGTACCTTTTAGATATCTCAGGATGCGGTTAACAGTACCAAGATCAACATAAATTGGCACACCTTATTAACTGCATATCCAAGTTCTGGTCGTGTAATAGTTGCATATTGAAGAGCACCTACAATGCTCATATAGAGTAGAGGATCTTCAATGTAGTCAGCCCGATTACGTGACAGTTTTAAAATTGCAGGAAGAGGAGGTGGAAATTCCTCTGCAGTCATCCATACTAGCACGGTGCAGCAGATCCCCGATATATTTTTCCTGAGTCATAACAAGAGCACCAGTTGCAGTGTGTTTACACTCAATACCCAAAAAGTAGTCCAAACTGCCCAACTGCTCAAGAGAAAAGGCCGAGTTAAGTCTGTTAATCACTAATGGAACAGCAGTGTGTGAAGAGCTTGTGATAATGATGTCATCTACATAGGAGCAGTGGCATAGGCGGTGGTGTGATTAGCCTGAGGAACAGCAGGAACCTGTTGCGAAGGAGCAGTATTATTAGCATTAGGTCTAACATATTGATAAGGATTACCATTAGGATACTGTGCTTATTGCGAAGATCCATAAGTATCATTGAACCGATGATAACAGTAGGAGCATCGTGTCCAGGACAGTGACAGAGTTGACATGGCACCTGAAAGCGTCCACCTCCACGACCTCTACGCCTACTAAAATGACCTCCGCGACCACGTAATTGATGATTTCCTCTGAAACCTGTACCTAGGTTTTGCGAATTGTCAGAAGTGTTCACATTACCAGGGAAATTAGCCTGTGGAGTCTGTTGTTGTTGACTAGTAGAAGATTCACTGAGAGGCTTAGCCTGAGTGAGATTGAGAGAAGCGACTTCTTTGACAACACGCTGCTTCTCAAGAAGCAGCTCATGTGAAAGCAAGAGAGCTTTGATCTCATCGAGATCGAACCGGTCGATCTTGCTATTAATGAGCGTAACAAAAGACTCGAACTCGGTTGGTAAACCTTCAAGGATCGAATCTAACTGATCTTGAAGACTAACCGATTTCACCGATCGAGAGAAGAGAATTGGAGATGAACTTGAGTTTTGCCAGAAATTCAGAAACTGAAGTGGTACCTTTCTTTGTTGTACGTAACTGAGTTCGCAATTGTCGCGCCTGCGCTTTGTTTCAGACTGGAATGATTGATGAATTCGCTCCCACAACTAAAAGGTATATCGGCATCCAATCACTGAAGGAAGGATTAACGGTGATAGCGAGTTTTGTAACCATGTCAGGAGTAACTGGTCTTGCAATTCCCAGGCGGAATATGCAGGATTATCCATATTGGAGAGACGATCATGTCCAGAGAGGAATTGTGGAGGTATCTCTGGCGCAACGCAGTAACGGTGTAAGCGGTGTGCTCGAAGCATATGCTCGATCTGCTAGAGCCAAGCGAGATAATTGTTCTCGTCCAATTTCTGCGAAATCCTGTAATTGAAACTAGATAATGGAAGATTGTTTGAAGTAGGCGTTAGAAACGGCACTGTCGCCAGTGGCGGAGTAGGACTTGACGATGAAGGAATCGCCATTGCAGCGGAATAAGCGGCGGAACGTCGCGAAAAAGAGAAAAAATGGATCGCGCCACAGAGGTGACTCTAGAATGCTCTGAAAACCATGATTAGAATCAGAGAATGGTTTCTGGAATATCATTTTCTATTATCTAACTGAATGAGTTACAAATGTATTTATAGTTAGTTGACTTACAAGCAGGTGTCAACTAACTGTGAACAGAATGCAACTAATAGAACTGTGTAGTTACTAACTGTACAATTAGTACAATGAAAGCTATCTAACTAATACTCTCTAGCAGTTTATGACAGCTCCTTTTTCTCTAGATGAGATTAAAGAGGCAATTTGGAGTTGTGGTAGGAACAACCCTGACGACTTTTATTTCAACTTAACTTAAAGGCTTTTTGGGAGTTATAATAAAGAAGGACTTACAGGGATCCTAGAGGAGTTCCACCATAACACATGTTTACCAAAGGGTTTATAGCCTCTTTTGTGGCCCTCATCTTAAAGGTTGACCGACCCTCTTCCTTTTATAAATATATGCCTATTTCTATAATAGGGAGCTTAAATAAGATCATTGTTAGAACTCTGGCTACAAGATTGAAAGGGGTCCTTTATAAGGTCATCTCTAGTTGTTAAACTGCATTCATCCTCAAGAGACGGATTCTTGATGGTGTCTTGGTTCTAAATGAAGTGATTGACTTTGCTAGGAGTAGGAAAGATAAATGCATTCTCTTGAAAATGGATTTTGAAAAGGCTTACGACTCTGTTCCATGAGACTTCTTAGAGTATATGATGATTTGATTTGGCTTTCAAAGTAAGTGGAGGTAGTGGGTGTAGGCTTTTTCACCATCAACTTCAATGTCAATATTAGTGAATTAGTGAATGACAACCCTACTAGAGATTTGGTGGCTGAAAGAGGTCTTAGACAGGGGATCCACTTTCCCTGTTCTTGTTCACAATTGTTACAGAAGGTCTTGCAAAGATAGTTTTCTCGATGAGAACAAAGGCCTTTTCAATGACTTTTCAGCTTTTCTGAGGATCAACATCCCACTCTTACATTTTGCAGACGACACAATCCTTCTATGTGAGGAATCTTGGGATAATCTGTGGAGTCTTAAGGCAATATTTTGTAATTTTGAGATGGTTTCTAGGTTAAAAGTAAACTTCCATAAAAGTTGTTTGTTTGGTTTAAACCTTTCAGACTTCTTCGTGAGGGCAGCATCTCAATTATTGGCTTGCGAAGTGAGTGAGGTCCCTTTTAAGTTCTTGGGGATTCCAGTGAGAGCTAATCCAAGAAGGGCTATGAGTTAAAGATTTGAAGCTTTCTAACTTAGTCTTAAATAGGGTCAAGCTCATCAGTGGGGGATTTTCAGTCGGCTTTGGGAGTGCAAAGTCCCTTCATAAATTAAGGTTTAAAAATGAAGTGAGGGAGTATGGCACAATTCTATCATTGGCAAGGTCAATCCGCTAGCTTGTAATCAATAGTTTATAGCGGATAAGCTCTTTGAAAGTGTTTGATATATGACTAGCATATAGTGTTTTTTCACTAATTTATAACGTTTTTTTGAAACACTACTTGAAGTAACGTTTGAGCTTATAACATATAACGTTTCTTTTTTTAACTCATTTTTATCCTTGTTAGTTTCATTAAATTTCTTATTTGGCCTCTCTCAGTTTTAGGTATTAATTACAAATGTCCATTTATGTCATTTTATATTTATAACTTAGTTAAACAGCTAATTTTACCAAAAATTTTAAAACTAATCCGCCAGCTTATCCACTATCTCGTCCGCCTGCTTTAAGCTAGTTTATCCGCTGTTTTCCCAAACAAATCCTAACTAATTTTTACATTATCATGGCCCCCATATTTTTTGATTAAATACTCGTATAAATGTAAATGTTAAATCCCAATATGCGAAACCATTTTTCAATGTCGGAGTAATTAATTGTTGCGCTCCAAAAGTTATCTCTCTTATATGTCACAAAAAAATCTATAAATATTTTACATTATGTTGAGTCCTTGTCACCAACAGAGGCGTACTCCCTCAAGACCGATTTATAAGTAAAGTTAACGACTTTTAAATAGATTTAGAATAATAGTTAATTTCTTGTTAATTTCCTATAACTCATAAGTCACATTTATTATTACAGAAATACCCTTAATTATAACTAGTTTCTCATAACTAAATTTGATTAATTTTGCGCAGTGTTATGTTCAGCTGCTTCGATCTCTTTAGTGCTTCGGTGTTTATTGACGTTATCTCTAATGCCTGTTTACAACTTCCAACTTCCTTACGCAAAATTTACTTAAAGTTTGTTCCTTGCCCTTAGTCTAACCAAATGGTTAGACGACCGTATTAATAAACTCCTACTTATCAATAATGGAGTTGACGGGACAATGTGAATCATGGATTATTCTTAAAACTTTCTTTAATATTTTAGATAAACCAAATGCCTAGAGCATCTAGCTACTAGCAACCCAAAATTATTATAGGAAATACACAATAGAGTATGACCCGAGAAGCACGTGATTAAGATATGAAGGGGAGGCTAGCCGAAACCAATCTACTCGCCAAAATCATGCATGCAGCCTGTGTGGGATGAAAACCATCCCAAAATACGTATTCAGATGCATTAGCACATGTTCCTATGGAAATTTGATTGCAAAGTATAGAAGAAGTCTCGAACAAACCCGTCCCACAACAAGCCTTCCTTCCTTCAAAAAATCCTGTGATAAGTAGTGCATACAAGCCAGATAAAAGCAAATAAACACTTCTAGTTCATGAGCCCGCCATATATAATAAGATTAGCTCACTAAGACTTAAGCATAATTAGATTTCATACCATATTCAGAAGGCTTGGTGACAAAGTCGTACATAGGTTGATAGATATCAAGGGGGACCAAAATGAGGTCCGAAAGCACTTTTTGCAATTCCTGAGATGTCAAATTGAGCTTTTTATTGAAGTTAATAGCATCATTGTTTAGTTTGGCCACACATTCATTGTCATCAATGCAATAGAGAGTCTTGGCTAAAGGAACGAAACCTAATGGAGGTAATGTTGTCACGCAAATCTTCCTCGCACCAAGCGCATATAAATTCTGCCACATGCATGTAAGATTAGAAACACAAATCATCATTAGCAAAGTTCTTTAGTGTGTGTGTGTGTCTATATATATATATATATATATATATATATATATATATATATATATATATATATATTATTTTTTATGTTTGGTAATATTTAATCAATGGAATCCATTTCCTATTCCTTAATGGTTTTTTAAGGTAAGATTCATGGTTTTGAGAGGCATGCCTGAATGAAATTGGAATAACTTCTTGTAAGAAAGTCTGAGAATTGATCAACTGTATAAACTTTGTGAAGTAGAGGATTTCCGTAATAATTCAATATAAAATCATCAACCCCATCAGCAACAAGATATAAAGCACCAGATATAATTGATAATGCCTTTGATTTCCCTACTGTCTTCATCAATTCGTTCTGACAGTTCTTATAGTATTCAAGTTGCTTGCTCAATGAAACAACATTCTGTACCCATAAAACATACAACAAATAGAGTAAATTCCAGAACATGAGAGAAGTTATTTTTAGAAAATTTAAATGTCTTTACGTATATTGTGGATGCAACGTCATAGTAACCAGAACCAGCTGAGGCAAAGTTGGCACCATTCAAGAGGTTTTTGCCTTTCGCATCTAAGTTAAGGTAAGCTGGTGGGGAAGAGGTAAATCCAAGGATTTCCGCTGCAGTTAATGAAAGTATAACTAATAAAATATGGATAAAATACTAGCTAAAGATAAAAGCAGAAAAGAGATAATGTCATAATAAGGAATTATTTGAAAGGAAAGAGTTAAATGAGAATTTCATGGAAATTAAAGAAAAGAACCTGCATAGTCTATGGTAAGCTTTCCATTGCCAAATCTTCCCGTTGGAATGTGATTCTCAAAGTCTCTCCCATAAGGAGGGAAGTTTGCTTTAATAAGAGTATATAGATGGTTATTATTGCCAACATCAAAAATAGAATCTCCAAAGATGAACAATGCAGGAACAAGAGGATGTCCATTGGTCATAGTGAGTACCACAACAACAAGAAGAAAGCAAGTCAAGAAAGAAGTTGAGGACCCCATCTTTTCAATTTCTTAAACAATGGACTTCTTATTCATCCAAACACATGCATAGTGAGAAATCAAACTCTGAAGTATTGGAGTTGGTATATAGGTTATGAATGAATGATTTAATTTTAGATTTCGGGTTGCAAGAAAATTTATGAGTGTTTAAAAATAAAAATAAATTCAAAGTTTTCTTGTTGTTTTGGAACATAATATAACGAATTTTATGATGATGCTCATAACACTTTTTTTTTTTAAACGAACAGGCAGGAGGCTCGAATTCATTAATAAAAGAAAAACAATACAAAAAGCACAAGGGGGGACTATAACAAAACCCTTGGAAAATAAGACAATAAAAGAGAGCCTAACAAAGGCCTCTAAAATTAACAACCTTAGACCACAAACGAGTTAACACACCCCGTACCACTGGAGACGGGACCCCCGCCATCATCGCGAAGTCGTGCCACCGGCCAGCACCGAGACAGCACCTAGCTTGAACGAGGAAGTCGAGCCACCAACCACCCCCGCGGTCTTGCACTCCCGGCCAACACCGGGGCACAATCAAGCAGAACCGCGAGCGACAGGAAAAAGGGCCCACGCCTAAAAGTGCGGAGGTAAAACTACGGGTCCAAAGCCCACGACGACAGTCGCCAATGCCTCCAGAGCAAACATGGGTTCACTGAAGCCAAACCCAGGTTTCCTCCAACCCAAACTACTCGGGTCAATTGACCGACCCAGAAAGCACCAAACCTCCATCACAGGCCGCCACCATCACAAACAACCACAGGCCGCCATCAGTGGAGGGGGTTCAGGTGGAGGAGGTTCAGGAGGAGGAAGTTCAGGGACATCCATCGCAGGGGGAGGAGGATCCGACGGTCTGAAGCTCAGATCTGAAGCGACGGCCTGAAGCAACGATCTGAAGAAACGGCCTGGATCACGAGCGACGACCTGGAACGCGAACGACCCAGAGAAGACGACCTGGAACGCGAACGACCCAGAAACCGGAACGCGCCGCAAGAAAGTTTCCTATTTGGGGTCCACCCAGCTCGCGACCATCACCGAAGAAGGTGCAGGAACCGGAGGAGGGGCGACGACCGCCGCCTCCGGAAACAGCACCTCATCACGATCCACGGCCGACCAGAAACTAGCGGCTGGCCTCTCAATCAGCTGAAGCAGATCGGTAGGCGGGCTAGCCATGGCGGCCGCCTCAGCGGCGGTAGGGAGACCTAGATAGAACAACCCGTCTCGCGGGTGATTGAACGCCCACAAGTCAATAGAAATAAATATATTGACATCTACATCAAAATTATTACATCGATGCATTATTTGGAAAATACATACACATAGTTGTACTTATACTGCATCAATATAGTTGGCAACCACTTAAGTTTTGTACCATATATAATATGTGGGACGTGAATCCTCTCTAGTTCTACAATATTATTATTGGCTAAATTATAATTTTGGTTCCCCTATTTTAAAAAATTCAGACATTTGGTCCATCTATTTTAATAGAAATAAATATATTGACATCTACATCAAAAATATTACATCGATGCATTATTTGGAAAATACATACACATAGTTGTACTTATACTGCATCAATATAGTTGGCAACCACTTAAGTTTTGTACCATATATAATATGTGGGACGTGAATCCTCTCTAGTTCTACAATATTATTATTTGCTAAATTATAGTTTTGGTTCCCCTATTTTAAAAAATTCAGACATTTGGTCCATCTATTTTAAAACTCAGACATTTGGTCCCCCAATTTTAAAAAATCAAATACATTTAGTCATAAGAGGGACCAAATGTCTTTGATTTTTCAAAATTGGGGGACCAAATGTCTTTGATTTTTTAAAATTGAGGGACCAAATGTCTTTGATTATCAGCCATAAAAAACTGAAAATTCCTTTTGGGACTAAATGTCTTTGATTTTTTAAAATTGGGGGATTAAATGTCTGAGTTTTAAAATAGGGGGACCAAATGTCTGAATTTTTAAAAATAGGGAGACCAAAACTATAATTTAGCCATTATTATTTTATTAAAGGAGTCTATCTCTCTTGTCGGAAATTTTCTGTTAATAAAGAGAATCCAAACCCTAATATGTGTGTCTTATTTGAATAGTGACAATTCACACAAAACCTTCCTCTCACCAACCTCCTTCCATTCATACTATTAACTAGCTAGTCTTTTACCAATACAATAGTGTCTTTATATCATTCGCAGTTGTCTTTTATCTGGCTTAAATGCTTTTCTTATGCTATATGGAGAGGAAAGAGATGTTCAACCACAAGCTAGATTTGGCGGTTCATAATGTGAGGAGAGTGAAGAGAGCAAAGAAGCAAATAGAAATATAAATAGCTATTGTCCTTGTGGTTTGTACCCATCATTAAACCGAGTCAACCAGTAAAGAAACTAAGTGGCTTTTAACATACAAAAGTTGTAAAATTTGTGCAATATGAAAAAGTTTGTATAAAATCGTTGATTTATACATCAAATATTGGATACACGAGATTAAATAAGGGATACTTGACTCACTATTTTATTTACACTTGCTTACAAGTTGATTGCTTTGTAGCTAATATATTTACAAATTTTAGTTTATTATTATTATTTTGGATAGTATCAAATATTTGAGATATTAGATTTCATTCAGGTTTACAAGTTGAGCTTATTTATACATCATATCAAATACTGGATATATACTCACTCCGGTATTATAAGTGTTATGGATTGGGCCTCAATGGCCAATCCACCAAAAAGGCCCAACACCAAAGGGTCAAATTCATCCAACGGTGGAGATTGCAGACCTAGATCCAACAGCCCTCCTCCACTCCAGATACCTATAAATAAGCATTGAATGCTCACATTAATGGTATTCATCTCTCACCTACTCTCACTTGTAATTGACTCACTCACTGACTTGAGCGTCGGAGTGTCATTGCAGGTACCACCCCACCTCGGACCGGAGCACCAACTCGGACAACCAAGGATACACGTACCAACTATCTCGGACCGGTCTACCTATCCCAGATCGGATACGTAGCAGGAGATACGGTACCGAACATTGGCGACCACAGTGGGAGAGCCTCATACTCTAGTCTTTCCCCCAACCTCCTCGATCAGAAATGGCTCCGGAATTACGACGGAGAAACGTCTCCAGCGTCGTGGTCAGACCCGACCAGCAACAAGAAACCCCGGAGGGGGTAGCGATTACTCTCCCTCGCAGCTCGGCCCATGGCCGGAATTCGTCAAGGGCGATGGTCCCTATAAGCTCTGCTAGAAACCAGTTTCAACCTCCAGCCCCGACTGTCCCGGTGCCGATCGATGCTGTCCAACAGCTCATCCAACTGCTAACAAGGCAGGCCGAGGCTGATCAAAGGAGTCAGCGTTACTCCCAGCTGGAGGCCGAGATGGCCGAAGTCCGGGCCAGAGATATCCCGGACCGCACCTCCCCTCAAACCTACTCTCCTAGCAGGAGGACCTCCAGTAAAAGACGTCACCGATCCCCTGCTTGGAGGAGCCACCACCATCGCTCGCCACCACGCCGAAGAGGGAGACAAGAATTTGGAACTCCCCCAACTGAGACTTATGACGAGACCTACTACCCCGGGGAGTCAACTCACCAAAGCTCATCACTAGCATCGTCGTCCCCAAGGCGACGTTCTATAAGCCGGGGAAGTCCCCCGAGGCCTGAACGTCGGCGCCCTCTGTCTCCCA
This sequence comes from Astragalus membranaceus, assembly GCA_039519185.1. Taxonomy (NCBI): domain Eukaryota; kingdom Viridiplantae; phylum Streptophyta; class Magnoliopsida; order Fabales; family Fabaceae; genus Astragalus; species Astragalus membranaceus. The sequence continues at coordinate 47,428,033 of CM076850.1, forward strand.
GATCCCCCGTCCGACGCCCAACCAGGAGGCCTCCTCCAAGGGAGAGGTCCGCGACTAGGAAGGGACCCTTTACAGCGGAAATCGACTATTTCCCGGTACCCAAGCACTTAGAGAAGCCCCCGGAGGGCTTAAAGATGCATGACGGGACGGGCGATCCTGATCGACACCTAGATTACTTTGACACGATGATGCAATACAGGAATGTCCCAGAGGAGATCAAATGCCAGATATTCCCTCTTACGCTGGAGAAATTGGCTTTGGACTGGTTCAGAGCCCTCAAGCCAAACTCGATATCATCCTGGGACCAACTTGCAAAGCTATTCTCGGCCCAGTTCGCCCACTCCAAAATGAAACCTAAATCTCGGAAAGTCTTACAAGCCATCCGGCAAGGAGAGAACGAGTCTCTCCGAGACTACATTGAAAGATTTAACAAAGAGGCGGCTCAGGTCCGGAACTTAGACGATTCATTTCGACTATTCTTCATGGAAGCCGGTCTGCGGGAAGGAAGTCTGTTTCAGATCGATGTCGGAATCAACCAAACTGAGTCGCTTGCCGAGTTCCTCCAGCGATCTCAAAAATACATTGACCATGAAGAAGGCGCTGTGGCAAGAAAGACAGATGCCGACCCCGGAACGAGCAAGCCTCGGTATGAAAAGGAGGCTCCGGTGCGTCAGGCAGCAGAGGCCCGTTATGAGAGGGAACCCCGGAACGACAATAGGCTCCGACCTCGGAGCCGACACCAACAATATTCCGATCTGAATGAAAAAAGGGCCAGGATTCTGGCGGAATGTATGAACGCTGAGTTCAAAGAAGTCAAGTTCCCTGATCCGCTCCCACACAGGCCGGGACAGAGATCCAACAAGTACTGCCGGTATCACCGGAGCAAAGGGCACGATACAAATCGGTGCAATGCTTTGAAGGATGACATCGAGGACTTGATTAAGAAAGGGAAGTTAGGCCAGTACGTGGCTAAAGCACCCAGACACGAGGGCGAGGTTAAGGAGGAAGAAGCCGATCCGAAACGAAAGGGTAAAGCCCCGCAAAAACGAGAAGAAAGCTCGGAGGACGAGCGCGACTATCGAAAATCAAAGGGCCGACCTGTAATGATGATGATATCCGGGGGGTATCCCGACGAGGCATCGGGCAAAACTATGAAAAGAAAATGGAAGGAAGTCATGTGTGCCGCTTCCACCTCGGCAATCACCTCAGGCCCGGAGCGCCCACCCTTGGCCTTCAGCGACCGAGACTTATTGGATGGCAAGCCAAATAAACACATACCCCTCATAATCAGGGCGGTCATGGCAAACCATGAAATAAGAAGGATTCTGGTCGACCAGGGGAGCTCCGCTGATATCATCTTCATCGACCTGGTGAGAAAACTGCAGATCTCAGAGGAAGACTTCACCCCTTACCGGGGGTCGGATCTTTCGGGCTTCAACGGGTCTCGAACCAAACCTCTCGGCTACTTGGAAATGATGGTCACCTATGGAGAGGAGCCACTAGAAAGGACGGTCAAGACCAAGTTCCTGGTGTTGCCATGCCCCTCGGTCTACAATTGTATCATCGGGAGGCCCACCCTTGGAAGACTCGGAGCCGTAACTTCAACGGTTCACCTCAAGATGAAGTTCTACTCTTTGAGTGACGAAGTTATCACCCTTGACGCCGACTTAGAGTCCGCCCAAAGATGCTTCTATCTTCATGTCAAGGCGGACAGGCAGGCCTCAGAAGAGGGGGTTCCCCCCATAGAGGCAAGGACTCAGAGGAGCCCAAAGAAGAAAAGAACCGGTCCAGCGGCCGAGGTCAACGTCACAGACCTCGATGCAAGATATGACCCGGACAGCTCGGAGGAAGAAAGCGACGACGAGTTAGCACGAGAACTAAAGAAGAAGATTAGGCGACCCCAACCTGATGGGCAGTTCATGCAAATCCAGCTGGGAGAGAACCCGAATCAAACTGTCCAGATCGGATCCGATCTCCCTGATGAGGTAAAAACAAAGCTCACCCTCTGCCTCAAGTCCCACGCCGATCTCTTCGCGTGGTCAGCAAAGGACATGTCCGGGGTTCCCCCAGAGGTTGCCTGTCATCAGCTAGCAGTGAACCCCGGGGCAAAATGGGTCGCCCAACGCAAAAGAGCTCAAAGCCAGGAAAAGGCAGCTGCTACGGCTAAGGTCGTTGAAGATTTAATTAAGGCTGATTTTGTAAAAGAGGTCAAGTATACAACTTGGCTCTCAAACCCTGTACTTGTTAAGAAAAACAATGGAAAGTGGCGTATGTGCGTTGACTATACCGATCTTAATAAGGCCTGTCCTAAGGACGCCTTCCCTGTTCCTAGCATTGATCGGCTCGTCGATAATGCTTCAGGTTTTCGCTTACTGTCGTTCATGGATGCTTATTCCGGATACAATCAAATTCCGATGTTCCCCCCCGACCAAGAGAAGACGGCTTTTATGACTGACCGCGGTAATTTCTGCTACCGGGTCATGCCATTCGGTTTAAAAAATGCGGGGGCTACTTATCAAAGGATGATGAACAAGGTATTCCGAGATCAGATCGGTCGTAACGTAGAAGTCTACCTCGACGACATGATTGTAAAAAGCGAAAGGGAAGAACTCCATATATCCGATCTGGAAGAGATTTTTGCGGAAATTCGAAAAAATAATATGCGGCTAAACCCGGAAAAATGCACCTTCGGAGTCCGGGCTGGAAAGTTCTTGGGTTTTTATCTCACGGAAAGGGGCATTGAAGCCAATCCGGATAAATGCCGAGCGGTAACAGAAATGCGGACCCCGTCCACTAAGAAAGAGCTCCAGAAACTCAATGGCATGATAGCTGCGCTATCTCGCTTCATTTCCAACGCCGCCTTCAAATCACTCCCATTGTTCAAACTGCTTAAGAAAGAAGCAACTTTCGAATGGACTCCAGAGCGGGACGAGGCACTCTCCCGGCTCAAAAAGGTCCTGTCCGAACCTCCCATACTAAGTCGGCCGAGCCCAGGGGAAGATTTATTTTTGTATTTAGCCATATCAGATGAGGCCATCGGATCCGTGCTTGTCAGGGAGACCGGAGCTGGTCAAAGCCAGGTATACTTTGTGAGTAAAGCTTTGCATGGACCGGAGGTGAGATATCAGAAAATAGAGAAGATCGCCTTTGCTCTACTAATCTCGGCACGCCGCCTCCGACCTTATTTCGTCGCCCACCAAATCGTGGTACGGACTAATTATCCAATTCGGCAGATCTTGCACCGACCCGACTTAGCAGGACGAATGATCAAATGGGCAGTAGAACTCTCCGAGTTCGGAATCAAATACGAAACAAGACCGGCCATGAAAGCCCAGGTACTTGCCGACTTTATCACAGAGATGGCACCCGCCGATCCGGATGACGGGGTGTGGACACTTCACGTAGACGGATCCTCAAATCCAAAAGGAAGTGGTGCAGGGTTAATGCTCGAAAGCCCGACGGGCATCATAATCGAAGTATCACTCACATTCGGTTTCCCTACCTCAAACAACCAGGCGGAATATGAGGCGTGCATAGCTGGACTCCGGCTTGCGATCGACCTCAAGGTCTCCCGGCTTTCCCTAAATACCGACTCATTATTGGTGGTGTCCCAAATCGGGAAACAGTACGAGGCTAAAGATCCGATCTTGCAAAGGTACCTAACCCAAGTGCAGGAGCTGCTCTCCCTTTTTACATTCACGGAAGTGAAGCACGTTCCAAGATCGGAAAATATCAGGGCTGACATCCTTTCCAAGCTTGCCAGCACCAAAGTTCCGGGGAATCACCGGTCAATAATCCAGGAAACACTGAGCAAGCCGAGCGTAATCTTGAACCCGGAAACAAATCTTTCTATTAATGTAGTAGAAGAAAGCCAGGGATGGATCGCGCCATTAATAGACTATATCAGAACGGGGAACGAGCCTCCGGACCCGAGCAAAGCCAAGATCCTCCGGAGGAAGGCCTCCTCTTTTTCCATAATCGATGGAAGCCTCTACAGAAGAAGCCTGTCAGCACCACTGTTGAAATGCATCGAAGGAGGAGAAGCGGACTACGTCCTGGCCGAGATCCACGAGGGAATCTGCGGGCAACACCTTGGAGGTCGATCCCTGGCTCGAAAGGCATTAAGGGCGGGATATTTCTGGCCAACCATGGAGACCGATGCAAGAAATTATGTAAAGAGGTGCAGTAAGTGTCAGATCCACGCCAAGGTCCACATAGCACCCCCTACGGAGCTCACCAGCTTAAGCTCGCCGTGGCCATTCGCTTGGTGGGGAATAGATCTCTTGGGGCCATTCCCAACTGCCCCCGGCCAGAGCAAATACCTCATAGTAGCGGTGGATTACTCCACCAAATGGATTGAAGCCGAGCCCCTGGCCATCATCAGCGCTAAGAATTGCATCAAATTCTTCAAGAAAAATATAATGACTAGATTCGGGATCCCCGAGGTTGTAGTCACGGACAACGGAACACAGTTTGCCGACAAAGGCTTCAGGAAACTCATGTCAGACCTTAAGATCAAACACCGGTTTACCTCGGTAGAGCACCCTCAGACAAACGGTCAGGCCGAGGCTGCCAACAAGGTCCTTCTCAATGGACTAAGGAAACGGCTCGACGAAGCAAAGGGAAACTGGGTTGAAGAGCTACCTTACGTGCTGTGGGCCTACAGAACTACTCCACAGAGCTCAACGGGGGAAACCCCTTTCCGACTTTCGTACGAGACAGAAGCCGTGATTCCGGTGGAGATCGGGGAGCTGAGCTGGAGGACACTCCACCCGAAACCTCCGGGGGACAATATCCAGGCGTTGAAGGAAAACCTCGACCTCGTCGACGAGGTCCGAGGTCAGGCTTTCCTTAAAGAAGCAATAATAAAGCAGAGGGTAGCAGCACGATATAACTCGAAAGTGATCCCCAGAGACCTTGAGATCGGTGATTTAGTTTTACGAAGAGCCGATGTCGGTTTGAAGAACGCCGCGCAGGGCAAGCTCGCCCCCAACTGGGAAGGACCTTACCGAGTTTTATCTAAAACCGGCAGAGGTGCCTACGAATTGGAGACCTTATCCGGCAAGGCGATCCCAAGAACTTGGAACGCCACTAAACTGAGAAAATACTACAGCTGACTCTCATCTTACCTAAAGAACGGTGTATACCGACGTCGTAATTCATGCTATCTGAAGAGTGGTGTATACCGACGTTATTCTTATTTTATCTGGAGAATGGTGTATACCGATGTTATCAATTATGTTTGCGGTGTATACCGATGTTGTAACTCATCTTATCTAATGAACGGTGTATACCGGTGTTATCCTATATGATTGCGGTGTCTACCGATTTTATCGCCTATTCTATTTTCCTTTAGCTGACCGAGGTTTGTCGCTATCCTAAGGGGTGAGTTCGATCTGGGCCGAGTCCCGGTAAACTACCCCGAAGGCGATCATTGTTACGACTATTTGGCCGAGGTTGCCACAACCCTAAGGGACGAGTTCGATCTGGGCCGAGTCCCGGTAAACTGTCCTTAAGGCGACGTTTACCACTTGAGCGAATCAAACGCAAGTGCACAAATGTAAAACAACAGTATAAAGACTAAACCGAGGTAAATGAAACCGGAAGCACATTAAATTACATTTTCATTACAAATTATCCCGGATACGGCCGGGTCCTCTAGTTCAAAAAGATAATGGCATATTACAAAATTCCGGTTCCGCCCGGAACCCGGGGCTTTATTTCCCCACCGGTTCCACCCGGAACCCAAAAAGCAGCAAAATTCAGGACTTCCCCATCAGCAGCAATCACGGCAAGGAAGGGAGAGGGTAAATGACATCGAACGCATCAGAGTCACGATAGGGCCGGACAATACGCCCGTCTGCTACGGTATGGTTCAAGCGAATAAATCCCCGGTCCAGAGGAAGGGATGGATGGATGACGGTGACTTGAGCAAGGGCTTTTTCGAAGCCCTCCTCGGCCACGTCCATAGCCAGTTGAGCCACCTCCACCACCTCGTCCTCCAAGGTTCCTGCTTTGGCACGTACCTCTTGAAGCTCCCTTTCCAATTCAGCGACCCGAGGCGAAGAATCAACGCTAGACCCGACCTGGGCCTGCCTCGCCTTCACAAGATCGGCCTCGAGTTCCTGAATCCGAGCCCTCAGGGAAGAAATAACCTCGGCAGACTGCCTATCTTGACTCTCGAGATCTTGGATTCGAACCTCGTGTTCCATGCACAAGTTAAGGGCAGAGTCCCTCTCCTTTTCAAATTTTTCCGCAGCCGCTTTAAGCTCGGTCTGATCCCTCTCCAGAGTCTCGTATTTCTTTTGCAACTCCTCCCGGGCTCTTCTTTCGTTGTCCCTCTCCACCAGGGCCCCTGTAATAATAGAAACAAGGAAGTCAGCAACCGAGATAACCAAGAAAGAAAGTCAAAAGTGCACCTCAGAGCTTGGGGTCACCTTTTGTCTGATTCTCTGCCTCGACCTTCTGAAGCTTTGTCACGTCGGCCAGATGCCGGAATAACCTGAGAGACGCCTCAACCGGGTCGACCCGGGAATCCTCCAAATGCTTCTGCAGGAAGTCAGCGTCAATAGAAAGGCCGGAAGACCTAGAAGTCCGGTGCTTTCCATGACGCCCCTTTTTTGAAGCCCGAGCAGCAGGGGCATGTGAAGTAGAAGCAGGGTCTGCTTGCGGTAGGGGGCGCTCCCTTTTTCGGTGCAAGAGATCCGTAGCCCGATCCTCTGCTCCAGCCGAGCCTGCCTCCAGGATGGTGTTGATCGGGACGGCAGCAACGGGTTTTTCCTTTTGAACCCCGGCCTTCCTTTCTGCAAGAGCTGTCAGGCGGGAGAACTTGTCCGGCCCCATGCTATCTGCAAAGTAAGAAAAATAAACAATGTTAGAAGAAACGGCAATCAAAAAATTATAATGGGCGGGGTTATCTACCAAGAAACCTACCAAGAACGGCGACTACTTGAGATTTCGACCCAGCCCCAACCAATCGGGCTACGTCGATCCCAAATTTCTTGGGATCCCGGTAGACGATCAGGTCGGCAAAGTTCGTCAAGATCGCCAACGATTCCTGATCAACCTGGGATAGCCGCCCTAAGCCGACGGTGTAAGAATGAGGCCTCCGATTAAAATGAGAGAGAGACCATCCCAGTTGAAACTTCGTGAACTCCAATGATTTCCCGTCCGCAGAATATTGGCCGACGTGCCTCACTGCCTCCTCATTCACGGGCTCCACAAAGAAATACTTATTTTTCCAGTTCTTAAGAGAGTCGGAATAAGGCATGAAAATCTTTAACCCTCTCTTAGCCCGAAAGCTCACATGTTCCCACCGATCTTTAGTTCCATCCTCATGCCTCCGGTTAACCTCAAAAAGGTGGAAGAAGAGGTCACAGGAGATCGGCCTCTCCAGATGAATGCACATCAACTCAAAAGCCCGGAGGAACGCCCATGAGTTGGGATGTAGTTGGGAAGGAGCGAGGTTCAAGATCTCCAAAGCCTCTTGTTGAAAAGCGGTGAATGGGGGGCTAACGTGCATATCAAGGATCGTCACCCCGTACATAACAAATTTAAGAGCTTTCGGCCAGACGGCCACATGCTGGTCTTCAGCCATTCCCTCCACATTCCAGATCCGATCCTTCCGGGAAAGGCGGTTTACGAAGAAACTCATATCGTCCCCGGTCCTATAAAGGGACGGAATCCCCCTCAACGCCTCCGACACCCAGGAATACTCCCGGGGAACAGTGAGAGGTAGGGACACGGGAACATTGACCGGCCCTACTCCGGCTAGGGGATATTGATCAGAATCACCTTCTTCATATGCGGGCTCCCCGCAATGCCCAAGACCGTCTTCATTGTTTCGGCTCTCAGCCACCTCCTCCTCACTCTCCTCCGAACTCCAACTAGTACTGCCTTGTTCTTCACGGTCGGGCTCGGCATCAGAATCACCCGAATCAAGAACCACCACCTCTGTATTGCCTTCATCTACCGGCTCGTTGCTGAGAACCCCGGGAGACCGGTCTTCAGCGTGAGTAGGAGCGGAGCCCAAGTCGTATTGAACCTCGGGAATAGCTGACCCGGGGGGACTAGCACGAATTTCCATCGACTCTCCAATTCCGGAAGCCATTGTTTGTGCGAAATGAGGGCGATCTATTTCAGCAACCCGACGGGTTTGTTTCGTCCTCGCCAGATCGGTCCTGCAGAAATGGGGGCTTGACGAGTCAGGTGGATACGTAAACAGTGGGTCCACAACCAAGTCGGAACCCGACCTGACGACCCCCACTCTGTATCTACAAATGCGGGTCCGGAAAGAACCCGGTCGTAATCTAAAGCCGGAAGCAACAAAGAGAAGATGAAAACTAACCTTATGAAAATCGAAGCTCGTCGAACAATGGAGGCAGGTCGCGAACAGCAAAGGCATCACCGAGATACAACACAACTCTGAAGAGAGGAATAAGCTCCGGAACGACTTTAAGATCGGAAGCAGAGCAATTCGCAGAAAAACAATCCAAGTAAGGGGGATCCCCCCTCCTATTTATAGAACATTAAGGAGGCCACAAATGGGCCTCGGCGTAGGCTACGTTTCCCAAGACTAGCCCCTAGACAGGTGCGTCGTTCCAAGCGCCATCATTACCCTAATCTTCCTCGAACGACACGTCCCATCAATGACGTTGCCAGCTGGCACAGAAATCAAGGCACAGCTATGACCGGATCGCTCCGTTTCCGTCGACTCGCCCCGGTCTCTAGACCCCGCCGTGACCGGAATCTCTCAAAGCGGTCAGCCTCGAGTCACTCGGCGCGACCTGAGTCCCTCAGATCGGCCCGGTATGCCGTGAAGTATCTCGCCCGAGCTTGGGCCCAACGAAATCTCTTAACGACAAGTCTAGCTCGCCTTAAGGCGACCCGACTTGGGGGGCTACTGTTATGGATTGGGCCTCAATGGCCAATCCACCAAAAAGGCCCAACACCAAAGGGTCCAATTCATCCAACGGTGGAGATTGCAGACCTAGATCCAACAGCCCTCCTCCACTCCAAATACCTATAAATAAGCATTGAATGCTCACATTAATGGTATTCATCTCTCACCTACTCTCACTTGTAATTGACTCACTCACTGACTTGAGCGTCGGAGTGTCATTGCAGGTACCACCCCACCTCGGACCGGAGCACCAACTCGGACAACCAAGGATACACGTACCAACTATCTCGGACCGGTCTACCTATCCCAGATCGGATACGTAGCAGGAGATACGGTACCGAACAAAAAGCAAAAAAAATGATTCAATTCTTGGACTCTTTTTTTTTTGGAATTATAAAATTTAGGGTGATGGGATGACGCCCCAGTCCAAGGCAGGGAAGACCTTCGGGCTCTTTGAGCACTTACGAAGGTAATTACATTTACCTCGCCCCAAGGGAACAAGTGGGGAGTTGAACCCGAGACCTCTCGAATACAACTCCTGTCATGCTCCACTAGGCCAATCCTTTGGGGTTAATTCTTGGACTCTTTTTTAAGCAAAAGTTAGCTAGTTTTCCTATATTTAATGCTACTATTCCACATAATCAGTGATGAACCTAGGACCTGAATCAGAGGATGATTTTTTTTAGAATCGTACAACATTAAAAATATCATAAAGTTTTTGTATACTTAATTAAATAGTTAAACACACCTCAAAAGTGTCGTATACACGATTTTATGATTTGAAATTGTTGAATAACGATCTCATTGTCTATGCTCCTGAATATATTTATCTTAATATAAGCTATTAGACAACTAGGGGTCTTTTGCCGTAACAAGTTACGGGCTCCCTATTAATGCTATGATTTTAATTTCTTTTCTTGCCATGGGTATTAGTATAGTCCCTCTTGGACTCTCTTCTGTCCTATTTCCATTTTTTCTTTTTTAATAAAATAAGGGGAAAATACTTTTTTTCGTTTTCACATCAGAATGTTTTAATGAAGTTTCCTTATTTCTCTTTGTCAAAAAAAAAAAACTTATTCGAAAACTGTTCATCCAAACAAATTGAGTGATACATCACAACAGTCTTTTAATAAATTAACTAGTACTATACCCGTGCATCCGCACGGGCCGATCGCGTTACGTCATACGATTACCTCAAATAGAAACGTTAGTTTGAAATCTCATTAATCTAAAATCAATTATAAAATATAGAGGATGACTTGCATACGGACAGGTGCTGCCGTGTTCTTTTTAGGAATGAATTTAGACAGTATTTAAATAGTCTGAACATTACCCCGTGAAAATAAAGAAAAATTTAAAGTAGATAAAAAGGAGTTTCAAATAAAAAATTGATAAATAGTAAAACTAAAAATGTAAAAGGATCATTTAAAAACAATATGTGCATTTATCCCATGTGTTTTTATATATCAGTGCAGTGTTTTTTTATATATCAGTGTTGTTAACCCATGTTTTTTTATATATCAGTGCAACTATCCCGTGTTTTTATATATATCATTGCAATTATCCCCGTATTTTTTTATATATCAGTAGAGTTGTCTAGTGTTTTTTTATGTATCAGTGCAGTTATTTCATAGTTTCAATTGATTATTTGAGTTGATTAGTAGATTATTGTAGATAGTGAAAGATAGATATTAGATTATCAATAACAAATATTTATCCCGTGTTTTTTTTATATATCAGTAACAATTATTTGTCCTTTTTTAGGTATTAGTGACAAATATTTGTCGCGTGTGTTTTAAAGATTAATCAGTTTAAATAGTCATTAAGCCTTCTTGGTTTTTTAGATAGTAGTTTTCAAAAACTATAATTATCAATGGCAAATATTAATCCCATGTTTTTTTATATATCACTGCAGTTATCCCCGTGTTTTTCATATATCCGTGCAGTTATCTGGTAGTTTCAATTGATTATTTTAGTTGGTAGTAGATTATAGTAGATAGTAAATTTGTTAGATAGTAGATTATCAATAAGAAATAATTGTTTTAAATATTAATTAGTAATTTAAATAGTCATTAAGCATGCTTATTTAATGTTTTTTCGTTTGACAACTCACTCGAAGTTGACCTATATATGTATGACATAAATTGACAATTGATTTGAAATAAATGTTGAAGAATTAATTGTTGTATACATTAATTCTTGGATCATGTGAAAAACAAACAATCCATCCATTCCATATTTTTTGTTTTGCCAATTAAATCATGAAATAATAAGAAATCATTAATTATAGTTAGTACTATCGTTAATCTACAATATAATAAACAAATCCCGCTAACGATCAGTGATATTAAAATTAACTATTCTCATTTAATTTAGGCTTAAATGTACATTTGGTTCCTGCAAATATCCAAAAAATCCGGTTGCAAGAAAATTTTGGGCTACCCAAGTAGAGATTTAATAAAATTTAGGCTTAATTATAGTTTTGGTCCCCCTATTTTCACCAACTCACGATTTTAGTTCCCCTCTAATTTGGTCAAAATTGGCGCTGAGTTGTCAGTCACTTATCCTACGTTTGCTCACACACTGGTTTACCTTGTTAGAATTAAAGCGTAAAAATTATTATTATTATTATTTTTATTATTATTATTACAAAAATTGTTTTTTTATAATTTTATATTTAATTAATAACAATTCCATCTTCTACATTCGATACTTCCTCTCCCTTCGTGAACCCTAACCCATCAAAATCAACATCGTTCCTTTAAAAGCAAACCATATAAATATCAGTATTGGCTCTAGGAATGTTTGATTGTAGTTTCTAAAAATAGTTTTGTGTTTTTATCCAAAAAAAGAATAGTTTTGTGTTTATTAAAGTTGATAACGTTCTGTCAAAAAAAGTTAATGAAGAACAATATTCTTGTGAATCTGGAGTTCAAATTTTCTTCATTAGATATACTTTACTATCGGAGTGAGTTTTGAATCTCAAAATGACATTTCATACACATGATATGAGCAAATCCACGACAACGTGCTGAAGAAACTAATTTATCTGCTCGTGATTATACCTACTGTTCAAATTCCAATTGGTTTGGTTTTGAAGGAACAATGTTGGGTTTGCTGGGTTTTTGGGATTAGGGTTCATAAACGTAGAGAAGTATCGAATGAAGAAGAAAGATGAAATTTTTATTTATTAAATATAATAATTAAAAACAATTTTTGTAATAACAATAATAATAATAATAATTTTTATGAGAGGGACTTTGATTTTACAAATTTGGAAAATAGGGGGACTTTAATTTTACAAATTGGGAAAATAGGGGGACTAAATTCGTCAACTAAATTCCTAGGGGACTAAAATCGTGAGTTGGGAAAAATAGGGGGACTAATTTCATGAAAAATATTCTTAGGGGACTAAAATCGTGAGTTGGTGAAAATAGTGGGACCAAAACTGTAATTAAGCCTAAAATTTATGAGTGTTTAAAAATAAAAGTAAATTCAAAATTTTCTCGTTGCTTTCGAATATGATATAATGAATTTTATGATGATGCTTATAACACAGGTCAATAGAAATATTGAAATCTACATAAAAAATATTACATCTACATCAAAAATACTACATCAGTACAGTTGACTACCACTTAAGTTTTGTACAATGTATAATATGCGGGGCGTGAATCTTCTCTAGTTCTACAATATTATTATTTTATGGGTTAAATATGTTTTTAGTCCCTACAAAACTGGGTCATTCTAAGTTTAGTCCCTACATTAACGAAATAAGTGTTTTGGTCCCCAACTTTTTTTGTCGTTTCCATTAATAGTCCCTGACGTTAAATGATGCTGACTGGGCTAACAGAATGCTGGCGTGTCATTTACAAGTGGTTTTTTTTATGACGTGGCTTTTGTTTTTTGTTTTATTATGTTTTATTAAGTATTTGATTTTTTTTCAAAAAACAATTCATTAACCTAATTTCCAAAAAACATATTCATTCATTATCTCTCTCACCTCTCACGGTAGTGACACCTTTCACTCTCACCTCTCATGGTCGCGATGGCCAACCACCAGAGGAGACTCACCACCACGACGGCCAAACCACAAGAGAAGACCCACCATTGCTTTCCTCTCTCGTTCCTCGCTCATCACTTTCATCTCTCTCTCTCTCTCTCTCTCTCTCTCTCTCTCTCGTTCCTCTCTCATCGCTAATTTGCTGAATCGGTTGAGTTTTGATCTGTTCTGTCGCCATTGATGAATCAGTTGTGAGTTTCGACGGCCAAACCACCAGAGAAGACCCACCATTGTTGTTCTTTGTTTCGATCTGTTCTATCGCCATTGATGATCTGTTCTGAATTCCGTATTGTGTTTTGCATTTTTAGGGATTTTAATTTCGTACTGTTTACCTTTCTCTGCGTATGGTGATGGTGATTCACGTTTTGCAATGGGGATTTGCGTTTTACGTTAGGGATTTCTAAAATTCTTTTCTTGAATCGCATCTTGAATCTATTGTTGCTTCCATCTTTATACTGATGAGGGTAGTGAAACACTGTGGAGGTTCTGAGAGAGAGAGAGAGAGAGAGAGAGAGAGAGATCTGTGAGTAAGAGGAGGGAGGTGACAGAGATGGGAGATGGATTCATGGGGATTTTCTGGGTTTCATTGTCTTCTTCATCACTACCCAACGCAAGGAAGAAGATGATGATTTTTTTGGGAAAAAAACATAAAATTTTGGTTAAATCCCTAGTTATTGGTCATTTCTCAATTAAATCCATTTCTAACTCAGCAACTATTTTGGTAAAATAACTAGGGATTTGACCAATATGCCCTTACGTCCTAATTTCTCAATTAAATCCATTTCTAACTCAGCAACTATTCCATAACTCACTAACTTAGCATAATATGTCAATTATGCATAACAAATAATCATTTATCTCAGCATCTCATAATTTAATAATTTGCGCTAATTATGATTAAGTATGCTAATTAATCAACTTGACTTATTGCTAATTTAAATAAATTAAATTAGCTATATTGGGGATGTTACCGTCTATCTCTCTTATTAGAAATTTTTCGTTAATAAAGAGAATCCAAACCCTAATATGTGGGTCTTATTTACTCAAATCAAAGCAACTTTTAAATAGTCACACTCACACAACCTTCCTCTCACCATCCACCTTCCACTCATACTATTAACTAGTGTTTTACCAACACAATGGTGTCTTTATATCATTCTCAGTTGTCTTTTATCTGGCTTAAATGCTTTTCTTATGCTACATGGAGAGGAAAGAGATGTTCAACCACAAGCTAGATTTGGTGGTTGATAATGTGAGGAGAGTTAATAGAGCAAATAAGCAAATAGAAATATAAAATCTCAAGTAGGTAACTCAGTTGGCGAGTTAAGGGATACCGAAGGAGTGCACCAAAAGAGTGCAAGAAGGAGGTCTCGGGTTTAAACCCCGAAAACTAACATTTCCCCCACCCCCACTAACATTGCTTATCAAAAAAAATACGATTCTTTAATGCTATTACTTTTACTCCCTCGATTTTAAATTTGACACCCAGACGATGATTTTTTTTTTTTAAGAATCGCACCTCATTAAAAATATCATAATTTCTTTAGGATACTTAATTAAATAGATTACGCACCTCAAAATTATAGTATACACGATTTTATGATTTGAAATAGTTGAATGACAATCTCATTGTCGATGTTACTGAATACATTTATCTTAATATAAGCAATTAGACAACTAGGGGTCTTTTGCCGTAACAAGTTACGATATTACTGCTATGATTTTAATTTCGTTTCTTGCCAAGGGTATTAGTCTAGTCTCCTTGGACTCTCTTTTGTCCCTTTTCTTTTTTAATAAAATAGGGGGAAATATTTTTTTTCCTTCATGTTGTTTTTATATCAGAATGTTTTAATGAAGCTTCCTTATTTCTCTTTGTCAAAAAAAACTTGTTCTACAACTGTTCATCCAAACAAATTGAGTGATACAGTACAATAGTCTTTTAATAAATTAAATTTAGGAGTCTGGGTGTAAAATTTAAAATTGAGGGAGTAAAAATAATTTTTTTTATAAGATAGATGAAGGGATTCTTTTAATTGAGTTGTTGACATTAGAGTGAAATAAGAGATTCTTTTCATTAAATTTAAAAGGATTAATTTAATAAATTTGGTTAATTTTTTGTAAGAAAACTAAATAACTAATTATCTTGCTTAATTGAATAAACAGTTCATTCTAATTCTTTTCTCAAAATCCTAGTCGTCTCTCAAATTTCTCTCGCCCTTCTCTTCTTTCTTGCTCACCACCAAGAAGGGTGGTTTTAGGTCAGTTTTTGGCCTAGAATCACCCCTTAGTATCGTTTTTCTGCTTTTTTTTATCTAAATAAATGGTTATCACATAAATCTAGCTTCAATTTTGTTTTTTCTTTCTAGATTTCGTCGGTTGTATGTGGTGTTATAGTTGTTCGGCGTCTTGGTGCGGTGTTATAGTTGTTCATCATCTTGGTGCAGCGTTTTTGACGGTGTTCGTTTCGTTCATATCGGTAGATCAACTTCAACCTGTTGCACATTCAATCAATGATTAGTGCCTCAAAGTTATAGATCTGGAGGCACAATTACTCCGATGACTTTTATTTTATCACAACTGTAGCCATTTTGCTGTTTTATGCTATTAACGTGGGTGCTGTCAATTTGTTCGCAAATTCATCATTTGTGTTTTTAGTTCTGAATTTATTTTATCATTAATGGAATCTATCAATTTTAATGATTGCATATTCCTTTTAGTAAAAAAAAACAACTAATTTTCTTAATTAATCACCATAAAAACAGTTTTTTTCTTATAATAAAGACTATGAGATTGAAGACGGGATATTGTATTGTACCCTGTACTGTACCCACCATTTAATGTTTTTTCGTTTGACAACCCACTCGACGTTGACCCGTGTATGACATAAATTGACAATTGAGTTGGAATAAATATTGAAGAATTAATTGTTGTATACTCTCTCCCTCCCATATTATATGATTTTCTAGCCAAAAAAATTTGTACCATAATACATGACTTTTTAGAACCCCAATGAAACATTAATATTTCTTTCTTACTATACCCTTCATTATTTAATAATATCTCTTTCTTAACTCTACTAATTTATCTTCCCAATGTCATCATTAATAAGGTTAATTTGGTAAACTAACTCACAATTTCTTTCTCATACAAAATTAACTACTTTTCTTAATATGTGTGAAATGACCCAAAACGACATATAATATGGGACAGAGGGAGTACATTAATTCTTGGATCATGTGAAAAAATAAACAATCCCTCCATCCATCCATTGATTCCATTCCATACTCTTTGTTTTGCCAATTATCTCATGAAATAATAAGAAATCATTAATTATAGTTAGTACTATCTTTAATCTACAATATAATGTACAAATCACCGCTAATGAATGAAATTGAATTCAACTATTCTCATTTAGTTTAACAAGACTAAAAGTTTAATTATTGGCTTAAAAGTACTAACTATTCTCATATAGTTAGTACTTCTTTCCAAAATTATATTTTTGATTAAATAATGATTTATACCCTTAATTAATGACATCACACAACTTAAATAGGGGTAGAGTTGAGATTAATCATTGGCTTAAATATCTTTTTAGTCCCCACAAATAGAGTCTCATTCGGTTTTAGTTCTTGCCAAAAAAGATTTTAAAAACAAATCCATGCAAATACACACATTTCCATTTGAGTCTTTCTGTTAGCAAGCTAAGCGACATGAATGAGTTGCAAAAAGGAGATCTAGGGGTTCAAATCCTGGAAATTAACATTTCTCCCACCCCTAACTAATTATTAACTACTACACTTGCCTATCAAAAAAAACTCTGTTAGTTAATTGATGATGTGTCAAACAGAAGTTTCACATGGCTTTTCCATATCATTATATTTTGTTTTGGGCCTAAATATGTTTTTAGTCCCTTCAATTATAGCGATGTTCTCTTTTAGTCCCTGCATTTTTTTTAAAATAACTCCCTACAAATATCAACGTCTATTATTTTAGCCCCTCTCTTGATTTCTCCCTTAAAAGGCGCTGATGTGTCAATTTCTTGTCTTTCATGGCATTTCCAGGTCATATTTTTTCATTTCAAGTAATTTGAAAAGCTGAGTTGGATTAACCATCTCACTATTATCTCCAACCTCTAACCCCAACCTCCAACAACTTTCTTTCTCAAGGGCTTTACTCTGTTTACTCACTCTCTCACTCTCACCTTCATGAAGCACTGCAAATAAATGTACAGAACTTTCTCATGGGGTGTCATGAATTTGTTTTGCTATTCTGTTATGCTTGGTGTTTCTTTTATTATGTGAGTAGTTGCAATGCTCAGTTGCAATATTCTCAGACTCAAGTTCTTCTCCAGTTAAAAAAACACTTGGAATACCCAACACAATAGCTGGTCCGAACTTTGCTTTATCACTTCTCCATAAGTGAAACTCACATGCAAGGACAATTTTGTTACAGAACTCACCATCTTAGCACGGACGGATCCAGGAATTTCAACTCGTGGGGGCAAAATTATTTACTATGAATATTTATAAAAAAAAATAGATGAACGCATAAGCGATAAAATGATGTCATCCTTACTATTAAGCAAAAAATTTGAGATTACAAAAATTATACCATTGTATATCCAAAAATTGAAGACACTTTTTTTTGACAAGAACAAGCTTATAGCATTTCATTAATCAGAATTGTCTCAATACAGGTTGGAATCAAATCAAAATTGTGGGAACCAGCATATAATCTTAATGCCTGTGCTAACGTATGAGCAACAAGATTTACTTGTCTCCGAATATAGCTAACCTTAAAGCTAGGGAAAATAAGTAAACGGTTACGTCAATGTGATAAAATAGCACCAAACTCGGTATTTGGCAATGGCTCTAACTTCAAGCCATTTACAACTGAAGCACAGTCCAGTTCAATGGAAACAGAAGTTAGGCCCAAGACCTCCAATACCATATTTATTTTCATCGTTAAATAGCGCCTCTTGTGGTGTAGGGACGCCATTAAACCACATAGTTTTACCTCTATAAAAACTGCCTGTAGAGGATCGAATGCACACTCCAATACCATATTTATTTTCATCGGTAAATAGCGCGGCATCGACATTACATTTGAAGGTACCTTCACACGGTTTCAGCCACCTATCCACGGCCGAGAGTTGCTGTCGAGAACCAGCAGCAACTACACGGTGTTGCTGCCGCGACCAAACCCACACATCTAGTAAGTCCCGAGCTCTATTAATCACCTGCTGAATCGGCTGCAGCACCCCCTCCCATACTTTGTTATTACGACGACGCCAAAGAGCCCAAATAATCATCAAGTCGCGCACCCGAATTATCAATATCACCATCCATGAGAGCATAATATGCGGAGCGAACCGAATAATTCCCAGACCGACTACGCCACCATCAAATAACTCTTTATATAAGAATTATAACCACTCTCTCTATGTGTCTTCATATTTTGAAAGTGTTTTAAGATTTGTTATTGTCAACACTATCAAATAACTCTTTATATAAGTGACCATACAATCATTCAAAAATTCATCCCCGATTCGATTGCGCATTTGATTCTTCACAATCCTCAGCAGAGAAACTCTTTTCAACTGTTGTCGTTGCTACTGGCAAAAGCAATGCTAACTTCAAAAGTAAATACACCATTGGATAAGAAATGTTCTTTCTAGTTTCCAACAATATTATTGAAAGATCACTAATCCCATACAAACTAGAAAATTGTTCACTAGAACAAACATCTATGATATAATTTTCAAGTCGGTTCTCAAGTTTCATAATCTCCACATAAGGAAATTTTTTTACCTTAATAGAATCGGTCTCCTAAATATGAATTAGAGAAGAGAGTAGAATAATTTGTTGTTGTGGTTGAAGAATGAGATTAGGATTCTGAGAGAGAAGCATTAAAGAGATTAAAAACCCTTATTCCTTTGTGTATTCTTTTCTTTCCTTTTATTAAAAAGCAAAAGCTTGTTTAAAAAGTCAAAGCTTTTTAAAAGCTTTGTAGTGGGGAGGGAGGGAATGTTAGTTTCTCGGGTTTATCCCGGGGCCTTCTACTTGCACTCCTATGGTGCACTCATTCGCTATCCCTTAACTCGCCAACTGAACTACCTACTTGGGATAGATAGTAGTAATACTTACTTTGTCTTACATGAGTACTATGTCTATGTGGGGTCATCATAATATTTAGAATGGGGTCAAATACACACTACTAGAATTGTTTGGTTAGAAAATTATGGAATAAGTGGGGTTAAGTGCCCCCAATTTATACTATGTACATCCGTGCCTGCATCTTAGAGGATGAGTACATAGAGGAAAGCCCTTGAGAAAGAAAGGTGATGGAGGTTGGGGGTTGGAGTTTGAAGATAATAATGAGATGGTTAACTTAACTCAGTTTTTCAAATTAAAAGAAATGGAAAAATATGACATGGAAATGTCATGAAAGACAAAACTTGACACATCAGCGTTTTTAAGGGAGAAGTTAATAGATGGACTAAAATAATAGCCGTTGATATTTGGAGGGAGTTATTTTACAAAAATTGCAAAGACTAAAATAGAAAATCACTATATTTGTAGGGACTAAAAACATATTTAAGCCATTATTTTATTTTATTTTAAGTTGGTGACATGGATCCCAAATCAAATTATTTTTTTTTCTTCTTGTCCTTCTTCCCCTCTAGAATTCCTCTCATCTTCATCTTTCCCTTCTTTCCCATCTCCATAAAACCCTGCCATAATGCTTCCTTCAATCCCTAAACTAGCACAAACTTGGAAAACAAAATGGAGAATCCACGGAAGAACTGTGGTTGATGTTGATGAGGTTCCCAAAATCGTTATTTTGTTTGTTAAGATGGAGAAGGGTGTTGAAGATTGGGAGTGGAATCGTGGTGAGAGGTTGGGGAGGTGGTGTGGAGCTAGGGTGTTGGGGATTACGATCTGTAAGTAATACTGTCGAATAGAAAGATTAAAGATGGCCTTATGCATCTAACAACTGCAAGGTAAGCACCACACACCACTCCAACCTGCTCAATCCTATATGGTTTTTGATCCGTACCTTATCCGAAACTAGGTAGGACCGGCTTGGATAGTTGGTAGGGCGCTTCTACTGAAGTCGTTCCTCAGAGCTCAACCCGGAGTGTGGTACCTGCAATGACACTCTGACGCCCAAGTCAGAAGTAAGAAGTCATATGGAAGGTGTTCTGGATTGGGCCGCAGCCCATGAAGAATATTGGACCGGGACGAGCGGCCCAGTAAGCAACCAGCGTTACACGACGATTTGGATCGGGTCGCGACCCGTTGAGAAGGTTGGGCCTGTGCGAGCGGCCCAATAGCGACCAAGCGCCACCTTATGCCCACGATGGGCAGGATCCGACGGTCGCCTACAGCGCCCCAAGTACTATATAAAGAGTCCCTGACACCACATGAAAGGTACGTTTTTGACCAATACTATTATACTAAAGATCACCCCACTGACTTGGGCGTTGGAGTGCCATTGTAGGTACACCCAGAGGGAGCTCTGCACGCGACCAGCCTTCATACAGAAACGACCTCAATACCTGGCACCAAGCCCCCAAGACAGCACCAGCACAGATAGGCTTACTGCAACAAGAGAACCGATCGCTCAGAGAAGAGTCCAGTTCATTGGCGACCACAGTGGGAGAGCGAATATCCCCACCCTGACTGACATGGCTCCGCGAGGCAGACCACGCGGCGCCCCGCATCCACGAAACATGGCCGCAATTCCCCAGCGACAGCAGACGCCGGAGGGCGACGCCGCCGACGTAGGCGATACTGCGTCCAGTGCACAAGGGGCTCCTCCCGGCCACACAAGCGTCATGCTGCCAAACGAGATACTGTAGGAATTGCGCGAGTTGTTGAGAACTAGAAACGGAAACATCACCGATCAAGCCGCCTCTAGGAGAGCGTACACCGCGCCAGAACAACGTCGCCGCGACGACGAATCATCTAGACCGAGAGGCTACCCCTCCAGAAGGCATAGATCTCCCCCGAGGAGGCTACTAGTACACCGATCGCCTCCAAGAAGGCGAGGAGTGGCCCAGCCACGACCCCGGACCCCCCCTCTCCTCGACCGACCCCACATACTGGCCCGAGGAAGAGTCCTACCAAGAATCTTCATACGACTCGTCTGGGTCACTAACTCGGTCCAGAAGCCGATCGCTGGAAAGGTTCCCTCGCCCCTATTGGGATGCGCCCCCTCCATCACGGCCTCGTCGATATGATTCACCTCCTCAACGACGTGGTCATCTGGGCCACCACCCCGAGGACCGACCATCTCGTAGGAGGATGCGCGATGATGGCCTGGGATCCTTCACTCGTGGAATCGATGAGTACCCCATCCCGCGAGCGCTAGAGAAGCCTCCCTCTGATCTCAGGATGTACAACGGGGTAAAGGACCCCGACGCCCACCTACGGTATTTTGATTTGGTAATGAAGTATAGGCGGGCGGACGGGCCAGTCAAATGCAAGATCTTCCCATTGAGCCTAGAATGACCCGCTCTGGAGTGGTTCACCGAGTTAAGGCCCAACAGCATCTCGTCCTGGGAGCAATTGGCTCGAGTTTTTAGCGCTCGCTTCACCGCATCAAGGGTGAAGCCTAAATTGCATGCTAACCTAAAGGCGATTTGGCAAGGCCCGGACGAATCCCTCCATGAGTATGTTGAGCGCTTTAACAAAGAGGCCTCCAACGTCCGAGGGCTGGAGGACGATATGCGCTTGTGGTTCCTCCGGGACGATCTCCGAACTGGTAGTTTGTTTGAGATAGAAGTTGGTGTGAACGAGCCGCCTGATCTCGAAACTTTCCTGCGACGATCACAGAGGTTCATGAACTAAGAGGAAAGAGCGATGGCCACCCAAGCCGTCGTAGGGCAGGCGAAGGAACTCCACCCAAACCGAGTCCAGGACCCCACCAGAGATAGAGGAGACAGGGAAGGACCATTCAGGGAATTCAGGCAGAAGAAATTCTCCGACCGGACCAAACTCAACACCTCGTACTCTCAGATCTTGGCTGAGTGCGCAAACGCGGAGTTTAAAGACATAAAGAGGCCCGATCCACTCGTCCTTAAAGAAGGACAACGCCCATTTCGCAGGTACTGCCATTATCATAGAAGTAACGGGCATGACACCAACAATTGCATGGCCCTGAAAGACGGCATCGAAGAACTGATTAGAAAGGGAAAGCTAACCCAGTATGTCAAGAAAGGGCAAATAGATAAACCAGAAGAGAAGGACAGAGATCGGTCTCCTCGAAAGGGCAAGGCCATCGTAAATGAAGTTGGGAAAGGCTTGAAGGAGGACGAGGATGAATATAGTGAGGAAAGAAACGACCAAAGGAGATCAAGGGGACGCGCGGTTGCAATGGTGATTACTGGAGGGTGCCCCACGGAAGGAGGGGAAACGAATAAGTCATCGAAAAGGCGATGGAAAGAAATAATGAACGTCGCCTCAACCTCCGCGCCCAGTCTCCCCTCAAACAGGCCGCCTTTGGCATTTGGCGACAATGACTTGCTTGATATCAGCCTTTGTCCCACTGATCGTCACCGCAGTAATGGCTAATGTCGAGGTCAGAAGAATCCTGGTCGACCAGGGGAGCTCGGCTGATATCATCTTTGAAGACCTCCTCGACGTCTTGAGAATACCCAGGAGCGAGCTGACGGCCTATCGGGGATCTGACCTGATAGGTTTCAATGGATCATCCACCAAACCCCTTGGGATGCTGGAACTTATGGTAACCTTTGGGGACGACAGCGGGGAGAAACCCAAATGCAAAACTGTGAAAGTAAACTTCTTGGTGTTACCATGTAAATCGGTATACCAATGTATCGTCGGTCGTCCCACTTTGGGAAAGCTAGAGGCCGTGACCTCGACCGTCCATCTAAAAATGAAATTCTATTCGGACAGCAAAGACGTGGTCACCGTTCCGGCGGATCTACAAGCCGCTCAACGATGCCACTTCATGAGCATGAAGGAACAAGGAGAGCATGAAACGAGAAAGACGATTGCCGTGAATAAGGGCGGGAGTCTAGTTAATGTAGCCGATCTAGATGCCCGCTACGACCCGGACAGTGACACGGAAGAAGGAGATGATGACCTAACTCGAGAACTCAAGAAAAAAATTAAAAGACTAGAGCCGGACGGCGAACTCGTCCAAATACAACTGGGGAACGACCCAGAGAAGACGGTATCGATGGGAAGCGACCTTCCCACGGAAGTACGAGATCAGTTAATCCAGTGCTTGAAAGAACACGCTGATGTCTTCAGTTGGAGTGCTGCGGACATGCCAGGCGTCCCGCCAGAGGTAGCTTGTCACCACTTGGCCGTTAATCCCACTGCGAAATGGATCGCCCAAAGAAGAAGGGTGCAGGGTGAGGAGAAAGGACAAGCCGCCAGTAAGGCAGTCGATGATTTGTTGGAAGCCGGGTTCATCAAAGAAATCAAGTACACGACATGGCTATCCAACGTCGTTCTGGTCAAGAAGGCCAATGGGAAATGGCGCATGTGTGGATCGGTTAGTAGACAGCGCAAACGGGTTTAGATTACTCTCGTTTTTAGATGCCTACTCAGGTTACAACCAGATCACAATGCACCCATCCGATCAGGAAAAACGGCCTTCATGACAGCAAGAGGGAACTACTATTACTTAGTCATGCCTTTCGGATTGAAGAATGCGAGGGCAACATACCAGAGAATGATGAGTAGGGTTTTCCAAACACAGATCGGCAGAACGGTCGAAGTATACTTAGACGACATAATAATTAAAAGCAAACAAGACATTGATCATGTAGTCGACCTTAGAGAGGTATTTATGGAAGCCCGCAAGAACTCGCTGAAGCTAAATTCTGAGAAGTGCACGTTCGGAGTCAGGGCGGGCAAGTTTTTGGGGTTCTATTTGAATGAGCGGGGGATTGAGGCGAATCCAGATAAATGCAGGGCTGTGACAGAAATGAAGTCGCCCACTAGTAAAAAAGAGATTCAGAAGCTGAACAGAATGATAGCCGCGCTCTCACGATTCATTTGAAAGGCGGCCAGCAAGTCTCTCCCACTTTTCAAATTACTTAAGAATGAGGCAAAGTTCGAGTGGTCGGCCGAATGCGACCAAGCTCTAGATCAGTTGAAAAAGGTTCTGTTGCAACCGCCCATCTTGACCACCCCAGAGCTCGGGGAAACGTTATACCTATATCTCTCCATCAGTGACGAAGCCCTAGCAGCCGTGCTGGTACGGGAGGACGGGGAAAAACAGAATCCCATATATTTTGTGAGCAAAGCACTCCATGGACCAGAACTCAGGTACCAAAGGATCGAGAAGCTAGCCCGGGCACTGATCGTGGCCGCCCGAAGGCTGAGATCGTACTTCGTGGCTCACCAAATCGTCCTCAGAACGGATCAACCCATTCGACAGATCTTGCACCGACCTGACTTAGCGGGAAGAATGATCAAGTGGGCAGTAGAGCTCTCAGAATTCGGCGTCAAATATGAAACAAGAACGGCCACAGAAGCACAAATCCTGGCAGACTTCATAGCAGAGATGACCCCGATCCAGGAAGAAGGGCCTGAGCCGACCTGGACGCTGTATGTAGACGGCTCCTCAAATGGAAAAGGGAGTGGGGCTGGTTTGATTCTAGAAAGCCCAGAAGGGACGACTGTAGAGGTGTCGTTAACATTTTCCTTTTCCACTTCAAATAACCAGGCAGAGTACGAAGCGTGCATTGCAGGACTTATGCTCGCTAGGGAATTCAAAGCACAACGGGTCGAGCTCCGCTCTGACTCCCTGTTAGTAGTGTCCCAGATTGGAGAGGCATATGATGCCAAAGATGAAGTTTTGCGGAGGTACCTCGCTAAGGTACGAGAACTGCTCGACCAGTTCGAAAGTGCAGAAGTCTGACACATCCCTAGATCAGAAAATGCAAGGGCGGACGTGCTCTTGAAACTGGCAAGCACAAAAACCCCTGGGAACCACAGGAGCTTAATCCAGAAAATACTCCCTCAACCCAACGTCCGACTAGAAACAGTCCCAATCACAAATGTCTGCACGATCGGTCAGGAGGGGGCTTGGATCGATCCCATCCTAAAGTACATCGTGCTGGGGGAAGAGGAGGACGACCCAAAGAAGTCCGCTCTCACGCGTAGGCGGGCATCATCCTACTTGGTAATTGAAGGCAAACTGTTTCGCAGAGGATTCTCAACACCATTACTAAAGTGTCTGACACAACACGAGGCCGATTATGTGTTGAGGGAAATCCACGAAGGAATATGTGGGAATCACCTAGGGGCACGAGCACTAGCCAAGAAGGCACTTAGAGCTGGATACTATTGGCCGATGATGGAGGGCGATGCAAATGAGCTATTTAAAAGATGTGATAAGTGCCAAAAGCACGCAGATGTACACATCGCCCCTCCGGTCGAACTTAACTCAATGACCGCTCCATGGCCGTTCGCGTGGTGGGGAATCGACCTTCTGGGCCCGTTCTCAGTGGCCCCAGGACAGCTAAAGTACTTAATCGTGGCAGTGGACTACTTCACCAAATGGGTGGAGGCCGAGCCCTTAGCGACCATCACCTCCAAAAACTGCTTGAAGTTCTTCAAGAAAAATATACTAGTTCGATTCGGAGTCCCTGCGGTCGTGGTCTCAGACAACGGCACCTAGTTCACGGATAAAAACTTCCAAAAGTACATGTCAGAACTGGGAATCAAGCAGCACTTTACATCGGTCGAGAACTCACAGACCAACGGACAAGCAGAGGCCGCCAACCGAGTGATCCTGCGCGGGCTGAAAAGAAGGCTGGATGAATCCAAAGGCAAGTCGGTAGAAGAACTCCCCTTCGTACTATGGGATTATCGGACTACCCTGCACTCCACCATGGGCGAAACCCCATTCAAGTTGGTATACGGGGTGGAAGCACTTATCCCGGTTGAAATTGGAGAGCTCAGTTGGAGAACTGCAAATCCCAAAACCCCCGATGAGAACGATCAGGGACTCAGAGAAGAGCTCGACTTGGTTGAAGAACTCCGCGCCAAAGCATCGTTGAAAAAAGCACTTGTGAAACAAGGGATGGCGACGAGATACAACTCAAAGGTCGTCCCTAGAGAATTCACCATCGGCCAGCTCGTCCTCAGAAGAGCGACGATAGGACAGAAGTTCGCAGCTCAAGGTAAACTCGCTCAGAACTGGGAAGGTCCCTACCGAGTCGTCTCGAGGACGGGGAAGGGCGCCTACCAACTTCAAACCATGGGAGGCGGAGCAGTGCCGAGAATATGGAACGCGGCCAACCTCAGGCGATACTTTATTTAAATTTTGTGCCTAAATTCAATTGTAACTCTATCGTTGACACTTGTTGAATTGAATAAAGTAAGTACACCGGGCGGGACACTCTTTTCCCACTGGGTTTTTATTGAGGCCCGCCCGGCCATCACCGCAGATGGAATATTTTTATATGTCGTCTCATCCTTTTATGTTTTACATACAGATTCATTAACCGCCAGGCGGGTTAAAATCAAACCGAGTTTGATAAACAACTGAGCGGACTCGGAGGTGCTTAGTCGATCTAAGTAACACACGAAGCAATCTTAATCGATAGTCGCTACTCCAAGGGCGAGTTAAATCTGGGAACGAACCCTAGTAAACTGCCCGAAGGCTAAAAAACGAATTAAACGCAACGAAGCGATCACAATCGAGAGTCGCACCCCAAGGGCGAGTTAAATCTAGGTACGAGGTCTAGTAAACTGCCCGAAGGCTAACAAACGAATTAAACAGAACGAGCAAATAACGATTTTAAAAGCCAAGGCATAGTACATATTACAATATTGGGGCGACTCGAAAGCCGCCCGAACACGAATGTCAAATACTTGGAACATATTACAAAAATTCTAAAGGGAACGAGATTTCCCTACTCGTCCTCCTCGGCGGGCTGAATGATACGACCGTCCACATGAGAATGGGAAAAGTTGATAACGTTTGGGTCGAGCACAAGGTCCTGGTAGACACACCGCACCTGAGCCAGAGCCTCATCAAACCGCCCCTGGCAAATTGAAACAATGGATTGGACGAGCCGATCATATTGAGCAGAGGCCTCTTCCCACTCTTTCTTCAAGAGCGACCTTGAAACCATTATCGTCGGTCGTTTTCACCAATTGGTGACACTTGATCAAACCCTCCTCCATCCAAGAGGCCAAGTTCTCGAGCAGTCTCAAAGTCTCAATATTTTCGTCACCAAGTTGGCAACGGGTCCTATATGTGGCGGGCTGGCGGCGAAAATGAGCGTACATCCACGCTATGGGATATTTCATGCCGGTTACTCGCCCCTGGGTGTTGATCGCCCCAACCATCCGCTGGGACTCTTCGCAAACGGGGACCACCCATAGAAAAGAAGACTTCCAGGGTTTGAGCGAGTAAGAAAAAGGCTTGAATATCTTGTAGTCCGACTGAGCCTTAAGACTCAAATGCTCCCACCGGTTCCGATTGCTGCCCGGCTCTGGTCGCCTGCTCGTCTCAAAAATTTTCAAGAACGTCTGCCAATTGCACTCTCGCCCCATCACCCTCAACAACTGCTCAAACAGCTTGACAAAGGCCCACGAGTTAGGGTGCAGCTGCGAGGGTGAATGTACCTGGCGCCAACAAGAGGACCGATCGCTCAGAGAAGAGTTCGGTTCAGAAGGTATGAGAGAATGAATGTACCTGGCGCCAGGGATTGACCGCTATTTATAGGCTTCAGGTGTGCATTAGAGGTTGGATGCACGTAGCCGCCAAGTCGCCGTAACCGCCGGATCTCGGAAAGCGATGTCTGCCATTGATAACAGTTGCACACGGATCGCCACTTATCAAGAAGTCAGTGCCTCGCCTTCGCAGGGGACAGGCTTGTGTTGGGTCGCGAGTGTCTAGCTCGTATTGGGTTGCGTCTAGTTCCAAGGTCGGAATTGGGCCGTCGGCCCAGTCCGGAACAGTTTTCTCTTTTTCCTCCAACCTGTTTAGGTTCTTTGTAACACCCCGATAAATTCTAACATGTAGAACTACCGAAATGCAGTAAATGGCATACATCAGAGTAACTTCCTGTTAATGAATATTGAACACAAACTAAAACTTTCGATAATACATATCAAATGGTTCTCGGAACCGTACTTAACTTCATCAAAATGCTTAAGTTTCATAACTTAAGACTATTACATAATCCTGGTGTTCAATACTCAAAACATAAAGTAGCGGAAACGATTTACAACTGATACATGATCGTTATACAATCGATAACATAGAAACAGTAAATGGGACAAAGGTCCAAAACATGAAACTCAATCTTCAATGACTCCAAGAGTCGCACCGGCTAACCGTGCTTCGTCGCCTTTGCTTTTCCCTGTTTCTCTATAAAAACCACAAATATGAAGGGTGAGATAAACATTATCTCAGTGAGTCCTATCGAGACCCCTTACTAACTCTAGCGGTTCATTATGTTTTACTTGTGAGCTCATGGTCCTACTAAGCAACCATGTGGACATGTCTTTTACCTCTTGTAATTTGTAGCCCTACTAAGCGACTACGCATTACTTTTCCTTTCATTTCATTATCTTAGCATAACACCTCAGCCTACCTATTTTTAGGCACTTCTTTGGCTTTGGTGAACCCATGCCGCTATTTCTAGTGGGCGAAACCTCTTGAGTCTAAGTTTTGGGGATCATGACTTCCCCTCCCCTAGTATGCTAATCCTTTAAGGGTCGTCACACTTAACCTCTTGTATATTATATATATATATATATATATATATATATATATATATATATATATATATATATATTTATATATACATATATGCATGTACCCGCATTGGGCCGTCTAGAATTCATTCATGTACCGTCTACCCTTCCACGAGGGAAGGTATTTTGCCGTAAGTTAACATTCCTTACCTTGACCTTTATGAATTAAAGTGTGTACACTCGCGTCTTACTAATGTACGGTTTTTCCTTAACATTGATAACTTATGAGATTTTCCTCAACTTCTTTCATTTCATGACATAAGTGGGTTTCCATCCTTGGGAAACATTGGGGAATCAATCGAAAAGGAATCGAAATTGTTTGGAACGGATTAAAAAGGATTTTGAGTTAGGGTAACAGAAGGATCCGCACGGTCCGTGCTCCAAAGGCGCACGACCCGTGCGTATCCATTAAAAACTCAGTTTGAAAAACGTACAGGGCGCATGATCCGTGCCACCAAGGCGCACGATCTGTGCGTATTCAAAAATTGTAAAAACTGATTTGCGTAGGTCACGCACGGTCCGTGCCAAGGGCGCACGACCCGTGCTGTGTTAAAAATCCATTTCTTTGGCTGCTGCGAACAAGGCGCACGACCCGTGCCCTTGTGAGGCACGATCCATGCGTCCTTGACAGTGGCCAGTTTTCCAATTTCGTGTCATTTTTCCAAGTCCGTTTCGATTCCAATTTCATTCCGGTCGATATCCTATCATAACGAATATTATTCCAGACCAGTGAAAGCGATTAAACAATCAAACAATACATATCATCAATCAACAATCTCATCAATTCGAACCATTTATCACTAACGGTTTGTCGATAAAAATGTTTTCGTCAAATTTTGACAAAGCGGATTTCAATAATATCGTTTCAGAAATTAAAATGACTCGAAATCAAAACGTCCCTAAGCGAGTATAGAACTTACCTAACGTGATGATAATCACACAACCAACGGATCAACGGAAAGACACGGTTGGAGTAACCTCACGAACGGTCCCGGACTCGAATCCACGCTACTCCAAACGCTCCAAAAACTGAACCGCTAGAGCTTGGCCTCTACCACTTCGATTTCAGCTCCCAATCTACCCTATGAAGGTTGTTAATCACTTTGTTGCTCTCAAAACAGACATGCAAGCCATATCCAGCCACTAGACTCCATTTTGGAGCTTCAAAGGGGTGACAATGGTGATTTGGAGGTGGGTTGGCTGTTTGTTTAGAAAATTAGATCAGTGGGAAGAAGAAGAAAAATGGTGGAGGATGATGGCTTCAGATTAAACATGCATGGACCTTTGAGGTAGGATCCCCCCTTTCTTCTCCACTCTCTCTCTCGAATTCTCTCCTCCTTCTCTCTACTTCTTTTTTTGATTTCAGTTTCAAAATGAGGGAGTGTTTGGGGTGTGGGTGTTGTTGGCTGGGTCTTGGGTGACCACCTGACCCACTCACTAGAAAATGACAATAATGCCCCTCATTTAATCATGTATAAGGACTATTGTACCCTTCAGCAACTTGATTATTTCTTATACTATGATATGGCCTAATCTAATGGACTTAGCCAAATTCTTTTCAACTTAACATAATATTTTAATTATGCATGAGTACAATCTTTTATTTAATTCAACCTCACATAATTTAGCAATGTTTGCCAGCTAACCATTTCATGATAACCTCTGGTGCTAAATATTACATTTAGCTAATAATTCATCTTAACCTTGTCGCTAATTGGAATAAATTAAATTAGCTAATTAGGGGATGTTACATTCTTCATGTTCAATTTGCTCCCAATAGTTTTCGGTTACAGTCCCGTCTTCATTCACCTTGTAGCCAACTCCCATTCGGTAACGATGGCAGTGGACATTTCTAGCCATTGTAATTGTCAAACTTGTTTCTGGAGATGAGGATGAAATATGACCATAATTTTAATTTATGAATTTAACCTTGGATTTATAAAACATCAAAAGTTTTGATACAAAACTAAAAATCTAAAACATCAAATATTATCGAATGAAGGGGGTAGTATTTTATTTTTAATATGAAAAAAGATAATATTAAATTCAGCTAACAATAATAGTTGTGATACTTAAATTTTTTGTGGGAAAATATATTGCCGGATGTAAATAGTTTTAGTACTAGTAGGTTTTTTTTTTGACAAATAGAAACTCACATCATTTCATTGATAATAAGAGAGTCAATACAAGTTGGGAAACAATCATAAATTTTGGAGCTAGCATTAAACCTGGACGTTCTAGCTAGAGTATGAGCGACACAATTGGCTTGTCTCTTAATAAAGCTCACCTGAAAGCTAGAATAATTAATTAAAAGATGCTTACAATAAGAAATCAGTAAACTAAACTCTGTATTAGTATTGGAATCCTCCTTAACTCCGTCAACCACTGGAAGACAATATCTAGTTCTATGGAGATAGATGGTAATCCCAAATCACTCAACCAAAGAATTGCTCGCCAAAGACCCATTGCTTCTGCTTCTTTTGGGGTAGGAAGTCCGTGAAACCACATAGTCTTGGCTCGGTACAATGCACATGTGTCATTTTGAACAATCATACCTATGCCATACTTATTCTCGTTTGCGAAGATAGCGGGGTCCACATTGCATTTGTACGATCCTCCACTTGGTTTCTGCCAGCTTTGCACATCAGATTGTGATCGGTTTCCATGAGTAGTTGCATGAACAATTTTGTTCCTTGCTGCTGTCCAATTGAAGAGCAGGTCCATGGCGCTGTTCACCACAAAATTCACAGGTTGGACAACACCGTTCCAGACTTTATCATTCTGTGTCTTCCATAGAGCCCAACACATCATCGCCATTGAAGTCTTTGTTGGTTCGACCGGGGACTAGAGCAGGCTAAAAAGGCACTCGCGAAAGCTCTCTGTGGACTCCCTCACTTGTTGTATTTGCTGCAAAAGACCACTCGCTGCCCAAACAGATTCAACATGCACACAATCAAAAATTATATGCCACTCATTTTGCGGGTTACCTTCGCACATAGGACAATGACCTTCGCAAGCAACATGTTTACGTTGAAGATTACATCTTGTAGGTAAACATCCTCTTGCTGCCCTCCACAAGAGAAGTTTGATTCTTTGTGGTATTTTGAGCTTCTAAATCCTCATCCAATCTCCTTGTATTCGCCAACCAAAACTGTCAACTAACTGGTCCAGAATTGCAAAATACGTCGACTTTTCCGAGTACACGCTATTTCTACTCCTCCAACAAAAAGTCCGATCATCCTCTTATTCACTAAGTCGTGGCATACATTTGATACGATTTGCTTCTTGAGGGGAGAAAAGCTGCTCAACTAACGGCATGTTCCACTCCCTTGATTGTGGTAGCCATGAATCCCTCACTTTAAGGTTCTCAGTACCTCCAGCCACAGGTGTATGAATAAAATAATCACTACCTCCTTGAACCCACGGATCATACCAAACGGAGATATGCTCACCATTTCCAATTCTCCAACGCACACGCAAATTGACCACTACCTGGGAAGTGAAGATACTACGCCAAACAAAACTGGGATTATGACCCTTGCTACAATAGTATCTGCATGTGTTGCAATATTCCATGCTTGCTTCCCCAGCATTGCCTTATTGAAGCTGTGAAAGTGACAAAAACCCATACCTACTTTTGAGAGATGTTTCCCCAACCAGCTTTGAATTCTCTTCCACATTCGGTCTCTGAGATACCCAAATATCTACTTCTTGTTCCTCCCGATCATAGAAGGGAGGCCCAAATATTTGCCTGTCCCCAAGCATTCGGTCACCCTCATTATTCTGGAAATAACATCTTTGCTCTCCTGAGTTGTGTTTCTACTAAAGTAAACCTCGGACTTCGACATGTTGATAGTTTTCCCGGATGCTCGCTCATAGGTATTTAAAATATCCTTCAGATGTCTCCATTCAATCTCATTAGCCCTGCAAAACAAGAAACAATCGTCAGCAAAAAGGAGGTGTCAGAGGGAAGGAGCCCCTCTGCACACCCGTACACCATGGAGATCTCCTCTAGCCTCAGCTCGTTTGAGAAGTGTAGTCAATCCCTCTGCACAAAGGATAAAGAGATAAGGTGACAGTGGGTCACGCTGTCTTAGCCCTCTCCCTGGAGTGATAGGTCCCACTTATTCACCATTAACAATTACCGAATAGCTCACAGTTTCCAAACACATGGTCATCCATCTAACCCACTTTTCATCAAAACCCAACTTCAACAACATGCCCTGAAGGTAATGCCAATCCACTCTATCATATGCAACACTGGTTTTAGTCTATTTGCAAGGACTTTGGATATAATTTTATAGATAACATTACACAAACATATAGGACGAAGGTCCTTCATGGAAGTTGGATTTTCAACCTTAGGAATTATAACAATATTTGCATCATTTAGACCTGTAGGAAACTCACCCTTCTCTAGCCACTCCCGATTTGTGTAAAATAACTCAACCCTACAGAGATTCCAAAATCTTTTGGAAAAAAGTTGGGTTCAAGTGGCCGAAGCAATAAAAGGTTGTCCTCCTTATCTGAATGCATTTGAAAAAGGGCTTTCTTAACCTCCTCAATATCAAGTGGCCGAAGCAATAAAAGGTTGTCCTCCTACGTAATACAACTCTGGACATGGTTTAGCACATCATCATAGTCCCCCTCGCTCCCACGAAATAGCTCAGAGAAGTAGCCACTTGCGATATCACACATGCCTTGTTGCTCCATAGTTTCTGTCCCATCTTCCCTAACCAACTTAATAATGTGATTTCTCCTTCTTCTAGCACTAGCCATGGCACGAAAAAACATAGAATTTGTATCCCCATCACGTAACCAATAGACCTTGGATCGTTGTCTCCAAAATTCTTCCTCTTGCGCTTACAACAGACTTAATTTTGTCTTCGCTTCCAACAACACTTGATCCTCCATACCCCCTGTCACCACTCGCATCTCCTCAATCGTTCTACGGCAACCATTAATATCTTCCCTATACCGTGATCTCAACCTCTTACCCCACGCATCAACGGCATTGGTACACCGCTTCATCTTTGTAAGCAAGTCACACCCCACACGCATACTCCAACTGTCACTAACAATCGATGGTAGCTCAGGTTCTTCTAGCCAAGCATTCTCAAACTCGTCTGGCAGAGCATGAAGAAAAAAATAAGAAAAAGGAAAGTTTGGCTTTAAAGGCTTCTAGTTCAAATCGACCTGATGACAGTGATGACTTAGAAAATGAAGATGATGAAGATGATGAGAACATGGCTCTTATGGTTAGAAAATTCAAAAAAGTTCATGATAAAGAAAAGTTTTCCTTAGAAGAGTTTTCCTCCAAAAAAAATTCTCAAGCAAGGAAAACTCATCTAATCCTCCAACTTGCTACGAATGTGGCAAACCCGGGCATATTAAGATGGAGTGCCCAAGCTTACAGAAAAAAGCATCAAAATTTAAGAAAAAGGGATTCAAAGAAAACAAAGGTAGAAAAGCCTACATAGCATGGGAAGACAATGACATGGATTCATAAGATGATTCATAAAGTGAAGAAGCTCAAGTTGCTCTCATGGCCGACCATGAAAGTGAAAGTGAAAACGAAAATGGGGTAGATTCTAACTCTGGAACTTCACTTAATGCATATGATGAATTACATGAGGCATTTCTTGAATTGCATAATGATTCTTTGAAACTAGCTAAAACATTAACTCAATCTAAGAAAGCAGTTGCTCATCTTCAAAATCAAGTTATCACCTTGACTAAGGAAAGATTAGAACTTAGAAAAGAAAATTATAGTCTTGGCTGTTTTAAAGCTAATTATGTATGTGATAAGTGTGCTGAATATGAAAAGAAAATTCATGAGCTTGAATGGACAATAGGAAAAATGTCTAACATACAATATGTGCATCCTAGGTCTCCAAGAAACAATTTCATGAAAAGACAGGTGCATCATAGACCTAAGTTCACCACTAGTCCATATATTAAATGTTATTATTGTGCTAAACTGGGACATACTGCATCTGTTTGCATGGCTAGAGGTAGACAAATTGTGAAAAAGGTGTGGGTTCCCAAAGGGACCCTACCAAGTACTAACCCACAAGGACCCAAAGAGATTTGGGTACCTAAAACCTTGTTTTGATCTCATTGCAGGTATGCTTCAAGGTACGGGGGTCGGATTGGTACCTTGACAGCGGATGCTCAAAGCACATGATTGGAGATATAACAAAGTTCTTAACTCTTACCCCCAGATCAAGCCGTCATGTGACTTATGGTGATAACAATAGAGGAAGAATCATCGGTGAAGGTAAAGTTGGTAAAGAGTTATCCACTGCTATTGATAATGTGCTTTATGTTGAAGGTCTTAAACATAACTTACTATGTATTAGTCAACTATGTGATAAAGGAAATAGGGTAATAATTGATTCAGGATCATGCATCATTGAAGATAAAAAGAGCAAACAAGTTAGAATGATAGGAAACAGAGTAGAAAATATATACATGATTAACCTTGATGAAGTTTCATCTCATAATGCATGCTGTCTCATTAGTAAGGAAGAAAACTCTTGGCTATGGCATCGTAGAGCCGCTCATATTCATATGGATCATCTTAACAAATTAGTCACTAAGGAACTAGTTAGCGGTCTTCCTAAAATCAAGTTTGAAAAGGATAAATTATGTGATGCATGCCAAAAAGGTAAACAGGTCAAAGTATCTTTTAAATCAAAAAATGTTGTGTCTACTAACAAACCATTGCAGCTTTTACACATGGATTTATTTGGTCCCTCACGGATGAAAAGCTTTGGTGGAAATTACTATGCACTTGTCATAGTAGATGACTCTTCAAGGTACACCTGGACACTATTTATCGCAAATAAAAAGCGATGCATTTGGATCTTTTAAGAAACTTGCTCGTAGCATTCAAAACGAGAAAGAGCTGAAAATTGTCTCCATACGAACCGACCACGGTGGAGAATTTGAGAATGAAAAGTTCGAAAATTTCTGTGAAGAATTTGGCATTGATCACAACTTCTCAGCACCTCGAACTTCTCAACAAAATGGAGCTGTTGAGAGGAAAAATCAATCCTTGGAAAAGCTTGCCAAAACAATGTTGAATGATCATTTGGGATCTTTAACAGCAGAATTACGCTCGATAATTTGGGAGGATGAAGGGAAATGGTTTAGCTCAGTTTTTATGAGTTGAAATTTTGGGGATTGTACAAGGTAAAACCAGAAAGCAGAGAGACGACATGGGACATGCATGCAACAACATAATAAAACAACTTCTCAAAATTACAAGTCACAACTGAGCTATAAATTATAATGCATATAAAAAATTTAGAAAAACAATCTCAGATGAAAGAAAGAGAGAAGTGATATTTTGATAACTAGCACAAGCAACTATAGATATAATAAAATGCTGTCATTTGTCTAATAATTGTGGTATTTCTATCTGTATTGGTGTAAAAATTCAAAAATTAGAAGTAAAAAGAATGGAAAATTTAACTTGCTTTGCTCAAAGTGTTCATGAATTATCCGTCACATGTACAACACATACACGGCTGCAAT
Source organism: Astragalus membranaceus (assembly GCA_039519185.1). Taxonomy (NCBI): domain Eukaryota; kingdom Viridiplantae; phylum Streptophyta; class Magnoliopsida; order Fabales; family Fabaceae; genus Astragalus; species Astragalus membranaceus. The sequence goes on from CM076850.1 coordinate 47,464,301, forward strand.
TTTGAAGTGCATGCACTTCCTTGAGGAAAAGGGAAAAGAATGGCAACGAATTATGTTGTATGTTGTTTCTCCCAAATACAATGACCTAATGCCCTATTTATTCTATTAATTAGGTCTAGAGTTAGTTTAACTTGTAAAAGCCCCAGACCAATATGACTATTTCTAACAGTTTCTACGATCTTATATCTTTCGCGCAAGGGTGAGTTATATATATGGGTATAATATCTGTGTACCTCTAGTTATTACTTAACTTTTTGATGACTTATTTAAGAAATTTCTTACTTTTTGTTGCGTGTGCATTTATTTATTTATTTATTCTGATAAATAGGTGGGGAGCGTTCTTTTTCAACAATGTGCTTTGCATTAGCCCTTCATGAAATGACGGAGGCCCCTTTCAGAGCAATGGATGAATTTGATGTCGACTTTATGGTATTGCTATTTACTGCTGATAAATTTGCCATGATTATTATATGTGTACGGTACTCTAAATTATAGCGCTTCGTTTTGTTACTCTCTTTGTGAATATTATCTGCAGATGCATCTAGTTTATACTTAATTTGTTTTATACAAAGTTTTGAAATCCATTTATTGACTAACTTTCCTACTGTGGTTTGTTTGGGTTTGATCTTCAGGATGCTGTAAGCCGAAAAATCAGCTTGGACACTCTGGTTGATTTTGCTGAGGCACAAGGATCCCAGTGGATATTCATCACTCCTCATGAAACTAGGTATTGCTTTCAGCTTTTAAGAGTAGACATGATTATTTGTTGTGAAACTGCTTGAATATTGGGATTCTTGTTTAATTGGGCGTGTACTAGTCGTACTATACTAATAGTTGGCCTAATATATTACTATAAATAGTTGCTAGGAATGAGAGCAAATAAGTACAGAAAATTTGAATGGGTATATTATTAAGAAGACAAAAGTCAATTCTATTATTGATGACTGCAAAACCCAGAGTCTAAATTAATGATAGAATCTTAGACTTCTGTTGAATATCTGGAATGTGACTGTACTTTTATGTTTGCATGTGCAGCATGGTGAAGTCCGGGGACAGGATAAAGAAGATGCAAATGGCAGCTCCACGATCTTGATCATGTGCAATTTGCTTTATTTATGGCAACTTACTTAAACCAGTTTGTGAAGTCTACTTTTTTGATTCTACATCTGTAACTATTTTTACGTTTCTTGTCCCAAGAAGGTTGCTCGGTTGGTGAGCTAAAAGACGCCTAAAGAGTACATGCAGGAGGTCCAGAGTTCAAACCTGGGAAACTAACATCTCCCCTTCCATGTTCAATATTTAGTAATTATATAACCCAAGGGGTGTGGTTGAGCGGTTGGGGCTCATCCTCCCTTAACCAAGTGTCGAGGATTAGTCCTTGCGTTCGGCGGTGGATACCCCGGTATATACCAAAAATATTTAGTAATTATATGGTTTAGTTTGTTATGTTGTGCTCACGAGCACTTGTGGAACGAGAGTAGCAGACATACTTTTTAACTCATTTATAATTAATGTCTTGCAATGTAAATAGATTAAACTAGTTATTCCTATTTTTTGGTCAAGTTATACCTTTTGAATATTTTGTTTCAGCACTTTACTTTTCAATATTCTGTTTAAGTCTGTCTGTATTGCGAATAAAAATAGTTTTTAAAGATAGGATAAAAACAATAAAAGCAATAAAGAAAAGATAAATATGTAAAAGCTTCTATTTGACTGAAAAAAGTTATGCAAGCAGTATTTATAGACAAAGCTTCTATTTGACTGATTGAGTGTTTCAATGCACTCTGTATCCTAAAATATAAATCCAGAGCCAAGCCTTCCGCCAAGCTCCCCCTACCTTTTTTTCCACTAGCGTATTTACCCGTATGATGTACGGGGTAAAAGCTCTAGTAACTATTTATTGATGATGTTAAATATCAAGTGGAAATAGAGATGGTGAAAATTAAAGACATTGGTCTAACACATATGTTACATACACATTAGTGATGCAATTAGAAATTCTACGTTTTAAAATCTATACACATCAAAAGAGGCAACAATAAAAAATCTTAAACATGAAATAAAGATCTAACACCAGGAATGAGGAAGATAAAAAAGCTAGAATTGAGAAGAGACCAATTTTTTACAAACAAAATATATATAAACGACAAACTTATAGATAACATGAATTAAAATCTCGAGTCAGTCTACAACTTAAGTTTTCAATTCAGCTAAATTTCTCAGGATTCTTCAATGTTGACAGCATCTACAATTATGTTCCTCATATAATTCCTACTGAAATGATGTTTTGGACATATTCAAAATATAGAAATTGAGATTTAACTCAATATATTAGAAAACACCCTTTGAACTTAAATAAGTCAGTTGAGCTTCTCTACTCTGAGGTGTGCCATACAAACCATTAGCTCTGAAAACCTCCATAATACGATCAGTATCTGTGTCTAGATAAACAGTACCACGTTCATCCACAAAAACAAAGGCACGATAGGGTGTCCCAGGATCTGTTTCTATCCAAAGCTTAGAAGGAAAGCGCTGATAATAATCTCTATAAACCCTCTTGAGTGATACAAAAAGTATGAGTGAAACTAAAATTATCTAAAAGAGAATAAAGATGAAAGTAGTTGGAATGATGCCTATACTGAAAGTAATGCATAGAAGACAAATGAAATAAAGGGTAAAAGTAAACAACAGTAACAATGCAAATCAAATAGAAATCATGCAAGGGTAAAAGAAACTAATAAAAATCATGTCAGAGACTGTTTAAGCATAAAAAAACATAAAAATGAGCATTATGGCTGTAAAGGAGTCTATTTAACAGATTTGTTTAGAGTTTGAAATACAATTGTAAAAACCTTAACTACCTACAGACTTCTGAGACATGCCAAAAAAACCTGTTGTTGAATGGTGAGATGAGGGTATGGTTGAAGGCATTCAAAAGTAAAAGAGTGCAAACTATATAGACATACATAAGTACAAAGTATATAGACACACATATACATATATATATATATATATATATATATATATATATATATACATATATATATATATATATATATATCAAATAGAATAGTAAGAGGGTAATGGTAAAAATACCGAGAATTACCGAATTGAGGGATATGACAGTCGAAAATGTCTTTGAAGCCAACTTTGAATCCATGAGTTGAATGGTAAGGATACAATTTAATACAAAAACAGATTAATCAATTAATAAGACTAAAGTTCAAAAACAGATTAGATGTATTGGCAGCATATCTAAAGAATGATGCACTGAATTAGATAAAAGTGAAATATAATTTTTTTTGAGAGACTCATGTAGTTAATATTTAAGTTCTTTTCAAAGGTTTCAGGATGTTGGGTTGAATTGCTGATAAACTAACTTTATGACAGAAATATGCACAAGTATGTATGTCACCAAAGATGTTATCTATGTATGTTACCAAAGATGTTATCCAAGATATATAGTCAAAGATATGCATACGTATGGATGATAGATATGTGATACATACACAGTATACATGCTGATAAATTTGTGCAAATTGAGTATGGCCATTGATTTAGTGATCAACTCAGAGAAAGATAAACAGAAGAATAGCACCAAGTGGACACAAAAGAATGGAGTCAAGCAAAGAGGGAAAGCAGTCAAAGCTACATTGAAAAAGGGTAGCAGAATAGAGACATGTGGCCAATGGAAGCTGAAATAAAATCTTTTAAAACACCATCAGGAATGCGCAAGGAGATCTATGGCTACAGTGTACAAGATATGCAAATTTAGAGACGTAGTCATGGTTGCTTAAAGATTTAGAAAAACAGGGAAAAACTATGGGACTAAACAATTGGGGATATATATATATATATATATATATATATATATATATATATATATATACAAAATGAGTGTTAAGAGGAATGATACAATTCCTTAGTTACTATGAACAAATTCAGCTTGTTACTAATATCATGGTGCATAATATAATAGTGCTTCAAAACTAAACAAAATCATCAATTTTCTCATAGAAGCACTTGGCAAATTGCTACATTTTAAAGAGGATTTTGTTTAATACATTAATAGTTGGAAACTACACATTAATTATAATGAGCAAATTCATGTAATGGTGAATAGAAATTTTCTAACCTGAAACTTCACCACATAAACCCTTCATCATAAGAAGCAAGTACACCATTTTACTAACTTGATATTTTAAATGGAATTCAGGTCTTATATCATTCTTATAATCCTTTATCCATAAGTTAAAAATAAGTATCGGCTATACATGAGAGGACATTGGGTAACTAAATTCAACTACTGTGATTAATTTTTCTAACAAAAGCCATTATATGGTAATGAAATATCTCTATACAAATATTAGTGATACTTGTTGAACAATTTCCCTTCACAAACATAAAGACTAAAATATTATATATAAAAGAGGTAGTACAGTAAGAAGACTACATCATATCAACAACACTGTTGCTAATTTTGGAAGGAGACTAATAGACCCTAAACCCAAAAAAACAAACAGCTTACATTAGTAAAATGTACTACCTAATGAGTTACCACAGTTACAGGATGATCCTAAGTATAAAAACAAAACTTTTAAAACAATAGAGGAAACAAAAGTACAATATGAACCCAAACCACTTCATGAGATAAGGTGGAAAACACCATGAGCCTAATATACTAATGCCTAAAAAGGTCAGGTGAATTCAAAGAGAATGATTTTGGGATCTGTAGAAGAAACTCCAAGTTTAACATAAACACCCTCAAAAAGTGCCTTGATGTGGCGAAAGAGAGGCCACCCAGAATGAAGGCCACATAGAGATGGGTTATCTTGATCATTGTTCAACTCACACTTCCAGCCATAGCCGTAGCAATCAATCAATCTAACTTGATAAACACCACATGGCATGATGCCATGACAAAAATCAGAAGGAATAGACTGCATTTAGTAAAACATAATAAGTTAGCAAATAAATAGGCAAAACATTTGTATCAATAATTAACAATGCAAAGTGCAAGAGAACACACCAATTTCCCTGAGTTAACATCAGCATGCGTTAAGTGCTTGGACAAAATATGGTAAAGGCGAGGTACTTTAGCAATTGAACGAAGAAACTTGTCACCAGCATCAATGTCAGGATGTGGAACTGGTTGCTGAGCCAATGTATCACATATGTGGACAATTGTTGGTAAATTGTCATAAAAGTCAGCATAAAACAAAACTGGCAAATGCTGCTTTTTTTTGCAAAACAGGAGTGAAAAATCAGAAAACACAAATAACACAAAGCAAAGGTAAAACATATATATGAGGAGAGAAAGAGGAACTTACAAATCCAGGGACAAACTCAAAATGGTAAGTGTGGTATCTTAGAAGACATTCAGCAAAGTATAGGTCATTAAAGTAATAGCTCTAACCATTAATTTGGAAAAAATTCAAATTCCACACATGAAAATGTTAAATAAACCCAAACCACATTACTAATCTACCTATTGTGACTTTTAGCTGTATAAATAAAAGGAGATAGGATTGCATGATAAGATTGCATGATTAGTTGCATGATCAAATTCAAGAGTAAATGATGAGGTAAGCAAATTAAGGATATTTGGTAATTCGTTAGCATCATGGTCACATATGCTTCAATACCTAGAATCAATAGCTATGTACAACCTTCTCTAACTAAATTCATTCTAAAACTTTATTAAATCATTCTTCTAAGTGGTATGATATCTTAAATAGAAGAATAAATAACAACAAAAAAAGAGCATTATGGCTTCACATACTTGAATACCTACACCAAATTGTAATTCATCTTATTTCTATGCACAATTGGTCCTACCTTAATTTATTTTAAAACTGTTTTAAATCATCCCTGTGAGGTGCATGTCGTCCATAACAGCAAAAGAGACAACTGAACAACAACAAAGAAGGGAAAATTGTGGAAGCATGTCAGCAAAGCAGAAAAATGGAAAAGCTGTGAACAAAGGGTGAAAGAGTTAGTAGAAGATTACCTGTCACAGTATCGTTGGAGGAAGTCACAGAAAGCAGAAAAATCAAACACTGAAAAGAAGAAACAACCAATATTTACAATAGTACCAAAACCAAATGGAAGAAGGGTATGTTTCAAACATGCTCAAATTATAATTTAGGCAGAAAAAATATTTTCTTTAAACAGGAGTTTTCTCTTTCACAAAATAAGACAGGAAAATATACCATATCTAAGCCTTTGCCACTAACGTTGATCCCAACTCTTCCATCCCCTTCTGCACACTAATTAATGAACACATTATGACCAAAGCAACTTCATTGAGACTGAAATTTTCACTTCCTGCATGCATAAGAAAGAGACTAAGAAAAAAGAAGATATTATAATTAAGCAACCCATTGGCATCTCTCTAAGATGCCAAAATCCATTAAAAAGCTAAATGGTTTGGATACTCATCTCCCAAAATAAAGGCTTCTGAACTCCTGCTTATTATCAGAAGGGCATCCTGTAAAACAAAAATAAGAAAAATTAGATAGAATGGAAAGTCTAACAATCAAGTTTTACTTAATTACCAAATTTTTCAGGTCAGTTACTCACCACTCATATTCAATATAACATACTGCAAACTTTTCTCCCTTGTACCTTTAAGTCTGTCTTCTTCTTCACCAATCGAACTTGTAATCCTATGAACAGAATAACGTTTTCTGGTAAGTGTCAACTTATTATAGGCCACAATTTTCACCTGCTAGAGAAATTGTCCAAGTTTTGTAGGTTTATAACTTACCTTTCTCTACAATAGCTTGCATTGGCAAAATAAATTGGTGCAACAATCTCCAAAATCAGAGTTCCAGGCACATGATGTGCATTTGGATATTGCTCAACATTTCTGTAAGTTCCAGAATTTGGAAGGTTGCCCAAAATGAATGTCCTTGGCCTTGCAGAAAATTGGAGTATCTGTAGTAACTATATTGCAACCTAAACATGCATAAGAAAAGAAAATATTAATTTCATTAAACTGTGTATCTCAGAAGTTGGGTCAATTAGATATAACGCTTCATCATACAATTGTTCACCAACATTGTGTAGACTGGCCACATTTTGCATGAGAATGAATTAATAGGTCAAAATTCTTTCCAACACTGCATAGTAAAGAATGGACAACAAAATCTTACCTATTGGATCTGTGGAAACTTTTCCTATTATCATAAAAGTTTTTGCAGCAGCATTCAACTTTGTTTTCATGAAATAATCCTGAATATAAATATCAAACCTGAAGTATAACAGGAAACAAAAACCAAGAAACATATAAACATCAACATAAGATGTTTCTCAAGACCTAAGTCAAATAAATCAAGATCACACACATAAACGCTGCAAATATTATAAGCAACCCATTAAAAATCTGAAATTTGATATAAAAAGAAGATAAAATGTCAAAGTGTAAGACAATAGCATACCCCATTCTGAAATTAAACACGTTGTCGACGCAACAACCTCCGTAGCTTTCCCTTTCACCGTCAGCACTGCACCCCCTTTCATCACCACCGCGTGGCGTTGCCGGAAACGGCGGAAGCTCCCTCCATCGCGTCATCCTTCAACCACCGTCGCACTCTCTCTCAATCGACACCTCCTCGTTCCTCTTTCTCTCTCCTGGAACTCTCTCTCTTCGAGTATGAGAGAAACGACACCGAGGAATCTAGAAGCAGAAAAATTAGGGTTCCTCTTTTAGTTGTTACCAGAACATGAAAACAAAAACAATGTATGAGAAGAGAGTACATAGAAGAGAGTTTACAAAGTGGTAACAGAGAGAGACAAAGACACAGAGAGGGAATGAGAAGCGGTGAAGAGAGCTTCAAGAAACTTACCCATATTGCATGTACTGATCTAGGTTTTTTGAGAGCAGATCTGTGCGTGATACTCCTCCTCGCTTTCGTTCTCCGTCGTAGCCGGCGGTAAACGGACAGTCGCCGGTGGAAACGGACAGTCACCATCGTCAACCGGGCCTCCTCCGTAACATACCTGTCACCGCCGCAAGTCCCTCGAAACCGATTTGGGGAAAATTTGTTAGAGTGAGAGAGAAGAGAAAGTCAGCGAGAGAGAGATCGAAAGAAAGGAACCGTGAGGAAGAAAGAATGGGGAAAATTTCTTAGAGTGAGAGAGAAGAGAAAGTAAGCGAGAGAGAGATCGAAAGAAAGGAAGCGTGAAATGGGTCATTTTGGTGAGAAAGTCTTAGAAAACACGTGGCAACATGCTATTGGCTGGGGCTTTTGGGCGGGAAATGAGTCATTTTGGCGCCAAAATGATGATGTCATGCTGGCATCAGACTCCCTCAAGATGTAAATGTAGAGATTCCTTTTATTTTTGTTTCATTTATTTTTTTTCCTATTTTCTTTTTTTGTTTTCTTTTTATTTTTATATTTTTAAGTACTTTTGAGTCTAGAAAAAATTTAAATTATTTAAATACGCGAAGTTTGGTGAAAAAGAAAATTAATTTCGTGACAAATTGCGTAAAGTGTGATGTTAGACAGTGTATTTTAGAGTACTTAGGATATGGAAAAAAAATTAATTGTTCAAATACGCGAAGTTTGTTCCTGCATAATCGAGTTGGTGAAAAAGAAAATTAATTTCGTGACAAATTGTGTGAAGTGTGACGTTAGACAGTGTGATTTGGGGTATTTTATGATTCGGAATTTTTTTTAATTGTTTAAAAGTTTGTTACACGATAATCAATTTTATAAAAAAATAATAATTTTGTAGTAGAATATGTTAAGTGTAATGCTAAGTAGTGTGTTTTGCGTGCTTTAATTAGGATTCAGGAAAAAAATTAGATGTATAAATACATGAAGTTCGTTCCTTAACAATTGGTTTGGTTATACCAAAAATTAATTTATTGGTGTGTTTTGGGTTATCTTAACAACGACAAAATTTTTAATAGTTCAAATACGCAAAGTTTGTTTAAAAAAAATAATTTCGTGACAAAATACGTAATGTATGATGCTAAGCAACGTGTTTGTGGGTACGTTTGCGTTCGGAAAAAATTACTGTTCAAATTCTTAAAGTTCGTTCATCGATAACTATTTAAAAAATCAACTTCTTTTTATACGTCTTCTCTTTATATTCTTTAGGACCACATTTTTCTGGACTTTTAAAAAAATAATTTAAAGATGCTTCGAAAAAAAGAATTTAAAGACCGTATTCCTTCAACTTTGTTAAGCTGCTTCCATTTTATTGGTGGTTCTCATTCAACTGTGCATGATATCCACGTTTTTCACCTTCTAATTGCGTTGTCTTCTTTTCTTTCAAATTATGAGTTAAATTTTTATATTTACATTTGATGAATATGAATTATGTCATTAAAATTCTTAAGATTTTTTCTTTTTATTCTCTATAAATGCTTAATTTCAATGTATTTATTAATTAAAAATGATATTTTTAATCATGATTTACATTCTCATATACTTCAACAATATATAGTTAATTTTATCTTGATTCATACAATGTTACAATATTTATGTATTAAATTAAGCTTGATGCACGGGTACAAGCACTAGTAGGTAGTAAAAGGAAAGGTGTTAGCGTTGGATGTAGATAAAGGGAGATGGTTGAATTCAATATTTTTATCCTGCATATGGTTCTAGTGGAACCTGCTGCCTTTAAAAAGAATTTCTCGCGGTTTAAGTCAAACGACACAACTATGAGAATCTTATTGACTTGTAGATGATATCCAATCTCTTTGAGAATCAATTCAAGCAATCTCTTTGAGAATCAATTCAAGGGAGAATCCTTTTGCCGTCCAAGCTTGGATAAAATCTAGTTTTCTCATCTCATGGAAGAGGATAATGGATTTATGACGGCTCTTTTTTCTCTAGATGAGATCAAAGAGGCAATTTGGAGTTGTGATAGGAACGACCCCGACGACTTTTATTTCAACTTAAAAGGCTTTTTGGAAGTTAATTAAAAAGGACTTAGCAGGGATCCTAGAGGAGTTCCACCATAACACATGTTTACCAAAGGGTTTATAGCCTCTTTCGTGGCCCTCATCTTAAAGGTTGACCGACCCTCTTCCTTTTATAAATATATGCCTATTTCTCTAATAGGGAGCTTAAATAAAATCATTGTTAGAACTCTGGCTACAAGATTGAAAAGGGTCCTTGATAAGGTCATCTCTAGTTGTCAGTCTGCATTCATCCCCCAAAGACGGATTCTTGATGGTGTCTTAGTGCTAAATGAAGTGATTGACTTTGCTATGAGTAGGAACTCTTCCATTTTAAGCAATTCGAACTCTCTGCGCAGTGTTTGAAGCCTCACCTTCTTCAGCGTCGCATCGCCGGAGTACACTGTGGCCAACGCGTCCCAAGCTCCCTTCGCTGTCTCATATTGAGAGATTTTCTCAAACGCCTCCGCATCCACACACTGATGAATCAAGAACAACGCCTTGTTATCCTTCTTCTGTTGATCCCGAAGTGCATTGCCACCGATCGCCGTCACGCCATTACGAACTACTTCGAGAACGTCTTGATAACAGAAAATTACTTTCATTTGAATAATCCAACGATCGTAGTTGCTTCCGTCGAGAATCTGAAGCTTTGCCGGAAATTGACCGTTGCTGCCACCGGTGTTCGCCATCGTTGCCGTGTAACAATTTCTCCAAGATCGATCGCTCTGAATACCAGTTTGTTGAAGCTTAATCACATAATCACTCACTCACTTCACTCAATCTCATTGTGTTTTCACTCAATTGATGAAACTCTCCTCACTCTTAGAGAATTTGCACACACACACACACACACACACACACACACACACACTGAGAATCAGAGCGAATCTAGAGAAAAATGATAAAACTGAGAAACTTGTGATTGTATTCCAACTAAGAAGAAACTGTTACAGTCAACAATATATGGTTTGGTAAATCCTAACTCACTCAGCAACAACCTGCTGACATGGATAGTTGACTAATTGACTCAAAAATGAAAAACTACATCATATATCTATCTGCCACATAAGCAATGACTTAATGACTCAGCAGCTGGGTCTGCACCTATGTACTAGTGTACTACCACTTATGCTACTGGTTTATTTCACTATACTTTAGTAAAAAACAACAAATAGAACCAATGAATATTCCATTGAGCAAATGGATTACTTCTCTACAGGATTAAAAACAAAGTCCACGTACTATCGTTACTGTGGAAATTTTAAATTTATGATATATAGTATGGTTCAATGCTCTTACCTAGCTATTTAATAGATACTGCTGTGTACCTTCTCACAAATTTGTCTAACAAGAAAGGGTGAATGAATTCCTCGTCTAAATTCAATTGCTGTCGTACTGTCTTTTGTGCGGCGTAACTGCATATGTTCAATATGTTTTCTATGCTTGTTTTAGGTGCCTTTAATGTTTTCACATTTCACATTCATTCAATCTTTGAAAATACCGTGTGTTTGGTTTGAGTTTCTCGCGAAGAAAAATGATTTTAATTAGTTTAAAATTGGTTTGACTAGAGACGGATTTTATTTGCTACGGACAATTTCGTCTCTATATTTCATCTCTAAATGAAGGATTAAGTTATAATTTTTTTGGTCTAGGGGTCTTTGACCCCCGGATCAAACTCAGGTACTAGCCGAGTCCGCCTCTTAAGATGAAGTGCATTAACCACTTGCACTCAAGCTTGGAGTTAATTTAAGTTATAATAATATAGAATAAGTAGTTGGAGACGGAATAATTAGCGACAAACATATTTCGTCTCTAACTTTCGTCTCTGACCAAAAAAATCCATCTCTAAAGGTGTCTCAATTAGAGACGGAAAAAGTTTTGTCTCTAAATTCCGACGGTATTTAAGATTTTTCTGATAGTGTAAAACAAATATTTCTTAAAAGTAAGCTATCATAACGTGATTTATGTTTAGATACATTCACAAAAAGATATTTTTATCAACTTTTGTTGTTTAAATCGATTGGAATACAATTGTTTTTAAATTGTGAAATTGTCAAAATGGGTAACATGTGTAAACTCCTACCTGTTACATGTCTTGCAACTTCAGATTCTTTCGTTACTGATTTATGCGATGTTTTCGTAATTTTTGCTTGACTACAAAATTCGCATTTTTGAAACTCATTTAAGGATACCTTAGGGATTAATCCCAAGTTCCTCATATTAGAGATAATGCGTTTATTAACATGACAAAAACGAGCATGCCAAATATTAAAATCACACAACATATAAGCAAAGGGAGAAGTTTTATTCATTTCAACATTCAGTTTGAACATGCCATCAATGGCGTACCCTTTCCCAACAAAAATACTATTTTTAGTCAAATTATATAAATCCCCCCAATAGTCTGAGTGAACCCTGCCTTATTCAGAAGGAAACCAGAAACTAGATTCTTCCTTATCTCTGGAGTGTGCTTCACATCTTTCAGGATCAGAATCTTTCCAGAAGTGAATTTCAGTTCCACATCTCCAGTACCAGCAACAATAGTGGTGTGAGCATCGCCCAGCAGCACTTTCTTATCCTCAGCAGCCGTGTATGTTTTGAACATAGCACGGTCATTGCACACATGGATAGATGATCCAGTATCCAACCACCATCCTTCAGATCCACCAACAAGGTTGATTTCAAAAATCATAGCGGTAAAATGCTCTTCAGTCAGGTTAGTCTGCGGAGCAGGATTAGGCCTGTTCCTACACTTGCGTGCCATATGACCTGTTCTCCCACAGTTGTAACAAGTAAAGGGAGGAGCAGTATCATTCTTAGATTGTGGAGGTGGTTGAGGCTGAGGATTTGGGGACTTTGGTGGGTTCCCATTCTTGTTGCGGTTTCTTTGAATCTGATTACGGTTCTGATTCTTGAAAGGTTTACCAGTTGGCTTCAGAATCGCTCCTGTTTTCTTGTTGTCTGAAACATACAAGACTTCATCTTTCTGATCTTGTTTCCGAGATTCCTCCTCAATTCGGAGTCGGGTGATCAGACTTTCTAGAGAAAATTCCTTGGTTTTGTGCCTGAGAGAATTTTTGAAATCCTTCCAAGCAGGAGGAAGCTTGTCAATAATAACAGCTACTTGAAACTGTTCATCTAAGGCCATGCCTTCAGATGTAATTTCATGAGCTATTTTCTGATTCTCATGTGACCGAGTCTCTACAGATTGTTCATTTGACATCTTGTAATTGAGGTAGCGACTCACAGCATATTTTTTAGCACCAACTTCCTCAGTATCATATTTCTTTTTCAGAGCATTCCATACATCCCTGGCTGACCTGCAAGTGCTGTAATAATCATAAAGATCGTCAGCAAGTCCATTAAGAATAAAATTCTTACAGAGATAGTCATGCTCATTCCATAGGAGTATTTCTTTTGCAGTTTTGGCTTGTTCATCCGGTTCAGCGGTTTCATCCGCCACTGGAATCTCATCAGTCAAAACATTGGCAACCTTTTTCACAGTCAAGAAGAAAAGCATCCTTTGTTGCCAACGTTTGAAGTAAGCTCCCTCAAACCGGAATGGTTTGTTGAAGTCAGAGGCAACGGAACCAGCACCAGTAATTTCTTCGGTTGTCATGGCTGAATTAGAAACGTCTTAAAATTGTTAATCCGAGTAGGTTCCCAGGAAAGAGAGGTGGGTCACAATGGACACTCTTAAGTACCAAGTCTTTCCTAGCCAGAACTTTCCCCAAACAACACTGGTTTCAAGAACAAGCCGAAGAGATCACTGGGATGAGTCGCGGACTAGGTCGCTCTCTTTAAGACGTTTCGTGGCACTGCTCCAAGGTGCAAGCAGGCTATCAACCACGACGTCCCCAGGATAAAACCGCCCAGTCGAAACTGCTACGAAAGTTCACTGCACCGTGAAAATTCGCTCTAAGATATACACCCTCAATATGGTTATGAAAACCACTCTTTAGAAACTAAGCTTGGAAATGCTTCAAGCTTTCTATGGTTATGAAAAACCACTCTTAAAATAAACTTGGAAGTGCGTCAAGTTTTCTAGAGAAGAAGAAGAGAAGTTGAGAGAGAAGAGAGAAAAGTTGGAAGTGCATCAACTTTTGGTGTGACAAATGAGTGAGGGGGAGTCTCCCTTTTATAGTCTTTTTACACTATAGAGGTGTTTAGTCTACCCAATGTGGGACTTTTTTTCAAATTCATATTTAACAAAGTTTCAACATAAGTTTTACACTATGAGGGTTCCCACTTTCATAGATCTGAGTTTTACAACAAAAACAAGAATAAACCAGTGATCGATTATACTTCTTTCTCCCACAGTCTCACTCACCACCACCAGAAGAAGAAGTGATGCGTGGTGCAGACAAAACCTGAGGAGACAACTACGAGACGGAACGATTCAGAGAATGGATGGTGGAGCAAGGCGTTCATGGTGGGACTTGAGGACGATGATGTAGAGCAGGGACGACGCGAGTACAGAGACGGCGAAGCAGGTGGAGTGAAAGGTTGAGTATGCGTGAGATGGAGAGGGGAGAGACTGAAAGGGCGTTTAGTTAGAGTTTAGACCGCGAACGAATCTGAAAAAGGAAGGGGTTCTGAACAAACATTTAACATCGATTTTTACAATAACCGATGTTAAATGTCCTTTTCACATACATTTAACATCGGTTATTAAAACAACCGATGTTAAATGTATAACGAAAACTAGAATTTTATTTTAATTTCAAAATTGCCACCGGTTCCACATTTAATATCGGTCGGTTGTTCAAACAACCGATGTTAAATGGTGCTTTTTAATGCAGATTTTGCACTAGTGATTCAAGTTTATTTTGAAATATATAAATATAAAAAATCATATGTATAATGTTATTAAATGATTGAATTCTGGGTACTATACCAAACAAAACTCTAGAGAAATGAAGTTTAAAGTGGGGCCTTCCTCCTTCCTTCCTTTTTCCCATACTCCCCCTCCAAAACTTCCAAACAGTCCCTAAAAATATGTAAAACAAAATAAAAGAGATGTGTTCGATTTAGGATCATGGGCAGACGTATTTCAATTTTTAAATTTTGTAGTTCGAACTAAACCACTATGGACCGATTCATGACATGTGGAGTCTCAACTTAAAGTTGTATTAGAAACTTGAAATATGATAAAATAAACAACCAAAATACTAATTTAAAATATAAAATGTTTAAACAAAAATTATAATTAAGGAATATTATTCAAAGTGCAATACAATATTATTAATGAGTACGGTAACCAAAAAGAATATTATTAATGATTACAAAGTCTTATATTTATTCATATTTTTATATTAATATTGTTTTTCACATCTGTTATATTAAAACTCTGAATAAAAGGTTGACAATTTTCAAAAAGTAATTTCAACATTCTAAAATTAAAATCAATTAAATAGAAAATTACCTTTTGAAAAACAACTTCGACCGAGCTTTTATTGTAAAATTAAAATTATTTTTTAGCCATCTAGTTTTGTTTATAAATAATTTTTTTGTGGGACTAACATGGTTGTTTGTGGGTTTAACATTAAGTCTTCAATTGAAGCAACTTCCAAGAGCATGGTTAAGGCTTTTCTCTATCCCAATCTTCTTGGTTTCTGGTATTTTCTGTGCTTTAACCTTGTTTTATGCAATGAGTAGTAGAGAATTATCCCTCAAGGTAGCATTAGATGTTCTATCTTTTCCAGGGGCAACATTATTGCTATTAAGCACATATAAAGAAACTAAGAATAGGGACACTGATAATGGCAGAGAAATTGATGAAAGCCTTTACACTCCTTTAAATGGTGAGTCCAATAAAAGTGATTCTATTAGTCATGTGACACTATTTGCCAAAGCTGCTGGTTTCTTCAGTAGTATGACATTTTGGTGGCTGAATCCATTGATGAAGAGAGGTAAAGAGAAAACACTTCAGGATAAAGACGTCCTGCAAGTTAGAGAAAGCTATTCAAACCCGTTTCTTCCATTTGATTCCCCTCTTTTTTCATAATTAATTAAATTAAAAAAAGCTATTCAAACCTGTTACAACTATCTAACAAGTTAGAAAACAAGTTAGAATCAGTAAGTTGTTTTTTAACTTACTGATTCTGATTAGCCTTTCATTACTTAACTGCAGTTTAAGTTTTATAAAAAATTTACTTTTTGCAGACGGTTTTTCCTAATCGCATTCCGAAGTTAAGACAAGCTATTCCTATCGAATTGGACTTGGACACATAATTTGCTTCTTGACATCGCAACAGATACGATACAGATCCGATGCACCACTAGTACTCCGCGGGATCACATGCACATAATTTACTTTTTTTTTTATGTTTGTTTATTTTGCTTTTTTTTTATGTTTGTTTATTTTCCAATAGTTAATGTGGACTAAATGTAACTTTCATATGAAGGTTCTTGGGAAGTGTCAATTGCAAGAGGCTGTGCAAGAGAAAGAAGGAGGCTTAGACTCCTCAGGTATACTATTAGGAGTATAGTCTTATTCATGAAGAGTTAACCAATGTGGTGACTAACTTGTATAGTTATTCATGATGAGTTAACCAATGTGGTTGACTAACTTGTATAGTTAAATTACTGTTAGATGTAGAGTTAACAGTTAGACTTGATAATTAGTTTAGTTAGTTTATTTCTCAGTTCATATATAAGCTGATACCATTCTTCTGTACAGAGCTAACTTCATTCATTACTCCACTTCAATAATGAAGATAGAGTTTATTTTGTGTTGGTGTTTGGATACCAAGATGGTATCAAAGCTCATTCTTTGAGCTCCGGTTCCTCGCAATCCATCGGAATCCCTAACCGTTTTCTTCTTCAGATTCCTTCCTTCTCCATTCGTCTTCAAACATTCATCGTTCGATTTCAATTCCTAGAATCCATTTATTTGATATCTTCGTCTTCGATTCATCAGATCTCGTCTTCGATTCATCAAATCACGATGACTCAGAGCTCACCTTCGTACACTGATTTCGCCACCAACAATGGAAACCCTTACTATCTTCACCTTAGCGAAACTCCGGCAACCACTCTTGTTACGCCGGCGCTAGAAGGCACGAAAAACTTCCAACCTTGGATTCGCTTTCTGCGCATCAGCTTGATTTCCAAAAACAAAATCGCGTTCGTTGATGGAACGTTCAAAGCTCCAGCGAAGACCGATCCTCTCTATAATCAATGGACGCGGTGTAACAGCATGGTTCTGTCATGGATTCAACGATCGGTCTCTGCAAATGTTCAGAAATCCATCGCTTACTTCGACAAAGCATACGACGCGTGGATGGATCTTCACGATCGCTTCGATCAAGGCGACATGTTTCGCATCGCTGATCTCCAAGAAGACATTTGCCGTTTATCTCAAGGTAATCTTGGTGTTTCTGAATTTTACACAGAATTGAAATCACTTTAGGATGAACTAGAAAATTTTAGACCAGTTCCGTCTTGCAAGTGTTCGATACAATGCACCTGTGGTGCTTTGAAATCTGTTAGAACCTATAGAGATCAAGACTACACTATTAGATTTCTTAAGGGTTTAAATGAACAATAGTCACATGTTAAGTCTCAAATTATGATGATGGATCCGTTTCCACCAATTAACAAAGCTTTTTCCATGGTTATTCAACAAGAAAGGCAGCTTGATTCTCCCATAGCTACTGATTTAGATGCTAGCAAGGGTCCTGCTGTGAATAATGCTCAAACTAATGCAGCAAACACCTCTCAGTTTTCTAATCGTGGTAGAGGTGGAGGATTCAATGCTAGCAAGAATCGTGGTAGGAGTGGAGGAGGGGCTAGAACACAGAACAACAACAGGATCTATACCAACTGTGGCAAGACCAACCATAGAGTGGAGTCTGCCTATTTTATTCTTGGCTTCCCTCCAGGTTATCAGTCCAATAACAACAATTCTGACTCTGGAAAATCTGCTTCTGGTGGCAAATCTGCATATGCTGCTAATACTGGGAATACTCACACTGAAGAAGAGAAATCTGCAGCACCAGATAATAAGGCCACCATCTCTCTCTCAAGTGAGCAATACCAAGGGCTACTAGAATTGCTTCAAGCATCAAAGCTACAAGCTTCTTCTGCATCTTACTCTGCCA
This sequence comes from Astragalus membranaceus, assembly GCA_039519185.1. NCBI lineage: Eukaryota > Viridiplantae > Streptophyta > Magnoliopsida > Fabales > Fabaceae > Astragalus > Astragalus membranaceus. The sequence goes on from CM076850.1 coordinate 47,482,328, forward strand.
ACACTGCCCTGGTCCCTTATCATTCAGTAAACTCAGCAACTGCCTACCATGCCACTGATAATTCTGGTAATGTCTATTTTTACAATAAAGAGTTAGATATGTGGATTGTAGATACAGGTGCCACTGACCACATCACACACAATTTAAGCCTTTTATCCATTTGTTTTTCTATAAAGCCAATCCACATTAGCTTTCCCAATAACACCACTGTCATTGCTACATTAGCTGGCAGTGTACACTTTTCAAATGGATTAAGCCTGCATAATGTTTTATACATTCCAAATTTTCTTGCCAACCTCATGTCAGGACCACAACTTGCCAAAACAAGTAAGTGCTCTGCCTATTTTGACCTTGATGCTTTGTCCATTTTGCAGGCAGATTCCAGGAAGATTATTGGTATAACTAAGCTCATTCATGGACTTTACAGGATCAGTCTTCCATTAGCTAAGTCAAAGTCTGTTTTTAGTGATTGTTCTTCAACCTGTAAGCCCATTCTCATTACTTAACATACACCCACATCAATAGCAGCCACAAATAGTACTTGTACACCCACACCAATTGTAACACCTACTAGACATACACCTACCACACATACACCCACACCAATTGTAACACCTACTACACACTCATCTTGTACTGAATTTACACCTAATAAAGTGAATATTTCCACTGATTTTACTTCTGTTGCTTCTAATTCTGTTAATTCTGTTGATTGTGAATCCTTACTTTGGCCTCAAAGATTAGGGCATGTACCATTAAATAGACAGCATTGTATGTCTAAACAATTCCCTTATATCCAATTCAACAACCTCAAGTCACCTTGTGACACTTGTCACCTTGCCAAACAGAGAAAACTACCTCATCCTCACAGCCTTACCAAAACTACACAACCCTTTGAGATACTTCATGCTGATATATGGGGTCCTTACTCCCATACATCAATTTTAGGCCATAAATACTTCCTCACCCTTGTTGATGATTTCAGCAGGTTCACTTGGGTGATCCTCATGAAATCTAAGGGTGAAACCCGTAGCCACCTCACCAAGTTCATTTCCTACATTGAAACCCAATTTGACACCAAACTAAAATGCCTTAGGAGTGACAATGGCCCTGAATTTCTTATGCATGACTTCCTTTCCTCCAAGGGAATCGTTCATCAACGCTCTTGTGTTGAAACCCCCAGCAAAATGGGACAGTGGAAAGAAAACATCAGCATATCTTGAATGTAGCTAGAGCCTTAGCCTTTCAAGCCAACTTTCCTTTGAAACTATGGAACTTTGCTATCCAACACTCTGTTCACCTTATAAACAGAATTCCAACACCCATACTCAAAGATAAAACACCATACCAAGTCCTATTCAATCAACCTCCCACCCTCATGCACCTAAAGGTGTTTGGTTGTCTATCTTATGCTTCCACTTTACATGCCAATAGAACCAAGTTTGATCCCAGAGCACGTAAAACTATGTTTCTCAGCTACACTGATGGTGTGAAGGGCTATCTTCTTTATGATCTACTCTCACACCAGCTCCTTACCTCTAGGAATGTCTTCCTTTATGAGACACGTTTTCCTTTTAATACAACACAATCAACCAACTTACCAGTTCCTGCCTCTGTAGATACTCAATCTGCTACACCTTTACTCTCTGATCCCCTTGAAACCTCACCTTTAATGCCTGCAGCACCTCTTTCCCCAACTCAATTATCTCAATCACCTATTCACTCTCCAGGACCTGCTGCTTCCCCCCTTAGCTGCAGCACTTCCCTTGTCTGATCCTATTCCGCCACTTAGGCAATCTCAGAGAACTAGAGTGCTGGCAGAGGGCTATGCAGGCTGAACTTAAGGCTCTTAACTTGAAAAAAACTTGGTCCTTGATTGAGTTACCTCCTGGTAAGACACCCATTGTGTAACAGCCCAGGTCCAACGCATTGGCCACCCCGGCACTATTACCTCACGGTCTTCTCTACCCCTCTTGTAGAATTTTTGCCTTCCGTGGGAATCGAACCTTGCACCTGAGGCATAAGTGCAAGTTAAACACACCTCCCACTACCAATTGAGCGCGCGCTCAATTGGTAGTGGGAGGTGTGTTTAACTTGCACTTATGCCTCAGGTGCAAGGTTTGATTCCCACGGAAGGCAAAAATTCTACAAGAGGGGTAGAGAAGACCGTGAGGTAATAGTGCCGGGGTGGCCAATGCGTTGGACCTGGGCTGTTACACATTGGCTGCAAATGGGTGTATAAAATCAAATACCTTGCTGATGGCTCTATTGAGAGATATAAAGCACGTCTTGTTGCCAAAGGTTACATTCAAATGGAGGGAGTTGACTATTTTGATACATTTATCCATGTGGCAAAATTAACCACTGTTAGGGTGTTACTTGCTTTGGCAGCTGTTAAAGGCTGATTTTTGGAACAACTGGATGTGAACAATGCATTCCTCCATGGTGACCTACATGAGGAGGTATACATGACCATTCCCCCAGGTTTTTCCCCTAATACTAACCATCTATCTAGTCCTGTGTGCAGGTTGCACAAATCTCTGTATGGCCTCAAGCAGGCTAGTAGACAGTGGAACCAAAAGCTCACTGCAACACTATTTTCTCTTGGTTTTGTGCAAACTCAAGCTGATCATTCCCTTTTCACTAAAGCTTCTGATGGTCTTATTACCATTCTTCTGGTCTATGTTGATGATGTGGTCCTTTCAGGAAATTCTATGGATGAGATTAATGCTGTTAAACAGCTTCTGCATGATAGGTTCAAAATCAAAAATCTTGGGCCTCTACGTTTCTTTCTTGGCTTGGAAATTGCTAGATCCTCACAAGGTATTATCCTCAATCAAAGGAAATACACCCTTGACCTTCTCCAAGACAGTGGCACTCTTGCAACAAAACCTGCTACCACTCTAAGTGACCCCTCTGTGAAACTCAGTAACTCTGAATCTAAACCCTATGCAGATGATTCTTCTTATCGCAGACTCATTGGGCGCTTGTTATACTTGACTACAACTCGTCTAGATATCTCTCATGTTGTGCAGAAACTTAGCCAATATGTGGCAAAGCCCCTGCATTCTCATTTCAAAGTTGCCACTCGTGTACTTCGTTACTTGAAGTCTGCTCCAGCCCAGGGTCTGTTCTTCTCTGTAAATACCTCATTACAACTCTCTGGTTTTTCAGATTCTGACTGGGCATGTTGCCCAGATACCCGTAAGTCCATAACTGGGTATTGTGTGTTTATTGGTTCTTCACTTGTCTCTTGGAAGTCCAAAAAGCAGCAAATAGTTTCTAGATCTTCCTCTGAGGCTGAATATCGTGCTCTTGCAAGCCTTTCTTGTGAAACTAAGTGACTGCATTATCTACTTACAGACTTGCACTCCCCTCCAAAAGAGCCAACTGCAGTTTGTTGTGATAACAAGTCTGCCATATATATTGCTCACAATCCTACCTTCCATGAACGCACCAAACATATAGAGATTGACTGCCATGTTGTTCGTGAGAAGGTTCAGCAACACATCATTCATCTGCTCCCTATTCCCTCAGCTTCTCAGCTTGCAGATGTGTTCACCAAGCCTCTACATGCTCCTGATTTCAATTCCCTTATAAGCAAGTTGAACCTTTGTAATATACATAGTCCCACTTGAGGGGGGAGATTAGGAGTATAGTCTTATTCATGAATAGTTAACCAATGTGGTGACTAACTTGTATAGTTACTCATGAAGAGTTAACCAATGTGGTTGACTAACTTGTATAGTTAAATTACTGTTAGATGTAGAGTTAACAGTTAGACTTGATAGTTAGTCTAGTTAGTTTATTTCTCAGTTCATATATAAGCTGATACCATTCTTTTGTACAGAACTAACTTCATTCATTACTCCACTTCAATAATGAAGATAGAGTTTATTTTGTGTTGGTGTTTGGATACCAAGATATACTTTCATGTTTTGTTATTACACTTTAGATATTAAATTGCAGTCGTGTTACGATTCTTGATTTTGCATAGTACGTACTCCCTCTGGCTTCTATTATAAGCAAAAAAAAAAGGCCCAATTCTCGGTCTTTATTAAAAGCAAAAGCTAACTACTTTTGTGATACAGTTGTTGAAGATGGGGCAAACTGGAGCATGGGATAGAGACAGTTATTCTGTTTGGGGCGTGCTCTTCTAAGGAGAAGTCGAATATTGGTGTTGGATGAAGCAACTCCATCAATTGATAATGCAACTGATTTGATACTGCAGAAAACCATCAAACCCGAGTTTGTAGATTGCGCTGTAATCACGGTTGATCATAGAATCTCGGTTGTGATGGATTGCACTAAGGTTCTTGCCATCAGTGATGGTAAGTTTCACATTGGTATTAAATTAACCATTCTTTGCCTCATAAGCTGAAAGCGATTAATCTTTTATTGATTTAATTTTCAAGAAAATTAGTGGAGTATGATGAGCCTATGAACTTGATGAAGAAAGAAGGTTCATTGTTTGGGAAGCTTGTCAAGGAATATTGGTCTCATTTTCAGTCTGCAGAGTCTCATTGATGCTAAAAATGTTTTTATTGTCTCTTTTGACATGTTTGGTGTATTGGGAGAAATGTGTAGAATTGGACTCCAATCAATAGGCTGGCTGGTTTGAGCTTTCCACCTCAGCACAACAACACAAGAAGCAGCACAACAGTTAATACTAACGGAAATACGACGTTAGAGACTAAGATGGTCGGTCGAATACGGTTTAGTGTGTTTGGAACTGGGCTGCACGGTTCCAAATGTGCGGCAAACCTTGCACTACAAGTTCTAGCTTTGAAATGGATGCGGAAGTAAACGCGGAAGTAAATGTGGAAGAAAACATACATTAATGTCCATAATCAGTTGCTTGCCAACGTCCGAGGGAAAAATGTCCATAATCCAGTTTTTTTTACTTTTATATAGGACATAAGATTCTAACGAGACATTGAGATACTCAAATTCATATGATTGTCCTTGTATGTTGAGAAGTGCTAGAATGTGAAATGCAAATAGGTGTTCTTATACAATACATTTATGGTGTCTTTAAGTTTAAGAGTGTTTCCAAATCCTTGAGTATTAATAACGAAGTTTATTGTTTTTAGACGCATTATGTTATAACTATAATTTGGTGCAAAAATATGTTTAGATGTTAATTTTAACTAGTTTTGGAACAATTTGATGCGTTTGTTAGTTGTGCAGGTAAGAGGTGAAGTCTGGAGTGACTTAAAGCAGGTCATACTGCAGCAAAAAGGCCTAATCCAGGGGTCCGTGGGGGTATATGCAAAAAAACCCAGAGGATATATGCAAAACCGTGGGGGTATATGCGGGAATTTTATTCTGCAGCAGAAGTAAGGGGTGGGGCCCATGAAAGTTCACTTTAATTTGAAATGGATAAAGCACCTTTTTGGAGGATTTCTTTGGTCTTTTCACAATGGATTTTTGCCCCAATTGTTAGGCTTTATAAAGACATTGAAGAATCTTAAAAAGAGAGTTTTTGGAGCACAAAGAAAACCCTAGGTCTGAAATACTCCATTTTCATCCCACCCAATCACCACCATAACTTCATCTTCAACTTTCTTCCATTCCACCATTGTTGGAGCTGCAGAAAGCTATGAAATACTTGGAGCTAGGCGCTGATTGTTGGGGTGCAGACTTGTATTTCATTTCGATCTTAGTTTCTTGTATCTTCTATAGTGGTAATGTTGGTTTTGACCTTGGTATTCATCCTTATTTCAGTTGTTTGTAAGTTCAACATGAGCTAACTTTTTAATGTTAGGGATTTAATGAAGTTGTAATTGATTCAAAATAAGTATTTTTAGTGTTAGGGATTCAACATGGTTCTTAAACAAGCATTTGTGATTGATTTAAATCATATAGAAGAAATAACAAGCTCAAATTTGTTATGTGGAAAATTCTTTAAAGAAGTTGGTAAGCATAGGAAAGGTTCAAAAGTGAAAATGGCATCTCTTAATTACAATCAAGAAAGCCTATCCCTCCTTACCCAAACCCCATTACAACCTTTAATAAGTCCTCATGATGTGTGTGGTATTTGTGTGTGATTGTTTGTCATAGAATTATGTCAAGTCTATGGTAGTGTGTTGCTTGTGATGTGATTGAGTGTATTACCTTGCAAACACTTGTGTGAGAGAGAAACACTTGTAGGTGAGGAACTTGAGTGAAATTGAGCACAATTGATGATTGTATGATGTGTTACTTGAGATTCTAATTTGGGAAGTTTGAATTGCTGATTTTAGGATACAAGAATGCACATTAGGTCACTCATTGACAACTGTGAAAGCTAATTGATTTTGAGCTGGGTATGATTGTGGACATTGGAGTCACATCTAGTAATCTTATTCCAACCCTTGTTTTTCATTGAGTTTTCTTGAGGACAAGCAAATATTTAAGTTTGAGGTTGTGATAAATCCATATTACATGCTTGTTTTGAATGTTAGAAATTGTGTTTTGCATGAAAATTTTAATGAAAACCAATAAAATTTGAGCAGATTTTAATGAAAATTAGTTTAGTGTTAGGGATTTAATGAAGTTGTAATTGATTTTTAGTTTTAAGAACCATGTTGCTGTTGAAAGCACTTTGAGTCTATGAGTGTTATTGTCATACATTGAGCTGAGCTTGATCACCTTAGTTTAATACAACTTTTTAAATACTGAAAAGGTTTAAATAGCAGAATGCATAGATTCACATGGGTATCCTTAGGTAAAAGAGATTTTAATTAAGTTTGTTAAACTAGAAATATTTAACCAAGCTCATGGGATGTTCTAGATCATTTTTATCATGGCTAGGGTCTACATTAATGGAGGCTTAGACATAAGATACCCTTAATCAAACCTTGGTGAAAGTGCTGGAAAAATATATTTTAATTCTGCATTCAGTGCTGTCAGCACCTCATAGCACCTGCAGCTGGGCTGATATTACAATTGAATTAATGTCCCTAACCAAATCAGATCCTGATTTAAAAACCAGTTTTGGAAACAAGGTGACTGTGTGTGTGGTTGTGGAAACGCTTATTAGTTTTGTTGTTAGTTTTGGAAATGCTTCTTTAGTTTGTTATTATGTTACTATCAATTTCTTGAATGACTTTTGATATATTTTTCTAATTAATGCCTATTCTAATAAGAAATAGGGTATACTTTACTGGTGGAAATTATTACTGCTATTTTAATTAAAGTCCTTTACCCTTGGGGGACAATTACTATTTGTAAATTATAGTGGCTTTTGAGTTTTCACTGATTATTGTTGTTGCTGTTGAATTTAGTAATTTTCTTGTTTATTACTTGATCAATATCGGTTGGTAGGTTTATTATAGACAGTACGCCAGATCTTAAGAAAAAAAGCGCCCTATTGGGTAGCGCTCTTGCTATAAGCGCTGCTTTTGCTTAAAACACGTAGGGAATGGGCAACGCTCCTGCTTTAAGCGCTGCTTTTGGTTAAAATGCGCTGGGGCGATGGGCAGCGCTTTTTATCAAGAGCTGCCTATAGGAGAACGAGGATGGGCGATGGGCAGCGCTTTTTATCAAGCGCTGCCTATAGTAAAACGAAATTGGGCGATGGGCAGCGTTTTTTACAAAAGCGCTGCCTATTACTATTATTTTTTTTCATTTTCCTCTCATTCCCTCGCGCTCCAACGTTTCATTTTCCTCTCTCCCTGACTCTCTCACTTTCAGTTCACGACTCTCTCACTCACGTCTCTCTCACTAACGTACTCTCTCTCTCTCACTTCGTCCCTCTCACCATTGATGCCCACGCTGTAACCAAAACCCCCACGCTAGCTTCTCATTCTCTCAGCAAACATTGCACGGCGTTGTCATCCATTGACGCCATTCTCACGCTGCTCCTTCCCGTGTTCGTATTGCTGAAGCACCGCTTTCACTCTTTCACTCAGTTCGTGTTGTTGCCTCCGCGTGTTAGCTGCCTCAGTTCGCGTGTTTTCTGCCTTTGTCATTTCACTGGTATACATTTTATTTTACTACCCCTGTTCATCCATTGCTTCCTTGTTTGTTGAGTTAGGGTTTCGTGTTCATTTGCCGTTATTATTGTTGTAAGATATCTATTAAAATTGTTGATTTGGGGTTCATCCTTTGTTTGTTGAGTTAGGGTTTCGTGTTCATTTAGGGTTACTATCTGTTAAAATTGCTGGTTAGAGTAGGTGATGCTAGTTTGTAATTGTTTAACACTTTTCTCAATAATAAAATTTGTTTAGAAAATATCTTCAATTAGGTGTCTTGGTTATTAGTTATTCTATTCATTACAATTTTCCTTTTTTCGACTATGTGAATTGCTTGTTAGGTTTTGTGAGTTTGTTTTGCCGGAGCTTCGCGTTCATTGTTCGGGTTCGTCCTGGTTCGAGTGTTCGTTCTACTTCGTTCGAGTTCATTGTTGCTTCCACTTGTTCAGGTACTTTTGTTGTTTTCTTGTATTTATTATAGGAAGAATGGCAATATGTAAGACATCAAAGTCTTTGATTTCTTTAGTTGAAAATAGTTGAATGTCTTAGCTTCAAAAAAATTGTACGTTGTGTGTTTTTCACCTGTAATAGGTTTAAATTCTCTTATCAGGATTTTATTATAAATATTGGGAAATTATGGATAGAAAGTGGATGTCTGCCAATCGTTTGTCTAAGGAATATGTCGTTGGAGTGGATTATTTTGTGAAATGTGTTGTTGAACGTTTAGGGACTTCTAGTGATATCAAATGTCCTTGTTTAAGTTGTTGTTATGTAAAATCAGTTAATGCAGAGGAGTTGGCAGGACATTTAAAGGGTTACGAAATTGATCAAAGTTACACTTGTTGGACAATGCATGGTGAGGAAAGAGGCGAATCTTCAAATATGGGTAATAGTACTGAGAGATGTGCGCTGGTTGACACCGAAAGACCTACATTTGATGGGGATGAATTTGAAGAGATGGCAAAGTCTATTGAAGACGATCTTAATGACTGTCCTCAAATGTTTGAGAAGGTGATAATGGATGCTGAGACACTGTTGTATTCGGGTTGTATTGAATTCACAAAATTATTAGCTGTGATAAAGTTGTATAACTTGAAAAATTGCCACGGATGGACGAATAAGAGCTTTACGGAATTACTCGCACTATTGAAAGAAATGTTGCCGAAGGATAATGTGCTCCCTTCTCGGACGTATGATGCAAAACAAATGTTAGGGTCCATTGGCTTGAACTATGAGAAGATACACGCTTGTCCCAATGATTGCATTTTATTTCGGAATGAACATGCATTGTTAAAGTTGTGTCCTAAATGTAATGCATTGCGGTATAAAAAGAAAGAATCTGCTCCAGAAAAGGTGTTGTGGTGTAACACCCCGGTATATTTAACTTGTAAAAATACCAAAGCGTGCCAAAATATAAACATTAGAGATAATAATTTCCTGCTCAGACACTGAATACCACTATAAAATTTTGCTGAAATACAACATAACCATCTTATACACAAATAAGATCATACGGTACTCAGACCATAACTGTCAGCAACTGTGGTAATCAGAGTCATACAAGAAGGCGGAAAGAAAGATAAACGAAACACTAATGCCATAGTGTTGTGATACATGGTCAACAGAAGGAAATTAAACTTAAACATAAACTAAGTCATCATTCTTCTCCCGGGGCCACCTACTCGTGCCTCTGAGGTTTCTTCTGTCCCTGTTTATCTGTAAAACAACAACATTTAAACAGTGAGATACAATCTCAGTGAGTTCTACCGGAACCCCTACTAACACTCTCGGACCGTTTAAAACATTTTTAAGGTTTGACACGACACCGACCGCAATCCACTTGCTAATCCCGGTGTACCATACAATAAGGCTTCGATCTAGTAGGACACCGACCGCAATCCACTTGCTAATCCAGGTGAACTAACATCCTAGGCCTTTCTACGAACCACCGACCGCAATCCACTTGCTAATCCCGATGAACGTAGTACAAACTTTTGACACAACACCGACCGCAATCCACTTGCTAATCCCGGCGAACCCCAAAACCAATAGTGTTTCCTAATGGCACAGAGCCTAGGGTAAGGGTTCATGACTTCCCCGCCTAGTATGTCAACATGGGTCGTCACCCAAACTCGATATAATATATATATATATCTACAATAATATGAACATTTAGTTCATTTACATTCAGACCAATAATTGAACATAACACCCGCATCGGGCCGTTTCCCATTGTCGATATAATTTATATATCGTGAATCGTAGACTGGTTTATTATTAATAAACATATCCGCACACGTGTACTATTAGTCGGTTTTTCGAAACGATCTATAACTTCAAAAACAGTTCATTATACAATTTAAATCATTTATTTGATTAGGCCTTAAAAATAGAATATTCAGTTAGGCCTCTGAATAAGCTTTCCAACGCATCTTAGAACACCTCAATCGGGTTCCCGGATCAAAAGTTATCGCGAAAACAAAATCAGTGAAAAACTGTTGAAAATCTACAAAGTGACGCGCGAGTGGCGTGATAACTCATATTTATATGAGTTATTTATACTTATTCAAAGTAAATCATGCAAGTTCTCTGGCAATAGTAGGTTGTTTCTATTAAGTTTCTGTTAGTTTATTGCGTTTTAGTTAGAAAGGGGTTTAATTACAAGTTCTAGGCATTTTGGCGACCAATTGGCGCCTTTGTGAGCGTTTTGATGCTTCTTGTGTTTGTGCAGTAATCTGAACGTGGCAGCGTCTCTCATCACGTCTGAAGAAGGGCAGCAGAGCAAGAAAGTAATATCTCATTTTGGCGCGCATGCAATGATGGTCAAAGATCTGGAATTGAAGAAGATCTTCTCTCTCCTCAGCGCTGACGCGGCTGACGCACTGTAGCAGTGCGGTGTCACTTCAAGGCAGAGTCAACTCGCAAGCAAGCTTGGAAGGTGGGGAATGACATCAGCAAGCATGTGACCCTCTTTTGACCATGGCTATTCTCTCTCTACAAAAAGGCAATGGTGCACCATGCGGATAACACACGACTCCATTCATCATCCACCTTCCTCAATTTTTCAGAGATAGTTTTTCTAAAAGAAGTTCTGGACACAGACTTCTTCATTTTAAATTTTCTCAAGCCCCAATTTCCATCTTCATTCGCAACCATTACTGTAAGGCTCAGACGTTGTAACGTCTTTACAGCGTGCATGAAGGAAGGCCACTTAGGCGTATCATTTGCGTTTAGTCTCCTTTTCTCTATGTACGGTATTTGGATTTTAACTCCTCTTGTTTCTGTAAGGATGCTCAGCATGAGCTAAACATTGGTAGTTTGGTTGTTGTTTTGCATGTAATGAACCTTTAGTCTAATGCTATGAAGTAATGATGTTTATGCGTTTTAAATCTTTGCATGCTAATATTTCCAAACTTGTTTTGAACTTGGCCACTTAAAACAAGTAGATTCATAGGTACAGACATGGTCTATGAAAAGAACTCAAAGATTTATGTGAATGAAAAGGTGCACTAAAGACATTTAGGCATTTTTATCTAAGTCTAGACATAGAATGGATAATAGTTCATAGGACATTGCTGTGGGTACTTAAAATACAGGAGTAGGCCTACTTAGAACCTAGACATAGGAATTCTAGTACTTGAAGCTCTGACGTTTTGTGACTGAAAAGCACAGCTCTTTTGCAACAGCGTTCAAACGTTATAACATCTATACAACATAGCATTTGTACGTGTTAACGTGTAAACGTTATAACGTCTGACTAGAGGAGATTTACTTGCATGCAGCAATCCAACTCATACTCTTCCATATTCACAACCACTTCTCATTTACTTGTTTTATTTACGTTCTTAGTCTTAACACCTACTTTTAGTGCCGATTTATTACCTGTTTCACTTGTGTTTTAAAGACTTGAACTCTGAAAGTTAATCAATCTTCGTGGGAACGATCTCTTACTTTTATCCACTTTATTACTTGTACGACGTGTATACTTGCACTGATATTGCGATTAGAAAACACACGGACGCAACAAGTTTTTGGCGCCGTTGCCGGGGATTGTATTTAACTTTTATTGCTCAACAAGAATTAAAACACTAGGTGAAAGAATTCTACTGTGTTGTTTGTTGTTTTTTTTTTGTGAGTGAACAGGTAAACGTTATAGCGTATGCTTAGTTCCAGTTCAAGCTCTAGTTCAACAGAACCAGGGAGTGGATCTGAGCCTGAATTCTATCCAGAACCTGAAAGAACCTTCAGGCGACTAAGGAGACAACAAAGGCTAAGAAGGCAACAACAACAACAGCAATTTCAGCCACCCACCATGTCTGAACATGGTACTGGTGGTAGAAGCTCTAGAGGTGGACGCACTCCAAGAGGAGGAAGGCACTCTGATGCTGGAGGACGTGGTCGTGGACCACAAACTCATACAGAAACCTATGTTGATGATGAACACTGGCAGAGACAGCAACTCATCAATGCAGGGCCACAAGACATGGTCAATGACAGAGACAGGCCTATGCGTGATTATGCCGTGCTCAACCCTGCCCATTTACAAACAGGCATTGCAAGACCACCTATTCATACTGGTCACTTTGAATTCAAGCCAATGATGTTCCAAATGCTGCAGACTGCAGGGCAATTTGGGGGTTTTCCTCAAGAAGATCCTTATGCACATCTAAGGCAATTTTTGGATGTGTGTAGCAACTTTGTCATCCCTAGAGTCTCAGAAGATGCCTTCCGATTGAAGCTATTTCCATATTCTCTTAAGGATATGGCCAAGAATTGGTTGAACTCTTTAGAGCCAAATTCAATTCACACTTGGGATGAGCTAGCTGAGAAATTTCTTGGAAAATACTTCCCTCCCAACAAAAATGCCAAGTTAAGAAATGACATCACTTCCTTCAAACAAAGAGAAGGGGAATCATTATTTGAGGCTTGGGAAAGATGGAAGGAATTACTAAGAATGTGCCCACACCATGGTATACCCGTGGTTATTCAAATGGAGACTTTTTATAATGGTCTAGATCAACCCACCAGACTTATACTTGATGCTTCATCAGGCGGTGTCATATTGAACATGTCTTTCTCTGAGGCATGCAGACTTATTGAAGACATAGCTACTCACAATGCCCATTGGCCTTCTGATAGATTCACTCCCGGAAAGAAGGCTGGTGTCCATGAGATAAGTGAAGTAACTGCCCTTTCTGCCCAGGTTGCTTCTCTGACCAACATGATTAAAAATTTGAGTACCCCAAACGTGGCAACGTCTGAAACACAGACTGCTGCAGCTGTTGAACCAACACCATCTGGGGGAGTAGTGTGTGTCTATTGTGAAGGAGGGCATGTCTACGAGGAGTGTCCACATAACCCCCAGTCTGTAAACTTTGTATCACATAACAAAGGTAACAGTCCCTTCTCCAACTTTTACAATTCAAATTGGAGAAATCACCCAAATTTTAGTTGGAAGAACAACAATTCTTTGAATGCTAGCGATGCTGCTCCTGCAATACCCCCAGGATTTCCCCCTCAACAACAAAAGCAGTATACGCAGAATAACAACAACAGCAATTTGGAAGCCTTGATGAAAACTTTCATAAGTGATTGTAGGGCAACCTTACAGACCCACGAATCTTCAATCAAAACTTTGGAGAACCAATTTGGACAGATAGCCTCAGCTCTTACTCAGAGACAGAATGGATCTCTTCCATCCACAACTGAAACACCATCTTCATCAAAGTCAAATGGTAAAGATGTGGTGAATGCACAGGTAAATGCTATCTCATTAAGAAGTGGCACTGAGTATCCAGAACCATCTATGCCTAAGGAATCTGAGGTGCCAGACAAGGAAAAAGAGAAAAACAAAGGCGGAGAAAAAGAGAAGAATATTCCAGATATTGTGATGTCTAAGCCAGACGTTACAACGTCTAGTTCTGAACCAGGAATCAAGACTGTTCCTAAGCTTGTACCTGAATATCCTCCTCCACCCTACCCTCAAAGACTAAAGAAAGCTCATGAAGACAAGCAATTCAGCAAGTTCATGGAGATGCTAAAACAGCTACACATAAACCTTCCCTTGGTTGAAGCTCTACAACAGATGCCAAACTATGCCAAGTTCCTAAAGGATATCATCACCAAAAGAAGAAGGCTAGGGGAGTTTGAAACTATTGCTTTAACTGAAGAATGTAGCTTAATCATGCAGAATAAACTCCCTAGAAAACTGAAGGATCCTGGCAGTTTTACTATACCATGCTCCATTGGAGATTTTTACCTTGGCAAAGCTTTATGTGACTTGGGGGCAAGTATTAACTTGATGCCCAAGTCCATTTATGAAAAACTTGGTATAGGAACTGCCAGACCTACTTCTTTAAGTCTTACCTTAGCTGATAAAAGTAGAGTTTATCCTGAGGGCATATTAGAAGATGTTTTGATTAAAGTTGACAAATTTGTTTTTCCAGTGGACTTTGTTATTTTAGATTTTGATGCAGATAAGGAAGTTCCTATCATCTTGGGGCGACCATTTCTGGCCACTGGAAGGACACTCATTGATGTGCAGAAAGGAGAATTAATCATGAGGGTCAATGACCAAGAAGTCAAGCTCAACGTCCTCAACGCACTCAAGTATCCAGAACCTAACACAGAGGAATGTTCCTTTGTGGTTGCCCTTGACCATGTGATTCAAAAACAATTCAACAAAGATAATGACCACTTGGAAAAGATTCTGGGCAAAGATGAGATTCAAGAGTTGTTATCAGAAGAAGCTGAACCGTTAAACGTTACAACGTCAACCACAGACGTTGTCACGTCTGATTCCCATGTACCCAGGGCGTGGACAAAGAAGTATGAATCCTTGGGGCAAGAAGACTCCAATCTCAAGAAGATAGTACCCTCCATTGAAGAACCACCCACTCTGGAACTGAAGGTGCTACCTGACCACCTGAAGTATGCCTTTTTAGGGGAAAATGATTCTTTACCTGTGATCATTTCTTCTAATCTCTCACAAGAGCAGGAAAGTGATCTCATTAGTACCTTGAAAAGACACAAGAAAGCCATTGGTTGGCAAATGGCAGATATCAAGGGAATCAGTCCCACAATCTGTATGCACAGAATTGTCTTAGAAGAGAATACAAAGAACAGCATTGAAGGACAAAGGCGATTGAACCCGATAATGAAAGAGGTGGTCAAGAAGGAAATCATCAAATGGTTGGACGCAGGAATCATCTACCCAATCAGTGACAGCTCATGGGTGAGCCCAGTTCAATGTGTGCCAAAGAAGGGTGGAGTTACTGTGGTGACCAATGACAAAAATGAGTTGATTCCAACAAGAACAGTGACTGGATGGAGGATATGTATGGACTACAGGAAGCTGAACAAAGCAACCAAGAAGGACCATTTTCCTCTGCCATTTATTGACCAGATGTTGGATAGACTTGCAGGCAAAGAATTCTATTGTTTCCTTGATGGTTACTCAGGATATAACCAGATAGCTATTGTGCCTGAGGACCAAGAGAATACCACATTCACTTGTCCTTATGGTACCTTTGCTTTCAGAAGAATGCCATTCGGGTTGTGTAATGCACCAGCAACATTCCAGAGATGTATGATGGCTCTATTTACAGATTTTATTGAAAAATCCATGGAAGTTTTCATGGATGACTTTTCAGTTTATGGAGACTCATACAAGGCATGCTTGGAGAACTTAGAAGGAGTTTTAATAAGATGTGAAGAAACCAACCTAGTACTCAACTGGGAGAAATGCCACTTTATGGTTCAAGATGGAATTGTTTTGGGGCATAAAATTTCAAAGAAAGGGTTGGAGGTGGATAAAGCAAAAATTGATGTTATTGACAAATTACCTCCACCTACCACTGTCAAAGGTATTAGAAGTTTCTTAGGGCATGCTGATTTTTACAGAAGGTTTGTCAAGGATTTCTCAAAAATTTCCAAACCTTTGTGTCTGCTGCTGCAACGTGATAACGTCTTCAACTTTGATGAGCATTGTCATGAAGCCTTCCAGAAATTGAAGACTGCCCTAGTAACAGCTCCTGTGATAGTCACTCCTGACTGGTCCAAACCATTCGAATTAATGTGTGATGCGAGTGACTACGCTGTAGGGGCTGTATTGGGTCAAAGGTATGGCAAAATTTTTCACTCTATATATTATGCTAGTAAAACCTTAGATGATGCCCAATTAAATTATACTGTAACTGAGAAAGAGTTACTGGCTGTTGTATTTGCTTTTGACAAATTTCGATCATACTTGGTGGGTGCAAAAGTTATTGTTTTTACTGATCACTCAGCCATCAAGTATTTGATTTCTAAAAAAGATGCAAAGCCACGACTCATCAGATGGGTTCTCCTCCTCCAAGAATTTGACTTGGAAATTCATGATAAAAAGGGGGTGGAGAACCAAGTTGCTGATCATCTTTCTAGGCTTGAGAATGTTGATGCAGGTACAGGCGCAGAAGAGATAAAAGAAAATTTCCCTGATGAAAAACTGCTGACAGTAGCCACAGTAGCTGAAGACGTTACCACGTCTATGGCAATTTCGTCCAACGTTATAACGTCTGATGCTACTGCACCCTGGTATGCTGATATAGTCAACTTCCTAGTTAGCAAGATTGTTCCTGTGGATTTCAACCATCAGCAAAGAAAAAAGTTCTTCCACACAGTGAAGCACTATTTTTGGGATGAGCCCTATCTGTATAAGATGTGTCAAGATCAGTTGCTTAGGAGATGTCTGGCTAAAAAAGAACAACTTCATGTGTTACAACAATGTCATGCATCACCTTATGGAGGACATTTTGGAGGAACCAGAACTGCAGCAAAGGTGCTACAGTCAGGATACTATTGGCCAACACTCTTCAAAGATGCTCATGAATTAGTGAAAAGCTGTGATAAATGCCAAAGAACTGGAAACATCTCCAACAAGCAAGAAATGCCATTGACAAATATCCTTGAAGTAGAGCTGTTTGATGTGTGGGGAATGGACTTCATGGGGCCATTTCCTATGTCTCATGGAAACTTATACATTTTGGTAGCTGTGGATTATGTGTCAAAATGGGTGGAAGCCATTGCATTGCCCAATAATGAAGCCAAATCAGTCAGCAAATTCCTTAAGCAAAACATATTCACAAGATTTGGTACTCCAAGAGCTATAATCAGTGATGAAGGCTCTCACTTCTGTAACAAGCTGATTGAGAACCTATTGGCTAAGTACGGAGTGAAACACAAGATTGCTACAGCTTATCACCCACAGACAAGTGGTCAAGCAGAAATTTCCAACAGAGAAATTAAAAGAATACTTGAGAAAATGGTTGGTCCAAACAGGAAGGATTGGTCCCTGCACCTTGATGATGCATTGTGGGCGTACAGGACAGCATTTAAGACACCACTGGGCATGTCACCATACAAGCTAGTCTTCGGAAAAGCTTGTCATCTGCCCATTGAACTCCAACACAAAGCTCACTGGGCACTGAAGCAACTGAACTTAGATCATTCAAAGGCTGGAGAAGCAAGGATCCTTCAACTAAATGAGCTAGATGAATTCAGGCACACTGCCTATGAGAATTCAGCAATGTATAAGGAGAAAACCAAGAAGTGGCACGATCAGAAAATTCAAAGAAGGGAGCTAGTAGAGGGACAATCAGTTTTGCTGTTTAATTCAAGGTTAAAGTTGTTCCCTGGGAAACTAAAATCAAGATGGTCAGGACCTTTCAAGCTGGTAAAAGTCTATCCTCATGGTGCTGTGGACCTGTTTGATGAGAAAACTAATTCCATTTTCAAAGTCAATGGCCAAAGAGTGAAGCATTACTATGGAGAACATGTGGTTAGGGACAAGACCACAGTGGATCTCAACAACCCCTGAATTCAAAAAGGGAATAGTCTGGCTGAAGACTCTTAAAGCAAGCGCTCTTGGGAGGCAACCCAATGGTTTTAACTAACCAGCAATTTTGTGTCTTTAATTTTTTGTTTTGTGCAGGAATGGGAGCTGAAGTATTGTAAACGTTATAACGTCTCTGCGTGTCTAGGATGTTGTCACGTTTGCTGCCTGGGTAAAGTTTTAAATGAAAAAGAAAAGAAAATGAGTCAAGCAGTTTTCAAATGAAAAAATTTTTAAAATGAAAATGATTTTTTTTAAGACGTGACCGCCAAAGTGATCATGACGTCACTTCCAACGGTTACCCCTTTTCCCAAACCCACGCCACCACCTACTTCTCAACTTCCCATAAAACCTCCCCAATAAACACTCACCAGTTACAATCACCAAAACCACCTTCAGACACTTTCAGAAACCGCAATCTTATCCCTTCCCCCAAATCTCAAATCTCAAATCCCCCACTCTCCAGAAAACTCATACAATCACCATGACTAAAACCAAGCAAGCTGCAGTAAAATCATCTGGTAAAGGAAAGAATGTCAACCCAAGTTCTTCCTCTGTTCCAAATCCAGATATCCCCATTCCTTCAAAGAAGAAAGCCTTGCTGCCAGAAAGGGGTTTCAGCTTGGAAAACCCAAATCCTGACTTTCTCGCAACAGTGACAGCATTGGGATGGCAGAAATTTGTAGTTCACAGAAAGGAATACATTGCAACTCTGGTGCATGACTTTTACAAAGGGATCGTTGAAAGAACCGATGGAGAACTTTCAAGCACCTCCATCGTTCGAGGAGAAGAAGTCAAGTTTGGTGTAAGAGTCATAAATGACTACTTTGGGCTAGGTTACTATGGCAAGGCAGTTGAGGTGAAGCAAAAGACTTACGGAGTGGCAGAAATGACTGAAATCAAAGAACGTATATGTGTTGAAGGAGCTGTTTGGGAGCGAAGAGGCGACCATGGAAATGAATTCAAAATTTTGAAGAGATACCTGTGTGATGAGGCCAGTGCTTGGTTTCATTTCATTAGGCATTGCTTGATACCCACTTCTCACACTCTCTGGGTTGATAAAGAGAGGCTGATTGCTATTGATGCCATTATGTCAAGAGATAAGATTGAAGTGGGTAAGCTCATCAACAGGGAGATTAACAAATGGCAGAACAGGAAGGATGGATACCTATACTTCCCTTGTTTAGTCACTGATCTCTGCATGGAGGCTGGAGTGGAGATTGAAGCATCTGAGCTAAGAGAGGAACCCCAGGGGGCATTCTCTACAAAGTTCAAAGCTAGGCAGAGAGCTCAAGATGCTACCACGTCAGTTGATGCACAGACGTTACAACGTCTGGTGGACCAGCAAAACAGCCTAGCCAAGTTTGTCAAGGAGCAATTTGAGTGGCAAAAGAAGGTGATTTCACAGACAGCAAAAGACAAGATGGTGATTGAAGAACCAGTACTTCCAGATTGGATGCAAGAGGAAGATGAAGACAACACACCCTTATCAGCAATGAACCTCAGAAAAGTGAAGAAGGAAAAAGTCAAGAAAACAAGAAAACCAGCCACAAAAAGAAAGAGCCCAGCAAAGAAAAAGCAGAAGAAGGTAAGTAGTGAGGAAGAGGAGCTTAAATCAACTGATATGGATAGCATCAGTGAGAGTGATGCAGAGGAATCAAAGAGGGTGAGTAGGGAAATCCTAAGTGATGATGAAGAAGAAACACACTCAGAAGAGAAAGGAAGCTCCAGTGATAAGACGGATATTGAGGCTGACTCTCCACCAACCCAAACACTCAAAGAACCAGCCCAACCCACACCACCATCACCAAAAGCCAAACAACCCCATCCCTCAACTAAAGAACAACCCACCCATGACCAAAACATCCCCAAAACACCACAATCTGAACCTCAAGATCAACCCACTTCAAAACCAACCCCCACTCAACCTGAACCAACTAAAGAGCCATCACAACCATCCATTCCAGAAGTAACCAGTGCAGACGTGACTACGTCTGAACCAACTGCTGTTGAAACTAACCCAGACCCACAACTCATTCCCCCACCCAACAGCCACCAGTGCAGCATTTGTTGCTGCTACTGGTTCAGAGAATGCTCCTGCTGTTGTTGCTGAAGAAAAAGCTGCAGACGTTACAACGTGTCATGAGCCAGAGGTTGAAAAAGCCCAGGAGGACCCCAAAGAGCAGCAGCAGATTCATCCTGCAGAGCTGGAAAAGCAGAAAGCATGGGAGGAAGCAAAGAAAAGAGTTGCTGAGAGCAGTGCAAAGATGCCACAAGAAACTGAAATCTCAATTGATGCTGGTGATGGTGAAGGAGAGAAGAAGAAGAAGGAAAAGAAAAAGAAGACTGTGCAAGCAAGCATCCCAGCCAGACAGAGTGGAAGGCTCAGGTCTGGTGCTCTGAACAAGTAAGTTAGCCCTCTTTTTAACAGTAGTATAGTTATAGTTTATAATTTCAGTACAAATAAATAGCTGTCCAGACGTTACAACGTCTGGAGAGTTACTAGTCAGTAGTTTGTTTTGTTTCTGTTGTGTGTGACTGTTCCTCTCCCATTTTTCAAAATTCAGTGAGCAGTGGGGACACTGCTCCTCTTTCTGTTTGGGGGGGGGGAGGATCATTTTTATGTTTTGTAGGCATAAAATCAAATGCAAAATCAGATTACTTCCCTACTCTAGAAATCATCAAAAATGTTTCTCTTTGGGCTTAATCTAGGAATGACTGTGGGTGAATTTGTGTGAGTAGCTGATGCATGCTTAAATGAATAGAATTGAGGAAAACCTAGTTAGCTAAGGACTATTTGATGCAAAGCTAGTTTTGGTTGACTATGGTGATGGTAAAACTTGATTAAAAACTTAGAGTAGCAGTAGAAACTAAGTTTGGGGGTATATCAGGTTGTGCTAAGGCTGGGTGCAAAGACTGTAGGATGATTAGTGCTTGTGTAGTGTGAGTGCAGCGTTGTAACGTCTACCCGTAACGTTATAACGTATGCCGTGTGTGTTTTCGTGTTGTGTTATGTGTTATCAGACGTTGTAGCGTCTCTCCTATAAACGTTATAACGTCTACTCCAAAAAGACCAAAAAGTGTGTGTTGTTTCAAATAAGTGGAAAAATCCACGTGTCCTCTGTGTTTGCTGCAATTTTCCGAAACAAATACTGGGTACCCCAATTATCTCAATCCTAAATTGTCAAATTCAAAGGATCAAAAAAGGAGAAAATCACAAAAACTCCAAACCAAAAGTGAAGTAAATCAAAAGAAAAGTTGCTCAGTAATGAGGGGTTGCAGCTGTGTGTTTGGTGTAGTGTGAGTTAGAAAAGTAGTTTGCACTAATCTAGTCCTAGCACCCAAGTTAAGACCCTCTGTCGTGCTTCAAATAACCCTCATGTCTTATGTGGAAATGTTAGCCTACTCTCTGTTTTGAAAGATGTTATACTCTCACCATATGGAAACCACTCTTTCATAAGCTAGGGTAGCTTCTGAACCTAGCTGGGAATAGAATTGATTCAGAGAACACACACTCACTTTGGGCAGTAATGAATCTAGAATGTAATTGTGCATTGGTGCGTGAGTGTGTAGTGAAAGTCTGATGGAATTAGCCCCTTGAGGAAAGTTTTTGATCAAAAATAGATGAGCAGGGTGTAAACTGTTGGTGTGTTTAGTTTCTTGCATCTTTTCGCATGTTGTATTTCAATTGCTTGAGGACAAGCAATGGTTTAAGTTTGGGGGTGTGATAACTCATATTTATATGAGTTATTTATACTTATTCAAAGTAAATCATGCAAGTTCTCTGGCAATAGTAGGTTGTTTCTATTAAGTTTCTGTTAGTTTATTGCGTTTTAGTTAGAAAGGGGTTTAATTACAAGTTCTAGGCATTTTGGCGACCAATTGGCGCCTTTGTGAGCGTTTTGATGTTCTTGTGTTTGTGTAGTAATCTGAACGTGGCAGCGTCTCTCATCACGTCTGAAGAAGGGCAGCAGAGCAAGAAAGTAATATCTCATTTTGGCGCGCATGCAATGATGGTCAAAGATCTGGAATTGAAGAAGATCTTCTCTCTCCTCAGCGCTGACGCGGCTGACGCACTGTAGCAGTGCGGTGTCACTTCAAGGCAGAGTCAACTCGCAAGCAAGCTTGGAAGGTGGGGAATGACATCAGCAAGCATGTGACCCTCTTTTGACCATGGCTATTCTCTCTCTACAAAAAGGCAAGGGTGCACCATGCGGATAACACACGACTCCATTCATCATCCACCTTCCTCAATTTTTCAGAGATAGTTTTTCTAAAAGAAGTTCTGGACACAGACTTCTTCATTTTAAATTTTCTCAAGCCCCAATTTCCATCTTCATTCGCAACCATTACTGTAAGGCTCAGACGTTGTAACGTCTTTACAGCGTGCATGAAGGAAGGCCACTTAGGCGTATCATTTGCGTTTAGTCTCCTTTTCTCTATGTACGGTATTTGGATTTTAACTCCTCTTATTTCTGTAAGGATGCTCAGCATGAGCTAAACATTGGTAGTTGGGTTGTTGTTTTGCATGTAATGAACCTTTAGTCTAATGCTATGAAGTAATGATGTTTATGCGTTTTAAATCTTTGCATGCTAATATTTCCAAACTTGTTTTGAACTTGGCCACTTAAAACAAGTAGATTCATAGGTACAGACATGGTCTATGAAAAGAACTCAAAGATTTATGTGAATGAAAAGGTGCACTAAAGACATTTAGGCATTTTTATCTAAGTCTAGACATAGAATGGATAATAGTTCATAGGACATTGCTGTGGGTACTTAAAATACAGGAGTAGGCCTACTTAGAACCTAGACATAGGAATTCTAGTACTTGAAGCTCTGACGTTTTGTGACTGAAAAGCACAGCTCTTTTGCAACAGCGTTCAAACGTTATAACGTCTATACAACATAGCATTTGTACGTGTTAACGTGTAAACGTTATAACGTCTGACTAGAGGAGATTTACTTGCTTGCAGCAATCCAACTCATACTCTTCCATATTCACAACCACTTCTCATTTACTTGTTTTATTTACGTTCTTAGTCTTAACACCTACTTTTAGTGCCGATTTATTACCTGTTTCACTTGTGTTTTAAAGACTTGAACTCTGAAAGTTAATCAATCTTCGTGGGAACGATCTCTTACTTTTATCCACTTTATTACTTGTACGACGTGTATACTTGCACTGATATTGCGATTAGAAAACACACGGACGCAACATGGCGCGTGGCGCGCAAGCGGCGCGCGAACTGGCAGTAAAACCTGTCAACTGGCGCGCGAGTGGCGCGTGGCGCGCAAGTGGCGCGTGGGTTGACAGCAGGGGGTCTGTCAAGTGCAGATTTTGGCGGTTTCGCGCGAAAACCGCGATTCCGCTTAATTCCGATTCTCGTTCCGATTGAAAACAGTCCAAACAAACAGAAAAACAGATTCAACCAATATCACACAATCATTCAAATCAATCAACGTCTCAATCAAAACGGTTTTTATCAAAAACGACATATTTTCCAATTAACGGTTTTTAAGTCAAAATCTCTCGAAATCAAATCACCAAAAATTCCATTTCAACTCAACACAACTCGAGACTCGCTCCGATCGATTCCTAACCCGAAACTGACAATATCCAGAAATATTCCAGTCCAGCGAAAGCGATAAAACATTAAATCAATTAATTCGAAAAACAAAAATCCTAAACGTGAGTAGAACTCACCCTTGACGCGTGATCCACGATCGAGCCGAAATCACCGAGTAGCCACACGAACATTCCCCGCTCCGGCGACACCCAATCCGCTTCCAAAGCTTCCCACTCGATCACGAAACCGCTTTTTGACCGAAATACCGAATTCCCCGAAATCCTCCATGAATACTATTCATCATCTTCTCCAACTTCTAATCACTATTCACAAAACCCCAAATCACCCAACTCGCTTCCAATCTTTCAATAGAACCTCAATCGACGATCCATCATCCTTGGGTTCGCGCCAAACTCCATCCCAAGCCATCCTTGTGCTTGAACCATCAACAAACCTCCATTTCCTTCAAAATTCGAAAATGGCAAAGTGAGAGAGAGAGAGAGTTGATGATGTTGATGTTGGTACCAAATCGAAGAGGGAGTAACACTGAGCGTTTTTCGTGTTGGAAGGAAGTCGTTTTGATGAGCGCAAATCCTCCCTTTTTCCCCTTCTTCTTCCTTACCCTTTCTTCTTTCTTCTCTTTTCTTCTTTCTCTTTTCCTCTCTGTTTCTCTTCTCAGCTTCCTTTCCTTTCTTTCAATTCTTTTCTTTTCCTTTTTCTTTAACACACACACATACACGTATATACATATATTTATTTAATAAATATACGGCAACGTGGTCAAATTACCATATTGATCGAAATCTCTTATTTCGATTCCGAAACTTCCTTGATCCGTATTATCCGGTTAACGATCCGATGACAACCAAGAATTAATTTTAGCACTCAATAAATTTACCAGTCAAGTACTAAAATAATTCAATTGGGTTAACATCTAAATAATTCTATCAATTATTTTGCGGATGTTACATTCTCCCCAACTTAAAAGAATTTTGTCCTCAAAATTTCGTCAAGTCTTTCATTTGACTCTCCGAGAATCGGCATCCTCAGAAGGTCCAAATTTGCTGGAAAATATTCTTGAATTAACGAAATGAGTAGAAATCTTCACGAAGTTGGCACATAAATCTCCAAGTATGATCCAATACTTCCTTGATACGAACTCTCTGGTTTCGAATCAACACGAGAAACTCCTCTTTCGCCTACATAGGCTCGGCACCGCGTTCGAAAACACTTCCGAAGCTTCATTCCAGTTATCCTCGCTTACTCCCCAACTTTGATTAATCTAAATCAAAGGGTTTAATACAAGACACTTGATAGAGATACAGGTCGAAGATGAGATCCACAAATTGGTACTCCACGGTAGAGATAAGTACAAACATGATTTTCTCGAAGGGTGTAAGCACGTTCTCCGCAAATTCTCTAAAAATCCATAACAGTTCCCATACACATTGAAAAAGCGTGACGGAAAGGTCATCTGTGAAACTTCCTGACTCACCCTTGGGATTTCGAGATAGAACTCTTCAAAAGATGGGATGAGGATTTACCAGAAACGTTTATCTTAAACGTAGAAATAAACCACGGGGACATCAAATAAATTGAACGTAATGAAAACCACCTCAGTTGTTCTCCAAACAACTATCAAACAGAACTCAGAGCTCCCTTCCGAATTAGTCAATAGCGTTGAGAGCTTCCCCTCAACCTAAGTAATCCTCCTAGGATTTTCCTCCCCAATCATATCCTATTAGCCTCTTAATTCGTTCCCAAAATTAACTTTAGCATGCGGGTTTTCACAAAAACGATTTTTCAGAACTATTACACCGCACGCCAAGCTTCACTTCGGAAATTTCAGTCACCTACAAGTAGATCCATCAATTAATCCTTTGATGGTTATTCGAAATGTGACAACAGTCAGCAGTTACCTCATTTACATATTCGTATTCACGTTCGACTTGTCAAACGGAATCTCATAATACTATCTCATTGTTAACCTTCACAAAGGAGAGGTTAACAAACTAATACCTCTGCTTTATATTCTGTACACCCTGGGACAGAATATAAACTTCGGTGTGCTTCCTCTACACTTGCCTTTTGTTGTTCTCATCATCGGGCGCACAGATTCTACCGTTAAAACAACTGACTCTATCACTACCTATGGAAAAATCTGGAAATACCTTTTGTGATTGTAGCTTCACATCAACTTCCTATGCTAAGCGTATAGAATCCCTTAGGGAACTAGAGATCCTCATATGGCTCAACACTAACAGGTTCCTCTCGATCTTGAATTCAGATTTAAGTCTCTAAAAGACTCCGATGATTCCATCTCATGCATTAATAAACTCAGCCATGTGGATGGATTTCCTACTCAGTGCATCTGTTACAACACTGGTCTCTCTGAATGCTACTTCAACACGAATTCATAATCCTTCAGGAATTCAACACATTTCTCTGCCTGCTATACATTTCTTTCTGATCAAACAGATATCTTAAACTCTTGTGATCACTAAAGATTTCAAAACGAGACCCTTATAGGTAACGACTCTTAATCTTCAGTGCATACACAATAGCTATTAACTCCAATTCATGAGTTGGATAATTCTCTTCACGAGTCTTCAATTGCCTGGATGCACAAGCTACCACCTGTTGATTCTACATGAGAACACATCCTAAACCCTTCCCTAAAGCGTCATCGAAACTTTGAAATTCCAATGACGAATCCGGAAGAATCAAGATTGGAGCATAAGTCAAAATATTCAACTCTTGAAAACATTCTTCACAATCGGTGGCATCCCACGTAAACGGATGACCCTTACGAGTTAACCGAGTAAGTGGACAACTAACTGTGAGAACCCTTTAACAAATCTCTTATAGTAACCGGCTAGACCCAGAAACTTTTGATCTCTGCGACTGATGTTGGTCACTCCCATTCAACACCGCTTCCTTCTTACTGGGATCTACAGAAACTCCCGACTTGGGAAATCACCCGTCCCAAAGACTTTACTCTGGCACCCAAAAATCACACTCCGAAAGCTTCAAGTACAACTTACTTTCTCGGGGTACCCTCAGAACAATGCGGAGATGTTGGACAAGCTCCTCAATGGTCTTCGAGCACATCGAGATACCATCAATAAAAACGACTACGAATTGATCTAGGTAATTGAGGAAAAACTCGGTTCAGGTAATCCATGAATACCGCTGGAGCATTAGTCAAACCGAAGGGCATCACTACCCACACATAATGTCCATACCTAGTACAGAAAGCTGTCTTCGGAATATCTAAGGCTCTAACTCTTATTTGATGATATCCTGACCTCAGATCAATTTTAGTAACACTGCAGCACCTCAAATTGCTCAAGTAAATCGTCTATCCTTGGTAAGGGATATTTATTCCTGATCGTCACTTTGTTAAGTTGTCGATAACCGATGTACAATTTCATGCTACTATATTTCCTTTTGACTAACCACACCAGAGCACTCCTTAAAGAAGCACTCGGTCGAATGAATTTCTCTAACGTCGACTCTTCAAGTTGAGACTCCATTTCCTTGAATTCTAAGGTACATTCAATAGGAAACGATAGATATTGATCCCGTACCAGGAACCAATTCTACAGTAAACTCTACCTCTCTCTCTGGAGGTTCAGAAGGAACTTCATCGTGAAAACATCCAGAAAGTCATTCACAACCTGAATGTTCGCCAAATCTAAACTAGTTTCAGGGGATGCAGATAACATACTAACATGTGCTCCCGTACCTTGGAATGAAGATTGACCGTCTAAGGTGAACTAGGTAATCGCTTCCGAATTTGTCTTAGACAATTCAACTGATTCTGAAGAGAAACGGATAGTTGATTAACACAGTCGATTGCAACATGATTTGCAGTCATCCAATTCATACCCAAAATGGTGTCCACACTTCTCATAGGCAAACAATAAATTCTACAACGAAATTTCTGCCTCGTATGACAAGTAGACAATTCTATACAAAGATTAGGTCTGGACACGACCCTTATCAGCAGTTAAAATAGTTATCGGCTCGAATAGCGATGATAAGGCTGATCCCAACCGATTCACATGCGATCGGGATATACAACAATAGGTTGCACCCGAATCATATAATATATTGATTGAGTTACTGAAAACTGATCTCATACCCCTCAGTAGATTGTCTGCAGTCGTAGCTGTCTAATCATCTAGAATGTTGACTCGTCCTTGCCTTAGAGCTGCTTGTAACTCCTTGGAACTCTTCCTTACAGGGCACTCTTTACCATAGTGACCCTCTACATTACTATAATAGCACCGATGAGATCTTCGCTTGCAATCACCACTGTGAGGCTTTCCACAGTTAGAACATCTTCTGACCTTTGTAGAATCAAAGAATTGCATCTGCTTTTCCTTTGATGAAATTATATTAGGACTTTGCATTCGGAGTTGATAAATCAACTATCTTCTTTCCTTTCCAATATTTCTTATGAGATCATTCTCGGCGACATAGGCTGATTGCACTAAGGCAACATAATTGGTAATAGTATAAGAGCTGAGACCCTAAGTCATAAAAACACTAAGGCCCTTCTTATACCTCCGCATCCTCCATTCATAATCCGGAGCTTACTTTACCACTTGGAAAAACTGAGACAACTTCTCAAACTTAGCGGTGTATACTTCCACCGTTATATCACCTTTCCTGAGGACGCACCGGTTGGAGATTCCGGTCTTGGTCGAGGACTGCGTCTTGGTCATCCTGCCATAATTCCGCTTATGATGCACTAAGTATTAAGTTGATCAGGCTCAATGTCTCTTAGCATCACAAGTGTAACTACAACAAGGACTAACAAGGAATCGACTCAACCCTAAACTAAGTCTGACTAGGTCGAACTGCTCTGATACCAACTGTAACACCCCGGTATATTTAACTTGTAAAAATACCAAAGCGTGCCAAAATATAAACATCAGAGATAATAATTTCCTGCTCAGACACTGAATACCACTATAAAATTTTGCTGAAATACAACATAACCATCTTATACACAAATAAGATCATACGGTACTCAGACCATAACTGTCAGCAACTGTGGTAATCAGAGTCATACAAGAAGGCGGAAAGAAAGATAAACGAAACACTAATGCCATAGTGTTGTGATACATGGACAACAGAAGGAAATTAAACTTAAACATAAACTAAGTCATCATTCTTCTCCCGGGGCCACCTACTCGTGCCTCTGAGGTTTCTTCTGTCCCTGTTTATCTGTAAAACAACAACATTTAAACAGTGAGATACAATCTCAGTGAGTTCTACCGGAACCCCTACTAACACTCTCGGTCCGTTTAAAACATTTTTAAGGTTTGACACGACACCGACCGCAATCCACTTGCTAATCCCGGTGTACCATACAATAAGGCTTCGATCTAGTAGGACACCGACCGCAATCCACTTGCTAATCCCGATGAACGTAGTACAAACTTTTGACACAACACCGACCGCAATCCACTTGCTAATCCCGGCGAAGCCCAAAACCAATAGTGTTTCCTAATGGCACAGAGCCTAGGGTAAGGGTTCATGACTTCCCCGCCTAGTATGTCAACATGGGTCGTCACCCAAACTCGATATAATATATATATATATATATATCTACAATAATATGAACATTTAGTTCATTTACATTCAGACCAATAATTGAACATAACACCCGCATCGGGCCGTTTCTCATAGTCGATATAATTTATATATCGTGAATCGTAGACTGGTTTATTATTAATAAACATATCCGCACACGTGTACTATTAGTCGGTTTTTCGAAACGATCTATAACTTCAAAAACAGTTCATTATACAATTTAAATCATTTATTTGATTAGGCCTTAAAAATAGAATATTCAGTTAGGCCTCTGAATAAGCTTTCCAACGCATCTTAGAACACCTCAATCGGGTTCCCGGATCAAAAGTTATCGCGA
This sequence comes from Astragalus membranaceus, assembly GCA_039519185.1. Classification (NCBI taxonomy): domain Eukaryota; kingdom Viridiplantae; phylum Streptophyta; class Magnoliopsida; order Fabales; family Fabaceae; genus Astragalus; species Astragalus membranaceus. The sequence continues at coordinate 47,511,671 of CM076850.1, forward strand.
AAACAAAATCAGTGAAAAACTGTTGAAAATCTGCAAAGTGACGCGCGAGTGGCGCGTGGCGCGCAAGCGGCGCGCGAACTGGCAGTAAAACCTGTCAACTGGCACGCGAGTGGCGCGTGGGTTGACAGCAGGGGGTCTGTCAAGTGCAGATTTTGGCGGTTTCGCGCGAAAACGGCGATTCCGCTTAATTCCGATTCTCATTCCGATTGAAAACAGTCCAAACAAACAGAAAAACAGATTCAACCAATATCACACAATCATTCAAATCAATCAATGTCTCAATCAAAACGGTTTTTATCAAAAACGACATATTTTCCAATTAACGGTTTTTAAGTCAAAATCTCTCGAAATCAAATCACCAAAAATTCCATTTCAACTCAACACAACTCGAGACTCGCTCCGATCGATTCCTAACCCGAAACAGACAATATCCAGAAATATTCCAGTCCAGCGAAAGCGATAAAACATTAAATCAATTAATTCGAAAAACAAAAATCCTAAACGTGAGTAGAACTCACCCTTGACGCGTGATCCACGATCGAGCCGAAATCACCGAGTAGCCACACGAACATTCCCCGCTCCGGCGACACCCAATCCGCTTCCAAAGCTTCCCACTCGATCACGAAACCGCTTTTTGACCGAAATACCGAATTCCCCGAAATCCTCCATGAATACTATTCATCATCTTCTCCAACTTCTAATCACTATTCACAAAACCCCAAATCACCCAACTCGCTTCCAATCTTTCAATAGAACCTCAATCGACGATCCATCATCCTTGGGTTCGCGCCAAACTCCATCCCAAGCCATCCTTGAGCTTGAACCATCAACAAACCTCCATTTCCTTCAAAATTCGAAAATGGCAAAGTGAGAGAGAGAGAGAGTTGATGATGTTGATGTTGGTACCAAATCGAAGAGGGAGTAACGCTGAGCGTTTTTCGTGTTGGAAGGAAGTCGTTTTGATGAGCGCAAATCCTCCCTTCTTCCCCTTCTTCTTCCTTACCCTTTCTTCTTTCTTCTCTTTTCTTCTTTCTCTTTTCCTCTCTGTTTCTCTTCTCAGCTTCCTTTCCTTTCTTTCAATTCTTTTCTTTTCCTTTTTCTTTAACACACACACATACACGTATATACATATATTTATTTAATAAATATACGGCAACGTGGTCAAATTACCATATTGATCGAAATCTCTTATTTCGATTCCGAAACTTCCTTGATCCGTATTATCCGGTTAACGATCCGATGACAACCAAGAATTAATTTTAGCACTCAATAAATTTACCAGTCAAGTACTAAAATAATTCAATTGGGTTAACATCAAAATAATTCTATCAATTATTTTGCGGATGTTACATGTGGTATTTTCCCATAATTCCTTGATTTAGGCGCATGTACCGTAGTTCAGAAGATGCAAAACACTTGCCATGGCATGAGGATGAAAGGATTAAAGACGGCATGCTACGACACCCGGATTCTCCGCAATGGAAAAAAATTGATATTGATTATCCTGATTTCGGGTTGGATCCAAGAAACCTACGACTTGCATTGTCTGCTGATGGATTTAACCCGCACGGTATTCAGAGTAGCTCCCACAGTACATGGCCCGTGATTTTGGCGATCTATAACTTACCTCTATGGCTTTGCATGAAACGCAAATATATGATGTTGTCATTGTTAATTTCTGGGCCCAAGCAACCAGGAAATGATATTGATGTATACTTGGCTCCTTTAATTGAAGACTTGAAGCTAATGTGGGAGACTGGAGTAGAGGTGTATGATGGGTTCAGAGAAGAAAGTTTCACCCTGAGGGCTATGATTTTTGGCACAATTAATGACTTTCCAGCATACGACAATCTATTTGGGTACAGCAACAAAGGTCAGTGTGCATGCCCTATATGTGAAGATAACACTGATTGGATGTGGTTGGAACATGGTAAGAAGAATATCTACCCTGGTCATCGTAAATTTTTGCCATCTACTCATCAGTATCGACTGTTGAAAAAGGCATTCAATGGGAATACCAAAACCCGTAAAGCTCCCATGGCTTTGACGGGTGAACAACTATTTGAAAAGGTGAAAGATTTGAACATTAAATTTGGGAAGCCTTTTGCAGAAGAGCTTGCCAAACGGGGGTGGAAGAAAAAGTCGATTTTCTTTGAGTTGCCATACTGGAAGTCATTATATGTAAGGCACTTCATTGATGTGATGCATGTTGCAAAAAATGTCTTTGAAAGTGTCATTGGTACCTTACTCAATATGCCAGGAAAGACTAAAGATACCATCAACTCGAGGTTGGACTTGCTTAGTATGGGGTTGAGACCAGAATTGGGTTCGATAAAGAAGGGTACACGTACATATCTACCTCCGGCAGCTCATACTCTATCTAAAAAGGAGAAGAACGTGTTTTGTAAGTTTCTTCATGGAGTTAAAGTTATAGAGGGGTACTCTTCAAATGTTATGAACCTTGTATCGATGAAAGACCTCAAGTTAAAGTCTTTAAAGTCCCATGATTGTCATGTTCTAATGGAGAATTTGCTACCCATTGGTATACGATCCATTTTGCCTAAGAAAGTGCGCCAGACCCTAACCAAACTTTGTTTCTTTTTTAAGATGATTTGTAGTAGAGTGATTGACCCTGGAAAGTTGTCATCATTGCAAAGAGAAATTACTGTCACTTTGTGTGAGCTTGGGATGAATTTCCCACCTTCGTTTTTTAACATAATGATTCATCTAATAGTTCATCTGATTAGAGAGACACAATTGTGTGGTCCATGTTACATGAGATGGATGTATCCGTTTGAGCGTTACATGAAGATATTAAAAGGATATGTAAAAAACCGATCACGACCCGAGGGTTGTATTGTTGAGCGCTACATAGTTGAAGAAGCTATTGAGTTCTGCACCGGCTATCTATCTAGTCTTGAATATTCTGTGGGACTGTCAAGGTCTCGTCACTTAGGATGCATTAGTAAAGGGATGTCAGGAACTAAAATAGTTATAGTATCACGGAAAGAACTAGATCAAGCACACTTATATGTTTTGCACAATGATAGTGAGGTTGATTCATATGTTGCCAAGCACATGGACATACTTAAGAGTGATCACCCATATAAGGGTCAAGTTTGGTTAACAAAAGAACACAATCGGAGTTTCATAGTGTGGCTAAAAGAGCACATTGAGTTCGAGTTTGCTATGAATCCTACCTCGATTTCAGAAAGATTGAGATGGTTAGCAAAAGGCCCAAATATACTTGTTTTCTCTTACACCAGCTATCTAATGAACTGGTACACGTTCTATACAAAAAACCATGATGATCAGAGTAAAATGCAAAATAGTGGGGTGACTCTTGTAGCTCAAGCTATGCATACATCAAGTGCCAAAGACAGAAATCCCATATACGCGTATATATGTCATACTTAGGGGTCATTGAACACATATGGGAGTTGGATTACAACATGTTTCAGGAGCCTGTGTTCCGATGTAAGTGGGTTGACAATAATAATGGTTTACAGATTGATCGATGAGTCGGGGTTCATGCGGGTGAATTTCAACAAGTTAGGATATAAAGATGAGCCTTTTATTTTGGCATCCCAAGCTCTACAAGTGTTTTATATCACTGATCCAGTTGATATCAATTGGTCCATTATTTTATTGACAAATAAAAAATTGGTGAATGACATTGATGATCAAGCAACCGATGATGACGGTATTGAGGACGACCCTTTCTTCGGGACATCACTACCAATAGTAGGGGAAAGAGAGGATGTTGTGTATGTTAGAAAGGATCATAGTGATGGAATTACGATTCGTTAAAAACAAAGTACCAAGAAGCGAATTGCAAATAAAATTATATCCAAGAAAAGGAAAAGGTAATATAGACTTACATCAAATGCATTTTTACATAGTTTTCATCTTCTTGACTGGTTATTTATTTTTTTGTTGGTCTTTTGGATAAATATAACAATAACAATGATTATTCATCTTCTTGACCGGTTATTTACATAGTTTTCATCTTCTTGACTGGTTATTTATTTTTCTTGACTGGTTATTTATTTTATTGCAGTTCAGATGGCAGATCATAGTGGGCATGATAGTGGGCATGACAGCGGTCATGAGAGTGATGTTGGAGACTATATCAGGAAGCAGGCTCCCCGTGGAATGACTGTCAAAAAGAATATCATCGGTCGGATAAATAAAGGAAAAGGACCCTTATTAGTAAGTTACTAATTACTAATTAACTTAATTCAATACTTAGTTTTAATTGTTTGTTAACTAATTTACTAATGACATAATGCAGGTCGAGTGGAATTTTAAGGGTCAGCCAATTGGAAGAAATGGCACACAGTTGATTACCTTCGTTGGTAGTAAGGTAAAAACAAATTATACCAATTACAATCACTAATTGGAATGACAGAAAAAATGCCGTTTTGAGGAAACAAAAAGAGGAATTCTGGTTAACAATACAGGTATATAATTTTATATCTCTTTAGTTATCTTATTTAATAATTTTGTAACCATATATATTTATATCATTTTCATTGAATATATGTAAGCAGAAATTTTTTGATGTGGATGAATCTCAAAAAGCCTGGATAATGAAGGAAGCTAGAAAGTTACATCGGCATTTCAGGACTAGTCTAACAAATAAATGGCTGAGAGATCATAGTGGAAACATCAGATGGGAGCCTCCACCACTATATAGTGGATTTATTACAAAGGAGGATAGGGGTATATTTATTAGGAAACGCACCGAAGATCCAGAATTCTTGGTTAGTACTATAATCTATTAAGTTATAACTTAAAATATATTTGAAAATTATATATTATATATTAATGTATACTTATCTCTCTAAATAGAAAGCAAGCCAAGAGAATCGAGAGAGAGCTTCTGGTTGTGAGTACCCTTATAGAGGCGGTGCTAGTGGATATTATCAAATTATTGAAGAAAGATTGGTAAGACACAATAAGCTTGATTTCTTTTCGTTTAATGAATATTTTGATTTATAATTTCTTAACATTTGGTAAATTTAAATATAGTTGGAGGAGAGTGGGAAAGATCGTACTAAAGAAAGTATTCAGCGGCATGTTTTGTGGGTGGAAGCCCGACAAAACAAGGATGGGGAGATTGTGGATCCCAAAACTAAGGAGGTGACTCAGAGAATTGTAAGTATTTCCAAAACTTTTAAAACTTTTATGACCTTTGTAATGTATAATAATTTTATTATACTTTTGTTTGTGAATTAGGAAACCATATCACAGTCTGTGTCATGGAGAGATCATTGATTGCTCTGAAAAGGTAATCCTTTCTCGTTCCTTGGAAAGGGAAGAATACTCGGGTCGTACAAGGGGTTATGGATTTGGCGTTAATCCAACCCACTACCTTGGACCAAAGAAGCAAACTCATGATGAGCATCATGATTGTCAACAAAGTAGAGAATTGCGAGTATTGTATGAAGGTCTGAGGGCTGAACTTAGTGATTTCAAACTGCAATATGGGTTGGTTTTGACGCCTGCGGTACCATCCCCTGCCACAAATAGCGCACGAGATAGCTGTACCATTCCGTCAACTAAGGTATTAATTGTTTTTTTTACAATAAATAAGGAATTAATTATTAAACTCTCTTTCTTATAACATCAAATAATGTCTTTATTATTTTTTGTTTATAATTGATTTAGGACAACAATGAGTGTGAGTGTGAATTGTATATCTGAAACCCACATCAAATGGTTGCAATAGGCTTCATATGTAACCAATTGGGTCCCTTGATGCACAATTTACCCCTACCTCCAGATCATCTTAGAGTCAGAGTTGACTGTGCAATTGTGGGGGATGCACCATTGCCTGTTCCAAATGTCAGTATAGATTTACTGATTGTGCAAGATGCAGTTGGTACCTTTGTGGCATGGCCAACACACCTTGTCGTTGTAAGTGACAATATATTTGTAACTAATTATTATTTTTTGTCATATATTGTGTGTTAACTAAGTAATTATTTTTTTAATATATAGGTACGCAAAAATGTAAAATCTATGGGCAAAAGTGTTGGCAAGGCAAAATCTACTAGCAAGAAAGTGTCTCAGTCCGACCCTTCTACACAAAATTCTCAGCCCGCCCCTCCTCCAAAAGTGACTCAACCCTCCCCTCCTCCAAAAGTGACTCAGCCCTCCCCTTCTCCAATTGTGTCTCAGTCTCAGCCCTCCGCCTCTTCCATTAATGATTATAAGATGATTGGTTATGCCGAAATGCACGCGGAATTCAGGATGACTGAGGCAACCCCGCTTCAATTAGAGATGGATGACCAAATTTTTGGGAATTTAGGTCAAACACTGACGATCACACGTGAGGATATCGATGATGTATGTAAATTGAAGTGGGCAACCAGTACTTCTATTAGAGCATATGTCAGGTACGTATGTAATTTATTATTTGACATCATTGAATTTTTTTTTATTATATCATTAATTTAATTTGTATATATCTCTAATTATAGGTACTTGTACGAGGACATTTTGTTCCCTTCGGAACAGACACAGAGATTTGTGTTCTTGTGTCCGGATAATACACACCTGCGTGAAGTGTCCCCGAAGCTGCGTAATTATGAGACGCTTGTGGAACAAAACAAGACAGAGGTTAAAAATTATATCACTCAACGCTTCTGGGAAGCTCAAAGTACAAGCTTTGATACCATGTTTTTTTGCACCGTGTCTCTTACGGTGAGAGATTTAATCCATTCTTATATAACATGCATTTTTTAAATACTAGTCAATTACTTATTCAAAATTTTATTTTGTAGGCAACATTGGTTTCTGTTAGCAATAAATCCTAAGAAAGATACGGTGTACTTCATTGATTCATTGCATGGTCATTTCAACAACTACCCCGAGTTGATCAAGATATTTAATAGGTGTTTGTATTTCGATCCCTCTGCATATTTGCTTAGTTTTACTTATATACGTATGTATTTCGAATAATATAGTTATATGACATTGTGTTCAGTTGTTTGAAAACATATCGGGGATTGAAACAATCAATGACCAAATGGATACCAATAGATGTAAGTTTGTAATCAATGTTCTTATATATTTAATTACATAATTTTGTGAAAAAAATGTATTAAATTAAATTTAACAATTAACTAATCTTTTGTTTTGTAGTGTCCAAAACCACCCAATAGCAATCATTGTGGATATTGTAATGAAATTTTTGAAGGAAATTATTACCCACAACCAAACGACTATTCCCCGACAGATATCTACTTAGAATTCTTTTTGATTTTGATATAATAGTTAATTCTATTTAACCATTTCAATTCTAATTTTATTTATTTATATAATTTCAGTATTTTCCTGATTGTCGGGTGAGGACATACTCTGATGAGCAGCTACTTGAGCTTAGGGGAGAGAGGTGCCGTTATGTCTCCCGTTTTTTTTTGGATAGAATGTAATACTGTAAGTTGTTAGAGTTTCATTTGGATACATATAGCTAAGCTAGTTTTGGTTCATATTGTAAGTTTAGCTAGTTTTGGATACATATGAATTGGATAATAACTTGTTAGCCAGTTTGTTTTTGTTTATCTTGTTGGGTATATTTGTGCATATTTGTGCATTTGGATATATATATATATATATATATATATATATATATATATATATATATATATATATATATATATATATATATATATATAGCTAGTTTGTTTTGATTCTGGTGTATTGTAATTTGTTGGTTTTACTGAGAAATAGAATTGGAATGAATTGGGAAACAAGTGTTTAATTCATTAACAAGCGCTTGTTTTGATTCTGGTGTATTTGGATATAATTTGATTTGGATACATATAGCTAAGTTAGTTATGTGTGATTTTGCTGGTTTACTTGCTGAGAAATAGAATTCGAAGGAATTTGGAAACGAGGAAAACAACAAAAACAGAAAAAAATAAAAAAAAAATTACACAATGGGCAGCGCTTGTAGGACAAAGCGCTGCTCATTGCCTTAGCGCTTTTAGGAATGGGTAGCGCTAAGTGCTACCCATTCCTAAAAGCGCTAAGGCAATGAGCAGCGCTTTGTCCTACAAGCGCTGCCCATTGGTTAGCGCCTTTTGGGAATGAGCAGCGCTTACGCTAAAAAGCGCTGCTCATTCCCAAAATGCACTAACATGATGAGCAGCGCTTTCCCCAGGAGCGCTACCCATGGCTATCAATGAGCAGCGCTTTTAAAAGCGCTGCCCATTGTTGGAGTGGAATCAGCAGCGCAAAGTTTAGCAGCGCTTTTGAGCGCTGCCCATGGCTAAAAAAAGCGCTGCCCATCCCCAAATCTGTTGTAGTGAGAATGTACTAGTATGTATGCATATATAATTAATGGTGGTATGGTATGTTTCGTAATATATAAATGTGTGTGTGGGCGGTGCTAATAACTTAAAATGTTCTATGGTTTATTAGAGGTAGGTTACTTTTGTATGTTTTGTATTTGTTTGACTTGTGATTAAGGAATGAAAGTTCTTTTTTGCTTTATGAATTTGTAGAGGAGGGTCCCAGTCGTCATAATGAGGAGACTTCTATCTCTAGGGATGCATATGCAATAGGATATGAGAATCCAAATCATTCTGAGATCCGAGAGATGCCCATGCAAATCAACTCGAGTCCTTCGTTGAAATCTAACAAGAAAAAGGGAAAGGTATGTTTTTTCTTTTCTTTGAAAGCATCTATTCAGAATTACCCCGTGAGATTGTCATTTTATAATTTATAATTAATGTCATTTATTTTATGGTTTATTGCATCATATAAAGAGGTGATGTATATTAAAATTACCCAGTGAGATTGTCATTTTTAGAGTTAGTGAGTGTGGGCATTTTAACTCTAAGTCCGAAGCTTACAAGTACCATGCTAGAACATGCATGTTTTTGGGTTCATTGAATCAAATTTTTGGGAAGGGTCTTTTCTTTGTACCCCCACAATTTCATCTTATACCCCCATAAATTCGTTAGTATTAAAATTACAAATCGGAAGTACATAAATGATAGATAAATCTGTTATTATTAATTTTACATAACGAATTTATCTTCAGTTAGATACTTCTGTTTTGTAATTTTATACGAACAGATTTATCTATTATATAGATAAATCCGTGTTTAAAAAAATCAGCAATTTAAAATATAAGCTCTAAAAATAATAAATATGGAATATTAATTACAAAAAACTAGTACCAAAATAAGTATATCAAACGTCAATCTGAATCAGCTGCTGAGTCTACAACGATGGGTGAATGAGAGGGTGGTGGCATTGTTGGACTATAGGATAACCTTAGAGCGGGTGAATAAGGTTATGTGCAAAACTTGAATTCTTTTCGGTTTTCAAAACTTTTACAATGCTTGTTTAAAACAGATGCGGAAACTAAGATTTAAAGCATTAACAGTGTTCGTTTAAATCAAATGCGGAAACTGGGATTTAAACTGTATGATGCACCTAATATGATGCACCTAAGCAGACAGATTAGGCACAGCGTAATATTATGCTATTATCAGAATTCAGGATAGACAGATATGCAACGCAATGATAATAATAGACAAATATAAACTGTAAAGAAAGTAAAGAGAGAGGGATAGAGATACACCAGGATTTTTACGAGGTTCGGGATAAAAGCCCTACGTCCTCGGCCTCAAGCTTTGCAACCTTTGGACTTGCTGATAACCACTATATGATGTAGAATGTTTTACACACAAGCAACTTCAAATAGCAAATCCCAATTTCCCCAAATTGAGAACCCGAGCTCCTCGCTAAGGATTTCACCACCGCTTCAATCTCCCTGATTGGGCGACCCAAGAACACCTCCCAGGATTTCAAACCAACTCAATCTCAACGATTGAGAGACCCAAGAACACTTCCCAGGATTTCAAAGCCACCACTTAGAAAATGAATACAATATGAGATCTACGAACCAATCACTTCAGCAGTATAGTAACAATATAGTAGAGTGAGAGATGATTGGTTTTGAAATGAATAACTTTTATAAAAGATTTGACAATGAAAGCTTTTTTTCTCTTTTCTATTGATTTGAAAATGTATGAACAAGTGAAGAGTAGTGGTATCTTGGATCTGTGGATCCAAGCTCCCTATTTATAGGGAATGTAGAAAATTTGACCGTTGAAATAAAACACACTATGTTGAAATCGATTATGAGCTTTGAAGGTGCAATGTGCATAATCGATCGTTCTCTTAAAAAGGAAACAAATCACAATCGATTCTTTGCTTAAAACAAGGGAGTATGTAATCGATTCTTTGCTCTGAAAATGTTAGGCTCATAATCGATTCCTTGCCTGAATAAAAGGAAAGGTATAATCGATTCCTTGCCTGTGACAATCGATTTTGTGCTTCAAGGAAGCATGCAATCGATTATATTTCTTTCAAAAGGAAGCCAAGAATCGATTATGATCTTTTAAATAAGGAAGGCAATGAATCGATTCTTTTCTTTTAGAAACAACTTGGAAATCGATTGTTCTCTTTTATTTTGCTTTAGAAATCGATTTTAAACAACAATGAGACTATGTGAAAATTGATTGTTCTCTTTTAAAATACTTTCCCATGTTGTGTTCCTTTCACATGCATGCATGCATTTGACTAAAATATTTTTCAAAGGCTTTTAACACAACAATTTTATTTTTAACAACATTTTTTAAAAACATCATCTCTCTTAAAGCTGAAAGGATAGGATCTTACGTTTGAGTCCTATCAAAAGCAGATAAACAATTAGGTCTTCAACTTCATTGTTGATTCTTCTGCAAGCCATTGCACTTTAGTCCCTGCTATTTGATTTAATCCCAGTTCTTTGATTTTTGTCCCTGTACTTTCATTCAACTGCAACCAATAGTAGACGAGATGTAATTTTTTATCATACAAAACAAAGAGCGTTTGTCCTTGGTTCAACAGGCATGATCGGAGCCAAAGAAACCCATAGCTGGAAACGGCCGGTATAAGGATCCAACCATGAAGTAGATTCAGTAGATGTAAAGCGCTGCCATTGAAGACCAATTGGAGGCAATGGACACTCAGGCAAAAACGCAACCTGCACCTAGTGACAGTGGTTCACGTGAAGAATAGAGATGATGCTGCGACTCTTAGTTGATGAATAAGAACCTCTCAAAGGCAAATACGTAAATGTGTTTCCCAAAGATAATTCAACTAGGGCGACATTATATGTGGTAGATATAACGTACCCCATCTCAGGCATGCTCAGCCGCTTGTCCTTCTCCTGCCTCCCAAAACCTCTAACAAATAGTGACTCATTAATAACTGCAAGCCTTTGAACCCCAAATAATTCAGAATATAGATCATAATGTGAGCTTATTTCTTGGATTAGTTCTTGTCGAATTAACGGCCAACTTTCCTCACCAAGACCAAGACCAATAGCAACTGCTCAATAGCCACACTTACCATCCGGTTCCACATCAATAATATCTGCAACATAAGGATGGAAATGGAGAGGAACCCACAGTAATAGCAATTTAGAAGTCCCCTGTTGTGATAATTTCTTTGAAGTCCGCTGTGATAATTTAGGAGAAGTCCCCTGCTGTGATAATTTCTTTGAAGCCCGCTGTGATAATTTAGGAGACGTCCCTGTGACTGTGAGAACCGCTGTGATAATTTATTAGAAGTCCCAGACTCTTGAGTATTTTTCACCATTTCATCCACATGCTCCCAATAAGAAGGATCGCGCTTCACATCATAGAATTTTTGCTTCTTCTTCTTTGGTGCACCCTTTGTTTTAATTTTAGATGGTGGTGGAACCATTGAAGATGTTGGTACTCAACCTCTTCAACCGTCGTGAGTACTCAACCTCGTCAAGTGAATTAATAAGATCGTGCCAAAATGAGATCACTGACTCTTGCCTATCCACGTGCACACACTCTTTAATCTTTGCTTTCACATTCTTAGTTACGTGCCAAACACAGAGCAAATTTATAGAGGACGGAAATACATCATGAATGCCACTCATAAGACCAAGATCCCTGTCAGTCAAGAACACCTCGGGTGATAAACTGTGTATATCGAAACAATCTTTCAACATCTGTAAAGCCCATGTAAATTGAGACTCACACTCATGTGCCAGATATGCAAATGCAACCGAGAAGGTTATCTCGGTTGAAGTGACTCCTACAATCTCCAACAGAGGTATTCTGTATTTGTTGGTCTTGTAAGTGGTGTCGAGAATAAGAACCTTTGGAAACAACCTGAATAATTTAATAGAAGTGGGATGTGCCCACATGATGTCACTAACCACATCTGTCCCATCAACTTTTCTGGTCCAACATAAATACTTCTCAGACTCAATGAATCTCAGCAGCCCCTTCAAAGAAGACCTGTAGCTGTAACGCTGCCTATATAGTTGGGGCATAGAAGTCACATTGCCCGAAAATTTATTCTTCAGAGCATTCAGACAATCTTTTGGGGCAACCCTCAATGCAGTGTGCTCATCAACCATAGCCTTCTCCTCCTTCGTTAAATGGACAAACATTGCGGACCCGGTCGAGGTAGTAAGCAGCTCATGTGTGTGGAGTCCACACCTAACCTTCAAACGCCAACCCCCATCATGAACAGTAAATGTAGCTCTCAACTTAAATGGACAATTGCGCTTCTTTGACCCGATGACTCTAGAATTATTAGTGAACTTCCCATGCTTCTCGCAGACAAAAATAATTTTATCTCTCGTCCCGCTTTTACCTACAGATTTATCAGATCTAAGAATGATAACCACAACTCCAATGCCTCTCCCAACGTCTCTGACCCAACCTACAACATCCTCACGTGTAGGAAATAGCTACAAAATAGACAATTATTAGTTACTTAATTAATTAAATATCTACATACATGTTTTAAAAAAAATAATTAATTAAATATACCGTCTCCGTCGTGAATGACCCTGATGTATCTATCTCGATCGAAACCAACTGTGACTCAGTATCCATATCTGTTTCAGTTTTCAGACAAAAATTAAGGCATAATATAAATAAAATACGAAACGGATTTATTTGATATATATATATATATATATATATATATATATATATATATATATAAATCCGTTTTATTTTTTACAAAACGGATTTATGCATATAAAGATAATTCCGTTTTGTTCCGTTGACGGTATTAAATAACAAAAGTAAGTAGCTCTTTTGAGATACTTCCGTTTTTAAAAAAAAAGTCAATGACGAAAGTATCTTTTTGCGCTTACTTCCGTTTGCCTTCGAATTTAATGTAGAATTAATGATTAACTGATTTACCTCCACTGCAGGTAAATCCGTTGGCTGATAAAGTGGCTCCCACTAGAGAATCTGGGCCAAATTCAATTTTGTGTAATAAATGTGGAGGGTATTTTCGGAATATTCAAATGTGTGTGGTAGATGTTTACGGGGTGGAGGTATAAAAGAAAAAAAAAACCTTTTGGGAATTGCATCTCACACCCCATCCCCCCCCCCCCCCCCCCCCTCAAACCCAAACACTCATTAAACCCCCTAAAATACTCAAACTACCCTTATTAACAAAACCCCTATCCTTTTCTACCCTACACACCCCCCAACCCCACTTCATCTACAACACCCACCTCCACCACCGGACCTCCGTCCATCTCCACCGTTGCCACCACAACACCACCAATAAATAGTCGTCTGGAAACTAAATTTCCGCAAACTCAATTTATTTATATAAAAGTGATTGTTAAAGTTATAAACAAAAATTATTTCTTGATGTAAATTATCAAAATAACCAAAAAAAAAATGGTACCATAAATAATTATTTTTTAAATAAAATCAATACTATTGGTAACATAAATTATTTTTTGAATAAATTTCCGCCTATAAAATTATAATTAAATGCAATTGAAAAATTATTTCTTTTATTTCAGATATCAAAAGTGACATTAATTTTATTTAAAAAATAATTATTTAAAAAGTGACATTGATCTAAGAGTAAGTTACACATGTCTCATTATTTATTAGTAGGAACATGACTCATAATCAGTCTACAATATTTAATACTAACGGAAATACGACGTTAGAGACTAAGATGGTCGGCCGAATACGATTTATAGTGTGTTTGAAATTGTGGTTGCATGGCTCTAATTAAACATGCGGCAAACATTACGCTGCTAGCTTTGAAATGGACGCCGAAGTAAACACGAAAGTAAACGTTGAAGCAAACATACTTTTAGTTTTTTTTTTTTCGGACCATTGCTGGCTACTCACGGAGTGTCCCAATGTTTTCAACGGAAGACTAATCTCGGTTCGTGCTTAGGATCAATTTCGCACTGGCCAACTCCGAGGTTTTCCATTGCAGAAATCGAACCCAAAAGTACGGGGTATACCCCCTGTGTCTTATAGTAGATTAAGTCACTTGGCCAACAAAGATACTTTTAGTTTCAGTTGCTTGCCAACGTCAGAGGGAAAAATGTCCATAATCTAGATTTTTTTATATTTTTATATAGGACATAAGAATCTAAAGAGATATCGTGATAATCAAATTCTTATGATTGTATTTGTATGTTGAGACATGCTTTGAAGATAGACCCTCTCCCGAATACCGAGTTTGGTACTTTAATATCCAATTGTAGGAATTTCCTTGTTAATTTTCCAAGCTTTGAGGTTAGCTTTATTAGGAGACAAACAAATCTTGCTGCTCATAGTCTAGCTCGGGCATCAAGATTATATGATAGTTCCCACATTTTTGACTTTATTCCAACCTGTATTGAGACTATTTTGATTAATGATATGATATAAGTTTATTCTTGTCAAAAAAAAATGTTGAGACATTCTAGAATGTGAAATGCGAATAGGTGTTCCTATACAATACAGTTATCGGAAAGTTGAGGGGTAGGATGAGAAAGAGGTGTAAAAAAACAACCCCTCTTCTAGGCGGTGATTTTGTATGGTTTGAACTTGACTCAAGCAGGACCGCCAGATTATCCGGCCTATCATGCAAAATCATCCTTATATTGTTTTGTGATGAATCCATATCGCATGTTTGTTTCTAATGTTAAACTGTGTATTTTACATGAAGACTTTAATGAACAACAGTAAAGTTTCAGCAAAATTTGTGAATCTAGTTTTTGTGTAGTGGTTATGCTGATTTTCTTTGTGTTTATGTGCACAGGAACTAGATCGAGTTGTAGAACAAGTGTGCAGGCAAGTGGTGAAGTTTGGAGCGATTTAAGGCAGGTGACACTGCAGCAAAATTCTCGCAACACCAGCCGGTCTCATTTTGCGCTAAACTTCCACTGGTGGAAGTTGCCACAAAATAGTAGCAGTTACGTTTTTCACTGGATGTCCACTAGTGGAAGTTGCCTTTAAAAACTGTCTGTTTTCCTATCAGCAGAGTAAAGGACGGGAAGGACAACTTGCTCTTCTATTCAATCCAAGGTTGAAATTGTTTCCTGGAAAGTTAAAGTCTCGGTGGTCGGGTCCGTTTGAAATCAAAAAATTCCCCCCTATGGTGCAATTGAAATGAAGGACCCAGGTTTAGATAGGAGTTTCAAGGTGAATGGACAACGCCTCAAGCACTATTTTGGTGGTACCTTTGAGAGCTCAAAAGAGTCCATTAATTTGATCACCATTTGAAGGACCAATCAACCGTCAAGCTAGTGACGTTAAAGAAGCGATTGATGGGAGGCAAACCATGCGAGGGAGTGTTCTCTCTCCTCTCCTTTATTTCCAGGTCTGATCTTTATCTTTGTTACTGATTTGTTGAACTGTCTTTACACTGGCACTTGTTCTATTTCCGAAACAAACTTTGCCCATGGCATGTGATGTAAAAGTTGTACTACTCCAAAGGTTTTGATCTTGTTTCTTATTTGTGCTGAGGAGTGCACCTTCATGGATAAATTTTATTGGATAGTGATTTTCAATGACCCTGTGATGTTATGCTCTGGAAATTTCTATGAACCAGTTTAAATGGAACTGATCATGCATCTTGTTGTTCTAAATCCCTTGGATGAAAACCCTTAGAGGAATGTTTTGTGACATTTGATTACTTGATTCATTGTGCTTAATGCCCTATCATAATTAACCTATGAGTGATTGAGCCTAACCGTTAATTTTATTCTTGAGTATTTCCATTGCTTGTGACACTCTTCAGAACTTGACTTAGTTCTTGACTACTTTTGCATTGCTTATACTCACAAACACGTGATTGAGGACTTTCTGTTTTTTTTGGCAGCTAGAGCTTTAAAAGGCCTACCCTTTATTTTTGACCTTTGCATAGCCCATTTGACCCTTAGACCTTTTTTTTTTTTAAGAATTACCCTCATTACAAGTCATTATTTGAAAAACCAAGTGTTCCACTTGTTTGGAATTGAGGGGTACCTATAGTCACTATTGAATTTAAAACTCAAAAATTAAGTTTGGGGTTGCTTGAAGACAAGCAATTGTTCAAGTTTAGGATGGTATACCAAAAGTATTATATTCTTTGGAAAATATATTATTTTCTTTCAAAAAAAAGAACAAAAACAAAATGAAAAAAAAATTAAATCAAATCATATAGAATAAATAACAAACCCCATTTTGTTATGTGGGAAGTTCTTTGAAGAAGTTGGTAAGCGTAGGAAATGTTCAAAAGTGAAAATGGCATCTCTCAATTCCAATTAAGAAAGCCTAGTTTCCAAAATTTATCCTCTCTTACCCAAGCCCCATTACAACCTTTAATAAGTCCCCATGATGTGTGTGGTATCTGCGTGTAATTGTTTGCCGCAGAATTAAGTCAAACCTATGGTAGTGTGTTGCTTGTGATGTGATTGAGTGTCTTACCTTGCAAACACTTGTATGAGAAAGAAACACTTGTAGGTGAGGAACTTCAGTGCAATTGAGCACAATTGATGATTCTATGATCTGTTGCTTGAGATTCTAATTTGGGAATTTTGAATTGCTGATTTTAGGATATAAGAATGCATGTTAGGTCACTCATTGACAACTGTGAAAAGCCAATGGATTTTGAGCTAGGTATGGTTGTGGATATTGGAGTCACATCTAGTAATCTTAATCCAACCCTTGTTTTGCATTGAGTGTGCTTAAGGACAAGTAAATATTTAAGTTTGAGGTTGTGATGAATTCATATCACATGCTTGTTTTTAATGTTAAAAAGTGTGTTTTACATGAAGATTTTAATGAACAACAATAAAGTGTGAGCAAAATTTGTGAATCTAGTTTTTGTGCAGTGGTTATGCTGGTTTTCTTTGTGTTTATGTGCACAGGAACTAGATCGAGTTGTAGAACAAGTGTGCAGGCAAGTGGTGAAGTTTGGAGCAATTTAAGGCAGGTTACACTGCAGCAAAATTCTGGCAGCACCAGACGGTCTCATTTTGCACTAAACTTCCAATGGTGGAAGTTGCACTTAAAATAGCAGCATTTACGTTTTGCAGTGGATTTCCAACAATGGAAGTTGCCTTTCAAAATTGTTTGTTTTTCTATCAACAGAGTTGTGCAGCAGAGTAAAGGACGGGACTCACAGAGGTTTTCTTTATTCGGAAATAGATAAACCATATTTTTAGAGGGTATTTTTTGTCTTTTTACAAGAGAAAGTTGCCCTGATTGTTGGGCTACATAAAGGCATTATGATATATAGGTACTAGAAAATACAATTCCTCATGACTCAATTAGAACTATGAAAGAGTGTATTAATGGTGAGAAACAGATAATTATAGTGAAAGTAAACGATAACAGGCACTTCGAGAGGCCTAACTCTCCGAAAAGGCTCTAGGTCTATTCTCAATTCTTGCTTAAAATGATTCTAATCCCCACCCCCCAACTTCTATTTATAACCTCCAGTACTTCACTAACTCACACACTTTCCCTCCACTTTGCCACATAAGCAAGTGGTTACAACCAACTCTCATTTCCCTCCCCTTACACTTAATTTATTTATTTAATATCCTATCACATTAGAAAATCTGAAAAGGGAACTTTTACACTCTTAGAAACCCTAGAATTCAAAAGCACTCTCTCCATTTCATCTCTATTGATGATTCAAAGCTTGGAAACAAGATTTGGAGCTTCAAATGAGTTTATCTTCTCCATTAAGTTGTAATTTTTGTTTTCCCTCTTCTTTTACTATGTGTAGCTAAACCTCATTTTGTTAGGGATGAATGAAAAGTGAGGAAACACCATTTTCTTGATGCAAAAATGAGTCCCTTTCATCAGTAATCAAGGCTCTAGGCACTCCAAGTGAAAAAATATTTTTCTTCAAGAAACTCATTACAACTTGCGCATCATTTGTTTGAGCGGCTATTGCTTCCACCCACAAACTAGTGGGCAAGTGGAAGTGTCTAACCGGCAAATCAAGCAAATCCTTGGGAAGACCGTGAATGCGTCAAGAAAAAATTGGTTAATAAAGCTTGATGATGCACTATGGGCATACCAGACTGCTTTCAAGACTCCAATTGGTATGTCCCCTTACCAAATTGTGTATGACAATGTTTGCCATTTACCACTTGAATTGGAGCACAGAACACTATGGGCCACAAAATATTTGAATTTTGATTTAGCCAAAGCAGGTGAGTGTAGAATTTTTCAATTCCATGAGCTAGAAGAATTTAGGACTTTTGCCTATGAAAATGCCAAAATCTACCAAGAAAAAACAAAAAAAATGGTAGGATCAGAAAATTCAAAAGAAAGAATCCCGGGAAAGACAACTTGCTCTTCTATTCAATCCAAGGTTAAAATTGTTTCCTGGAAATTTGAAGTCTCGGTGGCCGGGTCCGTTTGAAATCAAAAAAATCGTCCCCTGTGGTGCAATTGAACTGAAGGGCCCAGGTTCAGATAGGAGTTGCAAGGTGAATGGACAACACCTCAAGCATTATTTTGGTGGTACCTTTGAGCGCTCAAAAGAGTCCATTAATTTGAACACCATTTGAAGGACCAATCAACCGTCAAGCTAATGACGTTAAAGAAGCGCTTCATGGGAGGCAACCCATGCGAGGGAGTGTTCTCTCTCCTCTCCTTTATTTCCATGTCTGGTATTTATCTTTGTTACTATTTTGTTGAACTGTCTTTACACTGGCACTTGTTTTGTTTCCGAAACAAACTTTGCTCATGGCATGTGATTCAAACTTTGCTCATGATGTATATCTTCTTAAAATAATGTATTCGTACCGGTGTGAACACCCAATTTTTACCGTTAAGTTCTTCTTTTCTTCGCGAGAATTCCAAAATATCGTTCTATGCATCTTGGTGGTTTTAATCGACTTTCGCGTGTCATTTTAGGTTTATTGCTGATTTTCGCTTTTTATCAATCTTATTATCATTAGTAGAACTTGTTTTCAGAAAAACTCAATTAAAAAAATCTGTTTTAGAATTAAATATTATTATCAATATTAATTTGTTTTTTTACACATTAAAAATAAAAAATAATAATAATTAAAAACGAAAATTAAATAAAAATAAAAAATACAAAGAATTATAAAAATAATAGTGTGCTACTCTAGTGTGTGGTCAAGATTCCCTTTTCTTTCTAAATCTCTAGCTTGCTTTTTTTTCACTAAGTTGCGCTGCACATCTACAACATCTCCATCTCTCTACTCAATCTCATGTC
The DNA here is from genome assembly GCA_039519185.1 of Astragalus membranaceus. Classification (NCBI taxonomy): domain Eukaryota; kingdom Viridiplantae; phylum Streptophyta; class Magnoliopsida; order Fabales; family Fabaceae; genus Astragalus; species Astragalus membranaceus. The sequence continues at coordinate 47,531,231 of CM076850.1, forward strand.
TAGCATCCAGCCTCCAGCCTGTTACACAGCAGAGAAAGTCAAATAAGACAGCTCATATGCCTAAATCGTGAATGAGGCAGAAGCTCGAGAGAAGAAAATTGTGCTCACAGCACTTTATACATCAAAGCATGAAAACTTGGACAAATACAATCAGAGTTGCTGAGATGAAATTGACTCCACAAACACATAACCCTATACAAGTTCATCTATAAATCCAACTCAGAATTAAGGGGAGAAAAACGGGGGAGGCACCGGAACAACAAAAAGAGAAAAGAAAAAATCAATTAGCAAAACACAACAACACAGACAGAGAAAGCAAACAGGGAATAAAAAAGAAAGGGGGGGGAGAAGAACACAATGAAAAAAGAGAGAGCAATAGAGAGTTTTCTCCTTCACTCACCATTATCATAAACTCTTCACCCAACAAACACCACCCTCTGTCGCCGGACACCGCCGCGGCCAACCACCCCTCCTACGCCCCCCCCAGCCTCCCCCAACGGCCACCACCGTACCTCCCAACACCACCAACAGCCACCACCCTCCACCAAACGGCCAGCCTCCCCCAACAGCCACCACCGTACCTCCCAACACCGCCAACAGCCACCACCCTCCACCAAACGGCCAGCCCCCCTCCCCCCAACAGCCACCACCGTACCTCCCAACACCACCAACACCACCACCCACCACCACCGCGCCTCCCAACACCACCACCCACCATCACCATAACCACTGAACGCCCACAGCCACCGCCATAACCACCACCGAACGCCCTTCTCCTCCACCATCGTCTCCACCGTCGCAAACCACTCCACCATCCCTCTCCCATTGCCTCTCTCTCTCACCACGGTCTCTCTCTTTTCTCTGTCACCAAAAAACCACCACCAACATCATTCTTCTCTCTTCATTCCGGTCAACTCCGATGACCTTTTGGGACAACGAACCACGTACTCTTCATCCTCTCCTCCTCCTCTATCATTCTATCAAAATAGATTTTCGAAAGGAGACACCTTGAAAAACGCCCAACAAACTTTTTTCAGGAAGAACTACGTGACTCTTGAGTTCCTCATTGCACCCGTCAAGTCAAAATTAAGTTTTCTTAAATTGGTCCCTATTTTATTTATTTCTAAATAATTCTTTTTTTTTACTTAATTGTGGGGGTAAACAAACAGCTCGTAATTTAATATTACTTGCACAATCGGATTTAGGGTAACTGTCTTAGGACAGATGCACTAGGGGTGCAGTGGGATTAAGTTTCCGCCCTTCCCTATGCATAATCGACTCCCGAACTCAATCTGGTATACGCAGACCAATAACTTCTAGTTAGGTTTTTCTCAATTTTTCCTATTAAATAAATTGGGTGGCGACTCTTAAAATAATCAATTTTTGAGCCGTCTACGTCGGGATCACGGTCACCGACAGATGGCGACTTCATTGGGGATAGTGAGAGTCAAGCGTGGTATGTTTGGTTGTGCAGTGATTATAAGGTACGTGTATTTGTTTTCCCCTCTTTACTTTTATTTATTTCTTTAGTTTCTTTTCGTATATCTTTATTTTATGCTTGATATAAACCCTAGGGTAGAAGACTATTATTTTCTGTATATGTCTTTGTTTGTTTTGTAGCTAGGGGGTATATTTAACATTTTGCTCCTACACACGCTCCACTATCACACTTCTGCACACATGTGAGAATAGTCCTATACCTGGACTAGAGCATACCCTAATTTAGAACGAGACCGCGTAGTGGTGGCATACTAGATGTACGTCCTGTTGGGTGGTCACGAAAGTCTCACCTAGAGTTTGGTCCCTTTTGATGATGCTATCACTTCTAATAACTTGCCTATTGTCGCGATTAGAACTCTTAATTGGGGTCGTTGGCTCTAGGAACCTTATTTAGGACTCTATAGAGCTACCTTTGAGAGGTTCACTTAATAGAAAAAGCCTTAGATCTATTCCCAAAGGGACCCCTCTAGGACATAAAGGAGCTTAATACTTTCGCATTCAAGCAAACACTAATACAATTTCCTTCCCATTTTTGAAAAAAAAAAACCAAAAATCACATTTTAATCCTGCAACCATATCTCCTGCATTCTTATTTTCTTTGCATGTCATAAAAAAAATATATAGACAAACTCATGTTGCATTCATTTCAAAGACTGTCGGGAAATTATAAAACCTTTTTTCTATACAGAAGAAGTGGATGAAAGTGAAAAACATGCAAGTCAGACAACCCGAATCATACTTTTTTCTTCAAATAGAAAGCTTTCAATTCCCCGACGCGGTGAATAAAACCATACATTCGCATATTCATTCATTCATTCATTCATTCATATTTTGAAAAAAAAACAGAGCAAAAGGCAAGTGTTCGTCAACACTCATGCGTCTGTTTTCCCTTTTCCAAAAAAACAACGAACAAAAATATTCAAAATCATGTCAAGCATCATGTATTCTTTCCTTTCCATGCATAAAAAAAATCACTACGAGTGTCATGCATTTTATTTCCTCTCACAAAAGAGAGTAATTTTTAGTCATATAACATGAGCATCTCAACATGCATTTCCATTCATTCATAATCATTCACAAAAATCATCATCAAATAATATAGGCATTTCATCAATTGCAACATCATGAAATGCATGTAAAAAACATAGCATTCACACACCTTTTCACTCATCCTAAAAAAAACTGTTGTTTCATTAAATCATCCATACGCCATTTCATCCACACATTATTTATACACCGTTTCAATATGCATCATTTCAAAAATTATGTCATCATTTTTGCATCATTCAAAGATACGTATTTAGCATTTCATTCTGATACATGAAAGAGGCTCTGCATCGGTCACGTGTTGCATTGCCTCCAAAAATTATTTAGAATACCTGACCTTTCCAAGTGATCATTCATACACGCATTTCATGCATTTGCTTCTGCATTTTCGTCATTCATCACCATGTGTTCCTTCATACATTAGGCCACAAAGAGAGCTTTGTCTCTTATCCTTAATTTTCGTTGAACTTTTTTTCCTTTCAAAAAAAATAATATAAAAATCTCTAAATTTGTATAGAACTGCATTACATGCATAAAAGATCATGTTGCATTCTAAAAAAAAAAAATCTTTGCATATATTCAAATGAATATATGCAAAGACATCATAAAAATCTCTAAGTTAATGCATAGCATGACATCATAAGAATTCTCAATATTTCATTTTTCTTTGTCTATACATAAAAATTGCTGCTGCATATTGTACATACTTACATGAGTAAATAGAATTGCATTGCATTTCAAGCATTCAAGACCATGTTGTATTCTAAAAATTGTGCATACTTTCATGAGCAAATAAAAATCCCATTGTCATTTATTTATAGTCTGTTTGTTTAAAAAAAAAAGTTGCATGCCTAGAAAAAAGTTCAAAACTCTTTTAAGTTATCTTCAGAGCATTTTATTAAACAATAAAGCTAATTTTAAAACTTCTACAATGAAAATAGATTTTCTAAAATATTGATATTTATTGAAATAATTATTTATAACACAAAATAATCAAAACAAGAAATAATTAGAAGAAATTAAAATGCAACTAGCTAGTAATATATTATAAATTAATTTACAAACTGAAGGTACACTAAAATATCACAATAATTACTATGACATATATACACATAAAATTATCCGAAAATAATAGGAAATAGAAATTGGGGTGTTATACTAGGGATGTCGGTAGCTAGGTAAACCTGGGTGAAGCCTGTGTTAGGGAAGTCATGAGGTGTGGGGGGATCTGTTGTTTACCTAATGCTTGTTGCAAAATAGAAGGAACATGGCTAGACCTTTTGAGTTAGTTGTAGTTGAGTTGTTTCTGGAACCTCTCTTCCTTTGATACTCTTTCCAGATACTAACAACACAGTTCTAGCAGCAGGCACACCAATACTATGGATTTCTATCAAAGTCTTCACTTTCATGCCCTATCATACATCACTTAGTCCATCAATCCATTTCCTTTGATCAATTTCTATCGATGTTGTTTCCTAAAATAAACCTATGTTATGATCAAACCAAATTTTAGATAATAAGAAGGTTGGAATTTTGAAAAACTTTGAATAATAATTAGAAGACAAGATCACACAGATGATTAGAGCTATCTCAATCTCAATTGTCCTGAAGTATATCGTTAAACTAGAGTGAAATCACTACTAATTATTGATCACTAGCATGAAAGGGTTATAATGTTTAACATGGAATTCAACGTGCAACAACAATAGAATCAGAACAATACAAATAGGCACATACTTCGTACAACCCTCCTCTATTCATTGGACACCCCAAAACTAGCGAGAAGACCAAAATGCCCTTAATGAAACGCATGCTTCCCTTTTTTTTCTAGGATTACGATGGTTCGGAAGTTTACTACTGAACCTGTTCGGAACTCAACTCCCGAGTGTTGTATCTTGACAGACACCCCCTCCAATATAGATTTTACCAAGTTCGGACCTTACGAACCGAACCGGTTCGAACCTAAAGTATCGAACCACTGTAAAATATGGCAGATATTTATGTCGTTCAACGGCTCAGATTCCACCGTCCATTATCATCAACGGCCTAAAATCAGTCAAAAAAGCAGTAATACGTGTCAGAAAAATGAGTGGCTGATATTTCTTTTGGAAATTGTGCCACAACGGATAGAATTTCAACGGTTTTGATCAATTAAAATCAACGGCTCACGTTCGACCACACCTATTATAAATAGGTTCTCACATTTCACTAAGTTTCACAAACACTCTACCCACATTTCTGCTTCATCATCTCTGCTTTATCACAAACACCCTACCCCCACCCGTTGAAATGGAATGGCAGTTGTGCCTAACCCAGTACTCAACTGACAAATTCCTAACCGTCCTTTATCACCGTGGAAATGTCACCAACAGGGAAGATGGTGTGTATTTTCAATGTCGCAATCCTATCTTCTGTAGGTTGAATAAGAATATAACATTCACCTAGTTGAAGGAAAAGGCATAGAGGAAGGTTCGCCAAGATGGAAAGTGTTGTAAAGACGTAGGTCGTTTACGTTACCGCAAGCACAATTGTGGAGATGACGGGGCTATTCGTTATTCAGCTATGGAGATCCGGAGCGACGATGACGTTCGCACCATGATGGAAGCCCATGCTAATGTTCCAATGGGGCGTAGTATCTTGGAGCTATATGTCGAAACAATACGCACTCCGGACGAGATCATTTATCTTTTGCAATAAGGACGTCCCAAATAATCGTCATTTTCGTTATTGTTTCGTTATGTTTCTTTGTATTGTTTTATTTGTCGTTCTTGTTTCGTTGTGTTCCAAAAAATTGAAATAACGATTGAATGTTTCGTTTTGTATTTTTGCTATATTTTTATTCAATTCAAATAAGGATAAAGATTGAATTGAATGTTAAACAACACTTATTCTGTAGAAATAAAACATTCCAAATAAAATAACAAAAATTTGTCAATTAAAATAAACCAGCTCTAACAGCTCTACTTCAGTTGTCATCTTCATCAAATGACGGTCCACTGACTGAGACTTCTGTTTCTTCATTGTCATTAACGTCATCACCGAAGACATAATTTGCAAGGAATGCCCGATAATCCAAATCAGTCGAGTCTGATGCATGTGAGTCATCGTCTTCTTCTTCATGCAATATTCTGACAACATTGAAACTGCCATCCTGAATATACGTAATTGAAACTTCAACACTGTCCACATCCACGTATGCACTGCAGATAGCATGTGTATCAGTTGTCATATTATAGGTGCGTCTATTGACAACAGCAGGAAAGACATGGCCATTATCAACTTGTAGGACAACATTGCGAGGCAATGTGTTGCCAATCTGCCGAAAAACATTTTGTGGAATATTGATGCGAGTCTGCAATTCAATATAAATCATATCATTATAAATATTACGCTTAGAACTAATAAATATATTGACTATTTCGAATACTTACGTTAGTTTGTTGGATAACAGTCACGAATTCCATATCTGAAAAATTAAACAAAACTGGCATTCAGAGTGTTGGAAACCAAAAGTTGGGAAGGTTCGGACCTTAAGTAACGAAGGTCCGAACCGGTCGGAACTTTGAGTTGGAAACGGTTAGGTTTCAAACTACCGAGTACACGGGTTCGGAAATATAGAGTTTCAGGAAAAAAACCAAAAACGAAACGAAATGGGAAGATTTCCATACTTGTTTGATTGCAGATTTCTAGAATAACACCAACAGAAACGAAAGGGGAAGTGAACCAATATGGATTTGGAAGTGAGTGAGAGAGGAAGAGATAGATTGATAGGGAGAAGTGGGAGAAATTGGGTTTAGGGTTGGAAAGGGGAGTGAGAGAGAGAGAGAGAGAGAGAGGAGGGTGAAGATATGGGGTCTAATAAAAGAGGGATTTTCGGGATATTGGGGGGTTGGGCATGTCCACCGAGTAGGGGGGTTGTACGAAGTATGGGCCTACAAATAAGTTTCATTCTTTCCTTGAACTCAACTTCCCTAGCGCATGAAGTTTAGCCCAAGTTGAAAATGAAATAAAATATTCAACTTTGAGCTGGAAATAGGCTACGTCAAGTCGGGTTTTGTAAAGCATGAAATTTAGCCTAAGTTGAAAATGTTAGACTCGAGTCTAGCCCGTTATATGCCATAGGTCAATTTTTGAGGTTTGACTTTTTGAAAGCCTAGCAAGGCCTGAAGGCTTATTTCACGATTTTTGTACGAAAACCTACGTCGACCTTTAAGTGGTGTAGGCTTTTGTAAATAGAACAATAAACTAATAAGTCAACGAGATTAAGTTCAAATTTGAGATATGAGAAACTCTTTTAGAGAATTGTTTTCATAAGATATCGTATTTAAATTTTACTTTATAACAATGCCTTTTTTTTATAAGCAAAAATTCATTGATGGGGCACTAGGAGTGCTCAAACCCAAACAATATAATGTTACAAATTGTTTAGGATTTGTAGTGGATTAGACCACCACATTGAAATAGATAAAGATGAATTACATTTCAATCTATAAACACTCCAACTCCAAGTTAAGCTCTTGATACGAGTAATCGTGGATTCAACATTCGCCTCCTCATCTTTGAAAATAGCACTGTTCCTAGCGAGCCAAATACTCCAACAAGTGGTTTACCATAACATGTGCTTTGTGCCCTTTGATTTTTTCCCTTTACACAAGATAGAACAGCTGAAAAACAAATCCTCCATGTTCATTGACACATCAAGCTCAACACCAGAGGCGGATCCACATAGAGTTGAGGGGGTTCAGTTGAACCCCCTGGAAAAAAACAATTCTGCTTACCACCCTATAGAAATATATTTTTGACCCACCTGAATATTTTAAATTGCACCAATAGCCCAAAGTTTGCACCCATTTGCACCAAAGACCCAAATTTCACTTACCCAAAACACAACACCTTTTCATCGTTTCAGTCTCTCACGCATAGCTCTCTCTCTCTCAAGCATAGCTCTCTCTCTGATTCACCGTTCACGCACAGCTCTCTCTCAGTCGCAGCTCTCTCTCTCACCCGGCTGGCTTCTCGTTCTCTGTTCTCTCTCTCTCTCTCTCTCTCTCTCTCTCTCTCTCTCTCTCTCTCTCTCACGCACAGCTCTCTGCGACTCTGCCTCTCTCTCACAGGTTAGATTTCTTCTCTGATTCTTTGAGAAGCTTTAATTAGTTGTTTGATTCTTTGATTAGTTATTTGATTCTTGGATTGAAATTAATTTTTGATTTGGGGAAAATTGAAAACCCTAATTGTTTAATTTCTAATTTGGGGAAAATTGGTAACCCTAATTGGTAATTAGTTTAATTGGTATATTGTTTAATTGCTTAATTTCTAAATTCTGATTAGTATTGGTAACATGTTTAATTGAAATTGTTTTGGTAATTAGTTTAATCCGTACCATTGTTAATTAGTATTAGCTTAATTCTAGTTTGTGTTAATAGTGTGTTTGAACAAGGTCATCAAATGGATAAACTTATAATAAAGAGACCAAGGTCATCAATTGATGAATGTGGATCAAGCTCACAACAACAACAACAAAAAGAGCCGCATGTTGAAGTTAATTTAGATGAGTTGCCATCGGATCCTGGATTGCGAAGAAAAATTGCGACATATCATCCTAACGATCAAGATAAGATACGGAGAGCGTATTTGCAAAAAGGGCCATGTCAACCTAAGAATCACAACTTTCCACAAAGAAGTATTGGAGGCGCAAAGAGAATATTTTCTCCGACATTGTTCACTGAATTTGGAAATTGGATAGAGTACAGCATTGAAAAAATTTGACACGTAGAGGACAATTATGAAATGTATAATTTATTTATTTCAATATATTATAGTTGTTTTTAATTATATTTTTAGCAAATTGTGTATTTAAAAAATTTGATACCCCTGACCCCGGGGGTCCTGGGTCCGCCACTGCTCGACACCAAGCCAAGTGCTAACTCCTCCCCAAACCGAACCTGCAAAAGAACAAGACCTAAACAAATGATGGGTTGTCTCGCTGAATTGCTGACAGAGAGGGCAGCGAGCATCATCATCGGAATTAAACACGTTCCTTCGTAGCAATTGAGCACGCACGGGGAGAGAATCCAACAATAATCGCCAGCCAAAAATTATCACCTTCGAAAGGAACGATTAATTTCCAAAGATCTGCAGTAACACATTGTTGTTGTTGTCCCGTGTCGATTGGCTGGTTTTGCACCGAGGAAATAAGCTGAACACAGAACGATTTAACCGAGTAAACTTTCGAAGGATCATGTGGCCAAATACATGCATCCTTCTTCTCTCTAAACGGCGACACAGGAAGCAAAATGCTGCTTAAAATATCACCTTCCGCTGCTGTAACGGGATCACTAAAATGCAGCCAATCATTGTTCCACCGCCAGCTCTCCCCAAACCAATAACCCAATTCAGCCACTGTAACGTTCTGCTGTCCGCACCCTTAGAAAAGTAAGGGAAACACCTTAAAAAGGGGCTCGATGCCTAGCCATTAGTCCTTCCAAAAATTAATTAAGGAGCCATCGCCCAACCCTCTTCTAATACACCAAGCAAATCTATTCGACTCAACAACCTTAGCATCCAAAGAAATCAAATCCCTCCACCAAATTGAACCCAAATTTCTATGCACTTGGCCTTCCATCGAGTCATAGACGAAAGATGTAGCAAAATCACCGTACCTATGAAGTAGCAAGCGACTCCAACACACACTAGGTTCCGTCAACGATCGCCACTTCCATTTGGACAAAAGAGCTATGTTGAATAATTCAAGATTTTTGATCCCTAAGCCTCCCTCCTTCTTTGGCTTGCAAACTGTGTCCCAAGCCACCCAATACATTCCATGCTCTCCCTCCTTGATACCCCAAAGAAAATCTCTTTGAATTCTTATCCTCTTCTTTATTACCGCCTTCGGTGCTTTGTAGAAAGAAAACATGTACAATGGAATGCTATTCAAAACGGAATTAATTAAAGTTACCCGACCACCTATAGAAAGAAGACGACCCTTCCACGTTGACAACCTCTTTCTTAAAGCCCCAAGAACCGAGCTCCAAGTTGACTCCCTCCGGGGATTAGCACCAATAGGAATGCCCAAGAACTTGAAAGGAACAGATTCTGATCTACAAAAGAGAAATGCGCTTGCTCTCTCCAAGAAGCCATCCGGAGTGTTGATACCAATAAGCCTGCTCTTATGAAAGTTTACCTTCAATCCCGACACCAACTCAAACGACCTCAAGATAGCTTTGATGCTCCAAATATTATCCCATGTGGGCTTACCCAACAACATCGTGTCATCCACAAATTGCAAAATGGAAAAGCGCAACTCATCATTCAACGCAAAGTCTTGGAAGACGCCTATCTCCACCGCTTTGTGCATCAAAGCCGTCAATCCTTCAGCGACAATAAGAAAAAAAAGGGTGATAAAGGATCCCCTTGCCTCAAACCACGGTGGACTTTAAAATCTTGAGTTGGACTTCTGTTCACTAAAACCGACATAGAACTAGTGCATACACATGATTTCATCCAAGACATCCATCGCAGAGGAAAACCCATTCTATGTAACATATAGAGAAGAAAATCCCACGATATCGAATCATAAGCTTTCTCAAAATCAACTTTAAACAACAAGTATTCTTCCTTGCCGCGCTTTGCATAGTCCACCAACTCGTTAACTATCACCACCCCGTCTAGAATTTGTCGACCCCAATAAAAGCTGATTGTTGAGGCGATATAATACTAGGCAACACTTTTTTGATCCTACTAGCCAACACCTTCGCCAATATTTTGTATAAACACCCTATCAAACAAATTGGCCTAAATTCCCCTAATCCTTGAGGGTTGTCATTCTTCGGCACCAAAGCTATAAAGGATGCTGAGATCGCCTTAGGGATAAAACAATTATCGTAGAATTCATTGAAAAACCCACCACATCAACTTTCACCAAATTCCAACATAGCTTTATGAAATTAAGATTGTAACCGTCCGGTCCCGGGCTCTTATCACCATCACAATCCCACACTCCCATCCTTATTTCTTCCTCGCTAAACGGTTGGATCAAAAAATCAGAGTCGGATGTTGAAAGTTTGTTAAAATTAAGACCACCCAAAGTTGGCCGCTTATGACGAACCTCCGAGAAGCACTTCTCAAAGTGGTTTTTGACATAAAGCTTCACCTCTTCAACATCCTCCACAAGCTCCCCTATCTCTCTAAGAATCACTACATTACACCTTCTTCTTCTATCCCTAATTAAAGAGTGGAAGTATTTAGAATTCATGTCTCCTTCCTTTATCCACCTAGCTCTAGATTTTTGAGAAAGGATGGATTCTTTCACATGAATTTCGTGCCATAGCTCGGCTGACACTTCTTTTCTATTCATCACCACCCCTCCATCCCACCCTTCGCAAAGGATGTCATCTAGAGAATTCAAATCCCGAACCAGAGCTTCAATGTTCAAGTCAATTTTGCCAAAAACCTCTTTATTCCATCCTCTAATACTTCTTCTCAATAACTTCAATTTTTCTTTGATGACATTAGCTTTGTGACCTGAAATATTGTAGCTATTCCAACACCGTTGAACAAAAGGCAAAAAAATCAGCATGCTCCAACCACACATTAAGAATGCGAAAAGGCTTAGGACCACAATCTGAACATGACCGCAGGAGCCAGATGGGCGAATGATTAGAAATATCTCTGTTACCAATCCACCGACCTGTGATCCCCCACTCAATTATAAGCCCATCGGAAAGCAAAAACTTGTCCAATCTACTCATAGAGAAACCATCAGAACAAAACCACGAGAACTTTTTTCTTGATACCGGAACATCCACAAGATCCATATCCCCAATAAAACTATTAAAGTCATCCATCTCAACACCTGAAGACTCCCCACTTCTACCCTTCCTCTCAGAAGAACAAGAAACTGCATTAAAGTCGCCAACAATGCACCATTCTCCTCCCCCTAGTCTTTGCTTGGCAGCTAGCAACTCTACCCACACCCTTCGTTTCCCTACTATGGAGCAAGGAGCATAAATATTAACCACATGCACAACTTTATCTCGGATGGAAGCACTGACACCAAGGAACCCGGAACCAGAGAAATGTGACGAAACTGTGCAAGCCCCTTCTAACCAAGTACATAAGATTCCTCCTGATAATCCACGCGAAGGTTGATGAATCCACTGAAAAGGACGATGTCCCCAGAGCATGCCTATCTCATTCTCAACCATCATCCCCCTCTTTGTTTCCTGAATACAGACAAAATCGAAAGACCGAGAAATTATAAGCGACGCCAATTGACGACGTTTTCTTTAACATCCGCAAAATAATTAATAGAATTATTTGGGTGTTAACCCAATTAAATTAATTTAGTACTTCACTGGTAAATTTACCGAGTGCTAAAATTATTTATTGGTTGTCATCGGATCATTAACCGGATAATACGGATCAAGGAAGTTTCGGAATTGAAATAGGAGATTTAGATCAATATGGTAATTGGACCACGTTACCAATTATATATTAATAAATATATATATGTATGCGTGTAAGTGGGTGAGGAGAAAAGAAAGAATTAAATTAAGAAAGAAAGGAAAGAAAGAGGAGGCGAGAAACAGAGAAGGAAAGGAGAGAAAAGAGAAAGAAAGGGTGAGGAGGAAGAAGAGGAAAAAGGGAAGGTTTCGGTTCGTCAAAACGACTTCCTTCCAACACGAAAAATGCTCAGCGTTACTTCCTCTTCGTTTTGGTACCAAAATCTTCATCATCAACTCACTCTCCTCAAATCCACCATTTTCGAATTTGAGGGGAAAAATTGAGGTTTTGATGGTTGAAGCTCAAGGATAGCTCGGGATGGTGGTTGGCGCGAACCCAAGGATGATGGATCGTTGATTGGAAGTGAGTTGGGTGATTTGGGGTTGAAAATCAAATAGAGGGTTTTGTGTGAATAGTGCTTCAAGAGGAGGAAGATGATGAATAGTATCCATGGAGAATCTCGGGGAATTCGGCATTTCGGTCAAAAAGAGGTTTCGCGATCGAGTGGAAAGCTTTGGAAGCGGATTGGGTGTCGCCGGAGCGGGGAGCGTTCGTGTGACTACTCGGTGATTTCGGCTCGATCGTGGATCACGCGTCAAGGGTGAGTTCTACTCACGCTTAGGATTTTTGTTTTTCGAATTAATTGATTAATGTTTTATCGCTTTCGCTGGACTGGAATATTTCTTGATACTGTCTGATTCGAGTTAGGAATTGATCGGAGCGAGTCTCGGGTTGAGTCGTGTTGAAATGGAATTTTTAGTGATTTAATTTCGGAAGATTTTGAGTCAAAAACCATTATTTTTAAATATTTCGAATTTTGATGAAAATCGAATGTGTTGAGTCTTTGATTGGATTGGTTGATCGAGTGAGGACGTTGGATATGTTTTTGAACTATTTTGGTGTTAGGACTGGACTGGAACAGGTATCGGAATTGGTCGGAACGACGAAAATTTGCGAAAACGGGATAAAATACAATGCTGTCAAAAGCGCACGACCCGTGCGTCCCAGGCGCACGGACCGTGCGTGTCATTCTGTTTTGTTTTCAAAAATGCATTACAGGGAGCACGACCCGTGCGTGTGGGAGCACGAACCGTGCGCCGTGTTCTGTCCAAATTTCCAAACTTGCCCGAAACGATCCCGATCGATTCCAATCCTCTCCTAATCCTTTCCTAACCCTTCCATAATGATATTAGGCTTATAATGCCATGATTTTGGGTATGTTTCAAAAGGGTTTTATGAAATCCTTTTGGAATTGAAATTGTTTCGAAAAGCCGAACCATAGTACGCGTGTGCGGATATATTTTATTAATAATAAAGCGGACGATGAGTCCTACGTGGTATGGTATAACTGACGCGTGATGGTTATTACTTATTCGTCTAAACCGGTCTACGATTCACGATATATATATTATATCGACTATAGGAAACGGCCCAATGCGGGTATTGTGTTCAGTTATCGGTCCAATGTAAATGAACTAAATGTTCATGTGTCTGTAGATATATTTATTATATCGAGTTGGGTGACGACCCATGTTGACATACTAGGAGGGGCAGTCATGATCCCCTACCCTAGGCTCTGTGCCATTAGGAAACACTATTGGTTATGGGGTTCACCGGGATTAGCAGTGCGTGCAGTCGGTGTTATGTTAAAAAGTTCTGTGTCACGTTCACCGAGATTAGCAGTGCGTGCAGTCGGTGGTACGTAAAATGGTTTCGTGTCGCGTTCACCGGGATTAGCAGTGCGTGCAGTCGGTGGTACGTAAATGGTCTTTGTGGTACGGTTCACCGGGATTAGCAGTGCGTGCAGTCGGTGTCCTACCAAGTTAGAATTCTATCACACGGTTCACCGGGATTAGCAGTGTGTGCAGTCGGTGTCGTGTTAAGTTTAACAAAATTTCATAATTGAACCGAGAGTGTTAGTAGGGGTCTCGGTAGAACTCACTGAGATTGTATCTCATTGTTTATATGTTGTGGTTTTTCAGATCAACAGGGAAAGTAGAGATCCAAGAGGCACGAGTAGGTGGTACTCGGATGGCTGCTGAAGACTTAGCTTTTATGCTAAAGTTGTGTTTTCCCTTGTTATCTATGTATCACGGCATTATGGCTTTAACTGTTGTAAAAGTTATGTATTTATTTTCGCTTTCTTGTGCGATATTGAACACAGTATTTCACTGATGGTTTATGGTCTTATTTATGTTTAAGACTGTCCTATTGTTATTCGGTGAAAATTTTATAGTGGTGTTCAGTTTTTAAACAGGAAATATATCTCTGATGAGTTAGGTTTGGTACACTTGGGTATTTTTACTCGATAAAAAATACCGGGGTGTTACAGTTGGTATCAGAGCAGTTCGACTTAGTCGGACTTAGTTTGGGGTTGAGTCGATTCCTTGTTAGTGCTTTTTGTAATTACACTTGTGATGCTAAGAGACATTGAGCCTGATCAACTTAATACTTAGTGCATCATAAGCGGAATTATGACTGGATGATCAAGATGCAATCCTCGACCACAATCGGAATCTTCAACCGGTGCATCCTCAGGAAAGGTGACATGACGGTGGGAGAATACACCGCTAAGTTTGAGGAGTTGTCTCAGTTTTACCAAGTGGTAAAGTAAGCTTCGGATGACGAACGGAGAATGCAAAATATAAGACGGGCATAAGTGCTTTTATGATTTATGGTCTCAGTTCTTATACTGCTACAAATTATGTTGCCCTGGTGCAATCATCCTATGTCGCCGAGGATGATCTCATAGGAAATATGGGAAAGGAAAGAAGGTAGTTGAAATATCAACTCCGACTGCAAAGTCCTAAGATAATTTCATCAAAGGAAAAGCAGATGCAATTCTTTGATTCTTCAAAGGTCAGAAGATGTTCTAACTGGGGAAAGCCTCACAGCGGTGATTGCAAGCGAAGATCTAATCGGTGCTATTATAGAAATGTAGAGGGTCACTATGGTAAAGAGTGCCCGTAAGGAAAAGTTCCAAGGAGTCACAAGCAGCTCTAAGGCAAGGACGAGTCAACATTCCGGATGTTTAGGCAGTTACGACTGCAGACAATCTACTGAGGAGTATGAGATCAGTTTTCAATAACTCGATCAGTATATTATATGATTCGGGTGCAACCTATTGCTGTATATCCCGATCGCATGTGAATCGGTTGGGATTAGCCTTATCATCGCTATCCGGGCCGGTAACTATTTTAACTGCTGCTAAGGGTCGTGTCCAGACATAATCTTTGTGTAGAATTGTCTACTTGTCATAGGAGGCAGGAATTTCGTTGTAGAATTTATTGTTTGCCTATGAGAAGGGTGGACACCATTTTGGGTATGAATTGGATGACTGCAATCATGTTGCAATCGACTGTGTTAATCAACTGTCAGTTCCTCTTCAGAATCAGTTGAATTGTCTAAGACAAATTCGGAAGCGGTTACCTAGTTCACCTTAGACGGTCAACCTTCATTCCAAGGTGCGGAAGCACATGTTAGTATGTTATCTGCATCCACTGAAACTAGTTTAGATTTGGCGAACATTCAGGTTGTGAATGACTTTCTGGATGTTTTCACGATGAAGTTTCTTCCGAACCTCCAGAGCTAGAGGTAGAATTTACGGCAGAATTGATTCCTGGCACGGGATCAATATCTATTGTTTCTTATTGAAGGTTTCTTGAGAATTAAAGGAAATGGAGTCTCAACTTGAAAAGTCGATGTTAAAGAAATTTATTCGACTGAGTGCTTCTCTAGGGAGTGCTCTGGTGTGATTAGTCAAAAGGAAATATAGTGGCATTAGATTGTACATCGGTTATCGACAACTTAACAAAGTGACGATCAGGAATAAATATCCCTTACCAAGAATAGACGATTTGCTTGAGCAATTGAGGTGCTGCAGTGTTTCTAAAATTGATCTGAGGTCAGGACATCATCAAATAAAAGTTAGAGCCTTAGATATTCCGAAGACAGCTTTCCGTACTAGGTATGGACATTATGTGTGGGTAGTGATGCCCTTCGGTTTGACTAATGCTCCAGCGGTATTCATGGATTACCTGAATCGAGTTTTTCCTCAATTACCTAGATCAATTCGTAGTCGTTTTTATTGATGGTATCTCGATGTGCTCGAAGACCATTGAGGAGCATGTCCGACATCTCCGCATTGTTCGGAAAGTACTCCGAGAAAATAAGTTGTACTTGAAACCCTCGGAATGTGATTTTTAGGTGTCAGAGGTAAAATCTTTGGGACATGTGATTTCCCAAGTCGGGAGTTTCTGTAGATCCCAGTAAGGTGGAAGCTGTATTGAACTGGGAACGACCAACGTCAGTCATAGAGATCAGAAGTTTTTGGGTCTAGCCGGTTACTATAAGAGATTTGTTCAAGGGTTCTCACAGTTAGCTTTCTACTTACTCGGTTAACTCGTAAGGGTCATCCGTTTACGTGGGATGTCGATTGTGAAGAATGTTTTCAAGAGTCGAAAGATTTTGACTTCTACTCCGATCCTGATTCTTCCGGATTCGTCATTGGAATTTTAAATTTTCGATGACGCTTCAGGGAAGGGTTTAGGATGTATTCTAATGCAAAAATCAACAAGTGGTAGCTTAGGCGTCCAGACAATTAAGGTCTCGTGAAGAGAATTATCCAACTCATGAATTGGAGTTAATACCTATTGTGTATGCACTGAAGTTTTGAAGACATTACCTGTATGGGTCTCGTTTCGAAGTCTCTAGTGGTCACAAGGGTTTAAGGTATCTGTTTGATCAGAAAGAACTGAATAGCAGGAAGAGAAGTGTGTAGAATTTCTGAAGGATTATGACTTCGGATTGAAGTATCATCCAGGAAATTCCAATGTTGTAGCTGATGCGAGTAGTAGGAAATCGCTCCACACGCCAGAATTATGATGCATTAGATGGAATTATTAAAGTCTGAAAGAGACTTAAATCCGAATTCAAGATCAAGGAGGAACCTGTTAGTGTTGAGCCATATGAGGATCTCTAGTTCCCTAAGGGATTCTATACGCTTAGCACAGGAAGTTGATGTGAAGCCACAATCACAAAAGGTATTTCCAGATTTCACCATGGATAGTGATAGAGTCAGTTGTTTCAACGGTATAATCTGTGCGCCCGATGATGAGAACAATAAAAGGCAAGTGTTAGAGGAAGCACACCGAAGTTTATATTCTGTTCCAGGGTGTACAGAATATAAAGCAGAGGTATTAGTTGTTAACCTCTCCTTTGTGAAGGTTAACAATGAGATAGTATTATGAGATTCAGTTTGACAAGTCGAACGTGAATACGAATATGTAAATGAGGTAACTGCTGACTGTTTTCACGTTGCGAATAACCATCAAAGGATTAATTGATGGATCTGCTTATAAGTGACAGAAATTTTAGAAGTGAAGCTTGGCGTGCGGTGTAATAGTTTTGAAAAATCGTTTTTGTGAAAACCCGCATGCTAAAGTTAATTTTGGGAACGAATTAAGAGGCTAATAGAATATGATTGAGGAGGAAAATCCTAGGAGGATTACTTAGGTTGAGGGGAAGCTCTCAACGCTATTGACTAATTCGGAAAGGAGCTCTGAGTTCTGTTTGATAGTTGTTGGAGAACAACTGAGGTGATTTCCATTACGTTCAATTTATTTGATGTCCCCGTGGTTTATTTCTACGTTTAAGATAAACGTTTCTGGTAAATCCTCATTTCATCTTCTTTCGAGAAGTATTATCTCGAAATCTTGGGGGCGAGTCAAGAAGTGTCACAAGTGACTTTTTCGTCACATTGTCGGTATGTACGAGAACCGTTAAGGATATTAGAAGATTTGTTGAGAAAGTGTTTACACCTTTCGAGGAAATCGTGTTTCTTTTTACGTCTACCGAGGAGTACTTTGATTTGGATTAATCAAAGTTGGGGAGTAAGTGAGGAATGAAGCTTAGGAAATGTTTTCGAACGCGGTTCCGAGCCTATGTAGGCGAAAGAGGAGTTTCTCGTGTTGATTCGTAACAAGAGAGTTCGTATCAAGGTAGTAGTGGATCATACTTGGAGATTGATGTGCCAACTTTGGAAAGATTTTCTACACTCATTTCGTTAATTCAAGAATGTTTTCTAGCAAATTTGGACCTTTCTGAGAATGTCGATTCTCGGATAGTCGGATAAAAGACTTGACGAAATTTTGAGGACAAAATTCTTTTAAGTTGGGGAGAATGTAACATCCGCAAAATAATTAATAGAATTATTTGGGTGTTAACCCAATTAAATTAATTTAGTACTTGACTGGTAAATTTACCGAGTGCTAAAATTATTTATTGGTTGTCATCGGATCATTAACCGGATAATACGGATCAAGGAAGTTTCGGAATCGAAATAGGAGATTTAGATCAATATGGTAATTGGACCACGTTACCAATTATATATTAATAAATATATATATATATATATATATATATATATATATATATATATATATATGTATGCGTGTAAGTGGGTGAGGAGAAAAGAAAGAATTAAATTAAGAAAGAAAGGAAAGAAAGAGGAGGCGAGAAACAGAGAAGGAAATGAGAGAAAAGAGAAAGAAAGGGTGAGGAGGAAGAAGAGGAAAAAGGGAAGGTTTCGGTTCGTCAAAACGACTTCCTTCCAACACGAAAAATGCTCAGCGTTACTTCCTCTTCGTTTTGGTACCAAAATCTTCATCATCAACTCACTCTCCTCAAATCCACCATTTTCGAATTTGAGGGGAAAAATTGAGGTTTTGATGGTTGAAGCTCAAGGATAGCTCGGGATGGTGGTTGGCGCGAACCCAAGGATGATGGATCGTTGATTGGAAGCGAGTTGGGTGATTTGGGGTTGAAAATCAAATAGAGGGTTTTGTGTGAATAGTGCTTCAAGAGGAGGAAGATGATGAATAGTATCCATGGAGAATCTCGGGGAATTCGGCATTTCGGTCAAAAAGAGGTTTCGCGATCGAGTGGAAAGCTTTGGAAGCGGATTGGGTGTCGCCGGAGCGGGGAGCGTTCGTGTGACTACTCGGTGATTTCGGCTCGATCGTGGATCACGCGTCAAGGGTGAGTTCTACTCACGCTTAGGATTTTTGTTTTTCGAATTAATTGATTAATGTTTTATCGCTTTCGCTGGACTGGAATATTTCTTGATACTGTCTGATTCGAGTTAGGAATTGATCGGAGCGAGTCTCGGGTTGAGTCGTGTTGAAATGGAATTTTTAGTGATTTAATTTCGGAAGATTTTGAGTCAAAAACCATTATTTTTAAATATTTCGAGTTTTGATGAAAATCGACTGTGTTGAGTCTTTGATTGGATTGGTTGATCGAGTGAGGACGTTGGATATGTTTTTGAACTATTTTGGTGTTAGGACTGGACTGGAACAGGTATCAGAATTGGTCGGAACGACGAAAATTTGCGAAAACGGGATAAAATACAATGTTGTCAAAAGCGCACGACCCGTGCGTCCCAGGCGCACGGACCGTGCGTGTCATTCTGTTTTGTTTTCAAAAATGCATTACAGGGAGCACGACCCGTGCGTGTGGGAGCACGAACCGTGCGCCGTGTTCTGTCCAAATTTCCAAACTTGCCCGAAACGATCCCGATCGATTCCAATCCTCTCCTAATCCTTTCCTAACCCTTCCATAATGATATTAGGCTTATAATGCCATGATTTTGGGTATGTTTCAAAAGGGTTTTATGAAATACTTTTGGAATTGAAATTGTTTCGAAAAGCCGAACCATAGTACGCGTGTGCAGATATATTTTATTAATAATAAAGCGGACGATGAGTCCTACGTGGTATGGTATAACTGACGCGTGATGGTTATTACTTATTCGTCTAAACCGGTCTACGATTCACGATATATATATTATATCGACTATAGGAAACGGCCCAATGCGGGTATTGTGTTCAGTTATCGGTCCAATGTAAATGAACTAAATGTTCATGTGTCTGTAGATATATTTATTATATCGAGTTGGGTGACGACCCATGTTGACATACTAGGAGGGGCAGTCATGATCCCCTACCCTAGGCTCTGTGCCATTAGGAAACACTATTGGTTATGGGGTTCACCGGGATTAGCAGTGCGTGCAGTCGGTGTTATGTTAAAAAGTTCTGTGTCACGTTCACCGGGATTAGCAGTGCGTGCAGTCGGTGGTACGTAAAATGGTTTCGTGTCGCGTTCACCGGGATTAGCAGTGCGTGCAGTCGGTGGTACGTAAATGGTCTTTGTGGTACGGTTCACCGGGATTAGCAGTGCGTGCAGTCGGTGTCCTACCAAATTAGAATTCTATCACACGGTTCACCGGGATTAGCAGTGTGTGCAGTCGGTGTCGTGTTAAGTTTAACAAAATTTCATAATTGAACCGAGAGTGTTAGTAGGGGTCTCGGTAGAACTCACTGAGATTGTATCTCATTGTTTATATGTTGTGGTTTTTCAGATCAACAGGGAAAGTAGAGATCCAAGAGGCACGAGTAGGTGGTACTCGGATGGCTGCTGAAGACTTAGCTTTTATGCTAAAGTTGTGTTTTCCCTTGTTATCTATGTATCACGGCATTATGGCTTTAACTGTTGTAAAAGTTATGTATTTATTTCCGCTTTCTTGTGCGATATTGAACACTGTATTTCACTGATGGTTTATGGTCTTATTTATGTTTAAGACTGTCCTATTATTATTCGGTGAAAATTTTATAGTGGTGTTCAGTATTTAAACAGGAAATATATCTCTGATGAGTTAGGTTTGGTACACTTGGGTATTTTTACTCGATAAAAATACCGGGGTGTTACATTTTCCACGGTCGCCCCACCCTCTAATGTTTAAAGATAGCAAATTCATGTAGTCCTGATGTTGTTCGCCCTTTTACTGCTCTTTGCTTCATCTCTTCGCTCACCATCTTCAATCAAATCAATGTACCTTTCATCTTGCAATTTTCCTTCAACACCAAGTCGCTTAGCCATTTCCCAACCTCTCCTAGCAACTGCCTTTCCTTGAAGGGCCCAAAACTTATTGTTACATAGCGCAATATCTCCACTAGAGATGGATCCTCCACATAACATTGTACCAGCTGAAAACAAAGATGACGGATTAATGCTGACTTCCTGAGAAGGTTTCTCCACCTGTTCCTCCCGGATAGAACACAATGAGACCTCTGTTAGCTCTCTAGAAGCTTTCTTTAACTTACCCGACTTTGGCTTCCTTTTGTCTCCAATCCGTAAATATTTCCTTTCTTTTTTGGACCTAGCGAGATCCATTTTGGGTGAACCGAGTCTGTTTGGAATTGAAGGGAGATCTATGGCATTACCACCAATGACTGGGCTCGGGTTACCCTCCTGTTGGGCCCGGCCAAGATGATGGGTTGTGAATGGCCCATTTACTTCATCACATCCACGAAAGGAATGAGGTAAAGGGAAAGACTCCTCCACAAAGCTTTCAGCCGAAGACAATGGAGATTCACCAATTAATGATTGTTTACCGCCTTGCTCCATCATTTATTCTCATTAATTGCCAAGTTTGAATTATTGGCCCCAAATTCCTTAACCGTCCTCCTAGAATCTCGCACGGCATTAAGGAATACATTTAATTCGTCTTCACCATCCTCTTCGTCGCCGTTATCACCATTGTTGCCTGAAAATCCATGATCGGAAAACTCCTCCTCAGAGCTCGACGAATTATCATCAAATCGTCATCCATTCTTCCCTTTCCGCACCATTGAAGCGGGCCGCTTGATAACTCATATTTAGATGTGTTATTTATGCTCTTATCACTTAAATCAACATAAGTTCTCAAGTAATATTTGTGCTTTATTAGGTAAATATTAGTTATTTAGAGGAAAGAAGGGTTAGGAGCTTGTTTGTTATCATTTGACACATTTGGTGCCTTTTGAGTATATTGATGTTTTGCTTGAGTGCTGCAGCGGTAGACGTTGTGGGTAAGCGCTACAGCGCTATGGACGGTTGGCCACTTGGATATTTATGAAGCCAATTGCTACTTGATGAGTCACTATTCTGATCTTCTTCTTCTCAGCCTGGCATTGAAGCCTCCAAGTGGGATGAAAAGGACACTTGGCGCCTCCTAATTGAAGCTTAAGTGATAGTTGGTGATGAGTTTCATCATTGCCCTTTTTGTAAAGCCACGTTATGAGATGTGGATAATATCTATCTCACTTCTTCTTCCTCACACCATGGATTTCGAAATAAGGAGAGTTACTTGGAGAAAAACTACTTGACACCCAGTATTCCTCCATTAATCCTCCATTCTTAAAGCTTTTATTTTTAGTTTATTTTTCTTCATCTCACCTACGGTTTGCTCACGCTATAGCATCATCCATCGTGTATGACTTGGGATTGTTAGAGTGCATCTTTTGTAACCATTCTTCTCTTGCTCACATACGGTAACATAATCTTTTCAGTTTATGTTGTTTTGATGAAGCTGGTTATGAGCTAAACTTTTGTGGTTGGATTGTTCTCATGTTTGTAATGAACCTTGAGTAAAGTTTATGTAATGTTATGACGTTTGCGTTTTATTTCTTGTGTCATAATGCTTTCAAACTTGTTTTGGGAATGATCAACTAAAATAAGTAGATTCATAGGTACAGACATGGTCTATGAATAAGAACTCAAGGAATAATATGAATGAAAGGTTATTTAAAGACATTTAGATAACTTGTACTTAACCCTAGACATAGGGGAGTAATAGTTCATAAGGTAAAAGCTGTATGTTCTTCATTATACAGGGGTGAACTTATTTAGAGCCTAGACATAGGAGTCTTGTAACAAAACCCTGACGACAGTGACTGAAAGGCACGCTTCCATACCGCTACAGCGCTTAACGCTACAGCGTCTTACGCTATAGCGCTTTACTCTTGGGAATTTATATAACATATGAACTATCCAACTCTCTTTATTACTTCTTGAATTTCTTACTGTTTTCATAACAACTTATTATGTTCACACTTAAAAACTTGTTATTTTTATTTGTTTTCTCACTAGCTTAACTACTAACTTAAATATAGAAGTAAACTCAATAATCTCCGTGGGAACGATCTTTACTTATCATTGTATTACTTGTTGCGATTGTGTATACTTGCACATCTACTTTTCGCACAACACCGCTCCAATCTTCTACTACTTTGATGGAATAAGGAATATTGTTAATGACCGCCTTCACTGATCTATTCACCATCTTCGTCGACTGAGTCCGCACCAATAGCCTAGCTACGTCTAGCGACTTCTTTCTTTCAGTTTTCTTGTATTCACAAACAAAATTTCCCACATAGGCAGTGAGCTTGGCGAAGAAGGACGAATTCCAAGTGTGAACCGGAATACCATAACACCTGAGCCAAGTGACCCTCTCTGGGTCCACATCCGTTGGTTTCCATGGACGAATCCATTTGAAACATTGATAGAGCCAATCCCGCGCCTCTTCTATGAAGTCATTGAAATCACCTTCTTCCGAATCACCCTTCAGAAGGACTAAATTAGAACCCATCAGAGTAGTCTTGATTGCAAACACTCCCTGCTGTGCCAATTCATCCTGAATGTAATAAGATGTGCCAATTCATCAGAGTAGTCTTGATCATGTATCAAATTCGCACACCAAATCTTCGACCCCATCCTTCTGTTGTGCGAAAAGGTGATGTGCAAGTATACACAATCGCAACAAGTAATATAATGATATGTAAAGTTCGTTCCCACAGGGATTGGAATTAATCTAAGAAGTTTAAGTGATTAGAAGCTTAGTGAAAAGAATTAAGTAACAAGTAAAGGTAAAGAGTTGTAAACATTATAAGTTGTGATAAAACAGTATTAAGTTTGAAGTAATTAAAGGTGAGTTGGATAGCTCAATAGTTATGTAAATTCCCAAGAGTAATGTTCAAATAATATTTAGACGCTGTAACGTTAAGCGCTGTAGCGCTTGAGAATCCGTAGACGCTGTAGCGCTTTGGTGGCGTGCCTTTCAGTCACTTTCGTCAGGGTTATGTTACAAGACTCCTATGTCTAGGCTCTAAATAAGTTTTACCCCTGTATATTAAGCTCTTACAACATTTGCCTTATGAACTATTACTCCCCTATGTCTAGAGTTAAGTAGTGCTTCCTTTAAATGTCTTTAAAGGGTTTTCATTCATATCATTCCTTGAGTTCTCTTTGTGAACCATGTCTGTACCCACAAAGTTACCTTGTTTTCGTTGATCATTCCCAAACCAAGATTGAAAGTATTATGACACAAGGAATAAAACACAAACATCATAATATTATACAAAAGTTACTCAAGGTTTATTACATACCAAGAACAATCCAACTACAACAAAGTTAGCTCATCACAAGTTCCATCAACATAATACAACTAGAGAGTATGTATTACCGCATGAAGACAAGAGAAGAGTGGTTGCAAAAGATACACTCCAATGATCCCAAGTAGCATACAAGAGATGAAGTTGAGGCGTGAGCAAAACCTTGGATGAAGACTAGAAAAACTATGCTAAAAAATAAAAGCTTAAAGGTAGTATATCAATGGAGAAAAGCTACTATGTCATGTGTAGTTCTTTTTCCAAGTTGTCACTACTTTTCTACGTATGTTACTCTCTAGTGAAGCAATCTTTTTTAATCTAATTATTAACTAAGTCTTAATAGAATAATAATATCACATGATGATCATAAGACTTAGATATTATCCTTAAAGTACTTTACAAAAAGTGCTAACGATGGAATACAACAACTATCACATGGGTTCCATTTAGGAGGCGCCAAGTGTAAATTAGCATCCACTTGAAAGTCAAAATATCCAGCTGAGAGGAAGAGATAAGGGTGGTGACTCATCATGTCCTCAAGTGGCCACACAAATATCTCAATGGTCAGCCGTCATATAACGCTATAGCGTCTCCTTGATAGCATACCGCTGCAGCGCTAAAGCAAAGCATCAAACATATTCACAAAGGCATTTGATGATGCCTATGGTTTAAGGAATTGATTCATAACCTATATTTATTCTAATATTCATATATTCACATATTTAAGCACTAGAATTACTTGAGAAGTAAGCTTGACTTAAGTATTAGGAGCATAAATAACCTATATAAAATAGGGTTATCACACCCCCAAACTTAAACCATTGCTTGTCCCCAAGTAATGACACTTGAACAAGACAAAATGCTCATAAAACTAGCTGCAGCTTTTAAATTAAACAGAATTTATGCATAAGCTAATTCTTATCGTTTTCCCACATCATTATGGTCCACAATTCAAATAGAATCATTACTGCTCAGTTGTGGTGTGTGATATCAAAGCTTAACTTAGTTCCTAGTTAATTTCAGAATTCCTCTAAGGTTTGGGAAGAATGGATTTCTTTTGGGTTGGGCAAAGAATTTTTTCAAAAAGAAGAGTGGAATAACAATTTAACACAAGATCTGAGGGGCTTCAAAGCACAGCAAAGGGCTTTAATTAGGCATTTTTCAGAATATTGGTCAGTGCATAAACTTTTTGTTCTGGTGATCAAAATGCTATAGCGCTTCAAAGTCCGTAGACGCTGTAGCGCTAGATTTTAATAATCAAAACTAGATGCTATCTTCATTACTGAGCTCCTTATTTGCATTTTCTTTTCATGCTTTTTGGAACAGCTCAGCAATTTATTTAAGATATTTTGCAACTTTTTTCAAGACCACATTCATTTTTATTTTTATTTTTTTTTATTTTGCAAAGACCAATTTATCATCTTTTGTTCCTAGCCTTAACATAACCGATGCTCCCTCAAACTTAGCTTTTAAAACAACTCTCAATTTTTAATAAAAACTTGACTAACCCTTGGTTATCCAAAACTTAACTTTATCCTTAGATTACTCCTAGCTAACTAGGTTCTTCACTAAGCTTGGATTTTGTGTAAAAGCAGCAATAAAACTATTTCATTGTTTACACAAGGCTGCCTTACTCAAAAATTCTTATTTACTTTAGCTTTTGCTTACTAAAAAATTTAAAACATGCAGCTAATCATACTTCCTATTCAAACATACAAAATATACAACACATGCAAAACATGGCATAATTATAATTAATTATACTTAATATTTAAAAACATAATTGTACTTAATTTAAAACATTATTAACCATAAGGTCCTCCCCCAGAAATTAAATTTGGCAGTGTCCTCACTGCTTGCTTGACAAGAAAAGGGAGAGGCCTTAGAACAACAAAAAAAAAACAAAGTTCAAAGTACATAACCGGCATAAGAAGCCAACAAATCTTGCCTTATTAGGCCTTCTTGAGCCTCTTACTGGCTCTTGAAGGGGCTGGGGCTCCTTTTGCTGCCTTTTTCTTCTTTGGCTGAGGTGGAGTAGTCTTTTCAGCCGCTACAGCGGTTGGTGGCGCTGTAGCGCTTGCTTCCTATACTGCTGCCGCTGCAGCGTCTGATTCCTGCACTTCTTCTTCCTCTTCTGTTTGCTCTGGCTCCTGTTCTTGCTCTTTTTCTTCCAGCACTGGCTCTGTTTCATCCTGCAAATTCACTAGCTCCTCAGCAGCCTCCTTCTCAGTTTCCTCCTCTGTCAGAATTGCCTCAGGCATTGCGTCACTAGGTACTGCAGACATAGTTGCTGCAGCATCTACTGGCTGAACACCTTCTTCTGGGTGCTCAGCCAGTTTGACACCTGGGTTTCTTCTTGCCTTGGTGTATGACTGATAGACTTTCTTAGGTTGTTCAGTTGGGTTTTCTTTTGTGATTGGGTGTTTTGGTTCAGGCTTCTTTGGTGTGATTTGCTTGGCAGGTGTTTTCTTGGGTGTTAGTTTAGTTGGTTCAGGGATGGAGGTGGGGGTTGATGGTGGATTAGATGATTTGGCAGGGGGGGTTTTTGGTTTCTTTGGGCTTGGGGTTGGATCACACTGTATTTCTTCTGCTTGCTCATCTTCTTCACTCTCAGATTCTTCTTCAGTATCACTCTCCTCTCCTGATGATTCTTCATCATCCTGTTTTCCATCTCTTTCATGACTGCAATTGTTTCTTCTTCATCTTCCTCACTTATGTTTTCAATATCATCATAATCCAAAATTTCCTCCTCTACCACAGCTTTTTGCACTTTCTTTGCTGGGCTAGGCTTTGTGTTCTTTGCTGGGCTAGTGACAGCTTTTTTCTTTTTTGTTCTAACTCCCTTTTTCTCTGGTTTTTCAACTGTCTCTTTCTCCAGTAGCCAATCAGGGAATTGAGGAGGGGGAATGGATGTTTTTCCTTTGGATATCTGGGCATACATTGCTTTTTCCCAGTCAAATTTTTCCTTTACAAATTTGCAGAGGACCTGCTGCTTCAGCTCTAAGCGTTGTAGCGCTGCAGAGTCAGTAGACGCTGCAGCGGCAGGTCTCTGCTTAACTTTGAAAATGCAAGGAAATGCCCCAAGAGGGGATCTTCTTTCTTCTTTCATTTCAACCTCTACATCAGCTTCCAAACACAACTCAGTAATTAAACAAGGAAAATATAAATTACCTCCCTTTTTAACTCTGCACTTCTCTATCTCCCTTGCTATCAATCTTCCCACGTCTATCTTTTTCTCCAGCCATTATTGCATCAATGACGATGAGTCTTTCTTTTTCCACAAATGTTGTGTGAGATGTAGGCAGCAGGGAGTGTTTGATGAAACTACACCACAGATTGGCTTCTTCACACAGATAGGCTTTTTTAATTTTGTATTCAGCCCCAAATTTATCCCATGTTGATCCTTCCACACAAATCCTTCTTCTAACAACTTCCATCTCTTCATCTCCCCAATTCAGAACTTTAGTTTCCAACGCCTTTCCGTGATAGCCCAGATGGAAAATATCATTAATTGTTCTGGAGTTGAAATTTACAGTTTCACCTCTTACCAGTGAATGTGTTTGAGGCTTTCCTTCTTTAGGCTCTTCAATGCCAGAGTAGAACTCCCGTACCAAAGACGTCATGTAGTCCTTTCGATGCTTAATGAAGCTCTCCCATCCCAGCGCTGTGACAGCGGTTAAGAAAGCTTCAGGAGCACTGTCTGTCTTGAATCCCCTCTCAGCTATGAAGTCCATCTTCCAAAACCTCTGAGGATCTGGATTTGCCTTGCCCATGGTGGTTTTGATAGGATTTGAGGGTTCTGGTTTCCTAGTGGCTCCCTTGCCAAATCGTTTTAGGGCAGCTTGCTTTTTAGTCATGGTTGGTTAAGAGCTTGCGTATTTGTTTCTGGGTGTTTTGGGAAATGTGGGTGTGTGTTGGGACGAAGGAAGAAGAAGGAATGAAGGTTATGAGTGGTGAGTGGTAACGGTTGAGAGGAGTTTCAGAGAGCAAGGAAAGAGAAAGAAAAAGAAAATGGTAGCGTGGGGAGTTGTGGATATTAAAGTGACGGTTTGTGAGTGAAGTGGGAGAGAGAAAAAGAAACTGTTGATTTGACAATTGCAGGTGAATAGGTGCACGTGCAGGTCAGGCTAGGGATGAGGGCACAGTGCCAGCTCACCCTGAGGAAGATCTTTTTATTTTTTTGTTTGACCACACCCAGCCTTGATTTAACACAACCGCTACAGCGCTCTTGTAATAAGCAACCGCTTCAGCGTTTATCCTAATTTCCTGCATAGAAAATAAACATAACAATTTTGTTAGAATCCTTGGGGTGCCTCCCAAGAGCGCTTGCTTTAAAGTCTGCAGCCAGACTTTCTCTTTCAAATTAGAGATCTTTAAGCTCAATTGTGGTTTTGTCCCTTACCACATTTTCACCAAAATATTGTTTAACTCTTTGGAAATTCACTTTGAAGGTGGTATTGGTTGTTGTATCATAGAGGTCCACAGCCCCATGGCTGTATATTTTTATCAATTGAAAAGGGCCTGACCACCTAGATTTTAACTTTCCAGGAAACAATCTTAACCTGGAGTTGTAAAGCAGTACCTGTCCTCCTTCAGTGAGATCTCTCTTTATCAATTTTTGATCATGCCATATTTTGGTTCTTTCTTTATAAATTGCTGCATTCTCATAGGCAAAATGCCTAAGTTCTTCCAATTCATTTAGTTGCAGCAATCTAGCATCTCCTGCTTTCTTGTAGTCAAAATTGAGTTTTTTTAGAGCCCAATGGGCCTTGTGCTGAAGTTCAATTGGTAGGTGACAGGACTTCCCATAAACCAACCTATAGGGAGACATCCCCAAAGGTGTTTTATAAGCTGTTCTGTAGGCCCATAAAGCATCATCTAGATGTATTGACCATTCTTTCCTTGAAGGCCCTACCATCTTTTCCAACATTCTTTTTATTTCTCTGTTTGACAATTCAGTTTGACCACTAGTTTGTGGATGATAAGCAGTTGCTATTTTATGTTTGACTCCATATTTAGCCAATAGGGTCTCAATTAATTTATTACAAAAATGAGATCCCTCATGACTAATGATGGCTCTAGGAGTTCCAAAACGAGTGAAAATGTTTTTCAATAAAAATTTGCTCACAGACCTTGCATCATTGTTGGGTAGAGCAACAGCTTCCACCCATTTTGATAATTAGTCTAAAGCTACTAAAATGTATAGGTTTCCATGAGAAGGGGGAAAAGGTCCATGAAATCCATTCCCCAAACATCAAAGAGTTCAACCTCTAGAATGTTTGTTAAAGGCATTTCATGTTTGTTTGAAATGTTCCCAGTTCTTTGGCACCTATCACATTTTTTTACAAAGTCTTGAGCATCTTTAAAAAGTGAAGGCCAATAGTAGCCAGATTGTAATACCTTTGCAGCAGTTCTAACACTACCAAAATGCCCACCACATGGTGCAGAATGGCATTGTTGTATTTGACTAACACTAGCGTTCTAACACTAGCGTATTTGACTAGCGGACACGAACACATGTGTTTTGTAAGTATTAGCGTTTCGCGTTTTTTGAAATGCTACTTCAAGTAGCGTTTGAGCGGATAGCGTATAGCGTGTCACTTTTTTTGGCATTTTTTACCCTTATTATTTTTCTTAAATTCCTTTTATGTCATTTTACATTTATCATGAACTAAATATGTCATTTTATGTCATTTTATATTTATTAGCTAGTTTAACCGAACACATCATTTGCAATCAGCTAGCTTATTCGCTATCTGCTATCCATTAGGTCATCGCTATCCTCTATTCACTACTTTTTACCAAACAGAGCCTTAGTCTCTTAGCTTTTTTAGGTTTTAATTGGTCTCTTATCTTATTTTTTAAACAATATATTTTATTGATAAAGATTTATAGCTTATAATTCCAAAAAGTAAAATAATAAACATGCTCTAAAATTGATAAATACATAAATTAAGTTTTGTAAAATATATATATGTTTTTTTGGTCTGATAACATATTTATTTTTCAAA
This sequence comes from Astragalus membranaceus, assembly GCA_039519185.1. Taxonomy (NCBI): domain Eukaryota; kingdom Viridiplantae; phylum Streptophyta; class Magnoliopsida; order Fabales; family Fabaceae; genus Astragalus; species Astragalus membranaceus. The sequence goes on from CM076850.1 coordinate 47,561,556, forward strand.
CATTAATATGATTTTTTTTGGTTGAAACTAAAAGATAGAAAGTTGGTTTACCAAAAAAAAAAGATAAAAAGTTGAATTCAGCCATACTAAAAAGAAACAAAGGTTAATTTTTTATTTTTGTGAAATGAATAAAAAATGTTAAAAAGAAAATTAAGTTGATGAAGTCAGGGAGAAACAACTAAATAAGGATGAAAAAAAGTTGAAATGAGAGAATTATCAACATAAGTAAAACATTTTCATCGGAAAAACGTTGTCAACGTGTTAAGAAACGACAATTGAAATCACGCCGTGACCTTTTTTAGAACGCTAAAAATGTGGAGGAGGAACTTCACAGCTCCGGCGAGAGAGTGCGGTAATCGGTCATCTCACCTCCCCAAGAAAATACTTACTTAATTAAAACATGACGATACTTATGATTTTGATAGTGAAATTCTATTTTTTTTGTTTACCGTGTTTTTGGTGTGCAGTTTCTACCGATTTTGTCGGTGACAAATCTATTTCGTGGAACCTGACTGGCTACATGTAAACCCAGCTTTACCGGTCTGTGTGGTTCTCCCCTCCCAATAGAGTTTTTGCCACACCTAATATTCTATTTGAAGAGCTGAAAGTTATTAGTGATGTTTGAACAAGTGAATCAAATTCAAATTATATAATATTAAATTCTTTGAAGACATTTAACTATTTTCCTAATGCATCCATGACATATTGAATAATATTATTAACTATTCATGTTATTGAAAAGAATTCTTTTTTAAATTAAATTTTTTAAAATTTTATTTTCGACTACCATGATGTCACAAAATAGATTAAATAATCTCACTTTGATTTCTCGCTAAAATAATTTTTTAAAAAACGTTGATTATGAATGCATTAGTAATGATATTATATATAACAAAATATGTAATAAGAATGGTATTCAAATTTCAAATAATTACAAGAACGCGATTTTGTTTGTACTTGACATCTTCTTTTCTTTTCAAAGACAGTTTAAAAAAGGATTGAATTTATATAAATCGTCGTTGTACAATATTTTTTTACAACATCAATCTATTACGAAACGACTCGTTATAAAAAATGTCCGACTTTATCTCAACTATCTTAAAAGTCACTCATACCATGATCTTTTATTAGTTGATATGGTGTAAAAAAATTCCAACAATAGTGCATACCAATTAAACCCTGTAAAAATTTGAGATTCGATTTTCCTGTTTCATGAACATAATAATTTTACACCTTGTTTCGGCTAAATGTCATGACTAACTAGTCACGCGCTCACCGATTATCACCCTGGAGAAATCTCTGAATTCAATAAAATGGTTCTAATTTAGATTCAATGTATGCATATGTCTTTCAATTCAGCAACTAATACATGTACTATAACAAATACATGTGGGAGCAATTAATTCAGCAACTAAATGTTTCTTTCAGCAACTAATACATGTACTATAGGTTCATAGAACCACAAAAAAAATCAAACTTGTTAGCCAATCATATATTTCCTGCTGGACGAATCTTCAAATAAAATTCCGCCCAAAGCTTGCGGACCTCCAAAATTTCCTTATGAGTGTATGCCTTTTGGTTATCAAATACCTACAAAAGGTCCATAAAAAAACTCAGCACAATGAGAACCAAAAGACACAAAGAGGTCTGTACAAACAGAGGCAGAAAACAAGCAAAGTACAGTGTCAATGACAACAATGAAAGTGAAATGAATATAAGAACAGAAGCAATGCTTGAATAGAACTAAAACAATGGTGAATAGAACAAAATATAGTAGAAACAGGTTCATAGAACCAAATATAGTAGAAACAGGTTCATAGAAACAGGAATAAAAAAGGAATAAACGGGAATAAACAGGTTCATAGAACCAAAAAGGAATAAGCAGGTTCAGAGATGAGGGAACGACGTGAGGAAAACGTGTGACGGCAACGTTCTACACCTGAAGACAGCAACTGAGGAAGTGAGCTGAGAAAGAGAGCGTGCTATAAGGGAACAGATGCTAAGAAGAAGAGAAATACCGCGTGAGAGGGATGCGACGGAGTGAAAAGATGCGACGGAGAACGAAGGAGGAAACTGAAATGCGACAGAGCGTGGGATGAGCTGCGAAGAGAAGCCAGGGATGAGCTGCGAACAGATGCGAACGAAGGGGATTAGTTGCGAACGAAGGAGATTTGCTGCGAACAGATGCCAGGGATTTGCTTAGAACAAAGGGGATTTACTGAGAACGAAGGGGATTTGCTGAGAACGAAGGGGATTTGTTGCGAACAAAGGGGATGAGAACAAGTGAGCTGCGAGCTAGGGATTTGCTGCGTGTGAGAGGGATGAGAACAAGTTAGGGTTTGAGAGGTAAAGTGTGAGAGGGAAACTGAAAAAACAAGGGGGATCGTGAAAATTGAAATGAAACAGACATTATGAATCGGTTGTTTAAAGAACCGATTCTGAATGTAGTTATGCAGAATCGGTTATTAAGTCAACCGATTCCAAATGTCTAAATTGGCACATTTTGAATCGGTTGTTTTAACAACCGATTCTAAATGCCTAAAAAAAATCTGTCACAATTCTATTTAATTGCAAATTTGCCACCGCGTACACATTTGGAATCGGTTATCCAAACAACCGATTCAAAATAGTGCTTTTTAAAGCTAATTTTGCACTATTGCAAATATTTAGAGTATAAAAAGAAAATTGTTTTGTTTTATTGTAGTTGGTTTGATCCATCGGTTAGAGGAACGAAATTGAATCCAAAATGTAATACCGTGGACATTCGAATGGATAGAAGGTATAGAGCCTATGATCCGTTTATCATGCCTGAAAATGTGAGGCGGGTATATTATGTTCCATATCCATCAATTCGGGAAGGAAATTGTGCTGCAATTAATACAAAACCATGGGGTCGCATTGAAGCCACTGATGTTGGGAATGAGGTTCCTTATCAAGTGGATGAAATGTCGGGCGTCAATGAGGTAATTGAAGTTGAACCAGTTGATACCTTATGTGATGATCGACTCCACATTGAAGAAGTTGAACCAGTATTAGAAGAAGAAATTGGAGTATATGAAGAAGATGAAGAAGATGAAGATGAGACTGAAGATGTAGAAGATGTAGAAGATGAAGAAGATGAAGACTTTTTTTAATCTTATTAGTATCACAAAGATAGTTTGATTAGTTTTAATCTCTGCATGTTGATGATTGTTCATCTAATTTTAATTATTAATATATATCACATTTCGTTTATCATTATTGTACGTTGTTGTTGTATTTAAATTTATTTATTATTATATATCATTATATATTTTTCTTGCGTTTCATTTTTCATAGATATGCATCTAGGAGGAGGTTCTGACCCGCCGAGAGATGTTAGGGGGAAGAAGATAGCTGAACCTAGAAGGTGGCGTCGAGTTCGTGAGGTTGTACTTAATACAGGGGATACATTTTTGGGGATGCCCCAGACCACCACTACTGCTGGAGGAGCTGGGACTTCACGTTCTGCTGCAGCTGCTCCACCTGCTGGTCATTCTCCCTCCGGCCCCAATTGGTATCCTATAAACCCATTTGGCACACCAGCATCCTATGGGTATTTTCCACCTCTGCAGCATCCATAACACACCGGGAGGGTATATGGGCGCATCTCTGTAGCATCCTATGGGCACACCGGGAGGGTATATGGGTCCACCTCTGCAACATCCTATGGGCACACCGGGAGGGTATATGGGTCCACCTCTGCAACATCCTATGGGCACACTAGCAGGGTATATGGGCCCACCTCTGCAGCATCCTATGAGCGCACACCAGTCGGGTTATCTATGCCTACACCCGAGGTACATACTGATCAGTCCCTACAGGATGATCATTCTGACCCCCATGGTCATACTGATTCAGAGCCATTATCATCCAGGTCGGAGGATGAGCAGGTGGTTGTCGACCCTGATGGTCGACATCGCAAAGTCATATATCCCTTTGACGATGCGTAAGTATTGTTTGACTTTTTTTTAATTTAAATTAATTGTTTGTTTGACGTGTATATATGTTAATTATGCAACGACTTAATTATGCAGTTTTGTTAGATCGAAGATTGCTTCATCAGCGATCACTCATGTCATTAAGAAACTCTATTTTGAAGAGCACCATGAAAAGGTGACAAAATTTGATAAGAGGAAAAAGAAAGATTTTGTGGACTTGTTTAGGGTAAGTATCAATTATGTCATTGCCTATATTGATAATTTTAATATATTGTTTAATGTTTAATATAATTACTAATACATATTTTGATTATGTTTAATACAGACCAAAGTGACTTGGAGACCGGAAGATGATGAATTGGTGCATAAAGTTTTTTGGACTAGATTGACAAAGCAATTGGTGGACTTGCTCTACAAATTGCGCCGTAAAAATGAAAGGCCGAGGTATATCCCTCAAGAAGTCTAGGATCAATACCAGGAAGTTTGGAGAAGTGAGAAATTTAAAAAAAAAAATGTTGAAAAAGCGAAGGAAAATCGGAATTCAGAAAAGGGTGGCTCACTTCACACTTGTGGCTCCGTCAACCAAGCTCAGCATGCTATGAGATTGGTAGGTTATTTTAAAAATATTTGTACTATTTTAGTTTAGTTAGGGCGATTAGTTACCAATATTTGAGAATTTGTTTCATTTTTACAGAGTAAGAAGGCTGGACGCCCTTTTACTATTGCTGAGCTGCATAGGGCCACACATGTCAGGAAGGATACCCATACTTATGTTGATGAGCGCTCGAGGACCACTCGGGTAAATATACAACTTGATTTGTATTATATAATGTTTTCTTAAAATGGAGCGCTTACTATGCTATGTTTTGTGGTTATGCAAAACAGGAGAAACATGCTGAGACGATGTTTGAGCCGACTCAGGGGAGCTGGAACCCTGAGTCACTTGGTCCACTGTCTCCTGAGATCATGGCTCTGGCAAACCGCAATTGGGAGAAGTTGGTAGGGCGATGTACAAGAAACGTATGTATGGTACAGGGCCCTTGGCTCCAAATTTGAGATTTGAGGATGATCAGTTTGACACCAGCGGACCCTCCTCTAGTAGTCGACCTCCTCGTCCTTCAGGTGAGACAGAGCAGCTCAGGCAGCAGATGGAGGAGATGCGTGCTCAACACCAGCAACAAATACAGGAGATGCATGCTCAGCACCAGCAGGAGCAGCAGAAGCAGAGTCAGACTATAAAAGATATGCAGACAGACTTCTTTAGGTTTGCACGTCAGCAAGAGAAGCTGTTAAAGTACTATAAGAGCATGAAGCCAGATGCCTCTGAGTCTGAGGAGTCCGAGTATGATAATGGCTCGTTTTAGTATTATTTTGTTATTTGCTGGTTTGGACATGTTTAGAATTTGGATTTGGATTGTTATTGCTGGTTTGAAGTTGTTTAGGATTTGGATATTTGGTATTGTTGGTTAGTTTGGATATATTTGGTACTAGTTTGGATGGATTTTATTTGAGTATTCTCAAAAATTTGGATATTTGGTATTGTTGGTTAGTTTGGATATATTTGGTACTAGTTTGGATGGATTTTATTTGAGTATTCTCAAAATTGTGCTGCATTTCATATATAGTTATTAAAAAAAGCAGGTTTTCAAATTTGGACACGTGGCATAAAATAAAGCAGTTTTTTTATAAAAAAATTAAATTAGCGACGGATTTGCCTTCACTAAAATCCGTCGCTAATATTTAGTCAGAATTAACGACGGAATTTGTCCGTCGCTAATTAGCGACGGATTTGCCCTCACTAATTTCCCTCGTTAATTAGCGAGGGAAAATCCGTCGCTAAAATTCCGTCGCTAAAATAAAAAATGTTGTCGCTAAATATTAGCGACGCCCTTTTTAGCGACGGAAAAATTCCGTCACTAATTCCCTCGCTAAACCACTTTAGCGACGGATTTTTGAGGTTTAGCGACGGAAATTTCCGTCGCCTATCCTACTTTTTTTTTGTAGTGTAGCTTATGGAATTCATACACGCCATCGGATTACCACACCAATATCAAAGGACATAGAGGAGAACCTTCCCTCTCTATATATAAACAATCCCCATGATATCAATTTAATTTTATACAAAATACGTGACATATCAATCGTGCCTCCCTTAAAGATAATGTTGTTTCGAGTTAACCATAACAACCATATCGATTGCTTGAACTACAACTCAGAATAAACAGCACTCAAAGTCAATCTCATAAATGTTATCGTGTGTCATCAGCCTGAAGAAAGTTGACTAAGATTTCTTCCATTGTGAGAACTAGATGCTTGCAAGCAAGATTGTCCTTCACAAGACAAGCCAACTCCTCAAAAAATATGAACACAAGTATTAAGAAAAAGACCTGATTGCAAGTTTAAACACATAGCATGGAGAACCATTTTAAAGAGATGCTCCTTACTCCTTAGTGCCATATCCCGGTTCAAATAACTTCAAAAGGCAAAGCAAAATCATCACACATGATACCAAGTGGACACCAAACATAGAAATTCATCACGCAAGCATTAATCCTCACTAAAATCCTTAAATTGACATCAAATAAAGGAACAAGGTTGTGCTGAAATTGTGCTTAGGGTTCCGAAGTTTGTAAATTTATGTTAAATATGCTAAAAGAACACAACACCCAGAAAGAGATAGGGCATGGCAGCACAAAATTAAAATTCATCAGAGCCCAATCCGTGAAACATTATATCAAACATGTGAAATACGCGAGAGTGGGTGCTTTAAAATCAGAACAAGCAGATTCAATATGTTGGGGATTTTAATTTTAAAATAGTGCTTGTCACAACGCACTATATCAAACAGGTTGTGCGCACAAACGAAGGGAAGAAAGAAAAACGAATAAACACAAAAGATGGGATCTAAGGAATGATTTTGGAAGTGAAAAAAGTGATGGTTCATCAAAGTCCAATCCATGAAACTAAGGTCATACTCATGTTGAATGATTGAACAGAGTTGAAGGCTTCAGGCTTTAGCTTTAGGCTTGGAGAATCATCAACAGTTTCCATGGAATCCTAGTGATGAGAGATGAGAGGTGTTCGCAAAGAAACACGAGTTGTTCGCAGTTCCATGGAAGTCATGACATACTTGGGCGACTCATCTTTTTGTGCGAGTGATGAGAGAGTAGTGGAGAGGTGGAGACGGCAACCTAGAAACATGGAGAAGATGAAGAACGATATGCCATTCCTTCAAATTTCGTTTCCAGCGTTTCTTTCCTTTTTTAATTGAGTCAAGTACTCAAGTTTATTATTATTTTATTTAATTTAACCTTTCCATTGGTCCCACGCAATACATATACATATGTATACGTATTGGGTACATTTAGCTAAATTTGGCTCTCCAAATTTGGCTAATTAACATTATTGTAAAAAAACATATTGGATAGTCTAAATTATAAAGCAACAAATAACTTAAGTAGATTCTCACACACACACACACACACACACACACACACACTAAATAGTCCGTATCAAACCCACTCTCAAAGATCAGTTTTGGTTCTTTAAACGGTGGATCAACAATGGGACAACAACATCAAGAGCCCTAATTAGGACAGTACGTGCCAAGAACGAAGTTGATCTTGTACTGGTGTGAAGTTGTGCGATAAGCACCTATATTCGCACAAATGTCGAAATTCGAGATGCGATAGACTTACCCCTCCTTGAGTTTCAGTAAACCAGTGTTTGTTTCACAAACGCACCTATATGATCACACTAAGAAACATAAAAAAATAGGTTGAATTACTCTATAAGTCCCTAAACTATTTGAGAATTTTTAAATAGGTCCCTAAACTAAAAAAAGTTGTAATTAGGTCCCTGAACTAATATAACACTTTTAATTAGGTCCTTCCGTTACATCACTATTAGTCAACGGTTAGTCAACATTGTCATGTAGTGTGACATGTCATCCACTTAATTTCCACATCATTATTATTTTAAAGTTTAACATCCTCTTCATTATCGCATTTCTTCATTTCCTTCCTTCGTCTCGCCAAAACAGCACCTGTAACTTGCTCGTGTGCGATCAACACTTACCTACCTGCAACACCGCACCTGCTTGAACCAGCAAAACAACATTTTGATCAAGCTGTATCTGCTTCCGATAGATCCAAACCCACAGCCCTGTTCATTTCTCTATTCGTTTTCCCTACCCTACAAGGAGATAAATGTTTATTTCTTATCCTTTATTCAATCATATTCTCATTCCTTTGGTTTCCTTTTTCATCAGTTTTTTTCATTTGTTTTCTCCATTTCCCTCTTTTTATTTTGGAAGGAAGTTGCATCCAATTTTCTTCATTTCCCTTTTTATTTTATCCAACCCCAACATATAATTACACACAAAAATAATTACGGCGACAACTAAAATTGTGAAATCAGTAGAAAATTGCACCGAGTTCATGACTATGTGTAACACCCCGATAATTTCTAACATGTAGAATTACCGAAATGCACTAAATGGCATACATCAGAGTAACTTCCTGTTAATGAATATTGAACACAACTAAAAATTTCGATAAATACATATCAAGTGGTTCTCTGAACCTCATTAACTTCCTGAAAATGCTTAAGTTTCATAACTTAAGACTTATACAATCCTGGTGTTCAATACTCAAAACATAAAGTAGCGGAAACGATTTTACAACTGATACAGTGAAAGTCATACAATCGGTAACACAAAAGGCTAAACAGGACATCAAATCCCCCATGCCTCCATGAGTCACACCGGCTAACCGTGCTTCGTCGCCTTTGCTTTCCCCTGCTTCTCTGTAAAAACCACAATATATAAAGGGTGAGATAAACATTATCTCAGTGAGTCCTATCGAGACCCCTTACTAACTCTAGCGGTTTATTATGTTTAACTTGAACTCATGGCCCTAATAAGCGACCATGTGGACATATATTTTACCTCTTGTAATTTGTAGCCCTGATAAGCGACTACGCATTACATTTCTTGGTGTAGCCCTAATAAGCGACTACATATCCTGTCTTTTACTTTTCTTTAGCTTAACACAACCCGAGATATAATGCTAGACAATCTTGATTGCCCAATATCTACGGGAACCCCAATTCGAAATTCTATCCGAATAATGCTAGGGTCCCAGCTTTGGATTCATGACTCTCTTCAGCTAGGTATGCTAAATAACTTAGGGTCGTAACCCTAGATATACACATTTTATTTGGTGTATACCATCTACCTTTCTTTTTGAGAAAGTAATCTTCCTTTCCTCTTGGGAAAGTAACTTAGTTTGTTTTTACATGGATTGAGAGTTTATATATCTATATAGACTTACAATCAGTGGCTTAACATGACATGAAGGGACTCAAAGTCCGTTATCTTATCTTGACTTGTGTACACTCGCGTTTGCTAAAGTACGGTTTTTCTTGAATTTCATAACTCATGAGATTTCTTTCAAACATACCTAATTCCATGATAATAACACATTTCTATCATTGGGGAACCATGGGGAATTGATTAGAAAGGAATTGGAATTATTTGGAATGGACTCGGGTGTATTTTTATAGAGGGTGATAGAAGCCCACGCACGGTTCGTGCTCCTGAGGCGCACGACCCGTGCGTGTCTTACGCACTTGGTCGTTTTGAAACTGGACATAACGCACGATCCGTGCTCTAGAGGCGCACGATCCGTGCGTGTCTTAAATTTTTTAAAACATGGCTTGCGTAGGTTACGCACGATGCGTGCCACAGGGGCACGATCCGTGCGTAACTGACAGTAGCCCAAAACTTGCTGTTTCGTGTAAATTTTCATTCTGTTTCGATTCCAATCTCATTCCGATCAATATCCTAACTTAACAATCAATTATCCAATCCAGTGAAAGTGATAAAAAATCAATCAATCAATTCACACAATAATCAAATAAATTCAATCGATTATAAAACAACGCCTTTTCGATAAAACGGTTTTTTCGCTATTTTTCACAAAACAGTTTCCAGAAGTTTATCGGTTCAGAAGAACACCTAAGACTCGACACCAAAACATCCCTAGAGAGTTATAGAACTAACCGATTGCGATGAAAATCGCAAATGCCGAGACTTTAACGAATCCGAACGAACCGAAACGCCCGAACTCTCCCGAATCCGCTCCAAAGTGTCACGAACTCGTCTAGGACTCGATTCTAACTTTGGAACAGCAACCAAACTCAAATCCCAGCTACTGAACTTCCTTCTTGTCTACAGAACTGGCGTCTCTCGAACTTTGGCGATTCGAACCGAAATTTGACGAACCAACATTTCCAGTTCCACATCCGTCTTCCAGCATCAGTGAGCAGTTTTGCAACACGTGTATATTGGTCAAATCGTGGCCAAAACCCCTCAAACCAGTGCCCATTGTGTAGATAATTTTGTCTAGTTTCATATGGTTCAGGTTTCAAACGAATGAACCCAGTATCCAGAGAGTTATCATGAAAACAAGGGGACTGGGTTAAAACTGACTCTAATTCAAAACTGAAACTTGTAATTCATTTTCCTCCCACCATACTCAATGAAATCCGTTAATTCTTGTGCCTAATTCGAAGCATTTCGTGTCTAGTTTCTGAATCGGCAAAAATCAGGATCAACTGAGTTGTGTACAGAGAGATACAAGGTAAACACCGAATATGGTTCAAACGGGTTTCAAGCAGAATCTTGCTTGAGTTGGTACCTTCAATCCCAACCATCAAGAACCACGATTTTTTAGCTCCAAACTGAACTCCAAACACTTATAGTTACAGAAGCTCTCTTCTACTAGTACATTCATCAAGGTAACTCAGCTTTACCTACCACCTAGTCTCAAATATACATGCAAGACTCTAAGGCTCCACATGCAAGGTTCAAAACACAGATTTTTCTCAAGTAGAGCTTTGATGTTCTTCAATGGTAATTTGAGTTGGAGAAGGGTGTTGGTTATGAAGCTGACATCACTTGGTAGAGGAAGAAAAATGGTGAATAATGGTGATCTCAAGTTGGACATGCATTGAGGGATGAAGTTTTTCCCTCCTCCTCTTCTCTCCCTCACTCTCGTGTACCCCTTTCTCTCTCACTATGTTTTCTGGGTTTTTGTGAAGTGCTGAATGAGGGAGTGAAGGAGTGACCCAGGTGAGTAATTCAGCTGAGAACTTTTAATGAGGGCAGAATTACCATATTGCCCTTGTGCCCAATTTTCACTTAACTTTCTTTAAACTCTTCTTAATTCAATTCTAATTCCCTAACTAGTCAATAATTTATACAATAATCACATATTGCATAAAGTTGTGTTTAGTGAAAGATGGTTTAGCTAAAACACATTTATGGGTGAAAAGACGGAAATACCCCTATCTTAGTATTCTCGCTTAAAATCACAATTCGATCACCAACCAGTCAACAATCCAAGTACTAATATAATTTAGCACACAAGCAACACATAGTTCACTTAGTCAATAACTTTACCTCATAATCAATCAATTATGTTAATTAATCGCCTTGACCTCTTACTAATTTTAAATAAATTAAATTAGCTAAATTGGGGATGTTACACTATGCCTTGTGAAAATTACTTTCCGTAATTAGTTTCTAAATGATAATAGAGATCTAGATTACGAAGCAACTATTCAGACCCTCCACACATTGGGTGACGGTATATTGGCAATGAGAACACTACAAATGGAATGAAATCCATTTTGATTTTGGTTAGAAGCCAGGGTTCTGGAAAAGGGGGTAATGTGTTAATGGGAGAGGCTACTAGCGGATGAAGACCGGGGGAGAAAGGGAAGACGATGTGCTATTAGATGAAAACTAGCCTCATTGGTGAGCTAGTATCCGATATACGGTGAGAATGTGACTATTAATTATGGATAGTTTAGTAAATCTATTTAGTTTTTTTTTCTATGCATGAATTCAAGAAAATTAAATGCATAAAATTACTATTTTTAATTCTTAATATGTGTAAAGGTTTTTGCTTATAATTAAGTTCGCAGGGAATCTTCAATACATCATGCTGGGTTGAATAAAAACCACCATTAAAATAGAAGCATATATACAAAGTTAAAAGAAAATGTTGGGGAGTTCTATTCTAAATGAGACTGAAGTTCTCATGAAAAGAGTTAAATTATAAATATAAATTAAATAACAATATTATAAAACTAAAAATAAACTTTAACACAGACATTGGAATTGAACATTCACAGATAATAATAAGAAAAAGTTTGAAATTTTTTAATAACGTTATCTAAATTCGTCAGAAATATAAAACCTTAACTCATAATTAAAGAGAAAAGAAGACAATACAATTAGAAAGTGAAACACGTATGTAGGTATCATGCTGAGTGTGATTTAAAAATAAACACCAATTTAAATATGCTTCTAATACTCGTTGGTGCGAAATTATCAAAATAAAGAAGAAAACAGCTATTTGGAGATGTAAAAATTTTTCTATATACTAAAATATCCCAAAACACAATGTCTAGCATCACACTTTATGTATTTTGTCACAATTTATTTTTCATCAAATAGGTTATTGAGGAACGAACTTCGCGTATTTAAACATCTAAATATTTTTTGGGACGCTAAAGTACCCCAAAATACACTGTCAGCATCGCACTCTACGTATTTTGTCACAAACTTATTATTATTTTTTACCAAACCGGTTATTTACGAAGAAACTTATGGTATTTGAAGAGTTACAATTTTTTCTGAATCCTAAAGTATCCCAAAACATACCACTTAACATTTCATATTTTGCATTTTGTTACAAAATAATTTTTTTTCACCATCAAGTACACCAAATGAGACTATTTAGGATCTCACTTTACTTATTTGTTTATGAAATTAAATTATTTTTTCACCAAATCGATTACTCAACAACAAAATTTGTATATTTAAACATCTAAAAATTTTCGAGACTATAAAGTACCCCTTAAAATATAAAAAAGAAAAATACAAAACCTTAGAATATAAAAGAAGAAAAAAAAGTGAAGCAAAAAACAAAAAAGCAAAAAAAAAACTGAAACAAAAATGGGAAGAAGATAAAAAAAGTGAAGTAATATAAAAGAAGAAGAAAAAGTGAAACAAAAAAGGGAATTTGGCGCCAAAGCGACAAGCCGCTTAAGATATACTAGTCTCATTGCCCGTGCGATGCACGGGGAGCACTAGTAACGACTCAAACAATTACGATAAACAAAAGATGAGTTAAAGATATTCGAAATATTGAATTAACAAACAATCAACAACAATAGCAATATCTTCAATTGTCCCAAGTAGTAAATAGTAGAAGTAGAAAGCCTAATCTTTGAAGACAAATAAAGTATCACAATAATTCATGAGAAAATCATCTAGTCAACAACAATAGGATTGTCTTCCATGACTCCAACAACATCATCTTCAGGATAGTGAACTTGTAAAGGTGGTGGTTGACAACGCATCAACGTGATCTAGAGTCAGTTTCTACAATGAGATTTGGAGGTAAGATATGATGGTAAGCATCATAAAACTCTGCATTCATCCTCATCAATCTCTGCAAAACACAAGGAAATTTTGAATAACCAGACCAGCCCTTTTTTATAGATTACAAAAATAAATAGGTAGCAAACAGAAGAATTACGAAAATTAAAATATAAGCCACAAACAAACAAACAATTACAACGATAATCATCTATAAGTATTCAAAACATATTAGAAAACTTGCTTCTATCCTTAATCCTCCACTGAAGCATGTCAGACCACATTTGCTTGGCTTTCTCAACATCAAATTTCCTAACCTTTAGGAAACCATGTGTTTTAACTTCCAGCAGAGGCTTGTAAAACCTCTCATAGAAGCACCTCTCCATGTCTGCTCAGCTTACCACGAAATTAGGAGGCAAGGAAGAATACCAAGTAAAGGCCGTCTTTATCAACGACAAAGCAAATAATTGTAACTTATGGTATTCATTCCGATTAGCCTCTCCACACTGGGCAGTAAATCGGCCAATAAAAGGAGGAAAAAAGGATGAATATTCTTATACATCATAAAGCACAAGCTAGTCCCCATTTTGTTTGACACAATGGACACTCCTGCCCTATGGTTCAACAACTGTAAACACCCATCTGCTCAACAAAGTTGATCAAAATTATTAGCATGAGTTTAAACACCCTTTATTTTAAGGCATCAAAGGGCTCAATGAGAACTGGAATAAGCTTTTTAAGTAGAGAAAGTAACAAAGTGGCCATTAAGTCCCTGCAACTTAAAGCATAGTGACAAAAAAGTTAACACCAAATGATGAATTTGAGTGATCATCTTCAGAGGCAAAGCACATACCTATTACTGCCAGCACCACCTATGACAACAAACTCTGCATCACACTTTAAATTTCCAAGAACCAATGCTAGTTTGGTGAGCTTCAAGTGGCTATAAATAACAAATCTAGTAAGTACTCATTAACTTGCAAATGAGAAGTTGTCATTGTAGCCTACAATAGAAAACACACCACTTCCCATTGTAGTCTATAGACACATCCCGAAAGCCGACAAACACACATAGTCCCACAAAAGGGAGAATGTAAAAATAAAACTACCAAACTCAGAAGCCAAAACCTGCAACAAAGACAATTTAGAACACTTAGGAAAATTGTCATCACATGATAAAACTAAAATAATGAAAATAACAACGGATATAAGTTAAAACTGAAAGCATCGAACTGAACGGAAAAGCTAAGCCAATCACAGTGCCAGAAGGGGAAACAAAAATAAATATATTCCAATTACCACGTAGCATTAATAATAAACAGAATTGACAGTGAATTAAGATTAAAAAAACCCTTCACTTGAATCATGGGTGCGTAAAGGTAATAGTGTGAGTGACGTAAAGGTAATAGCGTGAGCGACGCGGGTTCTTGCTTGACGGAGAAGGATACCACGCGATCACCAGTGAACAGCTGCCGAGAAGTGTCGGCAGAGCCAAGGACTAAGCACCTCCAATTGCACGAATTTGAGCTTCATTTCTTCAATCACCACTTCAGCCTACAATCTTTGATTTCCCTCTAGTTGAATCCCAACTCCAAGCTCTTGATTCAACCTCCTTGGTGACATGCAAACAAAACTTTCCATGCCTTCAAGAACTGAGTTTGAAGCTGTTTTGCACAGCAACTACTCTCTTCTTCAAGCTCTTTGAACCCACGAAATTAAGCCCAAAAATATTGTTGTTAGCTTCAATCATTTAGTTTAAAGTCTTCTTCACACATTTAGAGATCATATAGGTTCCAATCTTTCATGAACTTCAACATACATTGATTTCGATGATATTTGAGAGATTTTAAAAAAAAAAAAAAACTGTTTTGGGGTTGGAATGGAAAGTGTTTTAGGTTCTAATTTGTGGTGGTTTTGAGGATTAGAATGTGTAAGAAATTTGAGTAGAAAGAGAAGGTTTTGATTCATGAAAATGGAGAGAAAATTTCAGCTCAATTTTGGACATTGGTTCTTCCTTCTGCTCCCTCCAACCGTATCCTCTCTTCTCCCTCTCCTCACTGTTTCATTTGTCTCCTCGTTTCTCTTTCACACATCGCACTTCTCTTCTTCTCTCTTGTTTCTATTCTTGTAAGGAACGAGTAGAGGAGGGAGGAGCGATGGTGGTTGTAGAAAGGAAATTGTAGAGAGGAAAAGAGAGAGAAGAGAGAAAAGGGAAGATTAGGGAAAGAAAAAAATAAGTGGAGAATGATGGGTTATGAGAAGAGAAAGTGTAAGAGAAATTCTGAAAGGTGTTTGACATGCATTGAGGGTTTGAGAAAATGAAATGTGTATGACATGCATTTGAGAGATGGAAGGAGAAATTTACAAAAATTCCCTTTGGCGCCAAAACTATTTTCCCTCCAATGTTGATGCAATTTTGCCGCCAAAATAAGCTGCATCCACTGGCCTCGGTTGTTTTGCTAGATAGTTAGTCACGTGAGACCTTAAAATAATTTTGATTTAATTAGGGACTTATTTAAAATTTAATTACATTGGGGATCTATTTACAAAATACTAATAAGTTCAGGGACCTATTTATATAATATGTCAGCGTTGACTAACCGTTGACTAACGGTGATGTAAATGAAGGACCTAATTAAAAATACTATAATAGTTCAGGGACGTGATTATAATTTTTTTTTAGTTTAGGGACCTATTTAAAAATTCCCAAATAGTTTAAGGACCTACATAGTAATTAAACAAAAAAATAATCATCAGTAATTTTCATAACAACACATGCATTAGATATACCATTAAAAGACATTGACAGATTCAGTGGTTCATAAATAGTGTACATGTATGGTCGTTTTGATATGATTGCATACATAAAAGGTAGTTGCATCAAACAACTGGTGTCACATATACAAATAGAAATCAATTTAATAAAGGCATAAAAGCAAGCGATATATATTGGCCAAGTCTAAATTACAGATGATCAGATCAGAAGTATGTCATCCATAAGAACGTTGAAGAAATTTTAGTTGGTGAGTAGAGTGAACTTACAGCATTGTCCATCAGCACCATTTCGATATTCAAGGGTGCTCTCCTCCTGACCTTATCAGGTAAGCTCCAGAGCCTCAATACTCGAGCCGTCACACTGAAGTTCCCGTCTCTTGGGACAATTTCAACCAAAAGCAGGTTCTGGGTAGCCATGTATGATATGAATGGAAGTTAGTAAGCAAAGAAAAGGTAAAATTGCTGTTTTGGCCCTTTATCTTTGAGGTTGGTGTCACTTTGCCTCTTTATCTTTTTTTTTCTCGTTTTAGACCCTCATGTTTTTTTTGTGTGTCCTTTTGGCCCCTGCCGTTAGTTTTTTCTAACGGACGCCACGCTGGCAGTTAACGGCTGACGTGGCGTCTTAAATGTCAGGGTTGACTTGGACCTGATTTGGTGATGTGGCATATAAGGGACCAAATTGAAATTCAAAAAGAACATGAGGGGGCCAAATTGACACAAACACAAAACATTCATCTTCTTCCTCCAAACACCACCTCAATCTTCATCTTCTCCGATGAGCCACCACCACCTCCGATGAGCCTCTGCCACCACCACCACAAACAGTGACATCACTTCTCTCTCTCTCTCCCTCTCTCTCTCCTCAAGAACACCAAAATTCTCAATTCTTCACCAAATCAAGCAAATAAATAGTGCATTTCATGCGAAATTTCATAAGGAACTAGAATCCATCACCAATTCTCACAAAAAAGTGGAAGAACTTAATCAAAAACGTGATTTTCAGAGGAAAACGCGTTTTGGGTTTTGCAAATTGGGGAAACCTTCAAAACTCAACCAAAATTCACCAAACCACTTGCAATAGACTCGAAATTGGTGCAGTAACTGACTGTTAGCAAAAGATTTCAACAAAAATGATAAAGAGTTGAGAACGAAATGAAAATGTAAATTCACGTTTTACGGTTTTTTGGGTTTTTCAATGACGAAGGGAGAGAGAGAGGGGGGAGGGGGAGACAGAGAGAGAGAGAGACAATGTCACTGTTTCTGGTGGTGGTGGCGGAGGCTCATCGGAGGTGGTGGTGGGTCGCCGGAGAAGATGAAGATGGAGGTGGTGTTTGGAGGAAGAAGATGAATGTTTTGTGTTTGTGTCAATTTGGCCCCCATGTTCTTTTTAAGTTTCAATTTGGTCCCTTATGTGCCACATCACCAAATCAGGTCTAAGTCAACCCTGACATATAAGACGACACGTCAGCAGTTAACTGCCAGCGTGGCGTCCGTTAGAAAAAACTAACGGCAGAGGCCAAAATGACACACACAAAAAACATGAGGGTCTAAAACGAGAAAAAAAAGATAAAGGGCCAAAGTGACACCAACTCCAAAGATAAATGGCCAAAACAGCAATTTAGCCTAAAGAAAACGATATGCTTAGGTTCAAAACTAACGTGGGTACTTCATGATATAGACATTTATCTATTTATAATGAACCTGATTACGTTTATTGTGATGTAAGGAAATCTGTTATGATCCAAGAGAAACTAATTAAAGCCCAAATACCTATGGACCCAAGAAGAAATATCTAGAAGGTGCTAGAGGCATATGAGTCATCATTTTCCATTTTACTATTTTGTCCTTTAGTTAGCATTGGATTCCTTATCTTTTAGCACACTATGTATTTGAAGTGCTATATATACCTTGAATGTAAAAGACAAATCCATCAATGAAAAAGAATGTTAAGAGTTTTTTTATTTTCTTAAAGGAGGCGCTCTCCCCTTGAAATGAGCTTTTATTTTTCGTTATTGTGTTTTGAAGGTTCACCCATTTTTTTTGGGTACCTTACATTAGTGCTTTAATCGCATGTCCTCACCTCCTCAAATCTCTCTCCTCATATTCGATCACTTCTCCACCAAGTCTCCTTTCTTAACGGTCGCCGAATGATTCACTCTCTCTATTGGCTAGTGAGGTTTCACTACTCAATACCACCCTTTCACTTTCTATTCCCACAAACACCAACAGTGTTATTCCACCACCACCATTGTCATACCCCAATTTTGTCCGGCTTAGGTCAAAACCCTAATTTTCCCCAAAAAATAAATAAATAAGAGAAAAGAGCATCATGCATTGCATTTAGGGTTATAGAAGTCATTTCAAAGTTTCTAAAATCATTTTTGGAGTTGGAATGTACTTTTGGACAATTTAGGGTTTTTCAGTGCAAAAGGGTGTTTTAGTCATTTCGCAAATAAGGGATGTTTTCTCAGAACAAGCCACTTAACATGCATCCCAAGGTCTTAGAGGTCATTCCTAGGGGGAAAAGTCATTTTTAAAGTGAAAATGTGCTTTGGGCAAAAACTAGGGTTTTTAGGGTGAAAGGGCATTTTGGTCATTTCACGCTAAAAGCGGTTTTTTCGTCCCAAATCACCGAACCATCACCAAAGGATTATTTGTGGAAGATTTGTGCTTAGTTGTGATTTTTTGTGCGCATAGATATTAAGTCTTCTAGCATAAAACTCAATTTTCGAACAAAAGGGCAAAATGGTCATTTTCGCTAGAGTGGGGTCCAAAATCAATTTTGGGAATGGTGTTGTCATGGAATTTTGGGCCCAATGATTGAATCCTAGGATGAGCCCAAAATAGAGAAAAGAATCTTCATGGAATAAAAGAATAATCATAAAAAGAAAAATCAAAAAGAATGAAAATAAGGTAGTGTCCTCAATAAGACAAAATGTACTATTTTGTGCAAGCTTGCATTTTTTCCCTCTCCTTCCCTCCTCATGGCTGCGAATTTCAGCCCTCCTTTCACCCTCATTTGTTGTGTTTCCTCAACACCCTCAATCCATGTGATGATGAATCTCCACCCTCCATTCAAATTTAAAGTCTAATCCTAGTGCACCTCTCAAAGCCAATGACTAAAATACCCTCTAACTTGGTGACCAAGTTCAAATTAATTTTATTTATTAATATTCAGCTGAATATTAATTGATTTAATTGGTTTGATTACCATTTTACCCCAAAGCTCACTCCCATCCTATAAATACCCTTTCATTCTCCACACATCACAACTTTTGCTCACTCATTCTCTCACTTGAAATCAACACAATTCTTCTCCTCTCCTCTCCTCTCCTTGGCCGAACACCCCTTCCCTCTTCCTCCCTCCATTCTTTTGTTCCCTTCACCCAAACACCACCAAATCACCTCAAACCCACTCCTCCTTCATAGATCCTCCTCCTTCCACCATTTATTTCTTGAAGATTCTAGTTGATTTGGTTATTTATTCTTCATTTCCTACTTCTACTAGCTTGGATCCTTGGTGAATCTCTAAAACCTTTACATCATTTACAATATTTTGCATCAAAATTCATATTCTCTTCATCATTTTTGCATACTCATCATTTTCATCTTTAAAATGTAGTTCGTTGTTATTTTGTGTTGATCTTTGCATTTTAATGGAATAAACATGTGATTTTGTCTCCTATGTGGTTCGCATTTTTTGGGGTTTTAATTTATCTTGTTGTTCTTTTTTTACTTGATGTTGATCAACCTTGTTATTAGTGTTTAAATCCTTGTGTTAAATGTGACTTTTAGTCCATATTACTTGCAAACACTTGTGGTGTTGATGATCTAGCAAGATGACTCCTACTTGTGCTTTATGCATCTCGTGTTAAAGTAGAGAGGATTGCAAGATATGATTCAACCTCGTCTTAGTTTACTACTCTTGTGTTATTTGTTTATTGTTTGTTGATGATTTTGCAACTTGATTCTCACTTGTGCTTAGAGCATCATAATTTAAGTGAGAGGATTGCAAGATATGATTCAACCTTGTTTATGAGCCTTTCTTGTTTAATCTTTGGAGTTTGTTTGTTGATGATTTTGCAACTTGATTCTCACTTGTGCTTAGAGCATCATAATTTAAGTGAGAGGATTGCAAGATATGATTCAACCTTGTTTATGAGCCTTTCTTGTTTAATCTTTGGAGTTTGTTTGTTGATGATTTTGCAACTTGATTCTCACTTGTGCTTAGAGCATCATAATTTAAGTGAGAGGATTGCAAGATATGATTCAACCTTGTTTATGAGCCTTTCTTGTTTAATCTTTGGAGTTTGTTTGTTGATGATTTTGCAACTTGATTCTCACTTGTGCTTAGAGCACCATGATTTAAGTGAGAGGATTGCAAGATATGATTCAACCTTGTTTATGAGCCTTTCTTGTTTAATCTTTGGAGTTTGTTTGTTGATGATTTTGCAACTTGATTCTCACTTGTGCTTAGAGCACCATGATTTAAGTGAGAGGATTGCAAGATATGATTCAACCTTGTTTATGAGCCTTCCTTGTTTAATCGTGGGAATTGTTGTTTGTTGATGACCTAGCCATTTGATTCCCACTTATGCCTAGTGCATTGTGTCCAAAGTGGTGAAGATGGTTTTAGATGATTCAACCCCCTTCATTTACATTCTTGAATAATTAAAAATGAGGTTTTGGGCTTAAAGTTTAGGGTTTGAGCAAAGGATAGGTCCAATTCGACCTTGTTGCCTTAGCTTGTTTAATCAAATAATCATTGTTCTATGTTCATTAATTTAATTAAGATCACTCCATGCCTATGGTCAATTGTTCACTTGTTATTGATGCTAATTAGATGTCTTAACTTGATTATGTGTCACCATTTCCACTTGCATGATTTCCTAATGAAGACGTAAGTCTACATACATGTTGTAGCATAGGGTCATTAGGGTTTGTGCACTCTCTCTCACACACAGAATTACTTTTGAGAACTCTACTTTGCATCTTTGATAATTAAACTCATGATTCATATTGACATGTTTAATAATTGGCATGTTCATGGTAAATTGAATTGACAAATGTGTTTGAATGGTTGTGGACTTGGAATTGATTGAAATGTCCTACTCTTTTCCTAAAAGTCTCACCAAATAAACTTCTTTTTCCTTTCGCAAGTAAATGAAGTAAAAATAAATCCCTTTTTCCTAAAAAAAATGAGTAAGGAATCAAGTCGGATGTACATCCGGGTTGGTTAGCGTCTTAGGGTTAGCGAGCTATACAGTTCGTGAGAACCTGAGATACTTGCTCAAATAAAAGCAACCAACCTCACAACAAATTTTTCAAGTAATTCAAATCACTTTTCGATAAGTAGGGTGCACGTCGCCTGTACGGGCGGGGATGTCTACGTTTTAGGGTTAGTGGACTGTACAGTTCAGACCCGAGAACCCCTGCAATAAAAGACACCAACACACCCAAAGTTTCTCGACCCAGGAGAACTACGTAGCTTTGATTTCCTCATTGCATCTGAGGATACGTAGGAGCGGGCCACGTCCCGTCAAGCACCCTTTTCAAAAAAAAATACCAAAAACAAAATCTTTCTTTTCCCCGTTTTCTTTCCAAACGCTTTTCTCAAATAAAAAAGAAAAACGAAAAGAAATAGAGCATTGTTTCAAATCAAACTTTGTCGAAACCACACATCAAATTAATGGTTCCCTTTCGGTAGAAAGGAGATGCGGGGTGCTTATACCTTCCCCGTGTCTAACCGACCCCCGAACCTACATCTCCTGATTTCGAAAAGACCACCCGCCTTGTATAAAAAGACGTTTTTTCAATGGTTTCGTCTAAAAACTAAAATATTGATGGCGGCTTCATTTATCTTCCATGTTGTACATCGAGAAATCCAAACCGGATTTTTCGGGGTGCAACAGCTGGCGACTTCACTGGGGACCTTTTTTTTTAAAAAAAAAAAGACGAGGGTCAAGCCTAATTAACTTGATGTGTGGTTTAAAATTGTTCGATTTGAGTGATTGTTCTATTTCCCTCTTTTCTTCTTCTTCTTTCTTTTTCTTTCCTCTTCCTCTTTCTTTACCAATTAATGATTGAGCATTCTTTGCATTTTCAATGTGTCGCATCCATGTGCATTTGCCTCTTTCTTCTTCTATGTTTGCTTCTTGTTTCTTCTACTCCTTTCTTTACTTATGTTCATGCATTCCTCCAATCCCCATGATCCCTTCTTCTTTGCTCCCTTTCTTCAAAGGTAAGCTCATGCATCATTCCCCCCCCGACTTATTATGTCCCCTTCTTCTTCGCTCCCTTTCTTTGGTAAGTTCATGTATTCCCCCTTTCTATCATGATCCCCTCTTCTTGGCTCCTTTTCTTGAGATAAGTGGAGCATCAGATGATTGTTAGTACCCTAGGTTGTTTTCTTGCTTGTATTGAAATGATATATGCAAAACCCTAGGGTAGATGATTTTCTTTGGCTGGACTGTTTCTGGATTTTCTTTGCAGGTGGGGGGGGGGGTATGTTTGGCATTGTGCTCCTACACACACGTTGCACTCCCTTTGTTTTTATTTCTTGGTGAGACAGCCCTATACCCGGGCTAGAGTATATCTTAGGCTAGAACGAAGTCATTAGTGGTTGCTCACTAGACGTACGTCTTGTTGTGTGATTGCGAAGACTTCACCTAGAGTTTGGCTTTGTTTCGCTTATTGATTCTAACCTTGTTGTGTTTCAAAGAAAAATAATCAAAATCCACCGTTAAACCTATGGCAAGACATAGTACGCCGTGATTCCCGGCACTAAGATAAACAGGAAATCATACATGTTGCATTGCACTTGCATTCAAACAAGTATTAGTTCATACCGTCTTTTATCAAAAAAATCAAAAAAAAATCAAGAAAAATCAAAAATTATTATTTTCCACAAGTTTTTAGAAAACATACTACATGTATTTTTTCTTTGCATTACAGAAATAATCAAATAAATATCTCATGTTGCATGAATTTTTATGACCACCAGAGAGTTAAAAGCTTTATTTTGGAGAGAAGCCATGCTTGCTAAAGTCAAAATCAAATTTTGTACTGTACTCTTCAAATGAAAAGCTTATAATTCCCCGACGCGATAAATCCACATTCATCCATTCGCATTCTCATTTCATTCACATTTATTCATTTGCATTCTCATTTCATTCGCATTCTCATTCCATGCGTATTTATCCATTTTTGCATTCTCATTCATTTGCATATTTACGTCATGCATAAAAAAATGAGCATAATTCTAGAGAAACAATAATAATTCTAAAAAAAAATTGTGATGAGAGGTGAGACGTTCTTGCGAAGTTTTTTTTATTCATCTTTGGAAAAGTTTAGTCTTACTTAGTTGCAAACTCAAGGTGTTTCAAGGCACTCGGTTTTTCAAAACAGCAGTTTGTTCACATTTTTCCACAAAGCATCGCATCTCACCCACCCCATGATGAATGACCGAAATGGTCCACAAAAATGTTTCTTTCACGTTTTAACTAATGTTAACTCTCTGCGAAGCATTCGTGTAGTAACTTCTGTGTGACGTGTGTCTTTATTTTTGTTTGAGTCAGTTAGCGTCCCTACATTGTCATCATCCCTCGCCCAAGTCTAATCCCACCCTGACCACCCATAAAGTACATATCCCCCAGATTAGTGCATAGTTGGCTTTTTGGTTGGTTCCCCTAATGAAATACCACTCTTGGTCCTCCATACTGGGGCAAATTTGTCGTCACTAGATATCTTGTTAACATTGTATTCCTTTGGTGCAAGTCTTTTTTAAAAAGTAAAAAAAAAAAAATCAAAAAAGCTCGTTAGGTCGAAAACTCGTAAGAGTGGCCTAAGCAAAAATTAGAGCATGAAAAGAAATATGAAAGTAAATAAATTATTGTCCTTGGGTTAATTTTTGAGAAAACAAGCAATCATGATTTTGAAATGAAGTTTGGCCATCATTCCATATCCAAAAACACCTTAAGCCAAAAATCCCAAAAATCTCAATCACCCTAGACAAGGATCAATCTCACATCAAAAATTGTGTATCACCTTTATCAGCTCACTTAGCTCAAAAGAAAGAGAAAGAAAAATCACACCAAAAAAAAAGAAGAAAGTGGAAAAAGAGAGGATTGAAAAGGAAAAATCCTGAAAAAAGAAGCAAAAGTAGTAGAAATGGTGAGCTGATACCATTAAAAGTATGAGAGATCCTTGTCTGAAATAAACCCTCAAACACTTCCTTTGGCCTATCCTCCATAAACCCTTGACCACGTTACAACCCTGAAACAGGTTCATTTTACCGTGAGGCACATAAGAGGTTCTCATCTCAATAAAACCTCAAACACCTCATTGAGTCTAATAACTCATTCTTTCATAAACCATTAACCTGGCCAAATTATACCACTAAAAAAAACATCCGTTCCATCAATCATCAAATACTTCTTTGAGCCCAATTATCCCTCCCTTCATAAATCATTAACCATTAGCCACATCACAACTCCAAAGATCCATTCTGATCAATGACCGATTGCTCCTGTTTTCTCAAAGTTTTAATCTTAGGACAAATAAGTTTATCTATTTATGATGTGTTTGCTCAAAAAAAAAACAAACAAGCAGAAAAAAGAAAGCTGCTCAAAAGAAAAAACAAACAATCAAAAAAGGAAAGTTGGTAAAAAGGAGAAGGACTTGCACTCCAAGATGCGTTCATGTTGCATTAAAACAAGGTCTAGTGGTCACCAAGTGGAGCCCCTCCTCATACTAAAAAGTCAAAACTTTCATTGCAGAGAACCAAAAGTGTGTACTAGGGGGCATTCCCTTCACCTCTCACTCCACTCAACTTTGGGGAGGTTTATTCATTGCCCACCCCATTCATATATCACCCTCAGTTCATAACCATCACCATAACTCTGTCGCCTTTCACAACCCCACTAGAAGCAATCATTTGAAATATCATTCCAAAGTGGGGCAATCCCGTCACCCTTCACTCCACCTAAAGTCGGGGAAATTCGCCCCACGCCCATCTCATCCCCTCGTCATATTCACATCCATGAGACCACACCAGGGCAATTTCTCGACCCACCATGCTAAATACAGCCTTTTGCAAACTCGAGTCGAGGCAACCTTGCTCTCGTCAAGATTGAGGCAACACCAAACGTCGTGGGTTGAGACAGAATCTCTTGTTTGCCACCCTTCATTCCAAAGTCATGGTATTTCCAATTCATTATTCCTCTACAACCCTGGCTGTCGTCACCACTAGACAGGGGCAAGTTATGCACGCACCTTCACCAGTAGTCTAAATTGGGGCAGTTCCACCTTTCATGACTTTGGCAAAAAGCTACCTTTCATCCCCTCACGTGTCGTATCTGTCATACCAAGTCAATTGACTCATTCATCTGTATTTGCACCACTCTACATGTTTATGCTTTAAAGAGAGAGAACACAAGTTAATAATGTGAAGTCGGAAACTCACTCAGCTAACTTTGTGGACCTAAAAATCAATCATCACGGGGCACCATCATAGGAGAGCAAAATAAGCGAGTCTGCAAATACGGTCAAATAATTTTGCACATCAGTGTCTGTGAATAATAACCTTGAGATTGCCATGTCTGAATTCAAACCTCTTTCCAAGGAATGATTATTCCAAAGCACTCACCTCTCTACCCCTCGCATCGAAAGTCTCATTTCTCATCTCAAAACAAAACACATTTGCATGCATTACTATTATACCATATCATAAATCATTGCACCATACATTGTATTTCAACAACAAGTCATGCATCTACCACAACTATTGCATTTAAGCATTACCTGTGCGCATTCATCCATTTATTCAAAAAAAAACCAAAAAGGCAAAAATCATCCACATTGCACCCGTTTCCCCCACCAAAGCATAAATCATTCCATCATACAGCCAGAAGTACATTTGCATTCGCATGTTATCTGCATTCGCACACACAGCTTATCAATTTCTGTTTCCGACCAACTTCAACATCCATCATTCACAGGCCTTTTGTAGTCCATTTACTTTCGCATTGCACATTCATCACATGGCATACCTGTAACACTTTTTTTGCTTCGATAGACGTGCCAAGTGCCGGTCTCATCGTTGCCAAAAGCTTTCTACATCACCAATCATATCATTTGCTACGCATTCATGTGTTTCCTTTATTCACCATAGCATTTGCATCAAAGTATTACATTCGCATCATATTCACATTCGCATTGCATGCGTCAAGAAAAGAAGCAAAATAAATAAGAAAAAAGCAAAAAGAAAAATCCGTCCATCATTCCATCAGGTTCAACACCCATGGTATACCCATTTCATTCATCATCCCATGTTCATCACATTACATGCATGACATTGTTTGCTTCGATAGATGTCCAAGTGCCGGTCTCATCGTTGCCCCCAAAAAAAAAGAGTTTTTTACATCACTAATCATATCTTTGTACCATGCATGACATTCGCATCAAAGCATTACATTTGCATCACATTCACACTTTGCATTTCATACACTCATACCAAAGGAAAAAAGAGAAAAGCAAAAAAACAAAAGGAGGAAAATTGCTCATTCCATTACATTCATCACTAATCAGCACAATCACATTCATATCTTATCTGCATTCACATACGTTGGTTGTCAACCTCCATGTTCCATCAACTTCAACTCACATCATCTGCCCCGCTTCATTCATCCCATCGGATGCCTACCATTTCACATACCTATATTGCACGCATACATCATTCATTGCATTTTTAGACATGCCAAATATAGATAGCTTTTCCCGTCTCAGGTAAATGCGTTCATTAGGTATGTTCTAGGCAGATACGCCATGTACCAATCCCAATAGTTTGTTCCCTCAAAGTCAGTGCTCCAAGCGCTGGTCTCATATCACAATTCAGAGTCCCAGTACCCTTGTTGACCCTCAGTGGTCCTTCAGAGCCCAAGCGCTCCTTCAGACCATCAATGGTCCTTCAATCCAGATCGCACGTCGCATTATCGAGCAACCGACGGATCATCCGACCCCAGGTCCTTCAGACTAGCTATGTCTGCCTAAAAAGCACAGTGGACGTCCTCCGAGGTGAGCAAATCAAGTCAATGACCTGACCTTGCCACCCATGGCCGCTCAAAAAAGGCCACCCCCCCCCCCCCAAGCAGACCGTTTTACTAGTACCGTTGCTAGTTTGCGCTCCATCAGACCCATTGGTCCATCAGGCTTAGGCATGCCCTTCAGACCTCGTCGGTCCTTCAGTTTAACTCCAATCAATGCGCCAAGCATCGACTGCGAATTAGACCATCAGAGCCCAATGCTCCTTCAGATCCCCGGTGATCCTTATTTACTCTTGTTCTATGTTAACCCAATTTTTCAAGACTTTCTAAAAAAAAAAGAGCTGATAAAAAAAAAACGGTCAGACCAAAAGAAGAACTTCAGGAATGTTCCACTACATTCATAATTACACCAAAATCATGAGCATTGCATGCATCCGCATAACATGCCCTTGCATAACATGCACCCATACTCCATGCACCATTCCTTGCATCAACTGACGTATGCGGGTACCTCAATCCAATACAGCAGCATCGGTCATTTCAAATCAACCAATCAACGGAATTTGTGAGCCCTCTGTGCTCCTCCTGAGCCCTCTGCGCTCATCCTGAGTCCTCTGTGCTCCTCATGAGCCCTCTGTGCTCCTCCTGAGCCCTCTGCGCTCCTCCTGAGCCCTCTGCGCTCCTCCTGAGCCCTCTGTGCTCATCCTGAGCCCTCTGTGCTCCTCCTGAGCCCTCTTCGCTCATCCTGAGCCCGCTGTGCTCCTCCTGAGCCCTCTGTGCTCCCCCTGAGCCCTCTGTGCTCCTCCTGAGCCCTCTGTGCTCCCCCTGAGCCCTCTGTGCTCATCCTGAGCCCTCTGTGCTCCCCCTGAGCCCTCTGTGCTCATCCTGAGCCCTCTGCGCTCATCCTGAGCCCTCTGTGCTCCTTCTGAGCCCTCTGTGCTCCCCCTGAGCCCTCTGTGCTCCCCCTGAGCCCTCTGTGCTCATCCTGAGCCCTCTGGGCTCATCCTGAGCCCTCTGTGCTCCTCCTGAGCCATCTGTGCTTCTCCTGAGCCCTCTGCGCTCATCCTGAGCCCTCTGTGCTCCTCCTGAGCCCTCTGTGCTCATCCTGAGCCCTCTGTGCTCCCCCTGAGCCTTCTGTGCTCATCCTGAGCCCTCTGCGCTCATCCCTCTGTGCTCCTCCTGAGCCCTATGTGCTCCTCCTGAGCCCTCTGCGCTCATCTTGAGCCCTCTGCGCTCCTCCGGAGCCCTCTGCGCTCCTCCGGAGCCCTCTGCGCTCCTCCTGAGCCCTCTGTGCTCTTCCTGAGCCCTCTGCGCTCATCCTGAGCCCTCTGTGCTCCTCCCGAGCCCTCTGTGCTCCCCCTAAGCCCTCTGTGCTCCTCCTGAGCCCTCTGTGCTCATCCTGAGCCCTCTGTGCTCCTCCTGAGCCCTCTGTGCTCCTCCTGAGCCCTCTGCGCTCCTCCTGAGCCCTCTGTGCTCCTCCTGAGCCCTCTGCGCTCCTCCTGAGCCCTCTGCGCTCCTCCTGAGCCCTATGGGCTCCTCCTGAGCCCTCTGCGCTCCTCCTGAGCCCTCTGCGCTCCTCCTGAGCCCTCTGCGCTCCTCCTGAGCCCTCGGCGCTCCTCCTGAGCCCTCTGCGCTCATCCTGAGCCCTCTGTGCTCCTCCTGAGCCCTCTGCGCTCATCCTGAGCCCTCTGTGCTCCTCCTGAGCCCTCTGTGCTCCTCCTGAGCCCTCTGTGCTCCCCCTGAGCCCTCTGTGCTCATCCTGAGCCCTCTGTGCTCCCCCTGAGCCCTCTGTGCTCATCCTGAGCCCTCTGCGCTCATCCTGAGCCCTCTGTGCTCCTCCTGAGCCCTCTGTGCTCCCCCTGAGCCCTCTGTGCTCCCCCTGAGCCCTCTGTGCTCATCCTGAGCCCTCTGTGCTCCTCCTGAGCCCTCTGTGCTTCTCCTGAGCCCTCTGCGCTCATCCTGAGCCCTCTGTGCTCCTCCTGAGCCCTCTGTGCTCCCCCTGAGCCTTCTGTTCTCATCCTGAGACCTCTGCGCTCATCCCTCTGTGCTCCTCCTGAGCCCTATGTGCTCCTCCTGAGCCCTCTGCGCTCATTCTGAGCCCTCTGCGCTCCTCCTGAGCCCTCTGCGCTCCTCCGGAGCCCTCCGCGCTCCTCCTGAGCCCTCTATGCTCTTCCTGAGCCCTCTGCGCTCATCCTGAGCCCTCTGTGCTCCTCCCGAGCCCTCTGTGCTCCCCCTGAGCCCTCTGTGCTCCTCCTGAGCCCTCTGCGCTCCTCCTGAGCCCTCTGCGTTCCTCCTAGCCCTCTGTGCTCCTCCTGAGCCCTCTGCGCTCCTCCTGAGCCCTCTGCGCTCCTCCTGAGCCCTCTGCGCTCCTCCTGAGCCCTCTGTGCTCTTCCTGAGCCCTCTTTGCTCCTCCTGAGCCCTCTGTGCTCCTCCCGAGCCCTTTGTGCTCCCCCTGAGCCCTCTGTGCTCCTCCTGAGCCCTCTGCGCTCCTCCTGAGCCCTCTGCGTTCCTCCTGAGCCCTCTGTGCTCCTCCTGAGCCCTCTGCGCTCCTCCGGAGCCCTCCGCGCTCCTCCTGAGCCCTCTGTGCTCTTCCTGAGCCCTCTGCGCTCATCCTGAGCCCTCTGTGCTCCTCCCGAGCCCTCTGTGCTCCCCCTGAGCCCTCTGAGCTCCTCCTGAGCCCTCTGCGCTCCTCCTGAGCCCTCTGCGTTCCTCCTGAGCCCTCTGCGCTCCTCCTGAGCCCTCTGCGCTCATCCTGAGCCCTCTGTGCTCCTCCCGAGCCCTCTGTGCTCCCCCTGAGCCCTCTGTGCTCCTCCTGAGCCCTCTGTGCTCATCCTGAGCCCTCTGTGCTCCTCCTGAGCCCTCTGCGCTCCTCCTGAGCCCTCTGCGCTCCTCCTGAGCCCTCTGCGTTCCTCCTGAGCCCTCTGAGCTCCTCCTGAGCCCTCTGCGCTCCTCCTGAGCCCTCTGCGCTCCTCCTGAGCCCTCTGCGCTCCTCCTGAGCCCTCTGCGCTCCTCCTGAGCCCTCCGCGCTCATCCTGAGCCCTCAGTGCTCCTTCTTTACTGCTTTCTTTACCGCGTTCTTTACCGCTTTATTTCCTGCTTTTGCACGCCAAGTGTTAAACTCACAAATCGTTGTTTTTATATTAGCACGCCAAGTGGTGATTCAAAAAATCTAATCTGTTTTTGCATGCATATTGCATTTTTCATCTGACATCAACAAAAACAAAAAATGAAAAGAAAAAAAGGGAAAATTCGGGTTTTTACCTAAGGAGACAAAATCGGTATAATTCCTGAATTCTTTATCTCTATTTTGCCTCGGAATATGTTTCAGCCAATCCATATTCCTCGTTAAAAT
Organism: Astragalus membranaceus; assembly: GCA_039519185.1. Lineage (NCBI taxonomy): Eukaryota > Viridiplantae > Streptophyta > Magnoliopsida > Fabales > Fabaceae > Astragalus > Astragalus membranaceus. The sequence continues at coordinate 47,592,138 of CM076850.1, forward strand.
CCAGATAAAGAGGGGCAGCTGTCATATCCCAATTTTGTCCGGCTTAGGTCAAAACCCTAATTTTCCCCAAAAAATAAATAAATAAGAGAAAAGAGCATCATGCATTGCATTTAGGGTTATAGAACTCATTTCAAAGTTTCTAAAATCATTTTTGGAGTTGGAATGTACTTTTGGACAATTTAGGGTTTTTCAGTGCAAAAGGGTGTTTTAGTCATTTCGCAAATAAGGGATGTTTTCTCAGAACAAGCCACTTAACATGCATCCCAAGGTCTTAGAGGTCATTCCTAGGGGGAAAAGTCATTTTTAAAGTGAAAATGTGCTTTGGGCAAAAACTAGGGTTTTTAGGGTGAAAGGGCATTTTGGTCATTTCACGCTAAAAGCGGTTTTTTCGTCCCAAATCACCGAACCATCACCAAAGGATTATTTGAGGAAGATTTGTGCTTAGTTGTGATTTTTTGTGCGCATAGATATTAAGTCTTCTAGCATAAAACTCAATTTTCGAATAAAAGGGCAAAATGGTCATTTTCGCTAGAGTGGGGTCCAAAATCAATTTTGGGAATGGTGTTGTACTATTTTGTGCAAGCTTGCATTTTTTCCCTCTCCTTCCCTCCTCATGGCTGCGAATTTCAGCCCTCCTTTCACCCTCATTTGTTGTGTTTCCTCAACACTCTCAATCCATGTGATGATGAATCTCCACCCTCCATTCAAATTTAAAGTCTAATCCTAGTGCACCTCTCAAAGCCAATGACTAAAATACCCTCTAACTTGGTGACCAAGTTCAAATTAATTTTATTTATTAATATTCAGCTGAATATTAATTGATTTAATTGGTTTGATTACCATTTTACCCCAAAGCTCACTCCCATCCTATAAATACCCTTTCATTCTCCACACATCACAACTTTTGCTCACTCATTCTCTCACTTGAAATCAACACAATTCTTATCCTCTCCTCTCCTCTCCTTGGCCGAACACCCCTTCCCTCTTCCTCCCTCCATTCTTTTGTTCCCTTCACCCAAACACCACCAAATCACCTCAAATCCACTCCTCCTTTATAGATCCTCCTCCTTCCACCATTTATTTCTTGAAGATTCTAGTTGATTTGGTTATTTATTCTTCATTTCCTACTTCTACTAGCTTGCATCCTTGGTGAATCTCTAAAACCTTTACATCATTTACAATATTTTGCATCAAAATTCATATTCTCTTCATCATTTTTGCATACTCATCATTTTCATCTTTAAAATGTAGTTCATTGTTATTTTGTGTTGATCTTTGCATTTTAATGGAATAAACATGTGATTTTGTCTCCTATGTGGTTCGCATTTTTTGGGGTTTTAATTTATCTTGTTGTTCTTTTTTTACTTGATGTTGATCAACCTTGTTATTAGTGTTTAAATCCTTGTGTTAAATGTGACTTTTAGTCCATATTACTTGCAAACACTTGTGGTGTTGATGATCTAGCAAGATGACTCCTACTTGTGCTTTATGCATCTCATGTTAAAGTAGAGAGGATTGCAAGATATGATTCAACCTCGTCTTAGTTTACTACTCTTGTGTTATTTGTTTATTGTTTGTTGATGATTTTGCAACTTGATTCTCACTTGTGCTTAGAGCATCATAATTTAAGTGAGAGGATTGCAAGATATGATTCAACCTTGTTTATGAGCCTTTCTTGTTTAATCTTTGGAGTTTGTTTGTTGATGATTTTGCAACTTGATTCCCACTTGTGGTTAGAGCATCATAATTTAAGTGAGAGGATTGCAAGATATGATTCAACCTTGTTTATGAGCCTTTCTTGTTTAATCTTTGGAGTTTGTTTGTTGATGATTTTGCAACTTGATTCTCACTTGTGCTTAGAGCATCATAATTTAAGTGAGAGGATTGCAAGATATGATTCAACCTTGTTTATGAGCCTTTCTTGTTTAATCTTTGGAGTTTGTTTGTTGATGATTTTGCAACTTGATTCTCACTTGTGCTTAGAGCACCATGATTTAAGTGAGAGGATTGCAAGATATGATTCAACCTTGTTTATGAGCCTTTCTTGTTTAATCTTTGGAGTTTGTTTGTTGATGATTTTGCAACTTGATTCTCACTTGTGCTTAGAGCACCATGATTTAAGTGAGAGGATTGCAAGATATGATTCAACCTTGTTTATGAGCCTTTCTTGTTTAATCTTTGGAGTTTGTTTGTTGATGATTTTGCAACTTGATTCTCACTTGTGCTTAGAGCACCATGATTTAAGTGAGAGGATTGCAAGATATGATTCAACCTTGTTTATGAGTCTTCCTTGTTTAATCGTGGGAATTGTTGTTTGTTGATGACCTAGCCATTTGATTCCCACTTATGCCTAGTGCATTGTGTCCAAAGTGGTGAAGATGGTTTTAGATGATTCAACCCCCTTCATTTACATTCTTGAATAATTAAAAATGAGGTTTTGGGCTTAAAGTTTAGGGTTTGAGCAAAGGATAGGTCCAATTCGACCTTGTTGCCTTAGCTTGTTTAATCAAATAATCATTGTTCTATGTTCATTAATTTAATTAAGATCACTCCATGCCTATGGTCAATTGTTCACTTGTTATTGATGCTAATTAGATGTCTTAACTTGATTATGTGTCACCATTTCCACTTGCATGATTTCCTAATGAAGACGTAAGTCTACATACATGTTGTAGCATAGGGTCATTAGGGTTTGTGCACTCTCTCTCACACAATTACTTTTGAGAACTCTACTTTGCATCTTTGATAATTAAACTCTTGATTCATATTGACATGTTTAATAATTGACATGTTCATGGTAAATTGAATTGACAAATGTGTTTGAATGGTTGTGGACTTGGAATTGATTGAAATGTCCTACTCTTTTCCTAAAAGTCTCACCAAATAAACTTCTTTTTCCTTTCGCAAGTAAATGAAGTAAAAATAAATCCCTTTTTCCTAAAAAAAATGAGTAAGGAATCAAGTCGGATGTACATCCGGGTTGGTTAGCGTCTTAGGGTTAGCGAGCTATACAGTTCGTGCGAACCTGAGATACTTGCTCAAATAAAAGCAACCAACCTCACAACAAATTTTTCAAGTAATTCAAATCACTTTTCGATAAGTAGGGGGCACGTCGCCTGTACGGGCGGGGATGTCTACGTTTTAGGGTTAGTGGACTGTACAGTTCAGACCCGAGAACCCCTGCAATAAAAGACACCAACACACCCAAAGTTTCTCGACCCAGGAGAACTACGTAGCTTTGATTTCCTCATTGCATCTGAGGATACGTAGGAGCGGGCCACGTCCCGTCAAGCACCCTTTTCAAAAAAAAATACCAAAAACAAAATCTTTCTTTTCCCCGTTTTCTTTCCAAACGCTTTTCTCAAATAAAAAAGAAAAACGAAAAGAAATAGAGCATTGTTTCAAATCAAACTTTGTCGAAACCACACATTAAATTAATGGTTCCCTTTCGGTAGAAAGGAGATGCGGGGTGCTTATACCTTCCCCGTGTCTAACCGACCCCCGAATCTACATCTCCTGATTTCGAAAAGACCACCCGCCTTGTATAAAAAGACGTTTTTTCAATGTTTTCGTCTAAAAACTAAAATATTGATGGCGGCTTCATTTATCTTCCACGTTGTACATCGAGAAATCCAAACCGGATTTTTCGGGGTGCAACAACCATATCTTCATCTCAGTCACAACTCAACTCCAGAAACTTTCACCCCACAATCACCAACCCTTCCACCACTTCATGTGTCATACACCATCACTGATTCATCACCATGGACCTCATACAACTCCTTCAACCAACACCCAACACTCTCTCCATAACCACCAAACCTCCCACCACTTCCTGTGTCATACACCACCACAGACTCATCACCATGGACCTTATACACCACCAAAACACACACCTCACCATCGTCTTATATTACCGCTTCCACTGTCGTCAATGAAAGAAGCGTCATCAACGACCAGGAGAGCAAATCTTCTGTAATAGATGATTTCGTTGAAGCCATGAAGAAGCCATCAGGACTTGTCATCGAGTCTCGGGCCATCACAGACCCAACGCCGCTACCGATTCTCCCTCACAAGTCACCGAAGAACATAAGGTATTTTCTTCTGCGATCTTCACATTATTGAGATATGCCTTGTAATTCTATTGCTTGTAATTTATAGGTGTGAATAGTAACCTAGTCGAAATGGGCCAGTCGAAATCATGGGCCTGGGCCTGTTTCATTGTATATATATACAGATGTCAGTAGCATGTAATAAAAATCTACCTTTATGAAATTCAGTGCAGCTTTTACCTAATATTATATTGCCCTACTTATTCCTCTTGTCCTTAGCGCCGCCACTTCCTTTCTGGTCCCTTTCACGTGTTTATCCCCAACAAACTGGTATCAAGAGCTTGTTAGATCCTTACAAAATCTATCAAGATTCATGGCAGCGCGAGACAACTCTGGTGGAGGTATTCCGGGGAACCTCCCAATCTTCGACGGAAAGGATTATGAACGTTGGTGTGCGCAGATGAAGGTGCTGTTTCGATATCAAGATGTCCTTGAAGTCGTGAATGATGGTGTTCCACCCTTGGCAGCAAACGCCACTGAAGCGGTGAGGAACAACCACCATTCGCTGAGGAAGAAAGATGGAAAAGGGCTGTTTTTGATTCATCAATGCGTTGATTCCAACATCCCGAACCTGATCATCGACTGTGATTCAGCAAAGGCAGCTTGGGACATCCTAAAGAACTCGTATGGAGGAGCAGATAGGCTGAAGAAGATACGTCTACAGTCGCTCAGGAAGCAGTACGAGGGCTTGAAGATGACAGATGGAGAATCAATTGGAGATTTCATTACGAGGTTAGTAGCATTAACTAATCAAATGAAAGGTAACGGTGAAACTGTGACTGAAGTAAATAAAATCGAAAAGGTGCTCAGATCCTTAACCCTGGAATTCGACTACGTTGTTACTGCGATCGAAGAATCCAAGGACCTAGATACGTTGAAGTTAGATGAACTTCAAGGTTCCTTAGAGGCGCATGAATTGAGAATAAGGCAGAGAAGTTCAGAGAAAGAAACTGAACAAGCCTTGCTTTCATACTCCTCTAAGAGAAATTGGAAGGCAGGCAACAAGGAGAAGGGTAGAGAAAAGGGATCAAGCAGTAAGAAGAAAGAACAAGGATCTTTCGACAAGAAGAATGGAGACCTGTCGAAAGTTCAGTGTTATAACTGTCAGCAATTTGGGCATTATAGGAACAAGTGTAAAAACAAGAAAGTTCCTAGGGATAAAGATGCAGAAGCCAAGTTTGCTAATGATGATGACTCAGACTCTGACTCAGAGGAGTTAATGCTGATGGCTGTCGAAGATGAGATTCGACTCGATGAAGGAATTGCTGAAAGTAGCGAGCAAAATAGTGGGAACACTTGTATAAGTGGATTCACTTGCGATGCTCAAAATACTTGTGCAATGTGTGTGTGGCAGGGCAGTGGAAACACTGGTGATGCCTCCAACATTGCCAGCAATGATAATGAAGAATTGTCATTCATGACAGCTACTGACCCAGAATTACTGTTGTTGAAGGCTGATACAAATTCGACTGAGGAGAAGTCTGTCGAATGGTATCTCGACACAGGATGTTCAAATCACATGTGTTGTCACAAGGAGTGGTTTGTCGAACTGGAGCAGATAAGCAAGAAGATAAGGTTTGCAGATAACAGTAAAGTTACTGCTGAAGGAGTAGGTACCATAAAGTTCCTGTCGAAAGATGGTAAGTGGTGCTACATCCAAGGGGTATTTTATGTACCAGATATGAGGAGCAATCTGCTAAGTATTTGGCAGATGATTGAGAAAAACTTCACCGTCGAAATGGGTGATAACAGTCTCAGCTTGTTTGATTCGACCAAGAAGTTGATCCTGAAGGTGTTAATGCAGAGTAACAGAACCTTCAAGATCAAATTGCAAGTAGTCGAAGAACATTGTCTCCAGACCACTGTCGAAGTGGAGCACTGGAAGTGGCACAGAAGATTTGGCCACCTCAACTTCAAGAGCTTGAGTCAACTACATGAAAAGAAGATGGTTCATGGGTTGCCTGCAGTAAAAGTACCTGTCGAAGTTTGCGAGAGTTGTTGCAAGTCGAAGCAACCAAGAAACTCGTTTAAATCAGAAGTACCTAGCAGAGCAGAGAAGAAGCTAGAGGTGATATTTTCTGATGTCTGTGGTCCTTTCGAAGTATGTTCCTTAGGAGGGAATAAGTACTTTGTCACCTTCATTGACGAATACACTAGAATGTCCTGGGTGTATTTGATCAAAAGGAAGAGTGAGGTACTAGAAATATTCAAGAAGTTTAAGGTAATGATTGAAAAGCAGAGTGAATGTGCAATCAAAACCCTTAGAAGCGATGGAGGTGGTGAGTATAATTCTCATGGATTTGTCGAATTCTGTGAGAAAGAAGGAATTGTGCATGAAGTCACTGCACCTTACACGCCTCAGCATAATGGTACTGCTGAGAGGAAAAACAGGACCATCCTCAACATGGTAAGAAGTATGTTGAAGGAGAAGAAGCTACCTCATAGTTTATGGGGAGAACTTGTAGCCACAGCAGTGTATATTCTGAACAAATGCCCCACAAAGAGATTGACTGGGAAAACACCTGAAGAAGCTTGGCTAGGAAGAAAGCCAAGTGTCAAGCATCTAAGAATAATTGGCTCAGTATGCTATAGACATGTCCCTGAGCAACTAAGAAGCAAGCTGGATGATAGAGCACAACAAATGATCCTTGTTGGCTATCATTCGACAGGAGCATACAAACTGTATGATCCTGTGCAGAAGAAAATAGTGAAAAGCAGAGATGTCGTAGTAGATGAGTCGAAACATTGGAACTGGGAAGAAGGCTGTGAGAAAACTACAATGATGGACTTCGACGAAGTCTCTGATCGAGATGATCAGAATGAAGAGGTCGAAACTGAAGAGCCAGAAGAACCCATTGCTGTCGAACCTTTAAGAAGGTCGCAAAGGGAAAGGCAGAGATCAGTAAGACTAGAAGGATTCGACACTTACCCAGATTCTGCTATTACAGCAGAGGGAGACCTGACACACTTTGCACTAATGGCAGAAGCAGAACCAGTGAGCCTGGAGCAAGCCCTTAGTCACAAGCAGTGGAAGGAAGCAATGATTGACGAGTTGAAGTCAATCGAGAAGAATGATACTTGGAAGCTAGTCGAACTTCCAAAAGAAAAGAAAGCCATAGGGGTGAAGTGGGTCTTCAAAACCAAAGTCAAGCCAAATGGCGAAGTGGCCAAGTACAAGGCCAGGCTAGTAGCCAAAGGGTTCCTGCAGAAACCTGGTTTGGATTTCAATGAGGTCTTTGCCCCAGTAGCAAGGATCGAAACCATAAGATTGGTAGTAGCATTGGCAAGTCATAGAGGCTGGCCCCTGCATCAACTGGATGTAAAGTCAGCATTTCTTAATGGACCTCTGGAGGAGGAAGTCTATGTTTGTCAACCACCTGGTTTTGAGTCGAAGGGTAAAGAAGACAAAGTCTATAAGCTGGAGAAGGCCCTGTATGGGCTCAAGCAAGCTCCAAGAGCGTGGAACAAGAGAATTGATGGATTTCTCTTGGCTCAGAAGTTCATTAGATGCACTAATGAACATGGAGTATATGTGAAGAAGAATGGAACTTCGACTCAGTTGTTGTTGTGCCTGTACGTAGATGATCTACTTGTAACTGGCAGCAATGAAGTCGAAGTCGAAGCCTTCAAGAAAGTGATGATGTCAGAATTTGAAATGAGTGATCTGGGACATCTATCATATTTCTTGGGGATGGAGTTTACCAAGACAAGTAAGGGTATACTCCTGCACCAGTCGAAGTATGCAGCTGATATCTTGAAAAGATTCGACATGAGCAACTGCAAGGAAGTTTCGACACCATCAGACACTAGCAGCAAGCTGTCGAAAAACGACGAAGGGATTGAAGTAGATGCCACCTTGTTCAAACAGATCGTGGGCTCCCTGAGGTACTTGTGCAACACTCGACCTGACATTATGTTTAGTGTCGGAATGATCAGCAGATTCATGGAGAAGCCGAAAAGCTCTCATATGGTAGCTGCAAAAAGAGTACTAAGGTATGTAAAGGGGACACAAAGTTATGGTATTCTGTTCCCTAGCAAGAGTGTGTCGAAGAATGGTAATGAAGTGTTTGGCTACACTGACCCCGACTGGAGTGGAGACAAGAGTGATCGAAAAAGCACAAGTGGGTATGTCTTCATGTATGGATCGACACCCATCTCTTGGTGCTCGAAGAAGCAAAGTATAGTTGCGTTATCCTCTTGTGAAGCAGAGTATGTAGCTGCTTCCTTTGCAGCATGTCAAGCATCATGGCTGAGCATGCTACTGGTCGAAATTGGAGTGCACAGGGTCGAAGCAATGAAGTTGTTGATCGACAACAAGTCTGCGATAGATCTCGCCAAGAATCCTGTTGCACATGGTAGGTCGAAGCACATAGAGACCAGATATCACTTCCTGCGTGATCAAGTAAACAATGAGAAGCTGAATCTGGAATATTGCTGTTCGGAGCTTCAGATAGCTGATGCAATGACCAAGCCATTGCAAAAGGGAAGATTCGAAGAACTAAGAAGAATGCTTGGGATGATGTCACTCAGCAATGTGAATTAGGAGGGAATATTGAGATATGCCTTGTAATTCTATTGCTTGTAATTTATAGGTGTGAATAGTAACCTAGTCGAAATGGGCCAGTCGAAATCATGGGCATGGGCCTGTTTCATTGTATATATATACAGATGTCAGTAGCATGTAATAAAAATCTACCTTTATGAAATTCAGTGCAGCTTTTACCTAATATTATATTACCCTACTTATTCCTCTTGTCCTTAGCGCCGCCACTTCCTTTCTGGTCCCTTTGTTTATCCCCAACACAGATCTCTGGATTCACTGTCGTTAATTTTGATTTGTTCTGATAAAGTTTGCTCCGACTATGCACATGACCACGATCCCCACCTTGCTTACTTACACGGTTCTGATTCCTTATCTTTTTCTATGCCCCATTGGCTACAATCTGAAATTCACCACAACACCCTCTTACCGCTAAAGTTTTGCCCAAAATCTTGTCAGTTATTGTTTCGCTTTTGGCACCATGAGGGAAAGCTACCAAGTAATTCTGAATTCAAGGAAACAATTTTTATTCGTGACTTTGGGTGGGTTTTTGCACCTGCTTCTGTGATATGTTCATCAATTGGGGAGATTTCAACTAAACAGTGGTATCAAACATTGTTGGGAAGTTCTTTCAAAGCTCAGATTGAGTTGGTACCACTTATGGGACCTCTATCACCTAAGGATGCAGAACACATGCCCTTGGGTTTTCCATATTTTCAGATAGAGAGTTATGACAATTTTGATGTAGGTTTTGATCAAGGGAATCTATTGGTAACTCCATTTTCACTTAGAGCTATGAGTTCTGAAATTCCAATCATTATACTATATTTTCCTATTTTGAGAACCAATATTAGTTCTGGTGTTCATGTGATTACTTTTTATAAACACAATCTTGAAGCTTTAATGAATGGCTCTTTCACTCTGGATGTTAAGTGGAGCACTTCCTAAATTTGTTCCAACAATTGGATCCTTTAGAAGACAGTTTGCTAAAGATATGTTTGCTTTGGATTGCATCACCAACTATGCAAGACTTTTGGAGCATGTAAGAAATTTGACATTCAAGTTTCTATCACCTGGTCTTGTTTTTCTAAATGGAGCACGGAATCTCGCTTTTGCTCTTGTTAGGGGCAGTGCACAAGAGCATGGAATCCCATAAACTAATAAAGGGAGGAAATGTCGTTAATATGAATAACATTAAGCAGATAGCTTAAATCACGCCAACAAATCAAGATTTGTCTTTAATTTGGATATTATTAGCAACACCAAATTAGTGATTTCTGGTCTCCTTTGGTAAATAAATTTGTGAGTTGGTTATGAGGGATGGTGTGAGTCCCTATATTGAGAATCAGGAATCCCTCAAAATATGGAGTCAGAAATTTAAATCGTATTTAAATCACACATCAGAAATTTGGTTATGAGGGGATGGTGTGAGTCCCCTTTGAGCGCTTATTTAATTTCTGATGTGTGATTAAAAATTTCCTTACATATGATAGAATGGCTGTTATAGGGAGCAGTTAACTGCCAGCGTGGCGTCCGTTAGATGAAACTAACGGTAGGGGCCAAAATGACATAAAAAAAACATGAGGGTCTAAAACGATAAAAAAAAAAGATAAAGAGGCAAAGTGACACCAACCCCAAAGATAAATGGCCAAAACAGCAATTTAGCCTTTTCTTTACTTACTAACTTCCATTCATATCATACATGGCTACCCAGAACCTGCTTTTGGTTGAAATTGTCCCAAGAGATGGGAACTTCAGTGTGACGGCTCGAGTATTGAGGCTCTGGAGCTTACCTGATAAGGTCAGGAGGAGAGCACCCTTGAATATCGAAATGGTGCTAATGAACATAAAGAGACTGATTTAGGTAACTAAGTAAATCCTTAGTTTTTATTACTAAATTAGTCTCGGCCATTAGATCTGTATTATTTTAGTTAAATAAGATCCAATGGCTATCAATTAAGGAGGGTATCTAGGTAATTTTACACACCTATTCCTCCATCGTTGCACAGTAGCACAACCTCTTCTTCCTCTCTCCGTCGCACACCATCCTTGCAACGGCAAACCACCACGCCGCACCACGTCAACTGATAGTATCGACAGTAGTTGTAGCTAGTTTCTCCATGGTTTGGTTTCTCTTTGAAGTGGCTGAATATAATCTTGTTACTCTACTATGTCGCATCCTCATTGCCCTTATGCTTATCCTCTTTGTTTGGCATAATGCAGCTGGTCTTGTTAGCTAGTAATCTAACCTTGTCCATTGATGATTGATTCTAATTCAATTTGTACATTAGATCTGTACTAATTCTGGACACCATCGAACGTGGTTTCCGTAGTAAACTCACTGTAAGCAAATCTCTTCACTCACCTACTCGATAAAATGCCTAAACCAAAACACCATAACTATAATTTATCAGAAACTATAACCACAAATATGCATTCTGTGGTTACTGGATAGTAACCACCGAATGCATATTTGTGGTTACTGGAATCCAACTAGTGTTTCTAATTTGATTATGTTCTTGTTTCACATTGAATTGCCATGATAAAGTGTTAGTGGTGCTTTGTGCCACCTGAAAATTGAGTACAGAATCTATGGATGATTCTATTTTAGTTGTTTGGTAGTGATCAATAAAGTACTTTGTCATTAACTCTTCATACGTGAAATGTGTACTAACATCAGAAATTTTCTTGTTGTTAAATGCTTTTGATCTGATTTTCAGGCATTTGTTGCTGCAATATATTACAGTTATATGAGCTTTTAAAATATCTGTTCCAATAACCACAAATATGCATTATGTGGTTACTGGACAGTAACCACAGAATGCATATTTGTGGTTACTGGAATCCAACTAGTGTTTCTAATTTGATTATGTTCTTGTTTCACATTGAATTGCCATGATAAAGTGTTAGTGGTGCTTTGTGCCACCTGAAAATTGAGTACAGAATCTATGGATGATTCTATTTTAGTTGTTTGGTAGTGATCAATAAAGTACTTTGTCATTAACTCTTCATACGTGAAATGTGTACTAACATCAGAAATTTTCTTTTTGCTAAATGCTTTTGATCTGATTTTCAGGCATTTGTTGCTGCAATATATTACAGTTATATGAGCTTTTAAAATTTCCGTTCCAATAACCACAAATATGCATTCTGTGGTTACTGGACAGTAACCACCGAATGCATATTTGTGGTTACTGGAATCCAACTAGTGTTTCTAATTTGATTATGTTCTTGTTTTACATTGAATTGCCATGATAAAGTGTTAGTGGTGCTCTGTGCCACCTGAAAATTGAGTACAGAATCTATGGATGATTCTATTTTAGTTGTTTGGTAGTGATCAATAAAGTACTTTGTCATTAACTCTTCATACGTGAAATGTGTACTAACATCAGAAATTTTCTTGTTGCTAAATGCTTTTGATCTGATTTTCAGGCATTTGTTGCTGCAATATATTACAGTTATATGAGCTTTTAAAATTTCTGTTCCAATAACCACAAATATGCATTCTGCGGTTACTGGACAGTAACCACAGAATGCATATTTGTGGTTACTGGAATGCAACTAGTGTTTCTAATTTGATTATGTTCTTGTTTCACATTGAATTGCCATGATAAAGTGTTAGTGGTGCTTTGTGCCACCTGAAAATTGAGTACAGAATCTATGGATGATTCTATTTTAGTTGTTTGGTAGTGATCAATAAAGTACTTTGTCATTAACTCTTCATACGTGAAATGTGTACTAACATCAGAAATTTTCTTGTTGCTAAATGCTTTTGATCTGATTTTCAAGCATTTGTTGCTGCAATATATTACAGTTATATGAGCTTTTAAAATTTCTGTTCCAATAACCACAAATATGCATTCTGTGGTTACTGGACAGTAACCACCGAATGAATATTTGTGGTTACTGGAATCCAACTAGTGTTTCTAATTTGATTATGTTCTTGTTTCACATTGAATTGCCATGATAAAGTGTTAGTGGTGCTTTGTGCCACCTGAAAATTGAGTACAGAATCTATGGATGATTCTATTTTAGTTGTTTGGTAGTGATCAATAAAGTACTTTGTCATTAACTCTTCCTACGTGAAATGTGTACTAACATCAGAAATTTTCTTGTTGTTAAATGCTTTTGATCTGATTTTCAGGCATTTGTTGCTGCAATATATTACAGTTATATGAGCTTTTAAAATTTCTGTTCCAATAACCACAAATATGCATTCTGCGGTTACTGAACAGTAACCACAGAATGCATATTTGTGGTTACTGGAATCCAACTAGTGTTTCTAATTTGATTATGCAGCCTGTTCACGAGTTGAAATAGGACACAACTGAAGTTATAAATGTTGAGATATGGGATAATCAATTTACTGCGAACCAAGTTTTGGTAGACCGAAGTTGTGAAGCTAGATTTGGTCAGGAGTTCTGTTACTTGCAGCTGTCAGTTTTTTGAGAACTGGGGGTTAATTTGTCGGCACACACTGAGAGTTTTGGATGCTTTCGCTGCGTGGGGTAATCCTTTTTGTCATTGTATCCCTCCCATGTATGTCAAAAAAAGATGGTGCAGAGATTATAAGAAAACTCTTGCTTGTATTGCTGAGGAATTTCATCTTCAAACCAAGGCTCCTTCGAATTTCGGTGAGAGATATCAGCGTCTTTCTGATATAGTTTCTGGAGCCGGGTCACGCATATGTTATAACGAGGCTGCCTTTAACGCATTTCTTCATCATGTTCTTGATGGAGTTAAAGAGGCTGACGAGTTGTTACATTCAACGTCTGAAACCTCTGAACCTTCACGTGCTGAGTGTTCAACCTTGCCAGGTATTTGCTATTTTATTTCCATTGCTCTTTATGTAACATTTAGTTTTTGTTTAAGATTTATGCCATTCTTATATATGTCTGTGGTTGCTGAACGTTACAGTTGAAGAAGATGAAGTAGAATATCCAGGTAAAAAGATAAAGGTGCGTCAAAACCCATGCAAGAGCAAGATCAGATTGATGTCCGAATCAGAGAAGAGGCATCTAATTTGGAAACAGCAATGCAAGCAGGCGATTGAAATTCAGAAGCAGTCCGAGATTTAGAGAGCAAGATAGTAGTGCTACCATCACCCGTCTGTCCGTCGTTGCTAGCGCCATAGTTATTTCTGCTTCTACCCCCATCTTCTCATGATTCATGTTTCTCTACTATTGGGAAAGTATCCAAATTGATCATGGCAATAACTTGTGATAGGTGCCATGGTGGATGTCTTGTTTTTTTCTGAAAAATCTTTCTCTGATTTTTCACTATTTGTAGTTGTACCTGTTGAAAGTTACAAACTAGTTTCATATTTTTCCTTTGACTTTGAGTTTTCTTCATATCAAAACTCCCTTAAATGGCCTATAGTTTTGGTTTTGCTTTGTTTTTGGTCTACAAAGATTATGTTTTTGCATTGTGTTCTTTATTTTCGGCTTTTGGATTCAAGTAACCACAAATATGCATTCTGTGGTTACTGGGCAGTAACCACAGAATGCATATTTGTGGTTACTAGATGTTTATTAGTCATTCTCTATGGCTAGATAAGTTGCACCGATAGAAGAGGTGAAACGAGGCTTCCTCCATCTCAAAACAAAGCAACATCATGTATCGTGAGATCCGTGAAGAACCCCTCTAGAAACAAGGTTATCACGGGTTTGAAGTTTATCAAGCAACAATCGCCAACCAAAGATGCCCACTTGAATTTTTTTTCATCCGAAAGGATCCATTATATTACAATTACAAATACTATACTAATATGATTCCTTTTTTGTACCATTAAATTTTTGTTACAAGATTGATCAAATTAGTATAATTTTGGCTAAATAGCACTTTTGTTCCTTTATCTTTGCTCCAGATTTCACTTTGGTCCTTTATCTTTTTTTGGTGTTTCATTTTTGTTTCATTTTGGTCCCTGCCGTCAGTTTTGACTAACGGACGCCACGCTGGCAGTTAACTGCTGAAGTGGCGTCCGTTATTCATTAAATGACGTGGCATTTATCTTACACATCAGCATTTAAGTTTTTTAATTCAATAAAAACATAAAAAAATTAAACTGAAAGATTGAAATCTGGGGTCCGTTATTTGTTTATTTGTTTATTTAAGTTTTGTTTATTTAAATTAAAAAACAAAAAAAGCTTATGTGTAATTCAGTAACAATTAAATAATATATTTATGCCATGTCATTTAATGAGTTTAAGACGCCACGTCAAAGAATGGACTATTCCAAAACAAAAACCACAAGAAGAATGACATTTGTGTTAATTTCAATCTTCTATTTTTTAAACGAGAAATTTAGATCACGAACATAAAATGTAAAGGAATGAGAATGAAAATTAAACAAACATATGATCAGGAGCAAATTTACACTGATGGTTGATTTTGATACAAAAGTAGCATATAAATCCTAACCGTGTGTTAAGGGTCAATCCTAACCGTGGTAAGTAGCATATAAATCCTAACCGTGGTAAGTAGCATAATCCTAACAAAAACCACAAACGTCATATTTGTGGTTACTGGCCGATAACCACAAAATAGTGCGACAGTGGTTAATAACAGAAAATTACATTGTTTTCCTACACTTTCCTCTTTTTTCCTCTATCATTACCCCCTCCTTTTTCCAAGAGCCTAGCTTTCAATTCTTCACAAAATTTGTTGGCTTCCCCTTGTATGGTTTCCTTCAACAAGTTGGTTTTGTCTTTCATTAATGAGCAGCAAATATCTATTCTTAATTGATTGGTGACCAACACCTGGCCAGCCTCCCTCAATATGTTCCAGTTGCGGAAAGAATCAATCTCATTTTCATCTCCATGCCAATGCTTTAAGAACATCATGGTGAGTACACCACAGCTAGTTCCATCTGGTTGTTCTGGCACTTTTAGATCATGCCACATCTGGTTGTTCGGCATCCTTACTTATCTAAAAAAACATGCACATTAACAGTATGAGAGACAAAAAATTAGACACCTTCAAAGCAATTAGAGATCAATTCTTGACAATGATACAAATAAACACTAGTTGGATTCCAGTAACCACAAATATGCATTATGTGGTTACTGGACAGTAACCACAGAATGCATATTTGTGGTTACAAAGAACACAGCTAATGATAGATATGTACTTCTAGTCTTCTAGCTAATGATAGATATGTACTTCTAGTCTTCTAGCATTTGAAACTTATGTATGTTACACATGTAGGAATGCCATATGTACTACCTATTATTATTAGTCTTGTATATAGCAAGGTTTTGTAACCCTTCACCGTATGTATGTATATCATATCCACTTCATTTGTACAAATACAATAACGTGTTTACAATAAAATCAACCAGTACTTTGGAAACAGCAATGCAAGCAAACACAAACACAGAAAACACAAACACATTCTTACTGAATGAAGAAAATCTGGAGATGATACTCTGAAGAGGCTGCTAGAAGCTAAGACAAGCGGTGCACAAGAACCACTGGCAATTGCAGCTGATATTGGATATGAAGAGAACTGCAAACAGGTTGTTGAGTTAGTTGTGAAAGAATATGGACGCATTGATGTTCTTGTAAACAATGCAGCTGAACAACACCTCAAAAACTCAGTAGAGGAAATCACTGAACAGCAGCTTGAAAGAGTCTTTAGGACCAACATATTTTCGCACTTCTTTTTCGTCAGGTATGTTCAGAAGCTAGTAACTAACTAATAATTAATTATCAGCTAACTATATCTCTAATATTTGAATCAATTAAATGAAACTCATGTGTGTATTGTGCAGGCATGCTCTGAAGCATATGAAAGAAGGGAGTTCGATTATCAATTCAACTTCAGTTAACGCATACTGTGGAAAGCCAAACGCGCTGGGAATTGGGGAGATTATCAACAACTTCCCTTTCTTACATTTAAGTATTAGCCTCATTACATGATTCTTTTCACTATGATATCAGATCATCAGTCATCACAACGAAAGCAATTATGATAAAATCAAACACTAAAACAAAATATCAATTCCGACTTCAATTTCAATTCGTAAACAGAAGCAAATGTATATTAATAATACAAACCAGTAATTGATTATGAATTTGATGTAATAATGAGCTAACAGTGCAAATGTATTCGTAAACAGAAGCAACATTATTTTTATCCCTGTTTTTCGCAAGCGAAAATGAAAACCAGTAATTGATTATGAATTTGATGTAATAATGAGCTAACAGTGCGAAAAAGAGGAATAAGTATAAGTACCGGAGATTAGAGATCTTCGGAGTGGTTAGTGCCTTCTTTTGATTTTTACTTTCATTCCAAGTACGTGTTCGGTTTTGGATTACTGTGGTTGAAATTGGCTTAGCAATAGGAATTCCAACAGCACCTGAAATCGAAGGCATGGAAACTAAATTAGTTGGAAACAAACATGGATAATAGGATCTGGAAATTAAAATTGGAAGCTCGTGAATTACGGCGATCGGAGAGAGGGTTTCGCCTTCGCGAGAGAAGAACGGCGAAGAGAATGGAAGTGGTTTTGTTCGCGGAGAAGTGGGTTGCGACGGCGGAGAAGTGGGTTGCGACTTGGAAGAAGGGTTCAGAAAAATAATGAATAGAAAGTTAGAAACGGAAGTGGGTTTTAATTCTCTTGGTGAAATTACTCTCATATCCTTGATTATTATTTTTTAGTAAAAATTACTAAACATTAGCTTAGTTACCTAAACCCAACCCGAACATAAATACACATGGCTCCATAATGAATATTTTAATGCGATTTTGAATTGTTACCTTAGTATATGGTGATGATTGTTGTAACGTACCGTCTATTGTGTACGTTATAGTATTGCACATAGTAGAATTTAAATCTTGAATCATATTCGATTTAATATTGATAATATGTGGTGTAATTGTCTGATCATGTAATTTCAATTATTCATATTCTGGCGCCAATAGCATGTGGTTATGCTTGTTGGTTCAAGGTAGAGAAATTCGATTTTTTTTTCAAAAAGTGTATTTTATTTTCTATATTTAATGCTTTGAATGAAGATTAATATCTATGTCTCCACAATATAATTATATTACACATATCAATTCGAATTGCTACCTTATATGGTTATGATAGTATTTATTAATTGTATTCAAAATTTTTGTACTGAACGTGGTGGACACATCAGATTAAATCCTGCAAAGTCATCCTAATTAATATTGCGCTAATCCAATATGGAAATGCTGAATGAACAACAAATCAGAATATTTGCATTGAGCAAGATGCTCATTTGTATATATTATAGATTATAGATATAGATATAGATAGATATAGATTATAGATTATAGATTTTTAATTTTTACCGTCAATTCTCTTTTTCTCCAACTTAGTTTTGTTTTTTTTCTTGGGTTATTTTTTTATTTCCTTTTTTAAGCTTTTTTGTTATGTTTTTGTTTTTTTGGTCAATATTGTCTTGCCCCAGCTAAACTCAACAGCTTTACCTTGTCCCATCAATTCTTTCTTTTCTAATAGATGCTCGTCTGTTATCTGTTGTTCTTTGATCTCGTCCATTAATCCTAGGGCCGTCAATTTGGCCCATGTGGCCCACATTTCAAAAGCTCACAGAGGCCCCAAGCCCCAGTGGGCCAGGGCCAGCCCAAGGCCCTTAATTTTATGTTTTTGCAATGAAACTGAAAATTACCCACGGACCTATGTGGGCTTCGACCTAGGCCAGCCCATAAGCCCCAAAAATTTATTTACTTTCTTAAAAAAACTGGAAATTACAAGTCCTCCCGTTGTCATTCGTTAGTCTTGAAAACCTAAAAATTTGTTACTGATGGTGAGAGGGAGAAGGAGGTGGTGGTGATAGTGAGGGTAAAGAGGGAGAGGCGGTGAAAGAATGGAAGTAGGGGTGGGAAAAGAATGAGAAAAAAATGAGGTTGGTGGTGATAGTGGGTGATGGGGGGGGTGATAGTTGTGAGAAGAAAATGAGGTTGTGGTGAGTGGGAGGTGGTGGTGGTGGTGGTGGTGGTGGGTGGGAGAAGGAGGAGGTGGTGGTGGTGAGTGGAAGATGGTGATGGTGGTGGGAGTGAGGGAGAAGAGGAAGGGGGTGAAAGAATGAAAGTGAAGGTATAAATAGTGGGAAAAGAGGTGGTGGTGGTGGTGGTGAGTGGGAGATGGTGATGGTGATGGTGGTGGTGGTGGTGGTTGTGGTGGGAGGGAGAAGAAGGTGGTGGTGAGAGGGAGGGAGAAGAGGAAGGGGGTGAAAGAATAAAAGTGGAGGTGTAAATAGTGGGAAAAGAATTAAAAAAAATTTGGGGGCCAGCCCACAAAGCCCTGGCCCTAACCCACTAAAAAATTTAAAAATGTGGGCTAGGGCTAAAAAATCCCCATTAATAGGGGGCTTCAATTTTATGGGGCTTGATTGGGGGCCAATGGGGCTGGGCTTGGAGCCAAATTGACAGCTGTAATTAATCCACTAGACACAATGATCATCCCGATGCTTCTCTTTCTTTGGAAGAATTTCACATCTAAATTCATGTCCCGGAACTTTTCCAGTAACTCTAATTCCTTCACCATAAGTCCAGTCGCATGGATACTCTTTCTACTCAAAGCGTCCGCTATTAGATTTGCTTTCCTGGGATGGTATCATAGAGAGAAATCACAATCCTTTAGAAATTGCATCCAGTGTCTTTGTCTCATGTTGAGCTCCTTCTGATCGAACACGTATTTCAAGCTCTTATGGTCGTTAAAAACATCAAACTTGCATCCATACAAGTAATCCCTCTAGATTTTCAAGGCAAAAACTATGACAACTAACTCCAAATCGTGCGTAGGGTAGTTCCCCTCATGCTCTTTAGTTAACGTGAAGCATAAGCGACAACCTTCCTATGTTGCATCAGCACGCAACCCAAGCTCTGATGTGAAGCATCACAATAAACCTCGTATGGCTCATTTGGTTCAGGTAAGACTAAAACTGGAGACGTTGTTAAACGCTCCTTCAACAACCAAAATCTTTCCTCGCACTTCTTAGTCTATGCAAAGGGGTGATCTTGATGCGAAAATTGATCATGAAGAACTTGCAATCAGCACACGTGACAATCACCAAGGAGTTAGTGGCGTGGGTTCCTTTGCTAGCCATCATCAAGGGCTGAGTTTAATTACTTGGCTATTTTAAGTCATTTAATTGTTACTTGCCTGTTTTTGTTTTAGTCATTTAATCACCAAGTTAAGACAAATAAATCAAGCCATTTAAATTCTATTCCGATCGGTTACAAAGGAGCAAATAAGGAGCATTAAAGACAATTCAAGCCAGCCATTGGAAAAGGAGTTACATAGCTGATAGAATAATGTCATATTATTACTAGTTTAATTGCTTTTATGTTGCACTTTAAATAAGCTAAATGTTTCGGCTATATATGCCATGTATGCTGATCATTTTGAGATATATAGAATTCAGTTCAAGAACATAGAATTTGTGTCTACATTTTCGAAAGGTTATTTGCAAGCGTCGTCTTGAGAATAATCCGATTAGCTCAATTGGTGTTGAGTGCTAATCTCTTTGTTAAACTATTGGTGTAGGTTAACATTGCATATCCCTTGTTATTCCACTAAAACAATTCGACAAGCACTTCACACAATTCGACAAACACACAATTCGACAAGCACTTCACACAATTCGACAAACACACAATTCGACTAACACTTCACAGAATTCGACCAACACTTCATAGAAGTCGACTAATATGGGTTGTACCTAGTACATTCGATATTGGTTGTTTGCTTCCGCTACCCTTACGATATAAAGCACTCTAATTCGTATCATTTGTGGTATCAAAGCTTCGGCTTTGAATCCTTGTTACGTGACAATGGTGGATTTCAACAGCGATGAGTTCATGGACAGATTGCGTGAAGCCTTAAGGGGCGTCGATTTGGGAGATGAACGATGGAGGCCTAGAAGGGGTGAACCACGTCCAAACGTGGATGAGTTCAAATTCAACGAGCTACCTGAATTCAATGGCAGTGTAGACCCGGAAGTTTATTTGGAATGGGAGCGCAAGATCGATAGAATGTTTGACTTCAAGGATCTTGACGATGAGAAGCGTTGTAAGTATGCTATTCTGAAACTTAGCAAAAGTGCATCGTTGTGGTATGAAGGTTTGAAGGCTAAAAGAATACGAGATAGGAAGGAGAAAATCAGTTCTTGGGAGTCATTGAAAAGAAAGTTGCGCAAGAGGTATGTGCCATCGAACCACAGATTGAACTTGTATAAGAAGATTTCAGATTTAGTACAAGGCAAAATGAGTGTTGCCGAGTACATGGATGAATTCCAAAACCTATGTTTAATGGGTGAGTTGGAGGAAAATGAAGAGCAAAGAATGAGTCGTTTTCTTCGTGGCCTGAATAAGAACATAGCATTTGCTGTTGAGCTATGTAATTATACTGATTTCGACACTTTGTGCACCTTGTGCTTAAAGATTGAAAATCAAAATAAGAGCAGATATAATGCTGGGAGTTCAAGTGGTTGGACCAAGGGAGGTGCGTCTAGTAGTGCAAGCACTAAACCAAATGTGACTCAACCAACACAAGGTGAGCCTACTCCTAAACAGTCTAGTGTTGCACCCAAAGAGACTAGCCTGTCGAAGGTTAGGTGTTTTAAGTGTCAAGGCTTTGGACACTTTGCTAGAGCTTGCCCTAATCAACGAGTTGTGACCCTCAGAGAGGCGGTTAGCATGCGTGATGAGTTGGCTAAGGAAGAGGAAGAATCTGGTGGCACTGTTGACATGGATGGACTTGAAATTGTTGAAGACGCCGAGGATGAGGTAGAAGAATATGAACCTCCCATCTATGATACTTTGGTGCTTAGAACTTTACAAACTAAAACTGTACCCGTGGCTGGGGATCAAAGGGATCAAATCTTCTACACTAAGTGTCAAGTGAAGGATAAATGGTGTAGTGTCATTGTGGATGGAGGTAGTTGTACCAATGCAGCTTCAACTGAAATGGTGTCTAAGTTAGGATTGCTCACAACAAAACATCCTAAACCTTATGCATTACATTGGTTGGACAATGGGAGTAGTATAAAAGTTACAAAACAGGTTCGTGTGGGGTTAACCATGGGGTCTTATGTTGATGAGATCTTGTGTGATGTTGTGCCCATGGATGCAAGTCATATACTTTTGGGACGTCCCTGGCAATCTGATAGAGATGTAACGCATAGAGGAAGATCAAATGAGTATGAATTGAACTACAAAGGCAAGAGGATTGTGCTGAAACCTATGGCATCAAATGAAGTCCGTTCCATGACTACAAAAAGAGGTAAAAGTCTTAGTCTCACTATGTTTGCTACTGAAAATGAAGTGAAAAATGCTATTGATAATGGTGAATTAGTTTACATGTTGGTTGCAAAGAATGCTAAACAGGATAATATTGAAACTCCTCTTAAACAACAACTGGAAGGTGTCTTGAATGAGTATGAAGATGTGTTTCCAAATGAACTACCAATTGGTTTACCACCTGTTCGTGGAATTGAGCATCAAATTGACCTAATGCCGGGAGCTCCATTACCAAACAAGGCTGCCTATAGGTGTAATCCGGAGGAGACAAAAGAGTTGCAAAGACAAATTGAAGAATTGATCAGTATGGGTTATGTGCGTGAATCAATGAGTCCTTGTGCTGTCCCAACGTTGTTGGTTCCTAAGAAGGATGGTTCATGGAGAATGTGTATTGATAGTAGGGCGATGAACAACATAACCATCAAATATCGCTTTCCCATTCCAAGGTTAGATGATATGCTTGATGAGTTACATGGGTCGGTTATATTCTCAAAAATCGATCTAAGGAGTGGGTATCACCAAATCAGAATGCGTGAAGGTGATGAATGGAAGACGGCATTCAAGACCAAGCATGGTCTATATGAATGGCTGGTTATGCCATTTGGGCTCACGAATGCACCTAGCACCTTCATGAGGCTCATGAACGAAGTACTCAAGCCATTTTTGGGTAAGTTTGTTGTTGTTTACCTTGACGATATCTTGGTGTATAGCAGGTCTAGTGAGGAGCATTTCACTCATTTGAAACAAATCTTTGAAACCCTAAGAGCACAAAAACTCTATGGGAAGAAGGAGAAGTGTTATTTCTTGGTTGAAAGTGTGGTGTTTCTTGGATATGTTGTGTCTAAAGATGGAGTATCGGTTGATCAAACCAAGGTGGATGCTATCAAAACTTGGCCAAGTCCTACAACAGTTTCGGAGGTGAGATCTTTCCATGGTCTTGCATCATTTTATCGACGTTTTATACAGAATTTCAGCACTATAACAAGCCCTATTACTGAATGTTTGAAGAAGGGTGCATTTGTGTGGAATGAGCAAGCACAAAAGGCTTTTGAATTGATTAAGTTAAAGCTTTGTCAAGCTCCTGTTTTAGCTTTGCTCGACTTCACTCAACCATTTGAGGTTGAATGTGATGCTAGTGGAGTTGGCATTGGAGCTGTTTTGATACAAAACAAAAGGCCTATAGCTTATTTCTCAGAGAAACTTGGGGGAGCTCGATTGAACTATTGCACCTATGACAAGGAATTCTATGCCATTGTAAGAGCCCTTGATCATTGGAGTCATTATTTGCGTTCTAACCACTTTGTGTTGCATTCAGATCACGAGTCTTTAAAGTATATCAACGGACAACAAAAGTTGAGTCCAAGGCATGCTAAATGGGTTGAATTTCTTCAATCTTTTAATTTCTCTTCAAAATACAAAGATGGTAAAAGTAACGTGGTGGCTGATGCACTTTCAAGGAGGTATGCTTTGATTTCAATTCTCGAAACTCGTTTACTTGGTTTTGAGACTTTGAAAGATTATTATAAAGAGGATATAGATTTTGGTGAGATATACTCTAATTGCGAAAATTGAGCATTTGGAAAGTACATAATGCAGGGTGGATTTTTGTTCAAAGAGAATCGGCTTTGCATCCCATTCAATTCGTGAGTTACTAGTTCGTGAAGCTCATGGTGGGGGTTTGGCTGGTCACTTTGGCATCACAAAAACTCTAGAGATTTTAAAAGAACACTTTCATTGGCCAAAGATGTTAGGAGATGTGCAAAAGGTCATTAGCAAGTGTGTTACTTGTCATATGGCAAAGAGTTCTTTCAAGCCAGGAGCATATATTCCATTACCAACACCTAGTGGTCCTTGGATGGACGTGAGCATGGATTTTATTGTGGCTTTGCCCCGCACACAGCGAGGTAAGGATGCTATTATGGTTGTTGTTGATAGGTTTTCAAAGATGGCACACTTTGTAGCTTGTCACAAAACAGATGATGCTAGTAACGTTGCTGATTTGTACTTTCATGAGATTGTACGCTTACATGGAGTTCCTAAAACTATTGTTTCCGATCGTGTTTCAAAGTTTTTGAGTTATTTTTGGAATACATTATGGAGGAAATTGGGTACTAAGTTGTTGTTTAGTACTTCCCATCACCCTCAAACCGATGGGCAAATAGAGGTGACTAATAGAACTCTTGGTACTTTGCTGCGTGGCTTGGTTAACAAAACTCAAAAGGATTGGGATTTGAAGTTAGCTCATGCCGAGTTTTCCTACAATCGATCCCCTACATATGCTACTAACCATTCTCCTTTTGAAGTTGTTTATGGTGTGAATCCTTACTTACCATTGGACCTGATTGCTATGCCGAAGGAAGAATTAGTTCGTCCAGATGCCAAGGCCAAACTCAAATCAATGTTGAAACTACATGATCAAGTGCAAGCAAGAATCAAGGTTGTTAATGAAGTCTACAAGCAAAGGTCTAAGATTAAGAAGCCTAAGTTGTTCAACGAAGGTGATCTTGTATGGGTACATTTGCGAAAGGAGAGATTCCCAAGCAAGAGAAAGAATAAACTCATGCCTAGAGCTGATGGTCCCTTCAAGGTTATATCAAAGATCAATGACAATGCATACAAGATTGAGTTGCCGGGAGAATATGGAGTACATGCTACTTTCAATGTTGGAGATCTCTCACCATATTTGGATGATGATGGTATTCAAGAATTGAGGTCAATTCCTTTCAAAGGGGGAGGGGATGATGCGAAAATTGATCATGAAGAACTTGCAATCAGCACACGTGACAATCACCAAGGAGTTAGTGGCGTGGGTTCCTTTGCTAGCCATCATCAAGGGCTGAGTTTAATTACTTGGCTATTTTAAGTCATTTAATTGTTACTTTTAAGTCCATGTCATAGAGGTTTTGAATGGAGGAGATAGCAAGTCAGATTTCACAAACCACAGACATTTCCCACAACCAGAGTGCATCATTATTGGGATTTTCAACCCTCCACTTTAGGAACAAAAAAAGAATCACCATCTGAACTAATATTATGAACCTGAAAATTAAAACTTTAGTTTGGATGGTGATTCTTTTTTTGTTCCTAAAGTGGAGGGTTGAAAATCCCAATGATGATGGTTTGAAGGTATAGACCCTTCTGATCGCTATGCTAATCGTAACACTGTCTTCTTCGATGGCAATATGCGAGCTCTGGATGGGATTCAAGGTCCTTTTTACGTTGGCACGGGTTTTCTATTTCGAAGAACTCCACTGTATGGCTTCAATCCACTAGTGGTGAAAGACGAGACCAGTTGGTTTGGTAGTAAGAAAAATAAGAAATCATCAACAGTTGCAAATGTCTCTGAAGCTGGTTCTGTTGTTGAGGAGCAATCTTTGATGAGTGGTAGCATTGATGATGAAGAAATGAACACTGCTCTTATTCGTAAGTAATTTGGCAACTAAAGTCTTCTTGTTAATTCAATCAGGGTGGCAGAGTACCAAGGGAGACCCCTTGCTGAACATCATCAATCTAACAAACATGGACGATCACCCGGTGCACTAACAGTTCCTCCTGATCTTCTCAATCTTGCTACTGTTCCTGAGGCTATCAATGTGATTTCATGTTGGTATGAAGATAAAACGGAATGGGTAGTTAAAGTTGGGTGGATTTATTGTTCTGTAATTGAGGATGTTGTGACGGGTTATAGAATGCACAATGGAGGATGGAAGTCTATGTATTGTGTGACCAATAGAGATGCCTTCCGCGACATTGCACCAATCAACCTCACTGACAGGCTTCACCAAGTTCTTCGATGGGCAACTGGCTTAGTCAAAATATTATTTTATCGCAACAACGCTCTCCTAGCTAGTTCTAGATTGAAATTCCTGCAGAGAATTGCTTACCTAAATGTAGGAATTTACCCATTTGCTTCATTTTTCCTTATTGCTTATTGCTTCCTCCCAGCTCTCTCACTTTTCACTGGCCAGTTCATTGTCCAATCCCTTAAAGTCAGTTTCCTGCTTTACCTCTTGGGAATCACAGTGACTCTTATTATTCTTGCCCTCCTCGAGATCAAGTGGTCCGGTATTGAACTCGGGGAATGGTGGAGGAATGAGCAATTTTGGTTTATTGGAGGCACAAGTGAACATCGCGCTGCTGTAATTCAAGGACTACTTAAGATATTGGCTGGCATTGATACATCATTCACTTTGACATCAAAATCATCATCAGGTGATGATGAAAATGATGAGTTCGCGGACCTTTATGTGATCAAGTGGTCCTCATTAATGATACCTCCGCTCACAATCATGATGGTTAATGTGATAGCTATCTTCGTCGTAGTTAGTAGGACTATATACAGCAATGATCGTCAATGGAGCAGTTTACTTGGAGATGTTTTCTTTAGCTTTTGGGTATTGGCTCATCTATATCCATTTGCAAAAGGACTTATGGGTAATAGAGGTAGGGCACCTACTATTGTGTTTGTCTGGTCAGGTTTAATATCAATCATTCTATCCCTTCTTTGGTTTGTTATTCATCCTCCTTCTGCTCGTAATCAAATTTTAGGATCTTTACAATTCCCTTGATTTTCTTGTGCTGACTTGCAAATAACTCAGACACGAGGTTTTTTTTGTTGTTAGCATTTTCTAGTTAGCATTCATTCTTGTTGGCTAAGCTATTGCTTATATTTTGTAGGAAAAATATAGTGAATATATTATTTCAATTGTGTTTAGAGTACAAGCACTAATGCATTTAAATAGGTTATTCTAAATGTAAATCTAGCGGGCCTGATAATTGGGCCGGATAAATAATTACAAATTACACTATTTACAACAACAACAACAACAACAACAACAAAATGAAAATATAATTTACTTTATGTTAATAATTATGTAGTATTTTAGCTAATATGTTGATTCAAATACTACTACTACATAAAGTAGGTAAAGCAGCAAGGAAAATAGAACTAAAAGTAAAAGGGCCACATACATACCTATAAGAATTGAGAATTGTAGCAGAAATACTCAATTTCCGAGTCAAAGGCCTCCCCGCTTTTCGCTAAATACATTAGGATCACCACCCATCCAATTAGAACTAGAACCAAAACTAGCATCATTGTTAGAACCTTTAGGCCAAATAGCATTCCCATATCCATAACTCCCTTTAGTCTCAAACAATTGAGCATGATCAAATTCATTAGTTTGACTCCTCCTCAGATTTCATCTTCGACAACCTCCTCTCCATCTTCGACACCCCGGGGCAGCAGACTTTCCTGTTGATTGACCCCGACAGAACCAGCCTCTTGCATATCCACCTCCTTGTAATTCTCTTTACAACCACCACAAATCCCTCCACCAATCCTCAAAGCATCCCTATGATAATCCCTACAAATCTTGTAACCACACTCACAAGGAAGTATATCTAATCCCCTCTCATGAGTCATAACTTTTCCATCACAACCTAGCACAGCACAAGATGATCCTTTAGTTCCAGCCATTTGTGGATGACTACATTCTAATTCAGTCACCTTTATAGCTCATTCGTCCTAAAACGAATATTAATCCTATTTAACAAACAAATTTTTAGAAAATTATTTATATGTTTTATAGGATTCTAGGGCGGTACAGCTCGTTCGTCCTAAAACGAATATTAATCCTATTTAACAAACAAATTTTTAGAAAAAAAATATAAATATATATATATATATATATATATATATATATATATATATATATTATTTGTTAGAAAAGAAATAGATGGTAAAAAAAACAAGGTGCAGTAGATTGCAATCAACTTACGTTTTCAGCAATTGTTCACTTGAGTTTTTTTAAATTAAGTTTTAAAATAAATGAATAATAAAAGGATGGGATCTTATCAGGAAAAACCCCACACTCGTGAACTGATTCTTTGTCACTAGCACCGCACACACAGACTTGGAGAGAGAGAGAGGGAAAAAAAGGAGAGTGAACGCAAGGAAACGACGGAACTTCGTCGGAGAAGATGACCACGAGAATCCTGCGGTGGTGGTTCGAGAACGCCGTTGTCGGTGAAGAGCGGTGTTGACGGCGGAACGAAAACGCACTAGGCTTCAGAGAGAGGGGAGAGAGAGAGAGAGAAAAGGAGAGTGAACGCAAGGAAACGACGGAACTTCGTCGGAGAAGATGACCACGAGAATCCTGCGGTGGTGGTTCGAGAACGCCGTTGTCGGTGAAGAGCGGTGTTGACGGCGGAACGAAAACGCACTAGGCTTCAGAGAGAGGGGACTACCACCGTGACGACGGCCGGAGGTGAGTTCACTTTCTGTATTCTACTTTTATATTCATCTATGACATTCCTTCCCTAATCTTGGGGTTTTTTAATATCTATTATACCTTTTTAATCATATCTATTCTTTTTCCTATTTCTGATTCATATCTATTCTTTTTCCTATTTCTGATTTAGGGTTTTTTAATCATTATACCTTTTTTGCTAATTCCTTTGTTTCATCACCTTTTTACAACATGTTAACTAAAAAAATCAGAATTTGATAACAACTATAAAACACGTTTTCCTTTCCTGAAAGCTAAAAGAAAAACTAACAACAGATTGTGAAGTACCAACCTTGCTTAAAACGGATTTGTTGTTACTGCTTTTGCTGCTACGGCGCACACAGGAGACCTCCTTGCTAGAAAAAGCTTTCCTCTCTATTTTTCTGTGTTTCTCAGTGTTCTTTATTGAATTTTTTTCTCTCTTTTGCTATGAATTTTGCTCTACTTTTATAGGTAAAATTCAGAATCAAACATTTATGTTATTGATCATTTGTTTCCATTTTCAGGATTATTCCATTTTCGGGATTAGGGTTTCGTCCTGAAGGCTGACGCTGCTGTTGCTGCGTTGTGTTTTTATGTTTTGTAATTTTGCTTTTATTTTTCCTTGTAATACATTTTTGGATTTTTTAATTTTTTTTTTTGTAATTTTTTGACTTTTGAATGTATAATAGAAGGGACTGATTTTTGTATTTTTTTGGGTTTTTTTTTATAAGCGTATTTTTATGGGTTGATGTTATGCTGGCATACTTCCTACCACCTCCATCTACTCACCACACATCCAGCGACTCTACGAAATGACCAAAATACTCTTAATGAATACAATGGAGTATGTGACGGAGGGAGTATTACTTTGTGTGGTCCAATTTGCACGTTTTTAATATGGCTATTGGCTTTAGTTTTGTATTTTGGGGCCAGCTTTGTGGATTTTTAATGGACTAGACTTCTTACAACCTGCTCTACTCACCACACTGGTCACACATCCCTAAATCTCAATTATTTCAAAAATACCTTTATGTGAAACGCATCCCTAAACCCCCCCTCCCTTTGCATTTTAGCTTGGTAATGTACTATAGTACCGAATTGGTACTGTACTACAGAACTGAATCGGTACGGTACTATAGAACTGTACTTTAACACCATATTCTTCTCTTATCAACATCAACACGCAGCAGTCCAGATTTGGTTTCTAGAAAATTTAGACAAATGATAAGATAATTATGTTGATAGAAAAATTAAATGAAAAAAAAAATACAAGATAACGAAATTAGGTTGACATTCATTAAACTTATCAAAGTACAAAAGGTTAACGTAAGAGATTTTGACATTTTTTTATAAAGTTGTAAGTTAATACACAACAACAAAACTTTTATGGGATACAGTTATCAAATGGATATTTTATTGAATCATAGGTGTCAAATTTGTCGTGGTAAACATGCATAGAACTGGATAATTACCAAACTGTGGAAATAGGTTATAGTTAGATATGACCGATCATTACTATTTATCTTTTCATTCTAAACTTTGAGTTTTATTGACTACCTATTACTTATTTATTTTTTGAAACTATTATATTAACAAAAATTGATAAAAATAAAAGCAGGTAATGAAAATACGAAATTTAAAACAAATGAAAGGCACTAAGGAAATCTAGAGGCTATTATATTCAAGAGGTTTTTTTTCTTTTTTCAAGAGGGTTGAGTGTGTGAGAAGTAGACAATATCAATTGAAACAAAAGAGTTTATATATCTTTATTTGTAGTCTTACTTATTACATAGCAGTGATATTATGCATAATATATGTTGCATACTTGATACACACCCCAATTGTAAAAATCAACGTCACTATAATGTGTCTAATTTTATTTTCATGAACACCATCTTTACCTTGGCAAGTGCAGACGATATACTCATAATGGAAACCACCACTTCCAAATAGACTGGCAAGAAAACAACGTCCAGTGATCAATTTCATTATTTACAATATATAAGACAATACGTAAATGTATAGACAACCAAATTTTAGAAAAAAAATTATACATAGGTGAACACAATTATTACCTTAATTAGTGATGGCAATGTATCATCCATAGAAGCCAACGAGTTTCAAATATCCTAGCAAATAAACAATTAGTTAATATAATCTTTTATAAATGTACAAAACTGAGACATTAAATATTTATATAAGCAATTTATACAATAATTGAAAATGAATGATAAAGCAAATGTAAATCAAAGAGTTGAAGGTCGATAATTAGTACCTATTACAAGTTATGGAAAAGCTCGGTATATACCACATTGAAAGTGGTATTCACCTTTTCAGAATTCTCATCTGTGATTAAAATTTTTAAACCTTTTCTTGATGAAACTCTAGAAACAGCTACATACAACTGCCCATGTGAGAAAACCGGTTTTGAAAGATACACTCCAACGTGTTTGAGAGATTGACCTTGACTTTTATTGATAGTCATTGCAAAAGACGTTGTAACTGGAAATTGTCTTCTTTGAAATTTGAATGGAATTCTAGGATCAGATGGTTTTAGTGATAGTCTTGGAATATAAACTTTTTGATCAGTACGACTACCTGAAATTACTGAGCCTACAATAACATATTTACCCAATCTTGTTATGATTAACCTTGTTCCATTGCATAATCCTAGCGATTGGTCGATATTTCTGATCAACATTACAGGTACACCAACATTTAGTTGCAACATATGGTTTGGAATACCCGAAGCAATTATAGTATTTAAAAACTCAGGCGTATGTACATCATCTGGGCAGTCAAACTCGGATGTCACTAAAATGGGGGTGTCGAAACTGAAGTAAGTTCTTTCATCTCCAGGAATTAAAGAAAGCATGTAATGGTTAAGCATATTGACCAAATCATTAGTAGGTGCAAGTATGGCCCTGTCTCTAAAGAGACGTGGATTAACCATGTTAGATAACAAAGATGGCTATATGGCATCAACAATACTGTCAAAGCTATTATTAGAGACATCTAAAAGCAAATCGTTAGGTATGTCAACTGTCATCTTAAAATCACCAATCACTACTACAGAATTAGCCTTTAGTAGAGCTTTTTTTAGGCCTTTAGTAGCGCTTTCGAGCGCTACTAAAGCTCGCACTCCTAAAGAGGGGTTAGATACAGGAGCGCTTTTAAAGCGCTACTAAAGGTTGAGAATAAGTAGCGCTTTCTTGAGGAAGTGCTACTGAAGGCTCATTTTTGGTTGAGAATCAGTTGCACTTTTTACAGAAACGCTACTAATGGTCGAGAATTAGTAGCGCTTTTTATAAAAAGCGCTACTAATTCCTGCTCTTTATAAAGAAACAATTCATTAGGTAGCGCTTTCTTAAAAAGCGCTACTAATTCATTTTTTTAAGAGAAAAAACATTTTCAGCATATTCATATACTCCCACAATTAAACACCATTACTTCCAAAATTATTTACACCATTACTGCCAAAATTAATCTAAATAATACATATATTAAAATAATATTAAATAGTACGTTTTTTTTGCAAAAGCAAAAAAGGGACTTTATTTATGAAGTTAGGCCAAGGCTTAAGACAAGCCAAGACCATGAAAATTACAACTTCGTCTATGAATAAAGTTGAAGCAAATGGGCCACAATGACCTTCCTTACATAACAAAAATTATATTATACTAAGATAACTTACAAATAAAACATAAAATACTAACACAAGTCATTCATTACTCCAATTCTCCAAACCATAACTTTAAATGACTAAAAAGTAGAGTGAACCAAACCCCAAACCAGAAGCTAGTGCCTCTTGCACTACAGTTTCGTAAGCTTTAACAAAGGCATGATCATATTTATCTATAGCACCTCCCCTGCAACCATTGTCCAAATTCGGCCATTTGGGTTCAACACTGTGAACTTTAGAGATGCACTTGTCTGCAAAAATTAAACAAGTGAACAAGTTAGTATTAACATCACATATAACTATAAGTATTTAACAGAATTGAATAAGATTGTACATTCATATCAAAGTTATATCTGTGCACCTTTTCATCTGATCCGTGAATGAAAGATTCAGTGGCACTCATAACCCTTCCAAATGGTAATGGGAATTCAATGTTTCCCCATCTGAACAAATACAACAATGCATGTTCATTTAAAAATATCGACTGCAACATATTCCTCAGTTGTAGATAATGAAATAGAAAATATATTCTGTCCTCAACAACAACATTTGGATTTGTTTATGGAAAAGAACCCACTTCTTAAAGTTCTTGAGACCAGCAGTGTCATCCAGCTTGCCTCTCATATCCAAAGGATATGGCTTTCCATCAACCAATGTGAAAGGATTCATCTCTAAGAAAGTGAAATCCAGGTCTAGCACAAAAGCAAAGTAAGCAAATAAATATATTAAGTTAAACAAAGTGGTGCATTTAAATGTAACTATTAATAAAGTTGATTATAGAATTACATCCAGTGGCGCATTAATATATATTTTGTCTACCTTGAAACAGAGTAAAAACCACCTTCAGAACCAATGACAAAGGAAATGAAATTACAAGTAATCCAAAGTAGTCCATCAAAACCATCACAAACACACCTATTATGACATGGATCAGTTCAGTCACTAAAGGATACTTCAAAAGCCAGACAACCAACATATGTTATATATATGGAATTTGATTCAGAACCATTATTTCAAAGCCAGACAATCAAAATTGGCTTCTTTTTCACTTTTGGTTCGGATTCAGAACCATCATTTTAGATTCAGAACCATTATCAAAGTGCATGTGTACAACCCAGACTAACCCCACCCCTAAAAAGAGAATGTAAATAAAGGAATAAGAAAATAAAATTTCAGCCTCTCAAAAAATGAGTTTCTTATATCATAAAAAAAGGCTAACACAAATAATGGCTTGACTCCTGCACATCTCGAGCTATATATTATCGGTAGGGATGGCAAAAAAAAACCGGACCCGTGGGTACCCGCGGGTAAAACCCGTGACGGATACGGGGCGGGTAGTCAAATGGATACGGGGCGGGTAGTCAAATGGGTACCTGTGGGTTAGATAAACGGATAATTTGACTACCCGTCAATAAACGGGGCGGGGGCGGGTAGTGAGGTACCCGTACCCGTAAGTCATATTATTTTCCATAATATTTTGCATAATGTTTAGTGACTTGTTATTCTCAAAGTTGGGAATTATTGTAATTCTAGTGTTCTTTATCTCTATTCATTAACGATAATATGTTAGTAAATAGTTGATAACATAAATGCATAACGAAATGCCTAATTTTCTTATATAAATGAACCGAAAAAATAGTGTTCAAAAGATTAATTTTACATGGTATTTCAAATTTTATTTAAAAAAATATTTTTATTAATTTACAAGTATCCGTGGGTACCCGTGACGAAACAATACTCATTTAAGACCCACTACGCGGGTACCCACGCGGGTATGGGACGGGTACGGGTCCCATTTATCATAAACGGGGCGGGTAGTGGGTAGATTCTACCCATGCCCGCCCCGCCCCGTTGACATCCCTAATTATCAGCATAGCATGCTATTATGCCAAAAGGAAAACTATAAAATAAAGGCTAACACAAATAATGGTTTGACAACAGAAATAGGAGCATAACCTACCAACAGAAATAGGAGTATAGAATGAAAGCAAATCAACA
This sequence comes from Astragalus membranaceus, assembly GCA_039519185.1. Lineage (NCBI taxonomy): Eukaryota > Viridiplantae > Streptophyta > Magnoliopsida > Fabales > Fabaceae > Astragalus > Astragalus membranaceus. Next base: position 47,626,036 of record CM076850.1, read on the forward strand.
TACCCTTGAGAACTCCCGTGTGAAAAGCTCAGACACCTCTATTGGCATATTAGTAGGAATAACTTGAGGATCATCCCACTAAACATGAATTAAGCAAAAAACATTACTTTCACAGTACCAAGAGTAGTAAACATTGAATGAATTTTCTATTTGAAAGGAAGAGATACTCTGTATCTTACCAAAACCATCTGAAGGGAAAAATGCTTGTTTCCAATTGTAATAAAATCCACATTTGAGAATGAACCCCACAGACAACTGTGTGTATGTCAACACTCAGCAATCGGTATCTTTAGGACAAGGAAAGATATCAAGGAACTGCAGAAATCCTAAAGAAGTTAAAAAAGGTACCGCAGAATCCAATTTGCAAACCCTAAGTAACACCAAATCACAAAAAAAACCCAAACCTCAAAACAAATACATCACCAAACCCAAATTCAACCAAGCAAAAGCGAAATTAAACAGAAAATAATAACGAAATTAAAGCAGAAACAATTGAGAAAACAAATCCAAATCATGAAACGATAACGGATTTCGATTTCCATTCCTAGAGAGAAAACAAATCGAAACAATTAAACAATCTGAAACTTGGAGAGAAACAAAAGAACGCGGCCTAGAGAGAGACCTGAAAGCAAGAAGCCCTAAAATTTGAGATCTCTTGAAGATGGAGATGAAGTTCGGTAATGAAGCGATGTAAGCTATGAGCGAGATGGAGAAACGAAGAGAAGAACTCGGAGACTGAAGCTGTGCGCATCAAACGTGAAGAGAAGCAGTGAATGCTGGGAGAGAGAGTGAGAGCGGTAAAAGCTGTGAGAGCGAGAGTGAGAGCGAATAGTCACCTGGAGAACCTGCGAATGGAAGTGACCTTTTGTTACTGTCCATCAACAAAAAATAATCCAGGCTTTCCACTTACTACTCGGCTGATAATAGTGTCATATACATTACGTTGCTCCTGCGTCATAGTGGACAGCAATTCAACATATTATAAACCCAAAGCATGCTTATCATAATTAAGCTGATCAAAAATTAATCTATTTTTGGTGTTCGACACTAAAGACATATCTGGTTGATGCATGGTTGAGAAGTCACCTAGACTTTTATTATTACTCTGCAAAATGATTTGAATATCAGCCAATGCAAAAGCCTGTAACTCTTCTGAAGATAAATACAAGTCTGTAAAAAAAATTCAATAAGACATCATATTATCAACATAGTTGTAGCCTGTAGGTTCTCTTCCCTTTCTCTAACTATAATCAAGTATTTAAAATTGAATAACAATGGAAAAAAGGTGTAAGGAAGCCGGGAAATTTAAGTAAATGTCTTTGCCTATGCAGAATATCATCAGATAGATGTTCCATGTATGTTTCCAAACATATTCAGGCTTTGAAAGTTGGTTTGACATTAATAAAACTGCAAACGGTCTTCGTAAATAAAATCTTGTTCCCCAAAAGCTTTCTTCATTGATGGCATCTATGTATTCACGATCATCATTCAACAAACCCCTGGCATAGCAAGCCTCCTTAAAAGTAGAATGAACTTCATTATTGACAGTTCGAATGTCCACTACAAGAATTTTGGGGATTTCCGACGGACAAAATCCGCCGAAAATTGGGCGTTACCGGCAGATAAAATCCGTCGGAAATTAACCCGTAGGTAATGGTTACCGGCGGATTTTCCGCCGGTAAACATAATACGAACCGCCGGTAATTATTTAAAAAACCGCCGGAAATGCTAACTAATCCGCCGGTAACATTTTTTAAAAAAAAATTAATTTTCAAAACCGCCGGAAACCTAATAAAATCCGCCGGTAAGGTTGTTTTTTTTTTAAAAAAACAGTTTTTTAATTCGTTTATTTAAAAAAATAATATTTATTATTCGTTTATTAAAATATTTATTATTTAATTCCAAAATAAATATTAATAATTTTATAATATAAATATTTATTTTTTAAATAAATACTAATTAAACGAGAATTGAATAATGTTTTTAAAATGATAAAATTTGCATAAACATCCATACAAAAAAGTAGTAATTAAAATATATATTACAAAATATAAATTAAAATATCCAAGAATTGAAATTAAAATATCTAATAAAATGACTAAAACTTCTAGTCATAGTACTGCTGGGACGGGTTGTTGTTGGGGTCTGAATTTTTGAACTATGTTTCAAAATTAATGTTGAGGTCTAGATCTGTGTTGAGTTGTTGGGGTTGCTCGGGCTGCTGCTGGGGTTGCCGTGGCTGCTGCTGAGGCTGAGAATTGAAACCAGAGTACGGCTGATCATATGGGCTGTGGAAGGAAGGCTGCATCTGCTGCGGTGCGTACGGCTAAAAACCAACGCCGTAAGGCTGCATCTGCTGCGGTGGATAAAATGATGATGATGGCATAGATGGCCTCGAGTATTGAGACATACTATCAAACATTTGCTTCCAGCGCACCTCATTCAACCACTGTTGCTCCGCATTCAACCTCTGTTGCTCCGTATGCTTCTCCCGCATCTGCTATATTTCCTGATCATGTTTGTTCCGCCGCTCTTCCAACTCACGCTGTTGATCGCTCAATTTCTGCGTCAATAGCTGAACATCACTTAATTCTGAAGGCGTAGGGACATAAGAGCGACCAGTACTTCTTTCTGAAGAAGATGCGGGATTCAGATTTGGAATAATGGAATTTGGGAAAGCAGACGGGCCCAAACCACCAGCTCCTACTAACCGGCAAGTTTTTGATGGCCCAACAGATTCCTTCCAAGCAAGAAAAGCCGCTCGACTCTCCTCAGCGGGATCAATCTCACTGCCACTACTCTGCTGAGTTTCACGATAACTGGTCTGCCAATCATAGAAATGTTCCTGAAAGCAACAACCAAAAAATGATTAACCATTAGTATGTAATATATAATATAATAAAAACAATATATAAATATAAATAATTAATAAACGTTATTTACTGAAATATTCCTTGACCGGACTTCAACATATTCACCAGTCTCCTCTCGCATATGAAGTTGGCGGTATAACTCAAGCAAAGTAGGTGACCGACCAAGGATAGCCTCCTATATATATACATAGTTATTATTTACTATTATTAAAATATAAAATACGAATGTATAATATAAATTTAATCAATTATTAAATTTACCAAGCGTCTGTAATGTTCAGCTGTGTTGATAGAACCACCGGTGTTTATGCAACCCCCTCTCTCAAAAGCATAGTTCTTCTTGGCTTTCTCACATTTTTTTTATAATTCCCATCATTCCATTTCAGTTGGAGCTCATGCCAATCAAAATCACCGATCCACGTCGGCTGCTTATTCTTATTACGGTGTTCCTGGAGCATTTCAGAAAAGCGGTGAGAAGCTCTGGTGTTGAATGCTCTCTCAACTTCCTTCCCCGCATCTGGATACCATGACATTTTTTCCTATTTAAACAAATTTAATTAACTTGTTAGTAAAAACAAATTAATCAATTCAACAAAATTAAAAAATTAAAAATTAATTAATTCGTAAAAAAATTTACTCTGAATGCATTCCACATCTTGGAATCCTTATCTTTTGTGATCTCCGTCCAATTCAGCCAGGGTTTAGTGTAATTCGCTTTGATGATGCTGGATACATCATGATCGTGCTGGATACAATCCTCCCAAGAAAACCTGTACATATAAAAAAGATAAATTTTAGATAATAATTTATATTTAAAGTTGTAATAAATCAAACAAATATCGTTAATAAATTAATAAATACTTACGGATGGCCAACAACCTTCACTACGATCCGACTGTTGGGTGTAACCTCAACCACCTCATTATCAATATTATACCTGCGTATCCCATCTGCATCTGGCGGGAGTATGACAGTACCGGGGGGAGGCACAAATGGACGGCTTAGCGTACTAGGTCCACTGCCATCCTCCGTACTAGTTGGGGGCACAAATGGACCATTAACAACGACTTGAAGTAGAATTCTTCTTAAAAAAACCGATCGGTGGGTCACGAGGTAGGTCATGATCAGATTCTGATCCTGATGATGCCATGACTGTATCTATATATATATATATATATATATATATATATATATATATATATATATATATATATATATATATATATATATATATTATGATGAATAACATACATGATGAATAACATAAATAATGAATAACATAAATGATGAATATATATAACATACATGATGAATAACATATGAATCAAGTCTGATCATAAATATAAATATTAATTTATCACAAATTAATTAGAATCCCATTCTTTCTCGAAATCACCATCATCATCAGATGAGTGAATTCCTGATACACCGACGTGATCGACTGCATCCTCATGATCTGTATCTTCTTCTTCATTAACTTCTTCATCACCAGTGTTTGGCTCATCACATAAACAGGTAATGAGTTCAACTTCAATCACTTCATTTACATTGGACATTTCATCCATTTGATAGGGCACGTCTTCCACTCTGGCATCATTTGTCTCAATGCGACCTCTTGGTTTTGTCTTAATTGCGACACACCAACCACGCCGATCAGTCCGTGTTGATGGATAGGAGACATAATAGACTTGTCTCACATTTTCTGCAATGACGAACGGATCATACAGTCGATATCTACTATTCTTTTTAATGTCCACTCTATTTGTCTTTGGATTAAACTTTGTCCTCGAGCGGACGGATCAAACCAATTACAATAAAAAGCAACTATTTTTTGACAATAATCTAGATAAGGGTACGCAAGTTCATATATGTGTTCAACCACACCATAGAAATCATCTCTGCCTCTCCCAGTGACACCCTTCATGCAAACTCCACTATTGACTGTTTCTCCGCCCTCTGTCCATTCCTTAGTGTGAAATTTGTATCCATTGACAAAATATGTGTGCCATTCTTTAACACATCTTCGAGGACCATCAGATAAGTTCCTCAAGTGTTGGTTGGTAGGAGTCGGCGGGAGGGAATACACACGTTGCGTAAACCACATTGGAAAATGCGCATGAATATGAGCAGAAGATTGTTCTTCACTTACTGCCTTTGATGACAAGAACTCCCTAATAAGAAATTATTAATTGTTACACAACTGTGTACTTTAATTTATTAACTAATTGAGATAGCTAGGTCGAGAAATACATACTCATTGAATGGTTGGACCTCAGTACAGTTTATCAAGACATGGACATGGGCTAAATTTAACTCTTCTTCTGTTAGCCAATGAATTGACTCTTTTCCAGACGGACAGCCAGGTAGACAAAAGACAGACAAAGCTAAATGATGTCTTGGACATTCAATTTCCATTTCATTTCGACTACTTGTAGGAGCAAATTCATTCTTGAAATAATAAGAACAAAAATGAGTTGTTTCACGGTGTAAGTAAGAAGAACATATTGATCTTTCAACTCTAGCTTTATTTTTAACTGATTTTTTGAATCACCCATGAACCTAGAAAATGATATGTTAATAATCATCTAATCCAAATGATATATATATAAACTTCTTTCATGCATATATATATATATATATATATATATATATATATATATATATATATATATATTAACTGGCCTTTCAAACGGATACATCCATCTATATTGGACAGGTCCGCCAAGTTTAGCTTCATATGCGATATGAACACGAAGATGCTCCATAGAATCAAAGAAACCAGACGGAAATATTCTCTCCAACTTGCATAAGATAAGTGGGATGTCTTGTTTCATTTTTGTAAGGTCATCCGCTTTTAGCGTTGCAGAACACAAATTCTTAAAGTATTGACTTATTTCAATGAGCGGATTCAAAACATGTGTTGGCAACGAACTAAAGGCAATAGGAAGTAAGCACTTCATGAATACATGACAATCATGGCTCTTCATCCCATGTAACCTCCCATTATCCACATCGGAACATCTTGCTAAATTAGAAGAATAACTGTCTGGCATTTTCATCTCAGAAATCCACCGATAAACTGCTTTCGCTTGCTCTGTAGATAAAGTATAATTGGCTTTGAGTTTCAGTGTCCTACAGTTAGCTTTCTCAACCAACAACAAATCCTTTCGCCTGCAGTAATGATCCACATCCTTCCTAGCCTTCTCAATGCCTTTCGTTTTACCTTTCACGTTCATAACAGTGTTAAATATGTTATCAAAGAAATTCTTTTCAATATGCATTACATCGAGATTGTGTCTCAGAGATAAAACAATGAGTAGCACCAGAATCATACAGTATATTAACAGAGTGATGGAATATCGAACCTGTACCCCTTATAAGATTATCATCTGGCTTAATAGTTTGAGCGTCTAAGGTGTTGACTCGAGCCTGTCTTGGAGCATCAGGAGATTCCAAGAAAGCCTTTCTCGCCGGGCAATTGTTTCCATAATGGCCTGTTTCCTCGCAAAAGTAGCACTGATTCGGTCCAGTTTGGCAACTACCTTTGTGACTCTTCTTGCAGAAAGAACATTTGCTAGGTCTAGAAGAATCAATCTTCTGCACCTGCTTTCCTTTGTCAAAATTACCCTTGTGTCTAGGATTGGAAGAGGTTGATTCAGTACCCCTTTTCTTGTTATTCCAGAAATCTCTCTTCTCTGCGTACATCCTCTTGAGATCTTCTTCAGCAGTATGAGCTTGTTGTACCAAAGTAGGATAAGTGGTCATAGCGTAGGAACTAAGACTTTGGTTTACATCACCACGAAGACCATGTTTAAACATAATCATCTTCCACCTGTCATTAGGAGCATGAATTCCTACTTCATAAAATTGAGACAAACTCTCAAATTTTGCAGCATATTCCCCAACGGACATGTTCTCCTGCTTCAGATTAACAAACTCAACTTGTTTGGTAAGTCTCTGTGCATCAGGAAAGAAATGACTCAGGAATAACTCCTTAAAGTTATCCCAATTAAGAGGTGTCCCTTGAATTTGAAGCATCCTGCATGCATTGGTCCACCAAGTATGAGCATCTTCGTCCAGGGCATTGGCAGCACAAATCACTTTCTCTGTTTCATCACATTGTAGGGTCATAAAAATCCTCTCCATGGTATCCGCCCAGTAGTGAGCTTTCATTGGGTCGGATCCTCCCTTGAAGATTGGGGGTTTCATTTTCAGAAACTGGAAGTACATCCTGTTAGGATCCTCAGGTTGTGGTACATTGACTGGCGCATTTGGTTGTGGTTGGGGCATTTGATGCATCTATTGCATTTGAGCCATTTGAGCCATCTGTTGCTGCTGCATCAGCATCATGTCATTCATCATCTTTTGTTGAGTTTCGATGACATTTTGCATCCATTCCTGATGAGGATCAATGGGTGGGTTTCTCCTAACTCTTCCAGCCATGATTCTGCGAAATATGCGCAAAGTATTAAGTTGATCAGGCTCAATGTCTAATAGCATATCAAGAAGAATCAGACATAGAAGACGCAAAAGACTCTTAATATCTAAGTCCGACTAGGTCGAACTGCTCTGATACCAATTGTAACACCCCAGTATTTCAAACATGTAGATGCACTGAGATGCACATCTGTGTCAACAATCAGAGGACACAATCCCTGTTTAGATATTGAACGTACTAAATTTTTCCGATAATAAGACACAATGTCTCGGATCAACCTGTCTTGAAGTCCATAAAATTCTGCTTGGTTTTCAACTTAAAAAGGAATACAAAGTCTATTGTTCAATATCATAACCAGAGAAGCGGAAAAAGGTTTATACAACTCATATCCGATACAAGTTACATAACCATAACGGAAAACAACAAGAGAAACAAAATCGGAAACTCAAGACTACTAGTCTTCGGCATCTCCATAAGCACGTCACCTACTCGTGCTGCCTTGTCTTCCTCTTACCCCGTTTCTATGTAAAAACCACAATAATGATAGGGTGAGATAACATATCTCAGTGATTTCTACCGTAACCCCTCACCGTCACTCGGTTCAATTATAAAATCGTTGCAACATAGTTAAATTTATAAACTATTTGCTCATATATATATATATATATATATATATATATATATATATATATATATATATATATATATATATATATATATATATATATATACTTAGCCCATTACCGACCGTGCACACAACCACAATCTCGGCATCTATGGGTTATTCATTTATGTTTAAGCATTGTAAGTTACTTTACCATTACAAGCTTACCAAATCGAAACACCGACCGTGCACACAACCACAATCTCGGTGAATCATGAACTTACTGTAGCATAACATCGACCGTGTACACAACTACAATCTCGATGAACCCACGTTAGACCATTCCATAACGTTTCCAGGGCCTGGGGTGAGGGCTCATGACCTTCCCTTCCTAGTATGCTATTTCGTCGGGTCGTCACCCAACTTGATATAATTTATATATCACACCCGCATTGGGCCGACTCCTATATTCGATATATTCTATATCTATCGTTGTTCTATAACCCGTTTTGATGAATACAATACTAGACATCCGACGTTATAATACGGTACCAAGTTGTACACATAATCTGATTAGTTATTCAAAACATGTACTCACACGCAGTCTACTTTTCGGTTTTTCGAATATTTATACTTTCAAAACCTTTTCTCAAAAATCAAATTGAACACCTTCAAAACAATGATTTTATCAAGGTAATATCATCACAGTTGGTTGGAAGAAGGATTAGAGGAGGTTTGGAATCGAAAGGAGCGGCAAAACGAAATTTAGGCAACCGGTGGCAGAAGGTCTTGCACGACCCATGCCAAACCTTGCACGACCCGTGCTAGACTGAAATTCCACATTTCAGTTCAACCAGAAAGTCTAGCACGACCCGTGCTGCCAGTAGCAGATTCGTTATTTGTTCGTTTCGTTCCGTTTCACTTCTCCGATCGCTTCCAATCGAAACCCAATCCAATTTCCAACAAAACAATCAAACATTCCAGCCATATTCCAGTACAATCACATGTAAAATTCGATAAAAACCGTAAAACGTTATTTTCCGAAAAACGGTTTTCGACTTGATAATCTTTCGAAATCAGAATTTTGTCACGGAACCAGAAATGAAATTCATTTGCAAACAATGGAATGAAACCCTAGCATGAGTAAAACTCACCGATTTTGTGAATTCGCGAGAAATCACGTCGGAGTACGAAACGATCGCCCCGTAATCACACGAACAATCCCCGTAATCGTTCCAAACCGCTTTCAAACGAAACCAACAGCTCCTATTTCGAAAACTTGAGCTCCTTTGCTACTGAACTTCTTCCTAACTGACTTAGTTCATCAATGAGGGTTCAACTTTGCCAAGAACTACATCCCCCATGACAGCCCACAACATGCAAGCAAGAAAATTGAGATTTTGTCAACATTGAGCTTCAAGCTCCATCCATGGAAATTCGAATTAGGAGCAGAATGGAAGGCTGAGATTAGGCTCAATGGAAAGAGCTCGAAAAATGGAAAGGAAAGGAGCAGAGGTTACTTACATGCAAGAATGATCCGTGGCTTTCCCTTCCTCCCTCCTCTTCTTCCTTTCGCCCCACTCTCTCTTTTCTCTCCTTCTTCTCTTTTCTATTTTCTTTTCCTTCCAGCTGAAATGAGAGTGAAGAGGGGGCCCTTATGAATTAATGGGCTGAGGGTTAAATGGTTGGAAAGGACCAAAATGCCCTTGGCTCATTAATTCATTCTAATCCTTATTTTTGCCTAAGTTTTCTCCTACTTAGCCATAACTTAACTTTTTCTCGACTAACCCCTATCCGATTCACGTATTATTATTCCACTCGTCTAAGATATTATTTATAATCCCCGTGAATCGCATTTTAAAAGTTAGGGATGTTACACTTTGGGGTGTGATGTTAGATGATGTTGGTGATCTGGTGGCTGTCGATAACCAGTGAACAGTTTCTCAGAATACTTGTTTTAAACCGGTTGCGTCCAAGACTCAAAGGAAGAAATTGAGGCATAAATAGAAATTGGTCGTCGGCTACAATACTTGTTCAAAGGCAAGTTCTACTTCCGTCTTCTTTTGGTTTGACTTTGTACCTCTTCATTAGGATGACTTCTTTTAGGGGGTCTTTAACTTAGGGCTCCTTATTATTGCATTGTGTTCAGTTTCTTTTCTTGCCAAGGGTATAGGTCTAGTCCCCCCTTGGTCTTTATTCTGTCTTCTTCCTTTTTCTCTTTTTTTTAATAAAATCAGGAGGAAGTACTCTTTTTACTTCTTGATGCTTCTTAACATCGAAAGGTTTTAACGATGTTTCTTTCCTTTTGTTTGCCAAAAAAAAAATAGTGTATGCAGAGACAACTAAGCCACATGCTACACATGCAAGAGGATTTCTTAAGATGTGATTGAAATGGGTAGGGGAATAAGGGAATAAGGTGGGTAAAAATGGTAGGATTGGTTAAATGAAAGGCAAAAAGTATATCTTTCCTTCTGACTTTCAAATAGAGATATAATAAAGTAAATAAGATTTAAAAAACACTGTGAACCGAAATAAAGTATTAAGTTGAAAATAATTTAAGTCTTGCCTCAAGATGACACTTCTAAATTTTCTATGAAGGGTAAGAACTTTTTTAAAGTGTAAGTGAATTTATTGAAAAATGTATTTTTGTTATAATTTGCAGCAACTCTCAACCAAATATAACAAATGGTTTTTTTTTTAGATAAATCAAATTGGTATTAAGGAGGTACAAGGGTACCCAACCCTTTTACAAAACTTCAAACAATGAGAAGCATTCTAAGGGGCTGCTACACCAGAAATTAAAATCAGTTTGTAATGAATTGCCTACTCTATTGGAGAACCAACTCCATGATAATGCTTTTACTTGATACACCATTTGTGATACATTTAAAGTGCCTCCTCTAAAGATGATTCTATTTCTATTTATCCACAAAACCCAAACAGCAGCAACTGAAATAATAAATCTGAATTTTCTGCATTTTTTGCCATTGCTAACCGTACCATGTAGCTTGAAATGATTCCAACCACTTTAAACTCATCTCCTTGTAAACCAGCCCATTCTTCAATTATCATGGCAAGAGCAATCATTCTAAAAACAGCAAGGTAGTAGATAATAGAAGAGTAGGCATGTGGGAGGGAGATAAACAACCTGATTGGGGAGCTCAAGAGGTGAACAAGTAAGCAAAAAGAATGAACAGTGAGGGGTACAATAAAATACATGTGGAAGTGGAATAGAAAAATGTTTTAAATAAAAATTGTGGTAGACGAAAAAAAAGGAAACGCATGCAAAGGCTGTCAGTCTCAAACCACCAATCCAAAGAAAGGCTTGCATGTTTCTTTACTACCAATTTTTTTCTCGGCTAGCGCCTACCCATTCATCTCCATGAGCTAATGAGTATTTTTCATGCATGGGTGCCATTTGGCCTCCAAAACATTCACTACAAGAAAATCGCTGGTTTGCGATGGCCTTTTCCGTCGCAAATGGACTGATTTCCGTCGCCAAATAGCATTTCTGACGGTTTTTGGGACGGACAAAAATCGGTTGCAAAAACACTCGCCGCAAATCGTTTGCCACCGAATGTTCCGTCGCAAATCCGCCGCTAGATTCTGTGGCAAAGCCGTCGCAAACCCTGATACCTTTTTTGTCGCAAATCCGTCGCAAAAAACCGTGGCAAATTGTTTGAAAATTTTTAAATAACCGTCAAAATTTCCGTCGCAAATTGTTAAAAATTCCGTGGCAAACTCAGTAACTACCAAAAATTTCCGTCGCAAATTTCGTCGCCACGCAAAAAATAATTAATTCCAGGGAAATTAGCCATTTACATTGTCATTCCTATTTGCAATACTTACCTGCCAATTCAATTCAGACTTCAATCCACCAATTCGTACATACGTAAACTACACTAATGTCAAACATACCAAATCTCAAAATATATCAAAACATACCACTAGTTTATGTCAAACATACATAAAGTACACTAATGTCCAGTAAACTCAAAAATAGTTTATGTCAAACATACATAACCTACACTAATGTCCAGTAAAATCAAAAAATTCTGACGAAGCGTCTTCAAGTCCAACTCTGAACAATATACCTAACAAATCAAAAATGATAATGATTACTTAATTCATAAAACTAAGATATTTTGCACATTAATTAAAACATAGATTACCTAGATGTTGCCAATAACCCTCCCCATAAACGTGATCTCCACTGTCTCCATTATCTGCATCTTCGTTCTCGTCCTGCTGGGCGGACTGATCCTGCTCGGGCGGCTGCCAATCAGGTGGAGGTACTGGAATCCCAGAATGGTTAAATACGTCTTCAAGTAGTTGTTGGTGTCGTGCAACTTGCTCCTGCTGTCGTGCAACCTGCTCCTGCTGTCGTGCAAACTGCTCTGCAAATTGCTGTGACATTTCTTCGATGATCCTACGGGCCTCAGGAGACAGGCCCGCCCTCGTCGAAGCTCCAGAGTCTACCATATTGTCAAATATGTCTCCTGTCCCATACACACGACTCTTATGGGGTCCTCCAGCAGCCTTCTCCCACAACAATCGCTTCAGCTTAGCCAACTCAACGTGGCCTACTGGTATATCTGATTGAGAGAACAGCCACTGAAACTCCTCCTATCAAATGCACAAGTTATAATCATACTCAAAATAAATGAGACATTTTATCAGGCACATTCATAATAACAGATAGAAATGTCTTTAACATTGAAATGACTCATATCTATTTCCAATACAATAGCCCTGCAAATTCAATACAAACACACCAATTATAACCAAGCACACCAACTATAAGTTTAATAAACTAAATGAGACCAATTATAACTGATTTAACAACTTCCAAACATTCAATTCAATTCACATAACACATAACCAACTATAAGTTCAATAAATACCAACTTTGTCACGACTCAAGCGGGACCATGACCGGCGCACAGATTCAACTACACTAATCTGGCAAGCCTCGGCAACTCAAGTCTATCGGAATAAAACTCATGATAGTAGATCTATAATAGCCTATATTTCGAAGAAATTTTTAACAAAAATTCGGCAGAACTTCCTTTGAAATATGGACATCCCAAATAATATATATACCCGTATATTCAAAACACAGAATACCAACATAGATAGGCCCTCATAGATGCCAACAAAGTGACATCTAACTAGTATCAGACAAACCCATAATGCAACAGAGCCTCTAAAGAATTTGCACATGTCAAATAAATATAAAATAAGTTTAAAAGAAGTAAAAAGGACTCGTTATAGTCCCCATTATTTACTCACCTAAGGTATGACTATACTAATTTACTGATCAATTATAACCGATTCAACAACTTCCAAACACACTAATTCAATTCACATAAACTAACTTATATTTCCAATTCACATAACCAACTATAAATTCAATAAACTAAGTGAGACCAATTATAACCAATTCAACAACTTCCAAACACACCAATTCAATTCACATAACACATAACCAACTATAAGTTCAATAAATACCAACTTTGTCACGACCCAAGCGGGACCATGACCGGCGCACAGTTTCTACTACACTAATCTGGCAAGCCTCGGCAACTCAAGTCTATCGGAATAAAATTCATGATAGTAGATCTATAATAGCCTATATTTCGAAGAAATTTTTAACAAAAATTCAGTAGAACTTCCTCTGAAATATGGACATCCCAAATAATATATATATCTGTATATTCAAAACATAGAATAACAACATAGATAGGTCCTCATAGATGCCAACAAAGTGACATCTAACTAGTATCAGACAAACCATAATGCAACGGAGCCTCTAAAGTATTTGCACATGTCAAATAAATATAAAATAAGTTTAAAAGAAGTAAACTAACTTATATATATGACAAAATTTCTTTATACCTGAGTAATGAGAGCGCGGTCCTCTACAAACTCGCTTGTTCCCTTCCTAATGTGAGTGTGGTGATGAAGCTCATCTACATGTGGCTTCCGCCCCATCTTCTTGGCCTATAATTAATAACTTAAGTTTGTAAATGGTAAATTATTATATTGACATAAGGAAAATATAAGTTTAAGAATATACCAATCTCTCTGAATGCTGCAACATAGAGATAGAACCTCCAGTGTGCAAGCTTCCACCTTTTTCTGATGCCCTGTTCTTCTTATTCTGCTCACACTTAGCTTTGAATTTTGGATCATTCCAGGTGTGATTTCTTATGTGATATATACTAGATCCCCCATCCAAAGAGGCTGGTCCCTCCCCATGCGGACACGTCTGAGCATATCAGGGAGTCGGAGAGTAGCTTTTGTATGAAAAAGATCCCGAACGGCGGCCTCCTGAGACTTACGCCATGCAACTTTCTTCTGTATTGTTAAAACATTTACAAAACAAATGTTATATCAAATCAAATAACTTAACAAATTCTAAAAAAAAACGACAAAACATTGTGCTATGTTAAAATGTACACTTACTCTAAAATCGTTAAAAAAATGGTTTCGCTCATCCTCATTAAGCTCTAACCAACTAGACCATAGGTAGTAGTATAACTCGCGAATAGTCAGTCAGATAGCATTTGCGACGGGCCTTGAAGGAAGAAACCTGCGAAGTTAAAACAATTGAAACGATTAAAACACATTATATATATGACAAAACAACCAATCAAACAAAGTTATAAAAAACTTTACATATCCTCCATTCTCAACACGGATGACAACTCACCCGTCGCGTAAAATAATCTCATCCTCATCCTCATCATCACCCCCCTCAACATCAGGTATCACATCATCTCCAGGTGAAAGTGTCTCTGTCGGTGATGGTGTCTTTGTCGGTGATGGCAAAGGGATCGGAGTAGGCACAGCATCAGGTGAAGGGGTAGGAGTAGGTATCTCACGAAAGCCTGGTACTGGAATCATGCGATATGGAGGACTCTGTGATGGTGGAGGAGTCACTCGTGCAGATGAAGTACTACCATGTACATCTCGGGGAGATGGAGTAGGTGAAGGAGTAACTAGCGGCGACACACTAGATCCAATATGGAAGGACTTAACTCCAGAGATCTGCTGTAAGGACCTAACTCCAGAGGTCTGCTGTAAGGACCTCACGAAAAATGTGTGATACTCTTTCACTTTTGTAGAGGGACCATCAGATAAGTTTCTCAAGTGTTAATTGATTGGAGTTGGTTCCTCGGAATAAACCTACGTACGTGACATACAAACAAGTTATTTCGCGAGGAACACATGATTAAGGTTGAGGAACAAGTAACTCAACACTTACTTTTTCTTGAAACCATTTTGGAAAATTTTCATATATATGAGCAGATGCCTGATCATCTCTTACATCTTCAGACAACAAGAATGACTTGATCAAATTAGATGATAGTACTAAATGAGCTGACAGATATGAACAATTAATTGAATGAAAATATTAATATACATACTTAACGTATGGTTTAACTTCAGTGCAATTGTTCAACACATGAACATGAGCTGACTTATACTCCGCATACGTTAACCAATGAATCGATTCCTTCCCAGAATGGCAACTAGATTGACTGAAAACCGATAACATTAATGAGTGTCTAACACAATCATTTTGTATTTCATTCCTTTTATTTCTCAACATGAAGTTGGTGAAATAATGTGAGCAAAAGTGGGTTATTTCGCGATGTAGGTATGATGCACAAATCGATCCCTCAACCCTTGCCTTGTTTTTCACCGATCGTTTAGAATCACCCATGAATCTATAAAACAACTTGATTAGATGGAAAATTATACTGACCTCAAATGGAAAAAAATGAAATAGTTCTCAAAATGATACCTTTCAAATGGATACATCCACCTGTACTGAACTGGTCCACCAAGTCTTGCTTCATATGCTAGATGAACGGGGAGATGCTCTATAGAATCAAAGAAACCAGGTGGAAATACTCTCTCCATCTTACATAGAATGAATGAAATGTTCTGTTCCATCCTAACAAGGTCAACATCTCTTAAAGACACAAAACACAAATCCTTAAAAAATTGACTCACTTCAGTTAGTGGATTTAGAACATGCGCGGTAAAGAACTACACGCAATAGGGAGTAAACATTCCATAAATACATGACAATCATGGATTTTCATCCCAATCATTCTTCTCTTTTTCACATCAATACATCTTGCCAAATTAGAAGAATATCCATTTGGGAATTTCAGTTCTTTTATCCACTGATAAACTGAATTTGTTTGCTCGATAGTTAATGAGTAACATGCTTTGGGTTTGAGCATCTTTCCATTATCTTGTGGCTTCAAATTTAAGTCCTTTAGATTGCAGTAAAGAGCAACGTCCAATCTCGCCTTATCATTGTACTTTGTTTTGCCCGTTATGTTCATCACTGTGTTAAATATATTGTCAAAAAAATTCTTCTCTATGTGTATCACATCAAGATTGTGCCTCAATAAATTATCTTTCCAATATGGGAGATCCTAAAAGATACTCCTCTTTGTCCAATTATGCACTTGTCCATATCCATCAAATCGAGAAACAAGGGGATCATCTGTGATTTTGGGCAAATCTCTAACTCTATCCCAAACCTGGTCTGGAGTCAACCGAGGAGGTGGCTCATCATTTTCAACTTTCTTCTTCTTAAATGCATTCTTGTTCCTTCAAAATGCATTATCATGTGGCAAAAACCTACGATGCGAGTCAAACCAAGAAATTTTACCCCCGTGTTTCAAGGTAAATGCCTTTGTATGCTCCATACAATGTGGACATGCTAATTTACCATGAGTTTGCCAACCAGACAACATGCCATAAGCAGGGAAGTCATTAATGGTCCACGTCAAAGCGGCTCTCATCATAAAATTCTCCTTTCGTGCGTAATCGTAAGTCGAGACACCATCTCACAACCTCTTCAAATCATCAATTAGTGGTTCTAAATAGATGTCAATGCCTGCTTTTGGATTTTCTGGGCCAGATATCAGACACGTCAAAAACATGTAAGGTTTAGTCATACACATCTCAGGGGGAAGGTTGTACGAGGTAACAATAACGGGCCAGCAAGAATATGGCGAAGCCGATGCTTGGGTATATGGTGTAAAACCATTAGAGCATAACCCAAGTCGTACGTTTCGTGGATCCGCTGCAAACTCAGGTTGTACCCGATCAAAGTGTTTCCATGCTTCCCCATCAGACGGATGACGCAACACACCGGGACATTTATTCTCAAAATGCCACGTAATTTTCCCTGCAGTGTGCTCGGATGCAAACATTCTCTGCAACCTTGGAATTATTGGCAAGTAGAACATTGACTTCACCGGAACTGGTTTATTCTTACTACTAGTCCCCCTTTTGTGAGCATGATACCTCGGCGCATTACAAAATTTGCATTCAAGATGCGCAGCATCCTTTTTCCCAAACTCGTTGTCATAATACAACATGTGACCTTTCGGACAGCAATCGATCCTTCTAGCTTCCAATCCCAACTTAGAAACTAACCTCTTAGCCTCGTAAAAATTCTTTGGCAAATTTTCATTCATAGGTGTCACGCCTGACATCATATCACATATCAAGTCCATTCCCACCTCAGATGTATTACTCAACGATTTGAGAGCTAAAAGCTTCGCACAAATCGATAACTTTGAGTATGATGACCCTTCAAACAATGGTTTGTTTGCATCTAACAACAGATTATAAAATCTTTGTGCTTGCTCATTCGGAAGCTCTTCCATGTTATCATATTGCTCCTCCTCGAATGACACATTCACCCCAAACCGTCACAAACCATATTCTGCATCAAGTTGATTTGTTCACCACATCCTATATCTGCGGAATTACTTGCAGCACCCCTGCAATTTTCGCCAACCAATAGGACGACATCAAACCCTTTTCTCACCGTTACTCGTCCAAAACCAATAATCATGACTAAACCCAACTCTCTTCAAGTGATCAATGACCTCCGTTGGATTCCTAATCTTTCTACATTTGCATTTGACGCACGGACATCGAATCCCCCCTTCAACTCTAAATTGTTCTTGTGTCATTGCAAAAAGAATAAACTCCCACATGCCATCTACAAAAGATTGTTTCAAACCTGCTCTTTTTGGAAACAACCTATCATACATCCAAAGGCGGTGCGAAGGAGGAAATTCCATTCTACACATTTAAAATTGTCAATATATCAAAGAGAGAGAGAGAGAGAGAGAGAGAGAGAGAGAGAGCAATTGGTTTCTTCATTTATCATCTTATTTGACCATAGATTCCATATCAAATTTCTCCAAATTACAAATCAAACATGACGAGTGTAAACCAGGAAAATCTAGAACAACAACACAAGTATTAGAAACTTGAAACTTTCTAGAATAGAAACCTGCAACATTTTAGCACTTGGAAAAACTTATAAAGTATGTTAATAGTTTACTTTGAAAATTCTTCTAAGCCAACCCATAAGTCAAATAGCTATATGTTCAAATAATAGAAATCAATGTATGTAAAAGTTTCTTCCTGCAAATTAAACATCCACACAAATCAAAACACAAAAAAAAGAATCCCAAAAATTCTTTCACCCAAAGCAAAACAATTATATGCCAAGACAATCATAATAAATCACTATCCCAAATCTTTAGTAATGCCAAAACAAAAGCTGGATGGTTCCAAAGCAAAACAAGCAAATTAGCTACAAATCTACCTTAAATTCCCAGTTTCTCATTTTTCTCCACTAGTGGTTTTAACTCATTAAATCAAGGTGAAACAGAAAATAAAAATTGGAGCAACAACTGAACCAATCTATTTACCTAGAAGCTTCAAAGTGCACTTGGGGAAGAAGTGATTGATTTGAGAACTTCCAGATTAGTCAATCTCCCAGCTCCACCAACGACCTGATCATCCAATACAAAAAGGATTCTATCAATGATACGTACCAGTCAATACATCTTTAATCAATCCATTTTCTTTTCTAATTTCACACACGTACCAATCAATACATACACTACACACTGTCTAATCTTTAATCTAATCGTCATACATCTTTAATCAATCCATTTTCTTTTTTAATTTCACTCAGCTATTTGTAAATGTTTGATAGTTAGCACTCAAATAGGTCATAAAAACAATCAAAAAAATTTAAAGAAATAACACTGTTGTGAACTGCTTACATACCTGCACTGACATATGGTTCCAGGAAGGGAAGTCAGCTTGTTTCCAGAAACATTGAGCTTAGGGGACGAAAAACCGGAGAGTATTGGGGCTTAGGTTCGGATTAAAACTGTAGAATTAGGAAGAGAATGTTAGGGTTTTCAGTAAATCAAATATTAGGGTTCTAATTAGAATAGAAGTAGAATAGAATAGAATAGAATAGAAAAGAATAGAATAGAATAGAATAGAATAGAATAGAAGAAGAAGAAGAAGAAGAAGAAGAAGAAGAAGAAGAAGAAGAAGAAGAAGAAGAAGAAGAAGAATGCTTGGGTTCTGAGTTGGGTCGCACAACGGGTTCTGGGGTTTGGGTTGGGTAGCCGGCGACGCAAGGAGGAGAACAAACGGTGGTGGCCGGCGAAGCCAGGAGGAGAACGAACGGTGCAGCCGGCATGAGGGAGGGGGACGGCGTGAGGGAGAGGGAGTTTGAGAAAGAACAGAGAAAAGGAAATTGATGACTTAAGCAGGTGGTTCGTGTTTAAGTGAAGATCATTTTCGACGGGCTTGTGACAGGATCTCCGTCGCAAATTGCGACCGTTTTAGAATCCGTCGCAAACGCCAATGCGAAATTTTGTGCTTCTTACTTTTTATTCATGTCGTCGCAAATCTGTGGCAAAGGACTGATGGGTTAAGCTCCGTCGCAAATCTTGGTAGCTAAAACAGGCCTTTCTTGTAGTGTTTCATCAGGCCAATCCCATCTATATCTCTTAGCGCCTCACCACTATTGTTTTTCAAGAGGTCATCAATCTTTCTTATGCATACTTGCCATTTGGCCTCATTGTTATTACATGTTTTGCTTGAAAAAAAATAAGATAGTCATATATATATATATATATATGATACACATATAAGAGCCAGATGGGGAAGGACATATATATAAATAGTAAAGGAATCCAAGAATATATATATATATATATATATATATATATATATATATATATATATATATATATATATATATATATATTATGGAAGGCTTTGGCTCTGATACATGTAGGCAAAGCCTTCCATAAGATTATAGATTGAAAGTAAAAACTGATTACAAGATTGATAAACAAAGATTGAAAACTAAGAAAGAAAGATTGAAGAAGAGGGAAGGAGGTAAGAGGCCAGGCTTACAAGCAAGACTCTCTGACTTCTCTCTAGACTTGTGATATTAGGTGTGCTTCTAACAAATGGCTAAGCACGCTTAAATAGAAAATAAAAGATTGAATAGTAACCGGTTACTAACCGGAAGGAATAGTAAAGGAATACAAGAAATAGTAATAGTGCTATTTGAAAAGCATATTCTAAGAGAATATTCCTGCTTTTGATGATGCTGCACTATTTGCTTTTCGGTGGATTTGATGGAAGATGCCATTTGTCTTTTGGCATGATTGTTTTTGACGAAGATTGAAGATTCCTCTTGTCTGCCACTTGTCTTCTGGCATGATTTGTCTTCTGGCATGATTGACAGGATGGAAATTGATTGAAGATACCTTTTGTCTGCCACTTGTCTTCTAGCATGATTGTCTTGAATTTGATGAAATTATTGAAGACTGACAGGGGAATATGCCCCAAAATAGTCGTCGTCTTCATTTTGAGTATGATTGTCATCTGATGATGATGATGAAGAGAGGAGGACCTGCTTCCTTTTGTCTTTCTTTGTGGAAGAAGAAGCTTGCTACTCTTTAGCCTTATCAGTAGATTGATTCTTTAATAAGTGAATGATGTTCTGAAGATTTTCCAGAACATCTTCTTCAGATGTTGAAGCTGCTAGGGCTGCAGAAATCCTAGCCTTCCGTTTGAGGAACTTGCAAGTGTCACGGTCTGCAATTTGCAAGAATCTGGGATTGGCTTGGAACCAGGTGGTCACACTATCTGGGGATGCCATTAAGGCATCAAAACGAGGCCACCATTTTATAAAAGCTTGTTTATAAAAAGAAAATAAAGATTTTGGAAGATGAAAGTTACCAATTTTGTACTGCCAGGAGAAAATCCAAGATAGTGAAAAAGTGGTAAAGAAATTTAAAACAATTGGATAATTGTTAAGATCCTTGTTGAATCTCTTTGAAAAAATTTGAAATCCTTCTTGGACTTCAATAGGGAAGATTTCTGGGACAGGCCCGAAGAAGTCCCACCATTGAAGGAACCAATTAGGGAAGGAATACTTGGTTGCTTTTTTGAAATCGATCAACCAAGAGTGTTTGAAAGATTTATTTTGTCAACCAAGGATAAGATAATCCCAGGCTTTGATATAATCCCAATAATTATAGCCCATTGGGTCAAAGAGCTGAGAAAATTTCTTGGTTTTATTTGGATTTTGTCCAAATACTGAAGGTGTTACGACTTTCAGGATTTGGAGGGTAGAATGGGTAATATTGGAATCGTTTCTAGGATCTTTGTAGTGTTTGATAGAGACAGATTCAGTGTCTAACTGTCTATGAGGATA
This sequence comes from Astragalus membranaceus, assembly GCA_039519185.1. Lineage (NCBI taxonomy): Eukaryota > Viridiplantae > Streptophyta > Magnoliopsida > Fabales > Fabaceae > Astragalus > Astragalus membranaceus. Next base: position 47,647,545 of record CM076850.1, read on the forward strand.
AACTCATAAAACATTTGGGTTTTGTTTTGCACGAAAGGTAAAAAGTGAAATTGGGGTGGAAAGATTTTAGAAGGAATTTTGTTAGGACTTTCATCCAAAAATTCTGGTTCTAAATCGGCCAAAAAGAAAAAGTTTTCTTTTGGGATATATTGCGTTTGAGCAGGGGGAATTTGAGATGATTGAGTTTGAACAGGGATGACCTGGGAAGGTTTAGGATTGGTATGAGTTATATGGGTTTTCGGGATTGTTGGCTCTCAATCATATGATGTAAGTTAGGCATTTTAGGACCAATTGTGCAGGGTTTTTATTGTATAACAGTCATTATCTGGGGTTTAGTTCAGTTTTAGATAATTGTAGTAGGAAGTTCAATTGTAAGTTATTCCTTCACTTTTGGAGCTAAATGGGACTTGAAGACCTCTTAATTGGTTGTGGCATCTTTCGGCGAACCAGACACTTGCCCGGAAATGCAGCAATCTGGAGGAATTTTGCAAGTCAGAACTTTCTGTTGATTTTCGCGTCGCGACCAGGAGGGTTCGCGACGTTATCTGGAGGAATTTTACAAGCCAGAACTTTCTGTTATTTTTCGCGTCGCGACCAGGAGGGTTCGCGACGCGACCTGGAGCTGTTTTGCGGGGCCTGAGGTTTCTGTCATTTGTCGCGACGCGACGGACACGGGCCGCGTCGCGATGGTGCGTCAAAATTAGGGTTTTTAAAGCAGTTTCAGCAATTTTACAAGGGACTTCGTTTTGGGGATTTGGAGCCACACTTTGGAGCAGCTGAGGGTGCGATTTTGGGGCCTTCTCACCACTTGGGAACAAGGGATTGAAGGTTCTAATGTCTTCCTTTATGTTTGTTTTCTACTTTATGTTGGTTTCCACTCTTAGGATGATTTGTAACTAAATTGCTTAGATTAGGGAGAGATGAATCTCCCAACCCTATCATGTGAACCCTTGTTATAGTCAATTCAGTTGTTATTCGATTTACTTAGTCTAATTACCTATGTTCTTAATGCTTTTCAATTACATATGATAATTGCGATGATCCAGGCTAGTGATTGCATAGGGATATGAATTAGTAGCTGGAAATTGGGTAATCAGGTCACATGCTAGTAATCATCATAGGAATATGTGGTAGCTTATGTGAATTCATTAAAATTCTTAATCTTAACGCGTTACCCTCTGGCATGACTCACCTAAGGAATTAGGGTAACTCTTAGGGTAATAGGGGTCTTGAGACAAGGAATTGCCCTTGACCTGAATTAGTGAATTGAATCTAGGAATTGAATAATTAACTTGAATTGGCTAAGGTTCATGTGATAGGCGAGGTGAGAGGATTCGATCCCTAGTCGTTTTTCTCGCATTATTAATTCACATTTGTGTACTGTTCCCAATTACTCAAATTACCAAATCTCTACAATCTACGAATTTACAATTTTGCTATTGTTGTCAACGCGCAATCCCTGTGGAATCGACCGGTTCTTACCGATATTTTATTACTTGCAACGACAATTGGTACACTTGCCAAAGTCCTAACAAGTTTTTGGCGCCGTTGCCGGGGATTGTTGACTTTGTTGTCGACAAGGCAAACGAGTAAATTCTAGATTCTCAGTTATTGTTTATTCTGAGTTACTTAAACTTGCTGCTTAGCTATTCTCTTGGACCTGTTGACGTTTGCTTGGTGTTTCCAAAGAACTGTTTATACAGGGGCACAGGTACGTTCGGTCGAATTAATGGCTGAAAATCCACTGGGCAGACGCACTCTCAATGATTTTGGGAGAAGAACTCAAGGCACACATACTTATACCTTCCAACCAGTGTGGGCGGCTACTTTTAACATCAAGTCGTCCGTTCTCTCAGCATTGAGGTCAAAGCCGTTTTCTGGGTCAGACACTGAAGACCCCAATCAACACTTATCCTACTTCCATGAAATCTGTGGGACCACCTATCCTGAGGGAGTAGATGAAAACTCCAAGCAGTTGCGCTTGTTCCCTTTCACTTTAACAGGCAGGGAAAAGGATTGGTTAAATACTCTTCCACCAGGAACTATTAATGCATGGAGTGAACTTGAAGATAGGTTCCTATCAAGGTTCTTCCCAATTTCTAAGTTTATTGAAAAAAGAACAGAAATCTCCAACTTCGCACAAGAGGATGAAGAGTCCTTGTACGATTCCTGGGAGAGATTCAAGCTGTCATTAAGAAAGTGTCCTGGGCATGGTATTGATGATTTTGTGCAGCTACAAACCTTCTATCATGGATTGACACCTCAAACCAGGATGATGCTAGACACCTCAGCAGGAGGGTCTTTGGGTAACAAAACCTGGGAAGAAGCGACACGATTGATAGACGATATGACATCAAATGAACACAGAATGCCGAATGAAGGTATAGCTGTACAGAAAGGGAAGATTTTGGAGTTGGATTCTAATAGTGCGGTGTTAACCCAACAAAAGCTAACGTCTCTTCAAATCGAATCTCTCACCAAACAAGTGGCAGCTGCATTGAAGAGTAGGTCCCGAAATCAAACAAATTCCCAAGTAAAACAACTCCATGACCAGGGGACTCAATTGCATGATGTATTCACCCAATGTATGCAAACGACTCAGACCACATTTAAATCTCAAGAGCAAGTCATACTAGGCATGGAGAGGAACCATGAGGTTTCATTAAAGAACTTGGAGAGCCAGATGGAAGAGAGTTGCGGAGCTATTTCATTGAGGAGTGGTAATAAACTTAAACCGGTTGAAACGGCCAAGCACAACTCTGAAGAGGAAAGTAGTGAAACGGAAGTGTGGAAGGAAGAAGTTGAAAATGAGTTGAGTGAAAAAAATGAGGGAGTGGTGAAGTCTAACCAAAAAAATTATTTGTTGAATGAAAATTTGCAGGTGGACGAGAAGCCTAAGGAAATGCCTTCCTACATGAAGTTGCCATACCCTCAGCGGAGTAAGAAGAATCATATGGATGAGCAGTTTTCAAAGTTCATGGAGATCTTCTCCAGTCTCCAAATTAGTATTCCTTTTGCAGAGGCATTGGAGCAAATGCCTATTTATGCGAAGTTCATGAAGGAATTGTTGAGTAAGAAGAGGAAGTTCAAAGAAGATGAAATGGTGGCTCTGACCGAAGAATGTAGTGCCATTATTCAAAGGAAACTTCCTCCCAAATTGAAAGATCCTGGAAGTTTCACCATACCTTGCACCATTGGAAACTTGACTATAGGCAAGGCCCTTTGTGATTTGGGAGCAAGCATCAACCTGATGCCCTTGTCTATGTTCAAGAAGCTAGGTGGAGGTGAGGTGAAACCCACTAGGATGAGTCTGCAGCTTGCCGATAAATCAATCAGACAACCCTATGGGATCTTGGAAGATGTTCTGGTAAGAATTGACAAATTCTTGTTTCCTGTTGATTTTGTGATTCTTGAGATGGAAGAAGATGCAGACGTCCCACTTCTCCTTGGTAGACCATTTTTGGCCACTGGAAGGGCCCTCGTAGATGTGCAACAAGGACAGCTACGGCTAAGATTCCAAGATGAGGAAGTGATATTTAATGTTTTTGAAGCTATGCGCCACCCGAATGACCAAGAAAAATGTTTTAAGGTGGATGTGAGTGAAGATGCAGTGCGAGAAACTTTTAGACACAGTTTACCCTCTCCTCCTCTTGAGAAGGTAATTGTGAACTCGACTGAGGAAGTGGACGAAAACTTGGGAATCGAAATAGAGGACTGTGTTCGTCAGTTTGAAGCTTCTCAGGTAGAAAAGGTTTTCAAGAGAAAAGAAGAGCTGAATAGGGGGGAAGGCACAGACAAAGGAACTCCCGAATTGAAACAACTCCCCTCTCATTTAAAGTATGTATTCCTTGGGAGCAATGATCAATACCCAGCCATCATCAGTAGTTCTTTAACTAAGCTGGAGGAAGAAAAGCTAATGAGAGTTTTGAGATCAAATAGAAATGCACTAGGGTGGACTATCTCTGACCTTAAGGGGATTAGCCCAGCTTTTTGCATGCACAAGATCAAGCTCGAGAAAGAGTTCAAACCGGTGATTCAACCTCAGTGACGGTTAAATTCCACAATGAAGGATGTGGTGAGGAAAGAAGTGTTAAAACTCTTAGATGCCGGAATGATCTACCCAATCTCAGACAGCTCTTGGGTGAGCCCGGTCCATGTGGTACCCAAAAAAGGAAGTATGACCGTTATTAAAAATGAGAGGAATGAGTTGATCCCTGCTCGCACAGTCACCGGGTGGAGAATGTGTATCGATTATAGGAGACTGAACCAAGCCACTCGGAAGGACCATTTCCCGTTGCCATTCATGGACCAAATGCTTGAAAGATTGGCCGGTCAGGCCTTTTATTGCTTCCTAGATGGATACTCTGGATACAACCAAATAGCAGTAGAACCAGAAGATCAGGAGAAAACCGCCTTCACATGCCCATTTGGTGTTTTCGCCTATCGGAGGATGCCCTTCGGTCTGTGCAACGCTCCGGCAACTTTTCAAAGGTGCATGCTTTCTATATTCTCTGATATGATGGAAAATGCTATTGAGGTATTTATGGATGACTTTTTTGTTTTTGGCCCATGCTATGATTCTTGCTTGACTAACCTCAATGCAGTATTAAAAAGATGCATTGAAACCAATTTAGTCTTGAATTGGGAAAAGTGTCATTTTATGGTTCAAGAAGGAATTGTTCTTGGCCATAAAATCTCGTCAAAGGGCATTGAGGTTGATCAAGCCAAGATAGAAATCATAGAAAGGTTACCTCCTCCTATGAATGTAAAAGGGGTGAGAAGTTTTTTAGGACACGCCGGATTTTATCGACGCTTCATAAAAGACTTCTCCAAGATTACAAAACCTCTATGCAATTTACTTGTTAAGGAAAATGAATTTGTCTTTGATGCCGAATGCCTGCATGCTTTCAATGTATTAAAGGAAAAACTGATTTCTGCCCCAGTCATTGTCGCCCCTAATTGGGACATTCCCTTTGAACTAATGTGCGATGCTAGCGATTATGCAGTGGGAGCAGTGTTGGGGCAGAGGTCGGAGAAGTTTTTTCATGCAATATATTATGCTAGCAAGGTTTTAAATGAGAATCAGGTAAATTATGCAACAACGGAAAAAGAATTGCTAGCTATTGTATTTGCATTGGAAAAGTTTCGTTCCTATTTGGTCGGGTCGAAAATAATTGTGTTTACTGACCATGCTGCGATAAAGTATTTGCTAACTAAGGGCGAGTCTAAGCCTCGACTCCTTAGATGGATATTGCTTTTGCAGGAATTCGACTTGGAGATAAAGGATAAGAAGGGGAGCGAGAATGTGGTAGCAGATCATCTGTCCCGATTGGATAATAAGGAAGTGACTGCACGGGAAAAAGAAATTCTTGAAGTTTTCCCCGATGAAAAGCTGTTTGCAATTGAAGAGAGACCGTGGTTTGCCGACATAGCAAATTACAAAGCAGGTGGAACGGTCCCTCAAGACTTTACTTGGCAACAAAAGAAGAAGTTCCTCCGTGATGCCCAACACTACCTATGGGATGATCCCTTTCTCTTTAAAGTTGGGGCAGATGGAATTCTTCGAAGATGTGTTTACGGTAGCGAAAGTCAAAAGATTCTATGGCATTGTCATGACTCTCCATGTGGAGGACACTACAATGGGGAACGCACAACGGCAAAAGTGCTTCAGTCTGGGTTTTATTGGCCGTCCATTTTCAAAGATGCGCACAATCATGTTAAAAGTTGTGACAAGTGCCAGAGGACAGGTAATATTTCGCGTAGGGGGGAGATGCCGTTGAACCCTATACTGGAAGTGGAGGTGTTTGATTGCTGGGGTATTGACTTCATGGGACCATTTCCACCATCGCATTCTTGTCAATATATTTTGGTGGCGGTGGATTATGTTTCTAAATGGGTGGAAGCAATTGCCACTTCTAAAAATGATTCCCAAACTGTGGTCAAATTTGTTAAGAAAAACATCTTCTCAAGATTTGGTGTTCCGAGAGTTCTAATCAGTGATGGGGGTAGTCACTTTTGTAACACTCAGCTTAGCAATGTGTTATCCAAGTATAACGTAAAGCATAAAGTATCGACACCGTATCATCCTCAATGTAATGGCCAAGTGGAGGTATCAAACAGAGAAATCAAGAGGATATTAGAAAAGACAGTGGGGAATGCAAGGAAAGATTGGGTAGTGAAAGTAGACGATACCTTGTGGGCATACAGGACAGCTTATAAGACACCCTTAGGTATGTCCCCTTACCAATTGGTTTATGGCAAACCTTGTCATTTGCCAGTTGAACTGGAACACAGAGCATATTGGGCGTTGAAATTCTTGAATTTTGATCCTGGATCAAGTGGGGAAAAGAGAACACTTCAGCTTCAAGGATTAGAGGAGATGCGTTTAAATGCATATGAGAACAACAAGATCTACAAGGAAAAAATGAAGGTGTACCATGACAAACATATTGCAAGAAAAGAATTTCACCCTGGACAACAAGTCTTATTGTTCAACTCAAGGCTCAAGCTATTTCCAGGAAAATTGAAATCCAAGTGGTCGGGACCCTTTGTTGTCAAGGAAGTAACACCGTACGGAGCAATAGAAGTGGAAGAGCCAAAGTCCCAGAGATCTTTCAAGGTCAACGGACAAAGACTCAAGCATTATATGGGTGACGGACTGGAAGAGCCTCAAATGGTTCTCATGCTGAGAGACCCATAAGAGTGACAAAAAGCGTCAAGCTAGTGACGTAAAAGAAGCGCTTGGTGGGAGGCAACCCACTGGTGAGCGCCATTTTACTGTTTGATTTAGACATTTTTATTTTGCACTGTTGGTTGTATTTTGCAATATATTTCGCACTTTGGTCTGTACTTATTATTATAACTTACTCTGTGATAGTGGGGCACCACTGCCCTATATTTTGTTTTTGTTTTGTTAAAGCAGCTTCAATAGTGATGACCTGTGGCATTTGGGGTCGCATGTTTGCATTTTCCTTTTGACACTCGCACTTCAAGTTTTATCATCAAGTAATAGCAGGGGTCATGACAAGCGTTGCGGAAGTTCTTTATCATCTGTGAGCAGCATCTCTCAAGTTCCATCTCTATGATCTCAACTGTGAGGTTTGAGCCTAAACACGTTCTTATATATATTGTGTGTGTATTCCTTGCCTGCATTAGTCTGCAGAACTTGACATTGTGCTTAATTGTTTTTTGCATTTGATTTTCATACACACTGAGGCATTTCTTTTGGCACCCCTGAGCCTTTCAAGCCAACCCATTAATGTTTATCCTCTGCTAGCCCCTCTGAGCCTATTGTTAAAAATTGTATGTTGTTTCTCTGACAATCATAGCCTAGTTAATTCTTATCTTGGAGTTAGGTAACAAAAGCTGTGAGAGTGGGGAAAGGTTTAAATTTGGGGTTGCTCGTGGAATAGCAACAAACTAAGTTTGGGGTGGTATACGAGAGAAGGAACAAGAAAAGAAAGAAAGAAAAAAATACATATATATATATATATGTATATATATACATATCAAAAAAAAAAGAGAAAAATAAATAAATAAATTCCTTCTCTTGTTTTGTTAAATGCTTTGGGAGAATGGGTGAGTATTGCGTGAAATTGACAAAAAGAGAGGTAGGCCTAACTCCAAGTGCAACCTACTTATCCAAATCTATCCACCCTTACCTAAGCCCCGCTATAACCCTTAAAGTCCTCAAAATGTGTGTATGCATTTCATTTGTCTAAGATGATATAGAACTCTGTCAAGCCTATGAAACGATGATGCAGGTACTGTGAATTGAGTGAATACCCGAAACACCTCAAGAGTGAAACACTGGTGAGATGTGCGTACAGAGAAAACTTGAGAATGCTGCCTGCTTATGATTCGGTATTTCCAATTCAATTGTCCTGCCACTGTATTAGATTGATGATGATAGTTGATGTGCTGATGTGTTTAAGGTTGATGTATTACATGTAACAGCTAAATAGAAAAACAGCCACAGTCTGAATTGATTGTTTGCTTGAGGACAAGCAAAAGTTTAAGTTTGGGGTTGTGTTGACTCTCAATCATATGATGTAAGTTAGGCATTTTTAGGACCAATTGTGCAGGGATTTTATTGTATAACAGTCATTATCTGGGGTTTAGTTCAGTTTTAGATAATTGTAGTAGGAAGTTCAATTGTAAGTTATTCCTTCACTTTTGGAGCTAAATGGGACTTGAAGACCTCTTAATTGGTTGTGGCATCTTTCGGCGAACCAGACACTTGCCCGGAAATGCAGCAATCTGGAAGAATTTTGCAAGTCAGAACTTTCTGTTGATTTTCGCGTCGCGACCAGGAGGGTTCGCGACGCGATCTGGAGGAATTTTACAAGCCAGAACTTTCTGTTATTTTTCGCGTCGCGACCAGGAGGGTTCGCGATGCGACCTGGAGCTGTTTTGCGAGGCCTGAGGTTTCTGTCATTTGTCGCGACGCGACGGACACGGGCCGCGTCGCGATGGTGCGTCAAAATTAGGGTTTTTAAAGCAGTTTCAGCAATTTTACAAGGGACTTCGTTTTGGGGATTTGGAGCCACACTTTGGAGCAGCTGAGGGTGCGATTTTTGGGCCTTCTCACCACTTGGGAACAAGGGATTGAAGGTTCTAATGTCTTCCTTTATGTTTGTTTTCTACTTTATGTTGGTTTCCACTCTTAGGATGATTTGTAACTAAATTGCTTAGATTAGGGAGAGATGAATCTCCCAACCCTATCATGTGAACCCTTGTTATAGTCAATTCAGTTGTTATTCGCTTTACTTAGTCTAATTACCTATGTTCTTAATGGTTTTCAATTACATATGATAATTGCGATGATCCAGGCTAGTGATTGCATAGGGATATGAATTAGTAGCTGGAAATTGGGTAATCAGGTCACATGTTAGTAATCATCATAGGAATATGTGGTAGCTTATGTGAATTCATTAAAATTCTTAATCTTAACGCGTTACCCTCTGGCATGACTCACCTAAGGAATTAGGGTAACTCTTAGGGTAATAGGGGTCTTGAGACAAGGAATTGCCCTTGACCTGAATTAGTGAATTGAATCTAGGAATTGAATAATTAACTTGAATTGGCTAAGGTTCATGTGATAGGCGAGGTGAGAGGATTCGATCCCTAGTCATTTTTCTCGCATTATTAATTCACGTTTGTGTACTGTTCCCAATTACTCAAATTACCAAATCTCTACAATCTACGAATTTACAATTTTGCTATTGTTGTCAACGCGCAATCCCTGTGGAATCGACCGGTTCTTACCGATATTTTATTACTTGCAACGGCAATTGGTACACTTGCCAAAGTCCTAACATGGATTTGTATAGCTAGGTCCAAGGCCGGGATATCTTGGTCACTGTCTTCATCTATACTAGCCCAAGTTCTTGTTGGAAGATTGGTTAATCCTTGTTCCTGAAAGGCAAGGAGGGTTTGGACAGGGAATGCATAGTCTGATTTGGTTTGTTTAGTTTGATTTTGGATTGGTTGAGTGTTCTAGGAAGAAGACCCTGACTGGTTTAGGGTAGATGACCCCTTAATGATTGGTAAAACGTTTAGATCAGGTTTACCTCTACCTCTTCCTCTTCCTCGTGAGGAGGAAGCTCTGGAAGTCATTTTGACTGTTTCCCTGCAAATAGTCACGAGTGAGGTAGTCAAGGAGAGTATTGTCTGATCCTTTAAGATGTCAAACTCAGATATACTTAAGATATTAAAAATACTTGAAATACCATGCCAATTGATAACAGCATAATTTGATGCAAGAATTTTAAAATTCTTTTGAAATGTTTCTTTTGCAGAATCATAAGTAATGCAAACAAGAAACTTTTGTAAATCAGATTGAGACTTTGAAATAGATAAATCAATTGCTAAAACTTTTCTTTTGATCAGAAAGGTTTTAATGAGATTGCTGTGTTGCTGAAAGAATTCTGAGACATAAAGACATCCAATGAGACTTTGCAACTGGGTTTTAACAAATTGGCTAAGACACTTATCATAAGACTTAGCATTTTTCTTGACAAGGATAAAGGTTCCTTGGTGGATAGTGAGACCAAGAAAACTAAAATTTGTTTGGAGAGGCATACCACTAATAATGGCAAAACTGGTATGAGGATTGACAAACTTATTCAAAATATTTTAGGATTTAGAAGGAGTAATATTTGGATCAAATGGCACATCAATCCATTTATAATGATCCAAAACGATAGTAAAATTAGTTTTGATTTTAGTTTTGATTTGATTCTGTCCAAAACCAGAATTCATATCAAACTTAGAAAAGATCTTTGTATCAAAAAGATTTATTGGGAGATCTTTCTTATTGTAAGCAAGGGGAAGATCCTGATTAATATAGATAGGCCTAGCTTTGATGGGAATACGTCAATCATGAAAATTCTTCTCATGAGGAAGACTAATTATGTGATGCTTTCCTTTCCAGAAAGCATTAGGTAAGCCAGAGCTGTTAGAAGGCTGAACAAGCTCAGGGAGACCTTTGATCTTAAGGGAGATAGGGTCTAAGTTTTTTGAGACGATGGGTTGCCCCAGATAATGAGCTATCATGCCATCCTTTGTTTTTTGAAAAGGGAAAAAGGATGTTTCAGTTTTGAAAATTTGATTTTTAATAAAAGCTGAGAGCAAATTAATTTTAACCAGACTTAAACAATCATTAGTGGATTTTTCAACATCCTTGAAAGCTGAAGCTTTAAGAGATGATTTGCTTCCAGACCAATGGTTATTATGGTGATTAAAAACTAACTACTGATTGGCTAAAACATTCTTCTGGGCATGGATATGATTCTTAGAAGAATGGTTAGTAGATTCTGAACTAGTGTCAGAGTCATTACTTGGAGATAGGATCAATAGCTTGTTAATCTTATCTGTGGTTTCAGCATCTAAACCTAGGGCTTTAAGTTTCCCTATGATCCTATCATATCTGCTAACGTGACTGGGTTTGCCACCTTTGAAGCAAATGATGATTTTGTTTTTGACATTAGGGTCTAATCTAAGGGCTTTAAGTTTCCTTATGATCCTACAGGTTCTGCTTTTGTGACCAGGCTTGCCACAAGTGAAGCAAGTGATAGGTTTTTTGGGACTATCATACTGCTTCTTTCAGATTGACTAGTAGCCTGACGTCTAGGCTTACTAACCTGTTTCTTTCTATAGCGATTAGGAAGATTGTAGTTAGGTTTGGGTTTGGGCCTAGCCTTCTTGGCAAGGGGGAGACCAAGCTCAGGATTGATTTTGACACCTAAACCTATATCTTCTGAAGAATCAGAAGAGGTCTCTAACATATTAATGGAATTAATGTTAGAAGGTGAAGAGATTTCAGGAGTAGTAGTCGTCCTTAGAAGAACAGATTGCTCAGAAATATTGGCTGAAACTTCCTCTTTGATGTACTCAATTTGGGTGGAGGACAGCAAAGGTTCAGTTCTAGGTGAGTCAAGACAGACACCTAGAGCATGAATGTTATGGGAGTTATCCCTGAGACATCTGATGTCTCTGGCTGAGACAGACTCCTTAACAGTTTTAGGGGAGGCCATAACAGTAAAAGTTTGACCTTTTCTAACAGAAGTCTTAGGGGGTAATCTAGACTGAACAATCTGATCATCTTTAAGATGCCAAACTGTAATAATGTCCAAAGTTTTTACACCAACTAAATCTGTTTGGAAAGGGTAATTGATATCCTTCTTGATGGTATAAACATGAAACCAATCAAATAAAGGAATATTGAATTTGACATGTTCGAGAAATTTGTAAAATTTCTCTTGGATTTTCTTCCTTTTGTGTCCCTGGTAATGACGAAAGAACCATTCTCTGTGAGAAAACCATTCCTCAGAATAGAAATCTTTCTTAAGGGATTCCCTATCTATACTGAACTTAGATAACATCATAAGGTTCATTCAGGGAGGAGTAAGTGGGTGATTGAATAGATTTGTGGTCTTCTTCATCCTTTTGATGATAAGAAGTCTTTACAGGGGTTGTGGTTTCAAATCCCAGTAAATGGTTAGTGGATCCTTCATCAGAAGGACCAGCTTCTGATTTGAATGTATCTTTAGAAGCTGAAAAGGATCTCCTAGAAAAGGTTATCCTAGACATGGTAGTTCTAAAGTCTTCTTCGGAATTGAGAGACTTAATAATGGAGAAGGAATTTCTCCTATTAAAGACTAGGTCAACATTCCCAGATTTATATTGTATGACATCTTGAAACTCTGGTGTTAACCTAGGTGCCGCAGGAGCAGCTATCTCTAAGGTCCGGGTCTTAGGGAGCATTATGTCGCTCCATTGGATAGTCTTTGGCACAATAATATTGGCCTTACTATTGTCAGTAAGAAACAAAGTTGTTTCCCCTGATTTATGACATTTGGTTTTGAGGAAGTTGGATCTGATGGAGTTCATTACTTTGGATTGAACTCTGTATATCAAAGTGACAGGGAAAGATCCTTCCTTCATGTCATAACCATGACATTTGACATTGAGGAATAGAGCATAAAGGATGTTCTTATCATCCAGACTCACAGTTAAATCTGGAAAACAATTGAAAAAGATTGGCCCATAATAAGACTAATTTCAACAGTTCCTATAATATAATCAGATTTAGAAAAGAAAGATCCTTCTGGTTTATAAAGTTCTTTATGAGATATTTTTGGGATATCCCAATTGTCTAAATCTTGATTGATATTTTCAAAACGGATTTCTTCTTTGGGGAAGTAGGAATGTGATATTAACTTTGAATTATGAATTATTAATCTAAGTTATGCCTTGCAGTTACTTATTCATGTTCGTAATCAACTAAGTTCCACTCACTAATATTAACTTTGAATTATAAATTATTCATCTAATTCATAGCCTGCAGTTTAATTATCTATGTTCTTGATCAAACTGTTTAAAGTTCTCTATATATTGGTAAGTTATCCTTTGACCAGAATTTTGTTAAAAAATGTTTTATGAAAAGGTTATAAATGAGGTCTGTGTGATCTATCTGGACTGATAGTCAGAAGACCCGACGGATAGGGTAAGAGGACTGTCAATTAGATCCACCTTTAAAAGTTCTTGGTCAAAGGTAAAGGATATATTGAGGCGACTTTTTGTTTGATCTATGAAACAAATATAATTAACTTCATACTATGTTTTTAGAAAATAATTTCTAGTTCAAGTTTAATATTTAGTTGAGGTGGCTTTGTTTTGATCTTTGAACAAACATAGTTAACTCCAAAGTATGTTTTAGAAGATAATTACTAGTCCAGGTTTAATATTTATATTTCTATAGAACCAAGTGAAGGCTATGATATTAATGGGTGAAGAAATCTATATCTTTCTATGAACAAAGCTATTTCCTCACATTCACCTTTTTCAAGTTCTATACCTTCATCTTCTTCTATGAACGAAAATCAAAATCAATCTTTTGAAAAATATCAATCAAAATCAATCTTATAAAGATCTTTGCAATCCTGAAAATCAATCCCCTTTATCTAAGTTTATCATAGATGAAGAATCCCTCAAGAAAGAATTCTATTATGAAGAATGGTCTCCTCACAGAGAATGGTTCTTTCAACATTATCAGGGACACAAAAGAAAGAAAATCCAAGAGAAATTTTATAAATTTCTCGAACAAGTCAAATTCAATATTTCTTTCTTTGACTGGTTTCATGCGTGTACCATCAAAAAGGATATCAATTACCCACCCTTTCCAAATAGACTTAGTTGGAAGAAAGACTTTAGAAGTCATTACAGGTTGGCATCTTAAAGATGGTCAAATTGTCCAATCTGAACTTCCACCCAAAGTACCTTTTGCTCTTAAGAGTAAAGAGCAAGCTACACATGTTATGGCCTCCCCCTTCAAAACCAAAACTGATGAGGAGCCCATATCAGGCAGATATATTAGAGATGTCATGGAACAATCCAATTATACAAACAAATACCTTCAAGCTTTAGGTGATTCTAATAGTAGTAAGAAAGGAAAAGAAGTCTGTTTTGACTCAAGACCTGAGTCATCAACATCGTCCTCTTCGACTCAAATAGAAAAACCTCTATTCAATCCCTATAGAATTTCAAAAAACCTCAAGAAAACCTTACAGCGTACTGACCCTAAGGTTTACATCAAAGAGGAAATTGGTGACACTAAAAAGGAACTTTTAGCCAAAGTTAATGAGCAATTGATTCTTCTTAGAACAACTGCTCCTGACACACCCTCACCCAAGAACATTAGGTCTATCAATATGTTAGGAGAAATTTCCCCTAACCAAGCTGAAAATACTAGTCCAAGAACTGATATTTTCCCTATCATCCACAACCCAAGGAATCAATGGAGAAAAGAAACTAAACTTTATTATCCTAGAGCTACGGCCCTTGATCTTCTTTTAGAAGAAAAGGAGACCAATTTTAAAAGCTTTAGTGCTAATAATGTTTATGAATGGAACATTGATGGAGAAAATGAGTATGGCATAACCAAAATCCTTCAAAATATGACTATGGTTGCCACTGCTTATGAAACCTCCAACAATTGTCCTGAAAGCTTGATCATTGAAATCCTTGTTGCGGGGTTTTGTGGTCAACTCAGAGGTTGGTGGGATAATTATCTCACTGAGGATGCTAAGCAGCTAATCCTCACTGCGGTTAAGCAGGATGCTGACGGCAACCCCATCTTAGATAATGGTGACTACATACTAGACACTGTTAATACTTTAATCTTTACAATTGCCCAACATTTTATTGGAGATCCTTCTCGGATAAAAGATATGCCTGCTGAGCTTCTATCCAATCTTAAATGCAAGTATCTTGGGGACTTTAGGTGGTATAAGGATACCTTCCTAACCAGAGTCTATACCAGAGAAGATAGCCAGCGGGCTTTTTGGAAAGAAAAGTTCCTAGCAGGTCTTCCCAAATCCTTAGGAGATAAAGTTAGGGACAAGCTTCGTGGCCAGAACACTAACGGAGAAATCCCCTATCAGTAATTAAGTTATGGTCAACTTATTGCTATCATCCAAAAGGTTGCGTTAAAGATTTGTCAAGACGACAAAATCCAGCAACAACTCTCCAAAGAAAAGGCCCAAAATCGTAAAGATTTAGGGACATTCTTTGAACAGTTTGGACTTCCCTGTGCTAAGAAAGCTAGGTCTAAGCCCAAACCTAGATCCAACGACAATCTACCCAAGATAAATTACTATAGAGAGAAACACTCTCATAGGCCCAGACCTCAGGCTGTTGGTCAATTCACAAAAGGTCATCATAATAATGACACTAACAATAACCCTAAAGAACCTATTGTTTGTTTCAAATGTGGCAAACCTGGCCACATCAGCAGAAACTGTAGGATCATAGGGAAACTTAAAGCCCTAAACTTAGATCCAAATATCGAAGATAAGATTAACAAATTTTTAATCCAATCTTCAGAAGAAGATTCTGATTCTGGATCTTCCGACCAATCTTCTGAAAATCTGAACCAAATCCAGGAGGATGATTTAACTGATTCCTCTAACCATATTAATGTCCTCACTCGAGAATAGGATCTTCTCTTTGAGGCTATTAATGCTATTCCGGATCCTCAGGAAAAAGAGAAATATCTTAACAAGTTAAGATCCACCCTTGAAGCAAAACCTCCCAAGAGTAACCAATAGGTTTAATCTTAAAGATACCTTTAAGAGATTAGAGAGAACTGGTGTTAAACCTATTACTATTCAAGATCTTCAATTTGAAATCAACAATTCAAAAATTGAGGTTAAAGATCTGAAGCAGAAACAGGCTGATCACCAGTCAATCCTAGATCAATGGAATAATTATGGGGCTGAGAGTAGTTCTTCTTCCGAGGGTTCTAAGGAAGTTGAAGAGGTTGAAGTTCCCAATGATGACTTCCCAGGTCTTATCAATTATGTTAGAATTCAAAAATTCTACATAAACATCAAAATTGTTATAGGAGAATTTACCCTTGTGACTATTGCTCTTTTTGATACTAGAGCAGATTCCAATTGCATCTTAGAGGGTCTTGTTCCTACAAGATATTTTGAAAAAACTTTTGAACAACTTAGTCCTGCTAATGGTTCTAAGTTGAAAATCAATTATAAACTATCTTCGGCTATTATTTAAAATCAAAATTTCAAAATTGAAACATCGTTTTTACTTGTTAAAGATTTGAAAAACAAAGTGATTTTAGGAACCCCCTTCATAAGATCACTTTTTCCTTTTCAATTAACTGAGGATGGCATAATAGCCCAGCATTTGGGGCAACCCATTATCTTTAAGTTTCTAAGAAAACCTTTTATCAGAAACTTAAACCCTATCTCTTATAAAGAAAATTAAATCAATTTTCTTAAAGAAGAAATATCTTCCAGGAACATTGACAATCAGTTGCAAAGGGATGATAGTCAACTTAAGGTTAAAAGTCTCTTAGAACAGATCCAATCTACCATTTGTTCTGACTTGCCTAATGCTTTATGGAAAAGAAAGCACCACATAGTTGAACTTCCTTATGAAAAGGTTTTTCAAGATAGACAAATCCCTACCAAAGCTAGGCCGATTCAAATGAATCAAGATCTTCTCCTAGTCTGTCAAAAGGAGATAAAAGACCTTTTAGACAAGGGTCTTATTCCACAACAAGAAATTTGGGGATTTCCGGCAGACAAAATCCGTCGGAAACGACAAAAATCCACCGAAAATTGGGGGTTACCAGCGGATTTTATCCGCCAGAAATTAACCCGCAGGTAACGGTTTCCGGCGGATTTTCCACCAGTAATTTCCGGCGGATTTCCCGACGGAATATCCGCCGGTAATTACCGGCGGAAAATCCGCCGGTAAACATAATTCAAACCGCCGGTAATTATTTAAAAAATCACCGAAAATGCTAAGAAATCCGCCGGTAACATTTTTAAAATTTTTTTTTTTAATTTTCAAATCCGCCAGAAACCAAATAGAATCCGCCGGTAATGTTTTTTTAAAAAAAACAGTTTTTTAATCCTTTTATTTAAAAAAAATATTTATTATTCATTTATTAAAATATTTATTATTTAATTCGTTTATTAAAATATTTATTATTTAATTCCAAATAAATATTATTAATTTTATATTATAAATATTTATTTTTTAAATAAATACTAATTAAACGAGAATTGAATAATGCTTTTAAAATGATAAAATTTGCATAAACATCCATACAAGAAAGTAGTAATTAAAATATATATTATAAAATATAAATTAAAATATCCAAGAATTGAAATTAAAATATCTAACAAAATGACTAAAACTCCTAGTCATAGTAGCCCTGTGACGGGTTGTTGTTGGGATCTGAATTATTGAACAATGTTTCAAAATAATGTTGATGTCTAGATCTGTGTTGAGTTGTTGGGGTTGCTCGGGCTGCTGCTGGGAGGAAGGTTGCATGTGTTGCGGTGCGTACGGCTGAGCATATGGGCTGTGGAAGGAAGGCTGTGTCTGCTGCGGTGCGTACAGCATAAAAGGAGCGCCATAAGGCTGCATCTGCTGTGTTGGATAAAATGATGATGATGATGATGGCATAGATGGCCTCGAGTATTGAGATATACTATCAAACACGTTTGTTCTGTCGCTCTTCCAACTCACGCTGTTGATCGCTCAATTTCTGCGTCAATAGCTGAACATCGCTTAATTCAGAAGGCGTAGGGACATAAGAACGACCAGTAGTTCTGTCTGAAGAAGATGCGGGATTCAGATTTGAAATAATGGAATTTGGGAAAGCAGACGGGCCCAAACCACTAGCTCCTACTAACCGGCCAGGTTTTGATGGCCCAACAGATTCCTTCTAAGCAAGAAAAGCCGCTCGACTCTCCTCAGCGGGATCAATCTCACTGCCACTACTCTGCTGAGTTTCACGATAGCTGGTCTGTCAATCATAGAAATGTTCCTGAAAGCAAACAACCAATAAATGAATAACCATTAGTATGTAATATATAATATAATAAAAAATATATATAAATATAAATAATTAATAAACGTTGTTGACCGAAATATTCCTTGACCGGTCTTCAAGATATTCACCAGTCTCCTCTCGCATATGAAGTTGGCGATATAACTCAGGCAAAGTAGGTGGCCGACCAAGGATAGCCTCATATATATATATATATATATATATATATATATATATATATATATATATATATATATATATATATATATATATAGTTATTATTTAATAAAATATAAAATACTAACGTATAATATAAATTTAATCAATTATTAAATTTACCAAGCGTCTGTAATGTTCAGCTGCGTTGATAGAACCACCCGTGTTTATGCAACCCCTTCTCTCAAAAGCACGGTTCTTCTTGCCTTTCTTACATTTTTTTTATAATCCACATCGTTACATTTCAGTTGGAGCTCATGCCAATCAGAATTGCCGATACACATCGGCTGCAAATTCTTATTACGGTGTTCCCGGAGCATTGAGAAGCTCTTGTGTTGAATGCTCTCTCAACTTCCTTCGCCGCATCTGGGTACCATGCCATTTTTTCCTATTCACTAGTGCAAAAACAAGAAAAGAATTGGTGTTTTTAAGTCGGATGTCAGAATATCCGACTTAAAAAGTTGACCCGGTGGCAATTTTGTAATAAACACAGAAAAAATTCTGGCGTTCACCTTTGTAAGTCGGATAACGCTTATGTCCGACTTGAAATGTCTAATCTATTTTTGGAGACAATCTCTCGCGTGGGCCTTCCTATCTCTCTTTTAACCAAAAAACAAAACACTTAAACGCTGAAACAACTCCATCGTTCCACGCTCTTCCATCGCTCTCTCCACCAAAACTCCACCGTTCCAGTGCTCTACCCATCGCTCTCTCCGCCAAAGCTCCCTCTCTCCGCTAACTCGCTGTCTTCCTCCGTCGCTCTCTCCTCCCTGCCGCCGTCTCAATCTATTTCTTCGGCACCATCCTTCTCCGTGTCACCGTCACCTTCGTTGATTCACTTTCTTCTGGTTTTTCTGAAAGGTAAACCACAACTCTTAATCTGATTCATTTCATGAGCCGAGAATCTTCATTAAGATGAGAGCTATTGCTATGTTTGATTGAATTAAAGGAATTTCATATCTCTTTTTACATTCTTAGGGTTTTGTTATATGCCTTGTTGTTTTGTGAAATTTGTTAGGGTTTGATGTTTTTTGATTGAGTTATGAGAATTGATAGTTTTCCCTTTCTAATTTTGCAAGAATCTCTTTCTTATTTATTTGATATGACACCATTCATAGTAAATGTTGAGGCACCACAAAAAAACCAGCGTTTTGGTCCCTGTTTCTTGGATTCGGATTACATTGGGAGCAGTCAAAGTAATATCAGCAATTTCATTTAGTCAATTGGGCATGTACAGTCCACATCACCAATTAAACATTAACAGAGACCCACCCATTTGTTCTGAATCATTTATTCAATTGGGCATGTACAGCCCTCTCATTTATGTTTCATCAACAATTTGAAGACCCATTTTTTTCTAAGAAAAAGCTAATTCAGGGTTAATTACGTGATAGCCTTATTTCAATTAAATTTAAAAACATACTTGATTAAAAAAACAAGGGGATATGCATATTAAAAAACAAGTATATTCTGCAGCAGTGTTTGAACATTGTTGTAGATTAGGTTTTGGTATTCTTATCTTTCTGGTTTATCTCCTTTTACCAATTGTAGTATTAGAAGCTCTTAATTGCTAATTGGTTTGTTCAAATCTTGAAAAAGTTTGGTTCTTGTCATATTGTTAATTTTATTGATGTATTGCTGAGATTCTTTATGGCTGCCCGTGTCTTGTGTTTTTATAATTTGTTGAATTCTTTTCATTGTGAGGTAGTAGGTTAATAAAAGGAAGAGTTGGCAATCTGTTAGGGGCTCCGGTCATAAAAGGTACCTGCAATCTTTTCAAATTCTCCTGCAGCTTGCTTTCTGCCAACCTGGCAACCTTTATTTCCTACAGCACCAGATTCGTAGTTAGGATAATGATTTAGATTCTTTCGCTCCCCCTCTTGGTCATAGTTAGGATCATGATTTAGAAAACCTTGCTTCAAATCATTGCAGTCCTGCAACTGCTGCCAGTCCTTAGAATTCAAGTAGATAAATGCTAATTATTATCATTTGAATCTTTCTTTCATTTTCTTGAAATTTACAGTATAGAGTAGTTGATTGGGCCATCATTACTAAGTAGAATGAGACAACTTTCATGCTAATTGAAAAGCTCAAATAAGAAGATAATGATTAGTAGTATTAAGCTTCATGTTAATGAACAGTCTTATATCATTGAAACTACACTGATCAATTCATGCTTGTGTAATGTTATATAATGGCATGTATGGAATGTAAGTCAAGCATGGTTGAGGACGCATAATCTGGATATATAGTTATACACTTATACTTACATTTGAGGAAGAAAAAAACCCATATGTCTTCTTAATTTGATCCACTGAACCTGCTTGCTCTTCTTGTTGCTCTTCCTTAACTGATTTTTTCTGATTTCAAGGGAAAGAATTCAATGCCATTTGCCACTTTTTCGGATTTCAAGCTTGAGGATCCCTTCCATCAAAATTTGATTGTGACTATGCATATGTATGTTGATTCAAGTTACCTTTGATTAGCCCTTCTAAATAATCAGCATATTCTTTTGCTAATAACTTTATGATTTTACTGCAGGTTCTTGGACACATATGCTATCATATTCTGGCTGCTGGTTTGAATGGATACATGGTGACTGTAACTAACTTGAAGAATCTTGTAAACACGTGGAAATGTGGAGCTTCTCCAATTACAGACTTACGGTATATTTTGTTCTTTTAATAGTTTTTCCTTTTCCCCTTGTTTAGTTGTACTGCATATTCATGATGTTTTTATATTATATATCAATGTTATCCGTGAAGCGTTGTCCTTGGTTGCTGGTGTTGATGTTTTCGTCTTGCATTCCTTACTTGAAGTTCAGTAATATTGCTTTTGATAATATACTAAGTTCTGGTATTCACAATGGGGATATGATGTGCTTCTTTCTTTGTTATCATATACTTGATAGTTCATACTTTGGTAATATCATTCCTACTAATTAATTTTAGTTGAGACAGCTTTTAATTTTAATTTGCTTTTTTTTTCAAAGCTTAACTGAATGATAGAACTTAGATGCATTGAGACAGGGGAAAAAGACAACTAATAATCTTGAAGATAGGTATGCCTTTTAATATAATAAGCTATTTCCTCTTCCCTATTCAAAGTAATTTATCACAAGACGACTAATTATCTTGAAGCATCACTAATTATCTTGAAGCATCACTATTTGATTTGATTTCAATTGCTATGCTATATTATTCATGAATATTTTTTTGGTTACAATTCATGAATACGGTGTAATTAATTAGATATTGAATGTAAGAAAGAGGAAAGATTTATATACAGGTTTTGTTTTGTGGATGGGATTGTTAATTGTATTTGTAGATCTAATCATCTTTTGTGGGTTGTTTGCTTTGCCTTTATATTCTTGTTGGAGACCATAGTAAACAATGAACTTAACTTATTATAAGTCTGCTTATGTTGCAAATGGGTAACATAATTTGATTGAAGGCTTGTCACTAATGCGTGCATAGTCTCAGGGTTATCATTGATCTTTGTGAATGTTTTGAACAGGGGTTACTGGTGCTGGAGCAGGATTAATCTCAAAGCTTAGAAAAAGTCTTGGTCTTGCTAATGTTTCTGCTAACTATGCTGCTAATTTTGCTATTGTTGCTGTCTGCTATTGCGGTAACTTTTAGATTTTGTTTTCATAAGAGCCTTTGTTGTTTTAGCTTTGGAAAATTGTTGTCCTAATTGAATTTGATCATGCTGTTTGCGTATAATTAATTCTTTGTTTTTTTTTTTGAATCCTGTAATTGTAGTGATTTGATACTGTTTTGTTTTATGTTGATTTGGAATCTTGGATTGGTTTTAGTTGACATTATTATGTTATGATTTAGGAGAGAAAAACACATTTCATTGTAGAGAACTGTCATTACCTATGCAATGGGTTTACCAACCCTTCAATTCATGAAGGTAGTTTATAGCCTGGTCATTCATAACACCTTGCCATAAATTTTCCCATAAATTTTCCCATATAACTATGTTCTTGATTAGTTGCTCAGGTTTTTGATGAATATTGGAACGTGGAGAATATCATGTTAGTTTCTTAATCGGATGCGTTCAAGTGTGAGAGTTTTTATTTAATGCAATCTCCAGCGGGTTTTCTTTTAATTCTTTAATCTGCAGAAGATGTTCATAATCATTATTTTATTTGATAACCAAAAGATTATTTACTTGCTGTATAATCATATAAATTCTTCGTTGCAGCTCACTAGCATTTATGGTATTCACAGGATTCTTGACATCAAGTACATTTGAATAGATTTGAAATATACAACAAAGCTTTCACTTGTTAAATATGGCTGTTAATGTCATGTTGGTTTAAAACCAGTTTGGTGTGATTTGTTATTTCTTATATTGAGCTGCATGTTGTGTGCAGGTTATGGCAACAATTTGTGAGGATCTGCCACCAGACAGCGTTGTGCTAATATATCTCTCAGCCTCAGGTTTACATTTGCTCTAATTTTTCAAGTTGATATCATCAATCTTCAAAATCATAGACACTAAGGTGCTTACCAAAGTGCCCGCACAACCTCTATCAATTTGTTAGAAATTCTAACCCTTCATAACATGACCATTTTCCCACTAATCTTCATAATGTATAAGAGGGTGAATAAGAGGAGAATAGAGTATATAGTTATGGAAATTCTGTCTTTATTCTTCCACCTTTTAATTCTGTGTAAATTTCTTTTCTTTGAATGAAGTAGATATTTATTATATTGTCTAAATATTTATTTGAATGATGTTATTTTATAGGTGAGCCTGCTTACTGATAATGGGAGCACCAATGATGACTTGAAGCTCCCTATTGGTGACAATCTGCTTACTCAGGTTTGTAGAAATCTATTGGTTTCTCTGTTGGATACATAGTCTGCAAAAGTATGTCAAAACATTTTCTATTTCTATTTCTTATTTTCACTTTTAATTGCAATTGTTTCATTCCGTTACAATTATTAGGGGCATCATTTTTCAGGCTCTTATCTCCATTTTCTTTATATCAATTGTTAGCAATTGTTATCTGTTAGTCCCATAATGTATCACTTTTTGCATTCTTATCTTGAGCTTATTATCGTTATTTTAGAACCATTATCGTTCTGATCTTGATTATAGCTTAAAAAACATTTTGATCAAGATCACATTTCTGTTTTGCTCAAGCTGGTCTAGTATGCTTAGAGCAAATTTTGCTATTTGAGACTAGTATGCTCAGGAAACATTTTGTTGTTGTTCGCTTGCAGGGCCTGTCATGTTTAGATAGTTCTCTGGGTTCACAAGCTCTCTATTATGATCTACAACATTTAGGATGTGAAGAATTAAAGGTTAGTGCCTGCTTGACATTAAATTTATGCTTAAGAATGAACATGAATATAAACAGATCAATATACCTATAACTAACTTGTCCTTTGCTGATTATATCTTTGTTTTAGCGTATATTTTGGTAAAGTATGTGTAGGAAATAATTGTAGTATTTTAATTATTTTAAAGTATGTGTAGGAAATAATTGTATAGGAAGGATGAACCAAAAAAAAAATATTACTTTTAAAGTCGGATATTCCTCTATACGGCTTTATACCCGACTTAAAAATAAGCTTTTAAAGTCGGATATTAATATCAATCCGACTTTAAATGTGTTCTAGAGAGGCCAAAAATAGAATATAATCAAACCTTTAAAGTCGGATGTATGAGTTTATCCGACTTAAAAACCGGATTTTAAAGTCGGATGCCCACTCGACTTTAAAATTTCAAACTTACTAAGTCGACGTGGTTAAAGTCGGATTAGGATCCGACTTTAAAAGCCCAAAATATCCGACTTTAAAACCCTTTTTTCCACTAGTGATTTAAACAAATTTAACTAACTTGTTAGTAAAAACAAATTAATCAATTCAAAAAAATAAAAAAATTATAAATTAATTAATTTGTAAAAAAAACTTACTCTAAATGCATTTCACATCTTGAAATCCTTATCTTTTTTGACCTCCGTCCAATTCATCCAGGGTTTAGTGTAGTTCGCTTTGATGATGTCTATGATCGTGCTAGATACAGTCCTCCCAGGAATAAACCTGTACATATAAAAAGATAAATTTTAGATAATAATTTATATTTAAAGTTGTAATAAATCAAACAAATATCCATAATAAATTAATAAATACTTACTGCTGGCCAACAACCTTCACTACGATTCGACCGTCGGGGGTAACCTCAACCACCTCATTATTAATATTGTACCTACGTATCCCATCTGCATCTGGCGGGGGTATGACAGTACCGGGTGGAGGAACAAATGGACGGCTCAGCGTACTAGGTCCACTGCCATCCTCCGTACTAGGTGGGGGCACAAATGGACCATTACAAACAACTTGAGTTACACGACGACGACACCCGCGTAATGATATAGAAATCTTCTTGAAAAAACCGGTCGGTGGTGTGTCACGAGGTAGGTCATGATCAGATTCTGATCCTGATGATGCCATGATTGTATCTATATATATAATATGATGAATAACATAAATAATGAAAAACATAAATGATGAATATATAACATACATGATGAATAACATATGAATCAAGTCTGATCAAATATAAATATAAATATTAATTCATTACAAATTAATTAGAATCCCATTTTTTCTCGAAATCACCATCATCATCATCATCAGATGAGTGAATTCCTGATACACCGACGTGATCGACTGCATCCTCATGATCTGTATCTTCTTCTTCATCACCAGTGTTTGGCTCATCACATAAACGGGTAATGAGTTCAACTTCAATCACTTCATTTACATTGGACATTTCATCCATTTGATATGGTACGTCTTCCACCGTGTCATCATTTGTCTCGATGCGACCTCTTGGTTTTGTCTTAATTGCGACCCACTAACCACGCCGATCAGTCCGTGTTGATGGATAGGAGGCATAATAGACTTGTCTTACATTTTCTGCAATGACGAACGGATCATCTACTATTCATTTTAATGTCCACTGTATTGTCTTTGGATTGAACTTTGTTCCTCGAGCGGACGGATCAAACCAATTACAATAAAAAACAACTATCTTTTGACTATAATCTAGATAAGGGTACGCAAGTTCATATATGTGTTCAACCACACCATAGAAATCATCTTCGCCTCTCCCTGTGACACCCTTCATGCAAACTCCACTATTGACTGTTTCTCTGCCCTCTGTCCATTCTTTAGTGTGCAATTTGTATCCATTGACAAAATATGTGTGCCATTCTTTAACACATTTTCGAGGACCGTCAGATAAGTTCCTCAAGTGTTGGTTGGTAGGAGTCGGCGGGAGGGAATACACACGTTGCCTAAACCACGTTGGAAAATGCGCATGAATATGAGCAGAAGATTGTTTTTCACTTACTGCCTCTGATGACAAGAACTCCTTAATAAGAAATTATTAATTGTTACACAATTGTGTACTTTAATTTATTAACTAATTGAGATAATTAGGTCGAGAAATACATACTCAATGAATGGTTGGACCTCAGTACAGTTTATCAAGACATGAACATGGGCTGAATTTAACTCTTCTTCTGTTAGCCAATGAATTGACTCCTTTCCAGACGGACGGCCAGGTAGACAAAAGACAGACAAAGCTAAATGATTTCTTGGACATTCAATTTCCATTTCATTTCGACTACTTTTAGGAGCAAATTCATTCTTGAAATAATAAGAACAAAAATGAGTTGTTTCACGGTGTAAGCAGAAGAACATATCGATCCTTCAACTCTAGCTTTATTTTTAACTGATCTTTTTGAATCATCCATGAACCTAGAAAATGATATGTTAATAATCATCTAATCCAAATTAATGATATATATATATATATATATATATATATATTAACTGACCTTTCAAACGGATACATCCATCTGTATTGGACAGGTCTGCCAAGTTTAGCCTCATATGCGAGATGAACAGGAAGATGCTCCATAGAATCAAAGAAACCAAGCGGAAATATTCTCTCCAACTTGCATAAGATAAGTGGGATGTCTTGTTCCATTTTTGTAAGGTCATCCGCTTTTCGCGTTCCAGAACACAAATTCTTAAAGTATTGACTTATTTCAATGAGCGGATTCAAAACGTGTGTTGGCAACGAACTAAAGGCAATAGGAAGTAAGCACTCCATGAATACATGACAATCATGGCTCTTCATCCCATGTAACCTCCCATTATCTACATCGGAACATCTTGCTAAATTAGAAGAATAACCGTCTGGCATTTTCTACTCAGTAATCCACCATTAAACTGCTTTCGCTTGCTCCGTAGATAAAGTATAAATGGCTTTGGGTTTCAGTGTCCTACCGTTAGCTTGCTCAACCAACAACAAATCCTTTCGCCTGCAGTAATGATCCACATCCTTCCTAGCCTTCTCATTGTCTTTCGTTTCACCTTTAACGTTCATAACAGTGTTAAATATGTTATCCAAAAAAATTTGTTTTCAATATGCATTACATCGAGATTGTGTCTCAATAGATTATCTTTCCAATAACAAAGTTCCCAAAAAATACTTTTTTTTGTCCAATTATGCCATAGTCCATAACCATCTGGACGAGAAACAACACCCGCAATGACTTCCACAGGAGGGATATCCTTGACACTGTTCCAAACTTCTTCTGGTGTCAGTCTACGAGGAGGTTCAGCTGTTTCAACATTCCCCTTGATGAATGCATATTTTGACTTTCTAAAAGGACGCCGGTAGGTAAAAACCTACGGTGCGAGTCAAACCATGAGGTTTTTCCTCCATATTAAAGAGTAAAAGCCTCTGTGTCAGCCATGCAAATCGGACACGCCATCTTACCATGTGTCCCCCATCCAGACAACATGAAATTTTGTCTTCGTGTTGCATCATAAATTAAAACACCATTCCACAACCTTTTTAGGTCATCAATCAAAGGTTGCAAATATATGTCAATACCAGCTGTTGTATTAGTTGGCCCTGGTATTATAGCATTTAAAAACATGTAGGGTTTAGCATACACATTTCAGAAGGAAGGTTGTATGGGGTAACAATAACTGGCCAACAAGAATACGGTGTTGCTGACGCTTGAATATATGGTGTGAAACCATCAGAGCATAAACCAAGCCGAACATTGCGTGGATCATTGGCAAAATCTGGATGGACACGATCAAAATGCTTCCAAGCTTCACCATCAGATGGATGACGTAATTCACCAGAATTATTTCTATTTTCATAGTGCCACGTCATTTTACCAGAGTTTCCATTGAAGTGAACATTCTCTTCAGTCTTGGTATAATCGGCAGATAGAACATTGCTTTCCTTGGAATTGGTTTGCCTCTGCTTGTCCCTTTCCTGCTGACACGATACCGTGGCTCTTGACAAAACTTGCATTCCAACAACTTTCCATCATTTATGCCAAACTCATTGTTATAATAGATCATGCAACCAGACACACAACAATCAACTCTTATGGAATTTAAACCAAGGTTCGATACCAATCTTTTAGCATCGTAATAACTCTGCAGCAAGAGTCCTCTAACGGGGGTTGCATCCAACATCATTTTAGTCATGTATTCTGTTCTGGACTGGGCCGCAGCCCTCTAAAACTACTGGGCCGACCTCAATCGGCCTAATGAATGAAGGAGCGCTAACCAACCTAGATCCACAGATCGACGGAAGAGATGAAGCCACTTGCGATCCGACGGTCGACAGCAGAGCCCCTGACACTATATATATGGGGGTCTGTTCATCTCTTGCGATCCGACGGTCGGCAGCAGATCCCCTGACACTATATATACGGGGTTCTGACCTCAGCTAAGAGGTACACACTGTTCATATCGTTACTCTGCTGAAATATCACCCCACTGACTTGGGTGTTGGAGTACCATTGCAGGTACACCCTGCGGGAGTTCTGAAAGCGACCAGCCTCAACTCGAGGCTGACCTCAACGCCTCTTGCTCCCAAGTCAAAAGAGTTAACCTTAGCAAAGCGACCTACTTATCTAATCAAAGGAACCAATCGCCCATTGCAGGGTCCGGTTCATATTCCATGCACAATTCCGCAACGTTAAATTGAGACTTAAGACCCAACAACCGAACACACATTGATAACTTAGAGTCTGTAGATCCTTCAAATAATGGTATATTTGTCTCACTCAAAAACATATAAAACCTCTATAGCTTCCTCGTTTGGAACTTCTTCAGCATCATATTGTGGTTCTTCGAAATCCAAATTTACACCGACAACATTAGATATC
Organism: Astragalus membranaceus; assembly: GCA_039519185.1. Taxonomy (NCBI): domain Eukaryota; kingdom Viridiplantae; phylum Streptophyta; class Magnoliopsida; order Fabales; family Fabaceae; genus Astragalus; species Astragalus membranaceus. The sequence goes on from CM076850.1 coordinate 47,675,864, forward strand.
ATCCCCTGAACAACATCAAACGGCTAATATCCCGTAGTCGTTGGATTACTACTTGATGTGGAAGCTACGACTGGAATTGACGACATGTGACTTTCTTTGGACAGGAACATTATCAACCGCAGGAACTCCAGCTGCTACCTCACCATGACGGTTTGGCTTAAACCCATTATTGTACAAATCAAGTCGAATATCACCTTCCTTTTTTATAAATCGAAACATACATTTAGAGCAAGGACATTTAATTCCACCTTGTCGCTCAAATTCTTTTTTACGCTTAGCAAAAAGAACAAACTCTTCGACTCCTTGTACAAAACGTCGCTTCAAACCAGCTCTTCCAGGATATATTCGATCATACATCCAACTACGATCTATTTTTTTGTGTATGATCCTTATAATATACACAATACAACATATATCATACATGTGTATTACAACAATACACATTTGTATTGGTATTTTTATGTTTGACCAAATATACAAAGTAAATTAAATAAACTAATAACTATTATTTTTTAATATATATTAATACTTTGATTTTTTTAGTATGGTAACATATTTTAATAATAATGGTAACATTTTATTTTACTAATAATTTTACTATTTTTACTAATATATATATATATATAATATTTCGTATTTATTTTATCTAAAAAAATACAAATAACAAACAATATTTCGTATTATTAAAATAAAATAATAACAAACAATTTTACTTTTTTTACAAATATTATAATAATATTTCGTATTTATTTTATCTAAAAAATACAAATAACAAGCAATTATTACAATCTAATTTTTTTTTTATTTTTTCGAATAATTTCAACTTATAACATCAATAATTTTTACTAAATAATAACTATTACACAATCATTGTAAACACTATCTAATTATTATACAATAAATTAAATTTATTTTATTTTCGCAAAAAATTTCAGCTAATAACATCAAATAACAATAAAATAATTCGTATTTTTAAAATAAAAAATTTTCAAATAATTTATTTTTATGTTTTTAACTAATACATTAAAAAAATTGTATTTTAAAAATAAATGAAATTTATTTTATTTTCGAAGAAAATTTCATCTAATAACATCAAATAACATTTTATAACAAATAATTTTGTTAACTAACCGGTAGTGAAGAGAAGTCTCTGACTTGATGCTTTCCGGACTTTTGAACAAAACTTTCAAGCAAACTCCAAACTCCAAACTCCAATCAATTGCAAAACAAATAATAAGAAAAAAAAATATTAGACAACTATATTTAAAAACTAAATATTAACTAAAACAATCAAATATCAGTTAAAAAACATACCTTAAATCAAACTTAACAATAATCTCGCAGGTAGAACAGAACAGATTTCAAATGGAGTGGATTGAGAGATTTGAGAAGAGAAGAGTGAGAGATTTCGGAGAAGAGAGTGAAGAGTGAAGAGAGAATGAAGAGTGACTGAAGACTGGGTTCGTATATATAGAGGAAGGTTGCAATGGCTAATTTTGCAATTCCGCCGAAAATGTCGATTACTGGCGGAATTTATGGCTTACCGGCGGATTCAAGTAAACGGTACGCACACAACTTCCTTTACAGAAATCCGCCGGAAATGGACACTACCGGCGGAGTTTAGAATTTACCAGCGGATATTTAATTTACCGGCGGATATTTGAATTTACCGGGGGATTTTTGAATTTCAAATTCAAAAATTTTCCGTCGAAAATTCCTACTACCGGCGGATTTGAATTTACCGACGGATTTTTGAATTTCGAAATTCGAAAATTTTCCGCCGAAAATTCCTATTACCGGCGGATTTGTTTAAATATTATTTTTTAAATTACGGAATTTATCCGCCGGAAGGTGTAATTACCGGCGGATTTGTTTTTAAAATTTTTCCATAAAATTTCCGCCGGTAAGTTACACTCGAATTAGAATCCGCTGGTAAAAATTAAAAAATCTGCCGGTAATTTACTGGGGGATCAAATTCGCCGGTAATTTACTGGTGGATCAAATCCGCCGGTAACACCAAAAAATCTGCCGGTAATGTACTGGCGGATTTATTCCGCCGGAAATAGTCCCCCGAAAATGCGCCAAATTCTTGTAGTGTTCACAAGAGTAAGAGTCTGTGGTCTTGTTCTGCCTTCTATGTCAATAAACAAGTTGAGATTGAAAGAGGAACTCCCAGACTTGTTATCAATTACAAACCTCTCATTCAAGCTCTTTGCTGGACTAGGTACCCTATTCCTAACAAAAAATATCTCCTTAAGAGACTTCATGATGGAAAAATCCTCTCCAAATTTGATATGAAATCTGGTTTTTGGCAAATCCAAATAAAAGAGGAAGACAGGTATAAAACTGCTTTCATATCCCATTCGGTCAATACAAATGGAATGTCATGCCATTTGGCTTAGAAAATGCTCCTTCTAAATTTCAAAGAATCGTGAATGAGATTTCTAATCCTTATTCAAAATTTGCCATTGTCTATAATGATGATGTCTTAATTTATTCTCAATCTTTTCACCAACATCTCAAGCATATCAGCATGTTTATTTCTATTGTTAAAAGAAATGGTCTTGCTGTCTCTAAAACAAAAATCAATTTGTTCCAAACCAAAATTAGATTTCTTGGTCACAACATTCACCAAGGAACAGTTGTCCCTATCAGTAGAGCTATTGAGTTTTCTGATAAATTTCCCAATCAAATCATTGATAAAACCCAGTTGCAAAGGTTTCCAGGATGTCTTAACTATGTCTCAGATTTCTTTCCACAACTTAGCAATCTCATCAAACCTCTCCATGATCGTCTGAAAAAGGATCCCCATCCTTGGACAGATGTTCATCCTAATGTTGTCAAACAGATCAAGTCCCATGTCGAGGAACTTCCTTGTCTGTATCTCCCCAATTCTGATGCCTTTAAAATTGTCGAAACTGATGCCTCTGACATTGGTTATGGCGGTATTTTAAAACAAAAGGTTTCTGGAAAAGAACAAATCATTGCTTTTACTTCTAAACACTGGAACCCTGCACAACAAAATTATTCTGCTGTCAAAAAGGAAGTTTTAGCCATTGTTTTGTCTATTTCAAAATTTCGATCTGATTTACTTAATCAAAAATTTCTTATTCGGGACGTTGATTGCGAATCCGCAAAAGATATTTTACAAAAAGATGTCAATTTTTTTGCAGCAAAACATATTTTTGCCAGATGACAAGCTATTCTAAGTATATTTGATTTTGATATTGAATATATTAAAGGATCTGACAATGCTCTCCCTGACTACCTCACTCGTGAATATTTACAGGGAAATAATTAAGTTCTCTTCCTCCTCATGAGGAAAGGGAAGAAAAACCCTAATCTGTTAGCTGTTACTTTAACCCCCAAACACTGCAATAAACCCAAAAAAGTTTCAATTCTCAAAATGTTTTTTAAAATGTTCTTCAAAATGTTTTTCAAAATGTTCTTCAAAATGTTTTCCAAATTGATCTTCAATCTGTTTTTATCAAATGGTGGCCTCAATTTTTCTATCAATCTGGCTAGTTTTCCTACTTCCCTAGCAGCTTCAGAAGATTTTGTTCTGAAATGGAGTAAGCTTCTTCTTCTTCATAGAAATGCAAAAGGAAACAGGTCCTCCCCCCTTCATCATCATCATCATCATCATCGTCAGATGAAGATCTTTCGCAATTTGAAGACGACAACTATTTTGGGGCATTAATCGGGTTTTGTCATAGGAATCATAGTTGATTAAATCTTTATTTTGAGCCACACGATGTTTATTGATTCTATTTCTCCAGTTTTGTGGTACTAATCTCGACCATCTGCTCTCAGGTAAATCATATTGATAATGAACCTTTAACCAATTTGTCCATTGATTCATTACAGAATGGGGATGGTTCTTATGTCTTAATTTTGAATTAAATATTCTTTGTATTCTAAAAAAATAATTCTTTATTTCATTCTTAAGAAAAAAAGATCATATTGCCTTGCCAGTCTTCAATAATTTCATCAATTTCAAGACAATCATGCCAGAAGACAAGGGGCAGACAAAAGGTATCTTCAATCATTTTCCCTCTTGTCAATCATGCCAGAAGACAAGTGGCAGACAAGAGGAATCTTCAATCTTTGTCAAAAACAATCATGCCAGAAGACAAATGGCATCTTCAATCAAATCCACCGAAATGCAAATAGTGATTAGTCATCAAAAGCAAGAATATTATCATAGAATATGCTTTTCAAATAGCACAGTTACTATTTCTTGAATTCCTTTACTGTTCCTTCCGGTTAGTAACCGGTTACTATTCAATAGGTATCAGAGCCAAAGCCTTCCAAAAGATATATATATATATATATATATATATATATATATTCTTGGATTCCTTTATTATATATATATATATATATATATATATATATATATATGACTATCTATTTTTTTTTCAAGCAAATCATGTAATAACAATGTGGCCAGATGGCAAGTATGCATGAGAAAGATTGATGACCTCTTGAAAAACAATAGTGGTGATGCGCTAAGAGATATAGATGGGATTGGCCTCATGAAAGTTTTGCAGTCAAAAACAACAACGAGGCCAAATGGCACCCATGCATGAAAAATACTCATTAGCTCATGGAGATGAATAGTGGGTAGGCGCTAGCTGAGAAAAATTCAACAATGATATTCAGCCAAATTTTTGAGACAAAAATCAGACAAAAATACGAAATACATACATATACCTCCAAAAATACGGCGGTGGGACCCAGTTGTGGAAACATTAAAATTTTTTTTAGAAATTTTAAAAGAATTAAATGATTTAAAATGTGAAACCGAAATCAAAAGACGCAAAAACGAAAACAGAGAAGCTCCCACCGCCTCTCCTCCGTTCGTAAACCGCTGCCCTCACTCCTGACCTCCTCACCCCGTCGCCGACCGTCGCCGTAGAGGGTTCTTATTTTGTCACGTTGTTCGACGACTCTTTCATCAGTCTACTTCACCATCCAGCACCTCAGGCACTCTCCCTTTGAATCTCGCATTGTCTCATTGAATTTCGCTCAGCCACCGCCAATACGACTCTGGAAAACAGTTTCTTCTTATCGCACCACCGTCAATCACGCTGTGTAGTCGTGAAATTCGTTTTCTCGCGGTCACGAGAGGTATTCTTGCTCGCCATCACCGTCTCCTCCGTGGACCACCACTCTATACCTATCTCTCTTCCATCAAAGGGTTCTCGCACAATGTTAGGGTTTTTGTTCACCTTCTTCAGGTACTCTGTTCTGAAAGGGTTGTCGCACACTGTTAGGGTTTTTACTTCTCCTTCTTCAAGTACTCTGTTCTGAAAGGGTTTTTGTTGTTTGTATGATTGTATATTTCTGTTTTGTTATCTGTTTTAGAATTGACCTTCGTTCCACCAGAGTGTCTTTTGACCGAATATAATTTCATTCTGTCCATGTCCTTTGATAGACTCACAATATGAATTGTGACTTAGTAGTAACTATGGTTGCATGAATTACCTGTCTACTGTAACAGTCCAAAATAATTGATTAATTTATTTAATTAATTATTTAGGATTTATGTGGTAGAAATAATAGAAATAATTAATTATTAGTATATGTGGACCTAATTATTAGTGTTAGTATTAGTAAATTAGAAGTGTTAAGTGGAGGCCCATGATTAGGTCACATAAGATAAGAAAAAGCCCATGAGGTTAAGTGAGTTTATAAAAGGACTAGGTTAGGGTTTTGTTGTCATTAGAAAGAAAAAGGATTAGAGAAGTGAGAAGAGGAGAGGGAAGGCGTGATCCACAAGCTAGAAGAGAGAGAGAGAGGCGTGATCTACAACCAAGGAGAAAGAGAAGGAAAGCTAGGGTTTCACACATCTCCTAATCTAAGGTTTCGTTTTCTCCAAGCTAAGGTAAGGGTGGGATTTAATTCAATATAAGGGTTTATGAGGGATCTACATGTGGGGTTTTAGGGTGTCTTGATCACCATATTGTTGTCTTGAAAAATTGCATGCCCTATGATTGTGTGCCTTGTTGAGTAACTTGATGTATGCTTGATTTCCTCACATTCCTATGCCTAAATGACATGTTGTTATGCTCATAATAATAATTGTTGCCATATGATGATTTGTTGTTGAGAATTTATGATTTTGCATGTCAAGTGTTTGAGCAAATGCATAAGTATGTGGTGTTGAAATTGTTGTTTGGGAATTGATCATGATGAGTCCTACTTGTTTATGGTCTTTGTGCATTTCTGGACACTGTTTTGGTCCTCTTAAAACTGGTACTGTTCGGTTGATCCAAAAATTATATGGCTGATTTTTTTTTGAAAATAGACTTAAAGCCGGTCGTTTTGGCACTGGTTTCGGTCGATTTGGAGTTGTGTAGTTCAAGTTATGAGTCACCGAAATTAGGTCAAACTTCTGGAATCAAACTGTGAGTAGGTTCGGTTTTTGTAGGCTTTGTGTTATCAATTGAACTCAGTTTTGAACGATTCTTGTCTCATTGGAAAGTAGACTTAACTCTATACGAAATAGGCACTGGTTTCACGAAATTTCATTAGGAAATGAGAAAGAAAATTTGGTTGCAAGTTGGGTAGAGAGTTTTGTCCGATTTTGGTACCACAGTGTAGTGTTTTGATAAACTGTACCAACTGGATACTTATTTTGAAAAATAAAAATCATAGGCAGAAACTACACTCAGAGGGCTTTCCAATGAGTGGTCTTTTGTTGAAATCCGATGTCTTTTGAAAAATAAAAATCATAGGCAGAAACTACACTCTGGGCGCCATTTTCAGGATGTCTTCGTTTTCTCCTAAACTGTTTTCGAAATAACTTTTGACTCGGGAGTCCGATTGAGGCGTTTCAAAATGTTTTGGAAAGCTTATCCAGGTGCCTAACTGGATACTCTAATTTTAAGGCATTCTGAACTATTTTTCTAACATTGTTCCCTGGAGTTGTTTTGGTGTCCCGGGATGCCCTTGAGGCGTCTCTGGTGTCTTTTTCAAAAAGTGGTTGTCAATTCTAAATGTTTTGGAAAAGTGATGTGATTTAGGCCTATTACCAGTGAAGTTGATGTTTGATTCTTGGACTACAGCGTTGTCTATTGTTTTAGGCCCTTCGGCCAGTGATGTGAATTAGGCCTATGGCCAGTGACGTTGATGTGTGATTGTTTGACTGTTGTGCATACATCATTGAGTCGCATGCATACCATGAACATTAGGCTTTGTGCCAGCGACGAGAAAATTAGGCCTTTGGCCAGCGACGATATTTTAGGCCCTTGTGCCAGTGACGTAAATTAGGCCTTTGGCCAGTGACGATATTTTAGGCCCTTGTGCCAGTGACGTAAATTAGGCCTTTGGCCAGTGACGTAGGTTGGTACCACATGCATGTGCATTGCTTGAGTCTCATATCACATTCATATTGCACGACTGATTGAATGAAGTTGTTTGGCCATTGTGATGTGTTGTTAAAGTGATGTGTTGTTGTGAAAGTGACGTGTTAATGTCTACTTAGCTGTTATTAACTGTTAAGAGTGATGTTGCTTGCTGTGATTAATTGATGTCTTGAGCTTTGTATGTGGTCTTTCATACACTTCTTATATTGTATGGAATCTCACCCCTTTTTTTGGTTGTTACTTTATAGGTGAGCCCGAGTGAAGATTGTAGTCTTCCTTTTGCCTGGTGTCGTCTGCTCTGATAGGTAGCACTTGGGGAAGGGTCGATTACAGTTTTTAATTATATTTCGGCTGATGTTGAATCTTTTAGTAATTGGTGCACTTTGCACTTTGTCGGTTGTTGATGTTTTTAACGATGTTGAATAGTTCCGCTGCATGTTTTGAGAAAACTACGAGGTTTTGTTTTACGTTGAAAAATGCGACACTCTTTTGGCGCGAAAAACTCTGATAAATTATGAATAAACGATGGGTGAAAAAAGGGTGTTACATTTAGTGGTATCAGAGCAATGGTTGGTCCGTCCGGCCAAGTCGTCGAGTCGTTGTGTCGGTGTACGACCAACTGTTGTCTTTTATTCTAACTATCGTTTGTGTTGCAGTCATTGTTTGTGTTGTTTGTGTTGTAGTGATGCTCTTGCAGGTAAAAGTAAACCGAAAAAACCGCCGATGGTAAGAGAACTAGTGGGGGAGATGCTCCTACTGGTATTGTGTGCTTTATTGTGTTTCCGTGTGAACTCTCTTTTGTTTTTGGTTTTATTTTTAACCTTCCTGTTGTGTGAACTTGTATGTAGTTTGTTAATGGAAGAATGTTAGCTTAGGCGGGTAAATTTCGAGGACGAAATTCTTTTAAGTGGGGGAGAGTTGTAACAGTCCAAAATAATTGATTAATTTATTTAATTAATTATTTAGGATTTATGTGGTAGAAATAATAGAAATAATTATTTATTAGTATATGTGGACCTAATTATAAGTGTTAGTATTAGTAAATCAGAAGTGTTAAGTGGAGGCCCATGATTAGGTCACATAAGATAAGAAAAAGCCCATGAGGTTAAGTGAGTTTATAAAAGGGCTAGGTTAGGGTTTTGTTGTCATTAGAAAGAAAAAGGATTAAAGAAGTGAGAAGAGGAGAGGGAAGGCGTGATCCACAAGCTAGAAGAGAGAGAGAGGCGTGATCTACAACCAAGGAGAAAGAGAAGGAAAGCTAGGGTTTCACACATCTCCTAATCTAAGGTTTCGTTTTCTCCAAGCTAAGGTAATGGTGGGATTTAATTCAATATAAGGGTTTATGAGGGATCTACATGTGGGGTTTTAGGGTGTCTTGATCACCATATTGTTGTCTTGAAAAATCACATGCCCTATGATTGTGTGCCTTGTTGAGTAGTTTGATGTATGCTTGATTTCCTCACATTCCTATGCCTAAATGACTTTTTGTTATGCTCATAATAATAATTGTTGCCATATGATGATTTGTTGTTGAGAATTTATGATTTTGCATGTCAAGTGTTTGAGCAAATGCATAAGTATGTGGTGTTGAAATTGTTGTTTGGGAATTGATCATGATGAGTCCTACTTGTTTATGGTCTTTGTGCATTTCTGGACACTGTTTCGGTCCTCCTAAAACTGGTACTGTTCGGTTGATCCAAAAATTATGTGGCTGATTGTTTTTGAAAATAGACTTAAAGCCGGTCCTTTTGGTACTGGTTTGGCTCGATTTGGAGTTGTGTAGTTCAAGTTATGAGTCACCGAAATTAGGTCAAATTTCTGGAATCAAACTGTGACTAGGTTCGGTTTTTGTAGGCTTTGTGTTATCAATTGAACTCCGTTTTGAACGATTCTTGTTTCATTGGAAAGTAGACTTACCTCTCTACGAAATAGGCACTGGTTTCACGAAATTTCATTAAGAAATAAGAAAGAAAATTTGGTTGCAAGCTGGGTAGAGAGTTCTGTCCGATTTTGGTACCACAGTATAGTGTTTTGAAAAACTGTTCCAACTGGATACTTATTTTGAAAAATAAAAATCATAGGCAGAAACTACACTCATAGGGCTTTTCAATGAGTGGTCTTTTGTTGAAATCCGATGTCGTTTGCTATTTTAATTAATTCGCCGAAGTAGGTGTACTGCTGTAGGAATTCAGCACTTGTGCTGTGTTGCCATTCTGTGTTGTGTTGCTGTCTTCGGATCCCTACCCATGGGCGCCAAGCCCTATTCTGTTTCTCTTGGTGTTTTGGTCCGTGCCTTTGCTGGATGCCTTGCCTAATCATATTGAGTCATTCCATTCTTGCTCCTGTGCGAATTGTTCACTTTTGCGAAAATTTGGTTGGATCCCCTTCGCTGGGCGCCATTTTCAGGATGTCTTAGTTTTCTCCTAAACTGTTTTCGAAATAACTTTTGACTCGGGAGTCTGATTGAAGCGTTTCAAAATGTTTTGGAAAGCTTATCCAGGTGCCTAACTGGATCCTCTAATTTTAAGGCATTCTGAACTATTTTTTTAACATTGTTCCCTGGAGTTGTTTTGGTGTCCCGGGATGCCCTTGAGGCGTCTCCGGTGTCTTTTTCAAAAAGTGGTCGTCAATTCTAAATGTTTTGGAAAAGTGATGTGATTTAGGCCTATGACCAGTGACGTTGATGTGTGATTGTTGGACTACAGCGTTGTCTATTATTTTAGGCCCTTCGGCCAGTGATGTGAATTAGGCCTATGGCCAGTGACGTTGATGTGTGATTGTTTGACTGTTGTGCATACATCATTGAGTCGCATTTATACCATGAACATTAGGCCTTGTTCCAGCGACGAGAAAATTAGGCCTTTGGCCAGCGACGATATTTTAGGCCCTTGTGCCAGTGACGTAAATTAGGCCTTTGGCCAGTGACGTAGGTTGGTACCACATGCATGTGCATTGCTTGAGTCTCATATCGCATTCATATTGCACGACTGATATAATGAAGTTGTTTGGCCATTGTGATGTGTTGTTAAAGTGATGTGTTGTTGTGAAAGTGACGTGTTAATGTATACTTAGCTGTTATTAACTGTTAAGAGTGATGTTGCTTGCTGTGATTAATTGATGTCTTGTGTAACGCCCCAAAATAATTTAATTATTTATTTAATTAAGTTATTTAAGGCTTACAATATTTATTTAATTTAATTAAATAATTCAAGGTTTAATTTATTTTATTTTATTTATTAGGAGGTGTTGTCACGAATTAAGTGGTGCGAATAAGGGCCCGTGATCCACAATTAGGCCCGTGGCCCATTGGCTTGTCATGGAATTCGACTCACTAGGGGTCTTGTGACTTAGTTTGCATTTTACTCAATTGTGAAAAGAAAGAAAAGAAACGTAAAAAGAGAGAGTGAGAAGAGGAGAAGTTGCGAAGTGAAGAGGAGAAGAAGAGAAAGGGGCGAATCACTCAAGGAGGAAGAGAAGGCTTGTTGGTGTCTTGCATTTCCTTGGAGCATTGTCTAGCAAATTTCGACTTCTAAGAGGTTAGGGGGTCCTCTTTTTATTTTTAATGGCTTATGCGAATTAGTAGTGCCTAGGGTTAGGGTTTTAGAATGATTTATATGAATGAATTGTGGTGCTGTTGATTCAATTGTAATGTTGTGATATATGATTATGAATTGCCTATGTTGAAATCGCATGATTGATGTTTGATTTTTGCTAATGTGAATTGTATGTCATATGTTTGAATATATGACTTGTTGGTGCTTGTTTGGTGAAAATTGAGGATCATGATGATGATTGAATTATATATATATGATTGGGTGTTTGGTGAATTTAATTTGGTGATTGAATTTGAAGAATTCGATTTTTGAAGTTCCTAGGCGCCTTGGGCGCCATATGCCCTGCTGCTGTTTTTGTGCCTTAGTCATGGGCGCCAGGCGCCCAGTCCCTGTGTTGCCACTGTGTTGCTGTTTCTGCTGCCACTGTGTTGCTGTGTCTGTTGCCACTGTGTTGCTGTTTCTGTGTCACTGTGTTGCCAGTTTGGCGCTAGGTGCGTGTGCCATGGGTGCCAAGGGTCCCCATTTTCTGTTGCTTATTTTCCGAAATTTGATACTGGGTTTTCATGTCCAAGTTAAATGGCTCGTGCAAAACAAATTTTGAAGTCATAGGAGTTGTGGTTCGTCTTGGCCTTAGGCGCCTAGTGCATGGGCGCCAAAAATGCGTGTCACTTTTTGACAAAATTTTTATTGGGTTCTCATATTCTGAGCATTTGGCTCCTATAAAATCAATTTCGAAACAAAGTGAGTTTTTTTGCGTGTTGGCCTTAGGCGCCTATATGAGAGAACTATTTAACTGCTACATATGAGAATTGAAGTAAGGATAAGTCAAAGGTTTGGGACGTTACATGTACTTGCTAATTTTGAGACAAATAGCAACATTACAACGTCAATTAACAAACTTTTGTAGGCAATACACCAACCTGGTTTCTGAGATGCTTTTCTTTGGTACTCACTTTGAAACAGCATGAGGGCACTATATGAGTGAACTAATTAACTGCTACATATGAGAAATGAAGTAAGGATAAGTCAAAGTTTTGGGCCGTTACATGTACTTGCTAATTTTGAGAGAGATAGCCACATTACAACGTCAATTAACCAACTTTTGTAGGCAATACACCAACCTGGTTTCTGAGATGCTTTTCTTTGGTACTCACTTTGAAATGGCATGAGGGCACTATATGAGAGAACTAATTAACTGCTACATATGAGAATTGAAGTAAGGAAAAGTCAAAGGTTTGGGACGTTACATGTACTTGCTAATTTTGAGACAAATAGCAACAATACAACGTCAATTAACAAACTTTTGTAGGCAATACACCAACCTGGTTTTTGAGATGCTTTTCTTTGGTACTCACTTTGAAACAGCATGAGGGCACTATATGAGTGAACTAATTAACTATTACATATGAGAAATGAAGTAAGGATAAGTCAAAGGTTTGGGCCGTTACATGTACTTGCTAATTCTGAAACAGATAGCCACAATACAACGTCAATTAACCAGCTTTTTTAGGGAATACACCAACGTGGTTTCTGAGATGCTTTTCTTTGGTACTCACTTTGAAATAGCATGAGGGCATTATAAGAGAGAACTATTTAACTGCTACATATGAGAATGGAAGTAAGGATAAGTCAAAGGTTTGGGTCGTTACATTTACTTGCTAATTTTGCGACAGATAGCCACATTACAACGTCAATTAACCAACTTTTGTTGGCAATACACCAACCTGGTTTCTGAGATGCTTTTCTTTGGTACACTTTGAAACGACATGAGGGTACTATATGAGTGAACTAATTAACTGCTACATATGAGAATTGAAGTAAGGATAAGTCAAAGGTTTGGGCCGTTACATGTACTTGCTAATTTTGAGACAGATAGCCACATTACAACGTCAATTAACCAACTTTTGTATGCAATACACCAACCTGGTTTCTGAGATGCTTTTCTTTGGTACTCACTTTGAAATGGCATGAGGGCACTATATGAGAGAACTATTTAACTGCTACATATGAGAATTGAAGTATGGATAAGTCAAAGGTTTGGGCCGTTACATGTACTTGCTAATTTTGAGACAGATAGCCACATTACAACGTCAATTAACCAACTTTTGTAGGCAATACACCAACCAGGTTTCTGAGATGCTTTTCTTTGGTACTCACTTTGAAACAGCATGAGGGCACTATATGAGTGAACTAATTAATTGCTACATATGATAATTGAAGTAAGGATAAGTCAAAGGTTTGGGCCGTTACATGTACTTGCTAACTTTGAGACAAATAGCCACATTACAACGTCAATTAGCAAACTTTTGTAGGCAATACAACAACCCGGTTTCTGAGATGCTTTTCTTAGGTACTCACTTTGAAACAGCATAAGGGCACTATATGAGTGAACTAATTAACTGCTACATATGAGAATTGAAGTAAGGATAAGTCAAAGGTTTGGGCCGTTACATGTACTTGCTAATTTTGAGACAAATAGCCACATTACAACGTCAATTAACAAACTTTTGTAGGCAATACACCAACCTGGTTTTTGAGATGCTTTTCTTTGGTACTCACTTTGAAACAACATGAGGGCACTATATGAGTGAACTAATTAACTGCTACATATGAGAAATGAAGTAAGGATAAGTCAAAGGTTTGGGCCGTTACATGTACTTGCTAATTTTGAAACAGATAGCCACATTACAATGTCAATTAACCAACTTTTGTAGGCAATACACCAACGTGGTTTCTGAGATGCTTTTCTTTGGTACTCACTTTGAAATAGCATGAGGGCACTATAAGAGAGAACTATTTAACTGCTACATATGAGAATTGAAGTAAGGATAAGTCAAAGGTTTGGGTCGTTACATTTACTTGCTAATTTTGCGACAGATAGCGACATTACAACGTCAATTAACCAACTTTTGTTGGCAATACACCAACCTGGTTTCTGAGATGCTTTTCTTTGGTACACTTTGAAACGACATGAGGGTACTATATGAGTGAACTAATTAACTGCTACATATGAGAATTGAAGTAAGGATAAGTCAAAGGTTTGGGCCGTTACATGTACTTGCTAATTTTGAAACAGATAGCCACATTACAACTTCAATTAACCAGCTTTTGTAGGCAATACACCAACGTGGTTTCTGAGATGCTTTTCTTTGGTACTCACTTTGAAATAGCATGAGGGCACTATATGAGAGAACTATTTAACTGCTACATATGAGAATTGAAGTAAGGATAAGTCAAAGGTTTGGGCCGTTACATCTACTTGCTAATTTTGCGACAAATAGCCACATTACAACGTCAATTAACAAACTTTTGTAGGCAATACACCAACCTGGTTTCTGAGATGCTTTTCTTTGGTACTCACTTTGAAATAGCATGAGGGCACTATATGAGTGAACTAATTAACTGCTACATATGTGAAATGAAGTAAGGATAAGTCAAAGGTTTGGGCCGTTACTTGTACTTGCTAATTTTGAAACATATAGCCACATTACAATGTCTATTAACCAACTTTTGTAGGCAATACACCAACGTGGTTTCTGAGATGCTTTTCTTTGGTACTCACTTTGAAATAGCATGAGGGCACTATAAGAGAGAACTATTTAACTGCTACATATGAGAATTGAAGTAAGGATAAGTCAAAGGTTTGGGCCGTTACATCTACTTGCTAATTTTGCGACAAATAGCCACATTACAACGTCAATTAACAAACTTTTGTAGGCAATACACCAACCTGGTTTTTGAGATGCTTTTCTTTGGTACTCACTTTGAAACAGCATGAGGGCACTATATGAGTGAACTAATTAACGGCTACATATGAGAAATTAAGTAAGGATAAGTCAAAGGTTTGGGCCGTTATATGTACTTGCTAATTTTGAGAGAGATAGCCACATTACAACGTCAATTAACCAACTTTTGTAGGCAATATACCAACCTGGTTTCTGAGATGCTTTTCTTTGGTACTCACTTTGAAATGGCATGAGGGCACTATATGAGAGAACTTATTAACTGCTACATATGAGAATTGAAGTAAGGATAAGTCAAAGGTTTGGGACGTTACATGTACTTGCTAATTTTGAGACAAATAGCAACATTACAACGTCAATTAACAAACTTTTGTAGGCAATACACCAACCTGGTTTCTGAGATGCTTTTCTTTGGTACTCACTTTGAAACAGCATGAGGGCACTATATGAGTGAACTAATTAACTGCTACATATGAGAAATGAAGTAAGGATAAGTCAAAGGGTTGGGCCGTTACATGTACTTGCTAATTTTGAGAGAGATAGCCACATTACAACGTCAATTAACCAACTTTTGTAGGCAATACACCAACCAGGTTTCTGAGATACTTTTCTTTGGTACTCACTTTGAAATGGCATGAGGGCACTATATGAGAGAACTAATTAACTGCTACATATGAGAATTGAAGTAAGGATAAGTCAAAGGTTTGGGACGTTACATGTACTTGCTAATTTTGAGACAAATAGCAACATTACAACGTCAATTAACAAACTTTTGTAGGCAATACACCAACCTGGTTTCTGAGATGCTTTTCTTTGGTACTCACTTTGAAACAGCATGAGGGCACTATATGAGTGAACTAATTAACTGCTACATATGAGAAATGAAGTAAGGATAAGTCAAAGGTTTGGGCCGTTACATGTACTTGCTAATTCTGAAACAGATAGCCACATTACAACGTCAATTAACCAGCTTTTTTAGGGAATACACCAACGTGGTTTCTGAGATGCTTTTCTTTGGTTTGAAATAGCGTGAGGGCACTATTTGAGAGAACTATTTAACTGCTACATATGAGAATTGAAGTAAGGATAAGTCAAAGGTTTGGGACGTTACATGTACTTGCTATTTTTGCGACAGATAGCCACATTACAACGTCAATTAGCCAACTTTTGTAGGCAATACACCAACCTGGTTTCTGAGATGCTTTTCTTTGGTACTCACTTTGAAACGGCATGAGGGCACTATATGAGTGAACTAATTAACTGCTACATATGAGAATTGAAGTAAGGATAAGTCAAAGGTTTGGGCCGTTACATGTACATGCTAATTTTGAGAGAGATAGCCAAATTACAACGTCAATTAACCAACTTTTGTAGGCAATACACCAACCTGGTTTCTGAGATGCTTTTCTTTGGTACTCACTTTGAAATGGCATGAGGGCACTATATGAGAGAACTAATTAACTGCTACATATGAGAATTGAAGTAAGGATAAGTCAAAGGTTTGGGACGTTACATGTACTTGCTAATTTTGAGACAAATAGCAACATTACAACGTCAATTAACAAACTTTTGTAGGCAATACACCAACCTGGTTTCTGAGATGCTTTTCTTTGGTACTCACTTTGAAACAGGATGAGGGCACTATATGAGTGAACTAATTAAATGTTACATATGAGAAATGAAGTAAGGATAAGTCAAAGGTTTGGGCCGTTACATGTACTTGCTAATTTTGAAACAGATAGCCACATTACAAAGTCAATTAACCAGCTTTTTTAGGGAATACACCAACGTGGTTTCTGAGATGCTTTTCTTTGGTACTCACTTTGAAATAGCATGAGGGCACTATATGAGAGAACTATTTAACTGCTACATATGAGAATTGAAGTAAGGATAAGTCAAAGGTTTGGGACGTTACATGTACTTGCTATTTTTGCGACAGATAGCCACATTACAACGTCAATTAGCCAACTTTTGTAGGCAATACACCAACCTGGTTTCTGAGATGCTTTTCTTTGGTACTCACTTTTAAACGGCATGAGGGCACTATATGAGTGAACTAATTAACTGCTACATATGAGAATTGAACTAAGGATAAGTCAAAGGTTTGGGCCGTTACATGTACTTGCTAATTTTGAGACAAATAGCCACATTACAACGTCAATTAACAAACTTTTGTAGGCAATACACCAACCTGGTTTCTGAGATGCTTTTCTTTGGTACTCACTTTGAAACAGCATGAGGGCACTATATGAGTGAACTAATTAACTGCTACATATGAGAAATGAAGTAAGGATAAGTCAAAGGTTTGGGCCGTTACATGTACTTGCTAATTTTGAAACAGATAGCCACATTACAATGTCAATTAACCAACTTTTGTAGGCAATACACCAACGTGGTTTCTGAGATGCTTTTCTTTGGTACTCACTTTGAAATAGCATGAGGGCACCATAAGAGAGAACTATTTAACTGCTACATATGAGAATTGAAGTAAGGATAAGTCAAAGGTTTGGGTCGTTACATTTACTTGCTAATTTTGCGACAGATAGCCACATTACAACGTCAATTAACCAACTTTTGTTGGCAATACACCAACCTGGTTTCTGAGATGCTTTTCTTTGGTACACTTTGAAACGACATGAGGGTACTATATGAGTGAACTAATTAACTGCTACATATGAGAATTGAAGTAAGGATAAGTCAAAGGTTTGGGCCGTTACATGTACTTGCTAATTTTGAGACAGATAGCCACATTACAACGTCAATTAACCAACTTTTGTTGGCAATACACCAACCTGGTTTCTGAGATGCTTTTCTTTGGTACTCACTTTGAAATGGCATGAGGGCACTATATGACAGAACTATTTAACTGCTACATATGAGAATTGAAGTATGGATAAGTCAAAGGTTTGGGCCGTTACATGTACTTGCTAATTTTGAGACAGATAGCCACATTACAACGTCAATTAACCAACTTTTGTAGGCAATACACCAACCTGGTTTCTGAGATGCTTTTCTTTGGTACTCACTTTGAAACAGCATGAGGGCACTATATGAGTGAACTAATTAATTGCTACATATGATAGTTGAAGTAAGGATAAGTCAAAGGTTTGGGCCGTTACATGTACTTGCTAACTTTGAGACAAATAGCCACATTACAACGTCAATTAGCAAACTTTTGTAGGCAATACAACATCCCGGTTTCTGAGATGTTTTTCTTAGGTAGTCACTTTGAAACAGTATAAGGGCACTATATGAGTGAACTAATTAACTGCTACATATGAGAATTGAAGTAAGGATAAGTCAAAGGTTTGGGCCGTTACATGTACTTGCTAATTTTGAAACAGATAGCCACATTACAACGTCAATTAACCAGCTTTTGTAGGCAATACACCAACGTGGTTTTTGAGATGCTTTTCTTTGGTACTCACTTTGAAATAGAATGAGGGCACTATATGAGAGAACTATTTAACTGCTACATATGAGAATTGAAGTAAGGATAAGTCAAAGGTTTGGGCCGTTACATCTACTTGCTAATTTTGCGACAGATAGCCACATTACAACGTCAATTAACCAACTTTTGTAGGCAATACACCAACCTGGTTTCTGAGATGCTTTTCTTTGGTACTCACTTTGAAACGGCATGAGGGCACTATATGAGTGAACTAATTAACTGCTACATATGAGAATTGAAGTAAGGATAAGTCAAAGGTTTGGGCTGTTACATGTACTTGCTAATTTTGAGACAAATAGCCACATTACAACGTCAATTAACAAACTTTTGTAGGCAATACACCAACCTGGTTTCTGAGATGCTTTTCTTTGGTACTCACTTTGAAACAGCATGAGGGCACTCTATGAGTGAACTAATTAACTGCTACATACGAGAAATGAAGTAAGGATAAGTCAAAGGTTTGGGCCGTTACATGTACTTGCTAATTTTGAAATAGATAGCCACATTACAACGTTAATTAACCAACTTTTGTAGGCAATACACCAACGTGGTTTCTGAGATGCTTTTCTTTGGTACTCACTTT
Source organism: Astragalus membranaceus (assembly GCA_039519185.1). NCBI lineage: Eukaryota > Viridiplantae > Streptophyta > Magnoliopsida > Fabales > Fabaceae > Astragalus > Astragalus membranaceus. The sequence goes on from CM076850.1 coordinate 47,694,568, forward strand.
GAAATAGCATGAGGGCACTATATGAGAGAACTATTTAACTGCTACATATGAGAATTGAAGTAAGGATAAGTCAAAGGTTTGGGTTGTTACATTTACTTGCTAATTTTGCGACAGATAACCACATTACAACGTCAATTAACCAACTTTTGTAGGCAATACACCAACCTGGTTTCTGAGATGCTTTTCTTTGGTACACTTTGAAACGACATGAGGGCACTATATGAGTGAACTAATTAACTGCTACATATGAGAATTGAAGTAAGGATAAGTCAAAGGTTTGGGCCTCTACATCTACTTGCTAATTTTGAGACAGATAGCCACACTACAACGTCAATTAACAAACTTTTGTAGGCAATACACCAACCTGGTTTTCCAGTTGCTTTTCTTTGGAACTCACTTTGAAACGGCATGAGGGCACTATATGAGAGAACTATTGAACTGCTACATATGAGAATTGAAGTATGGATAAGTCAAAGGTTTGGGCCGTTACATGTACTTGCTAATTTTGAGACAGATAGCCACATTACAACGTCAATTAACCAACTTTTGTAGACTACACCAACCTGGTTTCTGAGATGAATTTCTTTGGTACTCACTTTGAAACAGCATGAGAGCACTATATGAGTGAACAATTTAACTGCTAAATATGAGAATTGAAATAAGGATAAGTCAAAAGTTTGGGCCGTTTCATGTACTTGCTAATTTTGAAACAGATAGCCACATTACAACGTCAATTAACCAACTTTTGTAGACAATACACCAACGTGGTTTCTGAGATGCTTTTCTTTGGTACTCAGTTTGAAATAGCATGAGGGCACTATATGAGAGAACTATTTAACTGCTACATATGAGAATTGAAGTAAGGATAAGTCAAAGGTTTGGGTAGTTACATTTACTTGCTAATTTTGCGACAGATAGCCACATTACAACGTCAATTAACCAACTTTTGTGGGCAATACACCAACCTGGTTTCTGAAATGCTTTTCTTTGGTACACTTTGAAACGACATGAGGGCACTATATGAGTGAACTAATTAACTGCTACATATGAGAATTGAAGTATGGATAAGTCAAAGGTTTGGGCCGTTACATGTACTTGCTAATTTTGAGACAGATAGCCACATTACAACGTCAATTAACCAACTTTTGTAGGCAATACACCAACCTGGTTTCTGAGATGCTTTTCTTTGGAACTCACTTTGAAACGGCATGAGGGCACTATATGAGAGAACTATTTAACTGCTACATATGAGAATTGAAGTATGGATAAGTCAAAGGTTTGGGCCGTTACATGTACTTGCTAATTTTGAGACAGATAGCCAAATTACAACGTCAATTAACCAACTTTTGTAGGCAATACACCAACCTGATTTCTGAGATGCTTTTCTTTGGTACTCACTTTGAAACAGCATGAGAGCACTATATGAGTGAACTATTTAACTGCTAAATATGAGAATTGAAATAAGGATAAGTCAAAGGTTTGGGCCGTTTCATGTACTTGCTAATTTTGAAATAGATAGCCACATTACAACGTCAATTAACCAACTTTTGTAGGCAATACACCAACGTGGTTTCTGAGATGCTTTTCTTTGGTACTCACTTTGAAATAGCATGAGGGCACTATATGAGAGAAATATTTAACTGCTACATATGAGAATTGAAGTAAGGATAAGTCAAAGGTTTGGGTCGTTACATTTACTTGCTAATTTTGCGACAGATAGCCACATTACAACGTCAATTAACCAACTTTTGTGGGCAATACACCAACCTGGTTTCTGAAATGCTTTTCTTTGGTACACTTTGAAACGACATGAGGGCACTATATGAGTGAACTAATTAACTGCTACATATGAGAATTGAAGTATGGATAAGTCAAAGGTTTGGTGTAACACCCCTTTTCTAATAACTTAGCTTTTAAATAAAATCAGAGTCTTTTTTTTTTTTTTTTTTGAAAACAATTCAAGCGAGTGCTACATTTACTCCATAAATATCAAGATACATAACACCGTAAGGAAGGTTCAGTTCGCATCACTAAAACCAATCACCACCAGCAGCGGAATAATAAAGAGTTCAAAAATTAAAACCAATACATCACCAACAAAGTCTAGCAGTTTTAAGAAAATAAAGCATAAACATAGGACACCCCCCCCTGGTGCTACGTATCAGAGCGTGACACTTCCTACCAGACGAAGGCATACAGGAAACCTTCACTCATCATTACCTGCACGTTGCCGACATAAGAAGCAACATAAAGGCAGTAGGGTGAGTCTCTTTTCATAATTAATAACATATGGAAATTAAGCAATGCGTAGGAAAAAGGAAACCAAGCACACCAACTCACAACAATGGGACAATCACATGAAAATTCTATATTCCAAACAGCACTACACAACATATGATTATGCATGTAATGCAACCCAAACTCCACGGGTACATGCATGTCGGATCCGTCACCAAATACAAATAGGCCGTAGCCTCTGCTCACCAAATTAAAATTAGGCCGCAGCCTCTGCTCACCAATAATGCATATGTCCATGAGATGCTATGGGAATGCATCACGACACACCAAGTCCAATTAATTTATCATTTAAAATTCATAATCTCACCATTGTATATTAATTGGCTCACCAAATTAAAATTAGGCCGAAGCCTCTGCTCACCAATCTCACCTCATCATCACTCACCAAGTCAGCTCACCACCCACACCAACACCCATTCAAATAGACCAACTTAGGACATTGACAAGACATAGGGAAAGTGGGTAAAAATAGCCATTTGGACACTTGAACACCATCAGCCAGAAACACCAGTAAAAATAATTTATTTTTGCATAAAATTGAGACTATTGGATAGGCACTGAAATTAGCTTCAAAACGCATTTTGAACCGTTGCATTTGGATAACCGAGTCAAAAGTTACATTAAAAACAATTTAGGAAAAATGTTAGACATCCTGGAAACTGGCGCATGGGCGCTGGGCGCCCAGGGGCAACACAGCGCTTGGCGCATGGGCGCTTGGCGCCCAGGAGAGGCAACACGCACAGGCGCATGGGCGCTTGGCGCCCAGGAACAACACGCGCACAGGCGCATGGGCGCTTGGCGCCCAGGAACAACACGCGCACATAGGCGCTAGGCGCCCAGGAGGCAACACGCGCATAGGCGCTGGGCGCCCAGGAAGGCAACAAGCGCATAGGCGCGCCCAGGGAACAACAGCAACATGGCGCCCAAGCACTAGGCGCCTAAGACCAACATGCTACGAAATTTATTTTTCTTCGAAATTAATTTTACACGAGCCAAATGCTCAGAACATGAAAACCCAATAATATTTTCATCAAAAACTGAACATCATTTTTGGCGCCCATGCACTAGGCACCTAGTGAAAACACGCAACTCAACTCCTTTGTTGCCCAAAATCATTTTTCATGAGCCATTTTAACTGAATATGAAAACCTGAAAACAATTTTTACAAAACTATCACCAGGACTTTAGGGCCCTTGGCGCCCATGACTCAAGCAACAAGCGCCAAAACTGGCAGCACAGTGACCCAGAATGGCAACACAGGCAACAGACACAGCAACACAGGCAACAGACACAGCAACACAGGCAACAGAATTTGGAAAACTGGCACAGCACACTGCTGGGCGCCTGGCGCCCATGACTAGGCGCAACACTGAAAATTTCAGCAACATGCTTATGGCGCCCAAGGCGCCTAGGGGCTTCTAAACAGAATTTTTCTCACTTTCATTCACCAAATTAAATTCATCCGAATGCCCAATTACATATATATTACTAAAGTGTCACCATGATTCTCAAATTCACCAAGCAAGCACCAATGAGACATATGATCAAACATAGGGTATCCAAATTCGCAATTGCCACAACTCAAGCATCAATCATACAATTTTCAACATTATAATTCAACAATCACGCATTACTTCATTATAATTTACTTATCAACATCACAATTCATTCATGGGAATTATTCCTAGAACCCTAACCCTAAGCATCCAATTCGCATATCTATTAAGAACAAAAAGAGGACCCCCTAACCTTATGGAAGTCGAATTTGCTAAGCAAGGCTCCAAAGAATTGCAAGACACCAACAAGCTCTTCCCCCTCCTTGAGTGATTCGCGAAGCTCCTCCCCCTTTCCTCTTGCAAGTTGCGACTTCTCTTCTCACTTCTCCTCTCTTTACGTTACTTTCTTTCTTTTTTCCCACTTGAGTCAAAATGAAAACTAGCTTCTAAGACCCCTTGAGAGTCGAATTACTTGACTAAGCAATGGGCCACGGGCCTAATTGTGGATCACGGGCCCTTGCTCGCACCACCTAAATAGTGACACCACCTCCTAATAAAATAAAATAAAATAATTAAACTTGAATTATTTAATTAAATTAAATAAATATTGTAAGCCTTAAATAACTTAATTAAATAAATAATTAAATTATTTTGGGGCGTTACATTTGGGCCGTTACATGTACATGCTAATTTTGAGACAGATAGCCACATTACAACGTCAATTAACCAACTTTTGTAGGCAATACACCAACCTGGTTTCTGAGATGCTTTTCTTTGGAACTCACTTTGAAACGGCATGAGGGCACTATATGAGAGAACTATTGAACTGCTACATATGAGAATTGAAGTATGGATAAGTCAAAGGTTTGGGCCGTTACATGTACTTGCTAATTTTGAGACAGATAGCCACATTACAACGTCAATTAACCAACTTTTGTAGGCAATACACCAACCTGATTTCTGAGATGCTTTTCTTTGGTACTCACTTTGAAACAGCATGAGAGCACTACTGCTAAATATGAGAATTGAAATAAGGATAAGTCAAAGGTTTGGGCCGTTTCATGTACATGCTAATTTTGAAATAGATAGCCACATTACAACGTCAATTAACCAACTTTTGTAGGCAATACACCAACGTGGTTTCTGAGATGCTTTTCTTTGGTACTCACTTTGAAATAGCATGAGGGCACTATATAAGAGAACTATTTAACTGCTACATATGAGAATTGAAGTAAGGATAAGTCAAAGGTTTAGGCCGTTACATGTACTTGCTAATTTTGCGACAGATAGCCACATTACATTGTCAATTTACCAACTTTTGTAGGCAATACACCAACCTGGTTTCTGAGATGCTTTTTTTGGTACTCACTTTGAAACAGCATGAGGGCACTATATGAGTGAACTAATTAACTGCTACATATGAGAATTGAAGTAAGGATAAGTCAAAGGTTTGGGCCGTTACATGTACTTGCTAATTTTGAAACAGATAGCCACATTACAACGTCAATTAACCAGCTTTTGTAGCAATACACCAACCTGGTTTCTGAGATGCTTTTCTTTGGTACTCACTTTGAAACAGCATGAGGGCACTATATGAGTGAACTAATTAACTGCTACATATGAGAATTGAAGTAAGGATAAGTCAGAGTTTGGGCCGTTACATGTACTTGCTAATTTTGAGACAGATAGCCACATTACAACGTCAATTAACCAACTTTTGTAGGCAATACACCAACCTGGTTTCTGAGATGCTTTTCTTTGGTACTCACTTTGAAACGGCATGAGGGCACTATATGAGTGAACTAATTAACTGCTACATATGAGAATTGAAGTAAGGATAAGTCAAAGGTTTGGGCCGTTACATGTACTTGCTAATTTTGAGACAAATAGCCACATTACAACGTCAATTAACAAACTTTTGTAGGCAATACACCAACCTGGTTTCTGAGATGCTTTTCTTTGGTACTCACTTTGAAACAGCATGAGGGCACTCTATGAGTGAACTAATTAACTGCTACATATGAGAAATGAAGTAAGGATAAGTCAAAGGTTTGGGCCGTTACATGTACTTGCTAATTTTGAAATAGATAGCCACATTACAACGTTAATTAACCAACTTTTGTAGGCAATACACCAACGTGGTTTCTGAGATGCTTTTCTTTGGTACTCACTTTGAAATAGCATGAGGGCACTATATGAGAGAACTATTTAACTGCTACATATGAGAATTGAAGTAAGGATAAGTCAAAGGTTTGGGTTGTTACATTTACTTGCTAATTTTGCGACAGATAGCCACATTACAACGTCAATTAACCAATTTTTGTAGGCAATACACCAACCTGGTTTCTGAGATGCTTTTCTTTGGTACACTTTGTGTAACACCCTAATTATTTAATTAATTTATTTAATTAAGTATTTATTCATTTAATTAATTTACTGAGTATAATTTAATTAATTAGAATTATATTAATATGTGTAGGAGGTATTAGAAGGTGGAGGTGCCAAACTAAATGGACTTGGGCTTAAGTGAGAAGCCCAAGCCCATGAAACCTACTCATATGCGAAGTAGCAAGGCGCCTAGGGGTTAGGGTTCCTTGCTATCATTTGCGAAAAAATTGAGAAAGTGAGAAAGGAAGAGAGGAGCGTGAGAAAGAGAGAGCAAGGGCGGCCAAGAAAGGGAGAATTCGAAGATCAAGGAGGAAGGGGATCTCCGTTGTTGCTGTGGCTCTGTAGGTGACTACTCCTAGGGTTCAAGCTCTTCTTCTTTGAAAGGTTAGGGGAGCTCTATCCTTGCATCTAATAGATCTCATGATAGGTCCTAGATCTAGGGTTTTTGACTAGATCCTTGATGCTCTTGATGTTGTTTTCTTGATGTTCTTGATGATCTTGATGTTCTTGATGTTAATTTTTATATATTCATATATGTATATGCGGATTTGATCCATTACTTGAACATGATCTATGATTTTGCATTATTGATGGTGATATGCGCATGTGTTGGGAGCCCATAATATTGATCTATGTGTTTGGCTTGGTGGTGATGAGGTCGCATAGATGAACTGTAGATGCCTAGGGCGCTATGATGATGTTGGTGATGTTTTTCAATGAGTTTTGGTGATCTTGAATAAAATAAGTGCATTTTTGGATGCTGAAAAATATGAATTTTGATACTTTAAAATTGTTAGGAATCAATTTTTAGTGTTGAAAAGTTGCTGGAAAAATTCTGGATTTTGTTGTTGCTGTAAGGGAGCCAGGCGCCTGGGTGTTGCCAAATGTTGTGTGGCGCTGAGCGCTGGGGGCCAGTGCTGGGCGCTGAGCGCCCGGCTGTGCGCGTGTGCGTGTGTGTTGCGCCAAGGCGCTGGGCGCCAGGTGCTGGGCGCTGAGCGCCCGGGTGTGTGTGTGTGCGTGTGTTGCATTTTGCTAGGCGCTGGGCGCCAGGTGCCTGGGCGCTGGGTGCCCATGGCGCCAGTTTCAGGATGTTCCAAATTATTTTCGAAAACTGTTTTTGCTATATCTTTTGACTCGAATATCCGTTTTGAACGATTCAAAAAGCGTTGTGAAGCATTTTCAGTCGTCTATCTGTGTGTTCCATTTTTTAAAATAAAAACTTAAAATTTCAGAAGCTTGCTGGGCGCCCAAGTGGCTGTCCCCTGGGGTTGTTGCTGTGATATTGAAAACCCGTTTGGTGCCTTTAAAAATTCTCTTTGAGTACGACCAGTGATTTTTTTAACGAAGTAGTGTCAAAAATGATGATTTTGACGATGATGCCCCTAGTGGCTAGTTAAATGACTGTTTTGCCCTTGGTGGCTAATAATAATTATAATGACGTGTAAATGACGATGATGCCCTTGGTGGCTAGTAAATGACGTTTTTGCCCTCAGTGGCTATTGTTTGAGCTGATGATATTTATTGTATAAGTGACGATGAAAACCCAGTGACGTTTGAGGCCCGAAAGGCTAAGTGATGTTAAGGTCTAAATGGCCAAGTGACGTTGTGTGTTGATTTGTGGATTTGACAGGTGTTGTGCTCCTTGTGAGCAACCGGTAAGTGACAAGTCACATAGTTGACTATGATTTGGGTATTTGTGTAATTGTGTGTTGTGAGTGGTGCATGTCATAGTGTCTCATGCCCATATGCATAAACCCAGTGACGTTTTTGAGGCCTGAGTGGCTAAGTGACGATGAGGCCTTAAGGGCTAAGCGACGTTTGTGAAAAGGTACCTCATGCATATGCCCGCGAGTGGGTTGCATTTCATATGCCTACATGACATGAAATGAGTTATTGTAAGTGATGTGAATGACGATTGTGATGTGAATATTTAGTGTTTTGGATGCAGATTGCTCTAGTGCGTAGCCTACGATTAGTACTTATCATATTTTCTATTATATGGATTGAAATGATGCTCACCCTTTCCTGTTTGAATGTTACCCCCGTGTTGGTAACGTGCAGGTGATTCCCAGTGAAGGTCTTAGCTTCACTTCTTGGGTCGAGTCGTCATGATCTGATACGTAGCACCTGGGGGGATGTATTTGATGTCTTGCTAATTTTGAGACAGATAGCCACATTACAACGTCAATTAACCAACTTTTGTAGGCAATACACCAACCTGGTTTCTGAGATGCTTTTCTTTGGAACTCACTTTGAAACGGCATGAGGGCACTATATGAGAGAACTATTTAACTGCTACATATGAGAATTGAAGTATGGATAAGTCAAAGGTTTGGGCCGTTACATGTACTTGCTAATTTTGAGACAGATAGCCACATTACAACGTCAATTAACCAACTTTTGTAGGCAATACACCAACCTGGTTTCTGAGATGCTTTTCTTTGGTACTCACTTTGAAACAGCATGAGAGCACTATATGAGTGAACTATTTAACTGCTAAATATGAGAATTGAAATAAGGATAAGTCAAAGGTTTGGGCGGTTTCAAGTACTTGCTAATTTTGAAACAGATAGCCACATTACAACGTCAATTAACCAGCTTTTGTAGGCAATACACCAACCTGGTTTCTGAGATGCTTTTCTTTGGTACTCACTTTGAAACAGCATGAGGGCACTATATGAGTGAACTAATTAACTGCTACCTATGAGAATTGAAGTAAGGATAAGTTAGAGTTTGGGCCGTTACATGTACTTGCTAATTTTGAAACAGATAGCCACATTACAACGTCATTTAACCAACTTTTGTAGGCAATACACCAACATTAAGCAACCTCTTAACTTCAACATTAAGCAACCTGTTAACTTCAACATTACACACTGTCTATACAAAGTATATCAAAATGGTATATAACTGATGTCCTTTACAACATTTACATCAATACTAATCAAAAGATACATATATGTCTAATTACAAAAAAAAAAAGTACTCATGAGCATTAATATACATATATAATTAATTACAACAAAAAGTAGTCATGAGCATTAATATCCAGGGAGTATCCTTGAAGCCAATGTCAGGGATTTGTTGTCAATTGTGACAATCCCGTGAAGTCTGTTTCCATATTTGCCAAAAAATCCATGAATTGAATGTCACCTCCAACCTGTTAATAATCACTTATTTTGTTTAACAAGATCAAGATATAAATAAAAAATCTAATAACAGACAATCAAACAACATGCCTGACAAGAGGAACTAAACTTGTTAGTTGCATTGTCTAATCATAAATAACTTGCTTCTGTAACGATTAGACTCTGAGAAGCCCAACAGTTGTGTGCGAAATTTGACAGTCCAACATCTTTATTTATATATACATTTCCTAACTATATAGAGGAATTGTTAAATAAGTTAAACTAAACTCGACTTCAAGTGAAAGTGAACATATGTAAAATCACTTATCCACAAATGCGAAATAACTAATTTCATTGAATGTTGAAAACAGTACAACTAAAATCACAATATAATTAACAACAAGTTACAACTCAAACTCAACAATAGTACATTCCCGAAAATTTCTGACGGATCAAATTAGTCCGTGAACAAATTGAAAATTGGAAACTCTACACATTTACTAAAATCTTATAATGTACACGAACCAAAGTAGTTGTTTCTGTCACATCTCCACCAGTAGTAACCTCAAAAGTTGATTCCACACAAATGTCAGTGTCGATTTGATGACCCACCGTTCCAACATTGCCCGCCTACACATTATACAAAAAACAGTAAGGTGCATGTCATATGGAGTTTAATGCTTAATACATATTTTGTTAAGAAACAACACAAACCTCCGTATTGTTGTTGTCATTAGCTCGCTTGGTTCGCTTATACACCCTCTTTTTAACAACTTTTTCAACTTTAGATATTTTTCTGTTTGCAGGAGGACGACCTTTACGTTTGACCCTCAATGGACTGTGACAAGTAGGGAGGGTGTGTGGGATTGAGTCATCATTCAAAACCTTGGTTTTAACATTATCCATTGTAGGATCCATACTTGGCAAATCAGAACTAAATTGATGCAACAGTTCATGGAATGCTTTTGTGGCATATTCAGACTCCGCTGCTGCTTCAGTAACCTGGTAGAAATGCTTGCACAATTTCTCAAACCTAACCATATGTGGCGTCAATTCCTTCACACCATAACTGATCTTAATATATGCATGCTTCCTTTTAATATTTTTCTTCCATCTCGTCAAAACATACTTCTCTGGAACTTTTTCAACCCTCTCTTTAGCACAAACACATAATACATGGTGACACAAAATTCCTCTAAACTCAAAGAACGAGCATTCACAGGTGACATCATGGTTGTCACGATTGAACACAACTTTAAGATAGCGCTCTTTTGGTCTATCTCCAACTAATATCTCCTCCAACACATTATATGTAGCAACCACTAATGGAAAAAAGACATTTAGCGTCGGTTAAATTGGACATTTAGCGTCGGTTACCGCCCGACGCTAAATCGACCGACGCTAAATGTTAGACATTTAGCGTCGCTTATTTAAGCGACGCTAAATGTCACTCAACGTCAACAGAAATGACATTTAGCGTCGGTTGTTTTAAATAACCGACGCTAAATGTCTCCAAAACGTCATTTAAAAATGACATTTAGCGTCGGTTATTTGAAACAACCGACGCTAAATCTCTCTAAACGTCATTTGAAAATGACATTTAGCGTCAGTTATTTGAAACAACCGACGCTAAATGTATCAAAGGGGACATTTAGCGTCGGTTGGTTTAAACAACCGACGCTAAATGTCTCTAAACGTCATTTAAAAATGACATTTAGCGTCGGTTATTTGAAACAACCGACGCTAAATGTCTCTAAACGTCATTTAAAAATGACATTTAGCGTCGGTTTTTTGAAACAACCGACGCTAAATGTCTCTCAACGTCAACAGAAATGACATTTAGCGTCGGTTTTTTGAAACAACCGACGCTAAATGTCATTTTACACATTTTAGTTTCATTCATTTTTTTATCCTTACGAAACCTGTTGTATCCCAGAAATGACCAATTCCCAGAAACAACCATTTCCAAAACAGTCCAATTCACAGACCAATTCCAAAACAGACAAATTCATTCTAAAACCATTCCATTCTATAGTTGTACAAATTACACAGACAGCAATTCCAAAACAGACCAATTCACAGACAGCAATTCCAAAACAGACCAATTCACAGACCAATTCACAGACCAATTCACAGATTGCAATCCCAAAACTGACCACTTCACAGACAGCAACTAAACTGAATCTATAGTTGTACAAATTACCAGATTGCATCACAGACAGCAACCATAACAGAAACGACCAATTTTATTAAAAGTATGCATCACAGACAGTATACAAATTAACAGAATCAAAGAATTTTAAACAATGTATCTTTTTGCTCCGTGCGAATCTTCATAAAAAATTCTGACCAAAGCAGACGAACCTCAAAAATCTCCTCTTCGGTGTATGCCTTTGAGTCATCAAATACCTAGAAGTTTAAAAATTACTGAAACAAATTATATTCAATCATTCTAATTCCAAATAAATGTGTAAAGTATAATTTTAACCAAAAATTTATACCTGCTCCCAATTATCAACAATACCAGCATTCACAATGGTCAGCATAAACTTCATCACATAATAGCCACAATGATAACCATTCCGTTGTATTGGCATCTACACAAATGAATTCACTCCAAATTAAATCAACTCAATAACATAAACAGAATATATATATATATATATATATATATATATATATATATATATATATATATATATATATATATATATATATATATATATCATATATGACCAATTTCAAATTAAATCAACTCAATATTTTAAATTACTTACTGTAGGGTACAACCACGTGGGGGCAGATGTAGAATAACCTTTGACAGCTCTAATAACAATATAAAAGTACTTATAAGTCCTCAACCCAACTTAATTCAAATACTACAATCTAAACCATGATAAAAAATAAAAACTTACTTGCTAAGCATTCCTTTGATTTCTTTGTTTGGTTTGCGGCCTAAAGAACGCATCCAGACCACAGTATTTTGATTTGGGATTAAGATAATTAGTTGCCAATGTCCACTGCAACATTGATAAACTTAATTAACCAACACACAAAGAAAAATGAATCACCAATTAGTTGAAATATTTTGCTGTTACGTACCTATGGCAAAATGGAGTAATATATACTCTCGTAGTGGTGGTCATCAATTTCTCTTGAATGTTTTGAAGGACAACATTTATGGAGTAATGCTTCAAGTTAAGCTTGTATGGACACACAAATCCATATAAGTCCCCAATACCTCTTTCAAGACATTGACGGTGCAAATATCTAGTGGCAAGTAAGAAAAACTATCAAATCGATTAATATATGTAAAAATGTGAGAAATTTATATAATGAAATAGAATTTACTACTTACGTGGACCAAAAGGCCAAATGGCTCATCTCAAGCCACTCTTCACCGGAAACCATGTCCAGGATCTCTTTGAAGGAGACAAAGCATTCATGAGCTTCGTGCTCCAACATTATCTTGGCATGTCTCTTATCGACATACCCCACCACAAGCATCTCTTTCATCCAATCAATATTTACCTCCTCCTCCGCATGAGGTGGTGAGTGGCTTGCCTTAGATCCAACCGTTGTATTGGGAGAGGGAACCTGAACACCAGCATGTTGAAGACCTCTGCATGAGATGGTGTGCTGAAAAATTAAAACATAAATATAAATTAAGCTATTATTTATGAATTGATTCAAATAATAAAACAAATCTAGTAATATAAACATATACCTCTTCCAACACTTTGCGAACTCGGTCTTGCACCATCACTTCCACGTCCTTCATAATTTCTTTCATCAACTCCGCTTTGACAACTTGTGAGCTACCCGGGCCAGTACGTGTCACACCTCCAAAGTATCTCTTTATCCCAACACCTTTTCCAACTCCCCGAACACGACCAGGATGCTCAGGTGTTCCAATGGCAACCGTCAAAATATCATTCTTTCCTTGAGGAACGAAAGATCCTTGGCTACTCAAAACCGCAAGTTCATCCTGCAACAAAAGCATGTTCACATGTTACAATTTAACAATCTTAGATTCACACACAATGTCTTAGAAACACCACACAATATTATACATACAATCTTAGAACCAACAGATGCTGACGACTGGCATGCATAAGATCCAGACTTGCTTTGGCGGCCAGCCTTCCACAGCTCATGACGCTCTGGAGATGTAGGCTCCACCTCCAAATCAGGATCACCAGACTCCTCCTTGATTTTTTTGATTTGTTCTTCTTTCAAATTCTTCTTCAACTTTTTATAACCACCTGGCCCCATTGTGTGGTTGTATTTATTATTTTTTCGAATATTCTTGGCAGCTTCTCTCTTAGCCTGTTACAAAGAACAAAAACACCACCATATTTACAACATATCATTAATGTTTAAGAAACTAAAATAGTTATAGTTAAAACAATACCACAAACTCCTCAGTAATGCGACTGTTGGCAAATGCAGCCCATGTCTCGAGAGATATGTTGCTGTACTTGTGACATGGATTTTTTTGACCATCATTATCCCCACTACCAAAGACGTATGTTCTGGTGAGAGTTGTCTTGAACTGTCTCCAACAAAGAGAGATATGAGACATCCAAGCTTTCTTGAATTCATTACTCTCGGGAACATAAAATATTAGCTTTACATCATCCCAAGCAATCGTTTTTGTCTCCTCGTCAACATCACTCCACTTCATTGGCAATATGCTTATCTTTGTTCGTGCAACCACCCCTAAATAGGTCTTGAATTTGTTAGCATAAGGACCAATAAGACCGCCTTTACTATCAATTTCCACTCTGTATTTTTGACCATCTGGGCACCTAGAAGTGAACTTTTTTAATGAAGTTGGACGTCTGGTATTCTTTTTTGAAGACATGATAGCTGAACTTAAACAAAGGAAACAATCAAGAAAAGAAATAAGATGTTATAAATAAGAAAAGAAATAAGATGTTATAATTGGTGGTACATGTCCATACAATGTCATTAATAAGGAACCATCTCTTAAGTTGAGCAAATCATCAATAGCATATAAACTGGTTAGAAAACTGAAAAATAGGTCAATCGGTTCCATTATACAACATAGGTGCAAAATATATATATATATATATATATATATATATATATATATATATATATATAGAACAAAGCTCACCAACAAAAAGAAGATAGATATAGAACAAGCTCACCAACAAAAAGAAGATAGATATAGAACAAGTTCCATTATACAACATCGGTTCAAAATTACATACCATCATTGTCACTAAGTTCAAAATTACAATTTCATAGGTTCAAAAAAACAAATCTAAACTCCTTCGTATAAAATTCCTTCATTATGATCATTGCGAGTGGCATGTTCATCGTCAACTTCATTGTCATCAACTGAAGTAGGCACTTGTGTTAACAAACAAGGTGTTTCGGAAATTGCAAGACTTGAATCTTCATTTTCATCACTGCCTATTTTTCCTTGCATGACAACTGACCACTTTTTGTCAGAAGGATCTTTGACATAGAAAACTTGTTTTGCTTGGTCAGCCATGATGAAGGGTTCATCATTATAACTTACCTTGTCAAGGTCCACTAGTGTAAATCCCATTTCGTCAGTACGTACACCACTATTGTTGTTAACCCACTTACATTTAAAAAGAGGCACTTTAAATTTACAGTAATCAAGCACCCAAAACAAGAATTAAAGTTCCCTTAAGGAATCACAATCCAAAACAAGAATTAAAGTTCCCTTAAGGAATCACAATCCAAAACTAGTTTAATTACAATGAAATCAGTCAAGAACCCCCAAATGTCATCTTCACAATCCAAAACTAGTTTAATTACAATCCAAAACTAGTTCAATCACAATAAACAAACAGATTTGTATAGTTGCTAATTGTCAAAATCATGTCTTCAAAATCAGCAAAGAAACTATATAACAAAAGAAGGAAGCACTACTATGGTCTAAGATTAAGATCAACTCGAGAACACTAAAAAGTAAACACAAGGCTAGCAATAACTCAAAACCAAAGACTATACCCTAGCCCTTAAGCATCCACCACAACTTCAAACCAGCAGACCCCACAAACTTTTTTCTACGTGGACAGATTATCATTTCTGTTACATATTTTCTGTTATTTGAGATAACAATAAATTAAAGTATTAGTGAAATAAAATTAAATGGCAAACAATTTGAAACAAGTAAAATCTTCAAAAACATGATAGATAGAATAAGAGGAAAGTGATAATGGCTATGTAACAGGAAGATGCAGGATGTGACTTACTAGGATCCACAGAAATAGCAGATATTAAAGATCCATAAACTCCTCTTGTTGGTATGCCAGTGGTTCCTTTTCCAGCCCAGTAGAAGTGAATCTTCAAAGTATGTTCTGTGACACTAGCATTAAAGGTCTTCACAGTTGGTTTTTCAGTACCACCAGCTTCTCTTTCAATATCAAAGTCTTTGAGTACCAATTTCCCCTTAATTTTAGTACATAACAATATATTCCATCTAGCTTTTCAGTACCACCAGCTTCTGCAACAAAGAGTGATATTTAAGGTTAAATACTAAAGCTAATACCAAAGACCTTATTTTACAAAACATTCCTCAGAAAGCAAAATCTGGAAAGATAGACACTATGTTTCAAGAACAACATCTTATTGTTTAACCACAGATGAGGAGTAGCTCTCGACAAGGTTTCTGGAAAATTAACAAAAAATTGTTATAGTGATAAGTGATAACTGATAACTAACACTCATTCAGCAAAACTAGAACTCAAAGCTAGTTGATAACTGATAACTAACACCCAAATCAGAAGCAACAATCAGAAAATAAACAATTAAACAATCAAATTAAACACCCAAATCAGAAGCAACAATCAGGGATTCCAAATTTATAAAATCAGAAATTAGGGTTTTCAATTCACGCAGAAATTGAACAATTTTCCCCAAACCAAACAATCATCAAAGAAGAGGAGAAGAAATCTAACCTGATAAGAAGAAGAACTGAAGAAGAAAGCTCGCGATTCACTAAGAAATTGGGGACTGATACATTATTTTCGCGACTGAGAGAGGGAAGCGAGAGAGGGAAGATGAAAACCCTAAACCGTCACAGAGGGTGGAGTGGTGGCGACGAGTTCGCGAACGGAGTGCACGGTGAGGCGGGGCGGAGAACGGAGTTCGCGAATGGAGCGCCGCTTGTGTGAGGAAGAGAAGGGTTTCTGTGAGGAAGCGAGAGAGGGAAGATGAAAACCCTAAACCGTCACAGAGGGTGGAGTGGTGGCGACGAGTTCGCGAACGGAGTGCACGGCGAGGCGGGGAGGAGAACGGAGTTCGCGAATGGAGCGCCTCTTGTGTGAGGAAGAGAAGGGTTTCTGTGAGGAAGAGAAGAGCGTGTTTTGTGCGGAAGAGAAGAGCGTGTTTCTGTGAGGATGAGAAGAGCGTGTTTTGTGCGAAAAATTAAAACTGGGACATTTAGTGACGGGTGTTTAAACAACCGACACTAAATGTACTTGCTTTGGACATTTAGTGACGGGTGTTTAAACAACTGACACTAAATGTACTTGCTTTGGACATTTAGTGACGGGTGTGTAAACAACCGACACTAAATGTCCAAAGCAAATACTTTTAGCGTCGGTTGTTTAAACACCCGTCACTAAAGGTAGGCGCGAAAAATGGAATCTTCAATTTAATTGCAAAAATGCCACCGGTCACACATTTAGTGTCGGGTTTTCAAACACCCGACACTAAATGATGCTTAATAATGTCATTTTTCCACTAGTGAACGCAACCCTCCAGTGACTCCAACGAGGGGACACAATTCATTTTACCTCTAAATTCATTTTGAACCTCCTTAAATTTTGCATGTGTGTAGTGACATTGGAACTGCCTTTCAATTGACGAGGTGGACCCACAATGAATTATTGTATCTATTGATTGAAAATCCGCTGCAAATTCTTTTTCTGCTTTATTTTTTAGAGCATTGTCATATTGTTTTACAAATTTACCAAGACTTGTTGTTGAATTGATATATCCATCAAAGAAAGCATGTATGCTCTCACTGCGTTGTGTTGTTGACATGCCTGCCCAAAAAAATTTCCTTAACAATGTTGGTGCCCATCTATGTCGCTCCTTATACAACCCACTTAACCAGTCATTCTCTTGAAGTTGAAATTTGTCTATGAAGGAACACCACTTATCTTCAAAATCAAGTATTGTGTAAGTATCATAAACTGCTTCTTTCATTGCCGCCTTTATCTTGTAATATTCACCACAGCCACTAAGTTTTTCAGGTATTTTTTCATGATATGCCATAAACACCACCTATGGCGAGTAGTAGGGAAGACTGTAACACCCCGATTTTCATATTAGTACGTTTTGCTTTATGCGCGAATATAATAGTAATACTGGTGATATATTGTGCGTCTTAGTAATTACGTATTTTAATAGTATTTAGTAACTTAATCGATTTTATATTTACATATGTTGTAATTATCAAATATGTCTAAATGATATTAAACCATATTTTTATACTATGTTGGTACTATATTATTGTTAAATTTATTTATGTTGTTTATTGAATAATTATATTTGAAATATGATTGTTTTAGTTAATTATTTTATTTTATAAAATATTAGTATTTTAGATGTTATTTATTTTAAAAATTATATTTAGGCTATTGAGCTGTCAAAATAATAGTTGTAGTGAAAATGGGCTTTAAAAGTGAAGAATCTTAAGATGATGTGTATAATAAAAATATTCCTCAAAAATAATTTAAATGAGCTTTGGGCTTCTTGCACCCCTTTTTGGGCCTTATTATCATGCACTCTTTATTTACGCTTTTTTCTAAAAACCTAGTTTTCCCTTAATTCCTTTCATACACTCAGCTGCATTGTTGATCAAAAGTGAACACATATTAGATTCGCCTACTGCGTCACTCGGTTGCCCCATTATCCTTCTCTTGACAAAACATACCTCCTGATATTTCAACTTCGCTTCCTCCTTATATGTGCCTAATGTAAGGCTGTTGCCTACTTCCTTTGTGACATTCACTTAGCTATATGATTTCACGCCACCAACACCTTTTTGTTTGAAACCCACTTCATTGAGTTTGAATCATGAGTTGTAATGCAAGATTCATCAAAAGATAAAGTTGCTGGATACATTAATCCTTCAATTCAAACAATTATTCCTACTCTTGGCTGCTTCGTAAAGCCTTTGGGCCATTCATATCATGGCTCCATCCTTCACGGTGAACGTTTTGCGTTCTCCCTCATACTTCTCAGTGAGTGTCTCTTTTTATGTTAATTTTAATATGCAGTAGAATAAATAATCATTTCACTAAAATTATGTTTTAGATTATTAATTAAGCATTCGTTGTCATGTATGTATTTTGACCCCGTTGGTTGGTTGCTGGTGAGTTCCGGAGTTCGTGACATGTTCTTATGCTTTTTAAAAGATTTGATGTCGTCTTTGGAATCAGGCTGTTGTTTTTGGACTGTCGTTGTTGTTGTTACATAATTGTACGCGTTCGAGTCAAGCATTATCCCGCTGGAATTAAATCACACTCGGTAACTCGTGAATTGCCTTCACCAATTCGCTTTTGGAATACACTTCAATCCAAGGTAAGGGTGGGTCTCATCTTCTCTATAATAGGGTCTTATGATGGGGACTAAGTAGGGGTAGGCTCTATGTATGCCATTTTATGTATTTCTAGTGATTATTGATGAATCCTAGGCATATGATAACTCGTTGTTGAGAAATTGTGGTTTGCGTGCTAAGTGCTTGGATACTCATTGACGGTATTGTGATTGATAATGATTCGGTGGATGATTTTTGATGATTCTTTATGTATTCATGATTGAATTGTGATGTGATGTTATTTTTACGGTTGATATGCGATTTGAAGTTATTGGTATGAGTTGTATGTGATTTGATGAATTTGTGTTGCTCGAATTTGTTGTTGTTGGTGTCATAGGCGCATAGGGCGCCATTTTTGTGTTTATGATGTTGCTGGATTTTGTTGTCTAGGTGCAGAATTAGGCGCCCTTGAGTGGGGCGCCCTGTGCCAAGTCTCTGTGTTGCTGAATTTTGTGCAGGTTTTGGCGCCCCTTGGCTGGGCGCATGTTCTGTGCCTGTTGTTGAGTTGCGCGCCCAGTGCGCCTGTTGCCTGTGTTGCCTGCGATGTCTAAGTTTGTGTCACTGGGCGCCATTTTCAAGATGTTCCCGATTTTTATTCAAAACTGTTTCAAAAAGCGTTGTGAAGCTTTTTTAGTTGTCTATCTGTGTGTCCCATTTTTAAAAATAAAAACTTATTATTTCTGAAGGTTGCTGGGCGCCCCAAGTGGCTGTTTCCGGTGGTCGTGGCTGTGACATTGAAAAATCGTTTTGGTGTCTTTAAAAATCCCCTTTTGCGTATAATCAGTGGTTTTAGCGTCCAAGTGTCAGAAGTGATGATTTTGACGATGATGCCCTTAGTGGATAGTTAAATGACCTTTTTGCCCTTAGTGGCCAATGTTGTTGATAATGATGTGTAAATGACGATGATGCCCTTGGTGGCTAGTAAATGACGTTTTTGCCCTCAGTGGCTATTGTTTGAATTGATGATGTTTATGAATAAGTGACGATGAAAATAAGTGACGTTGAGGCCCAAAAGGCTAAGTGACGATAAGGCCCAAAAGGCTAAGTGACGATAAGGCCCAAAAGGCTAAGTGACGTTGTTGTGTGTAATTATGAATTGACAGGTGCTGTGCCTCTTATTTGGCAAATTGGTAAGTGATGGGTCACATAGTTGACCGTGATTGTGTGTTTGTGCGTGGTGCATGTCATAGTGTCTCATGCATCCCATATGCATAAACCCAGTGACGTTTGAGGCCCAAAAGGCTAAGTGACGATGAGGCCCAAAAGGCTAAGCGACGTTTGTGAAAAGGTACCTCATGCATATGCCCGCGAGTGGGTTGCATTCCATACTCCTGCATGACATTGTGACGACTCGTTGTGCCGAGTAACTTGATGATGAGATTGACTGTTTACCCTTGCCGATGGAATTGACTGTTTTATCCTTGATGATTGACTTGATGTTTCGTGGTGTGGTCGATATAGTGTCATAACTCTAACTTAGTGCTTATCATATGCTTTATTATATGGCTAGATGAACTCACCCCTTCTGTTTGAATGTTACCCCTATGCGGTAACGTGCAGGTGAGCTCAAGTGAAGGCTTAGGAACTTTCGCTAGCTGAGTCGGGTCGTCTGCTCTGATATGTAACACTTGGGGGAAATAGAACGTTGTTTTAGTTTATTCAAGACTGTGTATAATTGTTGGACTTTCCGCTGTGAAGTTGTATTTTAATTGACAATGACGTTTTGAAAGTATTATAAGACTGTTTTCGAAAAGTGAGTAATTTGGCGTGTGATGTTTAATGAAGTAAGTGTGACATCCCTTGTGGTGTAAATAAAAATTTGAAACTCTGATTTTACAAACAACTTAGCGGGTAGAAAAGGGGTGTTACAAAGACTATCTCAATGGCATTTTGCATAGCCTTGCATTGGTCGGTGACAATACCCAAGGGGGCCTTTCATAGCATGCAACGAAGCCATGATTGAAAAAGCCACACAAATGACTCTTCGTCTTCACCAGAAACTAAGCCACACCCAAGTAATGTTGATTGACCATGGTGATTGACACCTACGAACGCAGCAAAAGGCATCTCCTATTTATTGTTCAGATATGTTGTATCAAATGTCACCACATCTCAAAAATATTCATAAGCAGCTCTACTTCTTGCATCGGCCCAAAACACATTCTTGACATGAAAACCATCATCCAAATCAAGATCATAGAAGAAATTTGAATTTTGTTCCCTCATTTCGTAAAAGTAACTAATCAACGCCTTCCCATCACCGCCTTTACCAATTGAACGCCTTTCCTTGTTGACAAAATTTCGGACGTCCCTTTCACAAAATGGTATATTTTCATGCCCTCCTGCATCTGTAACAAGAGATTGAAAAGTTTTGTTGATTCTCACACCCGCTTCATCGTTGATTTGGATTGTTCTCTTCACATGCAGATTTATTTTCTTGTTTGCCCTAAACAACCTTGACTTTGTGGGGCTCAACTGGTGACAATGCTCATCTACAAATTTTTTGATATACCATACTCCATTTATTTCTAACTTGAAACATATCTTGGCAGGACAATGGCTCACCCTAGTCGGAAGTGTCTTCAATGAAGATGGAATTTTTGACATTTGCGCGCTAGACCCCTCTCTTGAGCATGACAAAATTCTGTAGTTGATTGCCCCATCCTTTCCCTTTACTGATGTTCTAATTTTCCATCCAAAACCTTTTTTTAAAGCATACTCACCATAATATGATATCCCCTCATCTAATGAAGCAAAACACATCCCGATTGCAAGCTCCCAACATGTATCGTCATCGTTGGAGTTGTCAATTCTTATACCTTCAGCATCAGCAATACCACCCTCAACGAATGTATCACCACCACCCTCCATGAACTTTTAGATGTCGGCGTCACAACAGTACTACACAATAAAATCCAATTATGTATATGTTATATTAAAATTAATATAGTGTATACATGTAAACCGAAATGTGTATGCCATAATATGCAGAATACCAATAATAGGAAGTTTCTTATGTTAACTCTATAAAATTATCATACCAATATAAGTAGAAAACAAATATGTGACTCATATTTATGTAACGACAAGTCAAAGGTTTCTTCGGTGCCACATTTTTTGGTCATTTTCAATCAAATAACCATCTTAACATATCACCTATTCATGTTTTTTATTACGCCGTTTTCCAATTTGGTTTTTCACATTCTATTCTTCCCGTCAATCAGCATGAGGGATCTATTTAAGTACTAAATAGGACAATAAATGTAAGTATATAAGTCAAATGTTTGTCGTGTGACATGTACATAATCCATTTGAACCACATAGCCACATTACTACCCAATTAACCAACTTTTTTCAAAGCCATAAACCAATCTAGTATTTCACATTTATTTCTTTGAACCTAACTGTAAAAGGACAACACGACTCTATCCAACCCAAACTTTGTTTTTCACATGCTATTCTTCCCTACTCGCTATGAACAACATGAGGGCTCTATTTAAGTGCTAAATAGGACAATTTATGTAACTATAACTCAAACATTTCTAGTCTGACATGTACATGCTCCATTTGAACCACATAGCCACATTACGACTACAATTAACCAACTTTTCGATGTCATAAACCAAGCTGGTTTTTCACAGTGTTTTCTCTCTAACCAGTCACCAGAATACAAACACAAACTCAAATGTCCTTAATAGCACAAACACATTTACCTGAGTCAAATGTCATTTACAAAATATACTTGGAGAAACCCTATAATGATGTTAATTGAAAGTGGTAAACAAACTTTGTACCATCAATTAATCTACCATCATGTTGAAGAAGAGAACGATCTGGTACAAAGACGAAGAAACGTATGTGGCGGTTCTGCGATCCCTCACGATGGTGCTGGATGGTGAAGTAGAGTGATGAAAGAGCGGTGGAACGGCGTGTAAAAAGAAGTGACAAAAGAAGAAGCGTCTTTTGTAGCCTGCTATTTACGGTGGGGTTCGGCGGCGGCGGGAGGAGCTCAGGGGTGACAGCAGAGGTTGAGGGACGGAGGAGAGACTGTGGGAGGGAGATAGCTTGCGTGAAATGGTTTCCACCGTCTGCTGGTTTCTTCTCGTTTTTTGGGTTTTTATTAACTCTAAAATAAAATTAAACTTTTCAACAACCAGGACCCACCACAATTGTATTTCAGTAGGTATGTGTACGTATTTGGTATTTTTGTCTGCTTTTTGGCTGAAAAATTTGGCTGAATATCATTATTGAGAAAAATTTGGTAGTAAAGAAACATGCAAGCCTTTCTTTGGATTGGTGGTTTGAGACTCACATCCTTTGCATGCGTTTCCTTTTTTTTCGTCTACCACAATTTTTATTTAAAACATTTTTCTATTCCACTTCCACATGTATTTTATTGCATCCCTCACTGTTCATTCTTTTTGCTTACTTGTTCACCTCTTGAGCTCCCCAATCTGGTTGTTTATCTCCCCTCCCACAACATGCCTACTCTTCTATTATCTACTACTTTGCTGTTTTTAGAATGATTGCTCTTGCCATGATATTGATAACTTTATTTTTATATCACGCTTTAAAAAAGAACAGTAATTAAATATATCTAAAAAAATGTGTCATATACAAAAAATATTTTAAATTTATCAAATTTATGTATATATTTATATTTATAAGATAATACTCACACTTACAAAAAGAAATAACCGACAACCCAACCAATCTCAAGGACAAAAAAACCTCACACACCAACCTCATCAATTGAATCGAACACAAAACATTCCATTATCATATCAATTCTCCGTTCTCCGATGAAAAGAAACCACAGTTCCCACCACCATCACCACCAACACCACCACAACTCATCTCGCCAATGGCTCATAATCCCATCCCTCACAATCTCCCTCCTTCTAATTCTCTTTCTCACACTCATTTTTCCCTACACTAAACCCGCTCCCTCCACCAATTCCTCTTTTAAAAACCCTAATTTCACTACCAATTTGAATCTTCCAAGACTCCCCAAATTCGCGTACTTGCTAGCCGGCACCAAAGGTGAGGGCCCACAACTCAAGAGGCTTCTTCAGGCAACGTACCATCCAAGAAATTACTACCTTCTTCATCTCGATCTTGAAGCTTCTGATGCTGAGAGACTCGAGATTGCAAAGTATGTTAAGTCGGAAACTGTTTTTGCGACTTTTGGGAATGTTATGGTTATTGGGAAGGCTGATTTGTTGACTTATAAGGGCCCCACTATTATTGCTTCTACACTTCACTCTGTTGCGTTGTTCCTTAAAAGGGTTAACGATTGGGATTGGTTTGTTAATCTTAGTGCCTCTGATTATCCACTCTTCTCACAGGATGGTAAGTTCTTTTATTTATTTTTTGTTTCTTTTTTTAGAGTTTAATAAGATTAATATCATAGGCTGCAAGTTAGTTCCTAAACTAATACTCTGTAAGTGAAGTGTATGGAAGTATTAAGTAGTATCTAAAGTTTGTGAAATTCTTTCAATTAGTCCACTAACCCTATGTTTGGATGGAGTATTTTTAGGGGGTAATACTCCGAAATGTAATTTTCCCCCCAAAAATTCCACTACCCCCTAAAAATACCCTATCCAAACACTCCCTAGGTTTTTTAAGTATTCTTTAGGGTCCACCAACAATGTGGTCGACCTTAACGTTGTAGTGGCTATTCAGTTGTAGCGATATCAAAAACCTTGCTTTTGCAACTGCAATTGTGGCTTCGGAGGACCTTTATTTATAGCTTTGAACATACTTGACCATTTACAAACCATTGAATTTACAATCTTAACATTGTAAATTTTGTAGAAAATTGCAGTGGATATTTGTTTGTAGAGGTTTCAAAAACTTTAATTTCACAGCTGCAGTTGTGGCGGTGGACATTTTTTTATAGTCTTGAACTTACTTGACCATTCAAACACCATTGCTATCTGTTCTGGTAATTAAACTGTTTAAAAGGATTGTGCACAGTGTAGTGTTTAAGCTGATCCGTTTTTCTAAATGCACTCTGATAGGTAGTCCCATACTTTAGCATAAAATTGTAGAAAACGTGGCTAACTAAATTTCTACTGTATCATCTGATCCTAGTGTATTCGATGGTTTCACTGTGTTTTCTGTGCATGGGACACCTCGCCCTCCCACCATTGCACTAGTCTGTGGTTTTACTCCAAAGGCCGTTGGCACGTTTGTGTCAACAAGAAAAAAGACCATTCTAGTTCTTCAACATGTTTTTGTACTGATATGTATGGACTGTGGAGTGATATGCTAATGCTTCACATCACTTACATTAGTAATTGGACGGAAACTCTGAAGCCTTGTTAACGATGAAGTTTCCTAATGACCTTGAAAAGCTTGGCTCTGGTAGCTAACTGATGAGTTGTTTGTTGGCCTATAGGCTATTGACTTAGCAGTGAGGCCTTTGATTAGGAGTGATCCTCATGTTACAGTAATACTAAGTGATTTTGTAATTATTGGCATTGATTTGGGCTGGGATACTTATAGTAATCATGCCTGACTTGGATGTTAAAATCTTGAAGCTTCCTGTATATTGTTTTTAGTAAGTTTTAGGTACTGAGTTTGAATCTTGATGGGTCAAATTGAATAAAAACGATAGGACCCAGTATTGCCAAAACAGAAAATATGGAATCTTGTTGGGTCAAAGAATGTTATGTTGCTTCAGTTCAGTAGAGTTGATCCGACTAAGTAGAAACCCTATCCCATCAACCCACTTGTTTGTCGCGGGAATTTCAAAAGGCCAATGTATAAGTTGGTCTTTTTATTTTCAAAACATTTACCTTGTGATAGTAGACCACTAGACCTTATGTTAAGAAGGTATACTATAGAAGGAATAGAGACTTAAACACAAAATAGGAGGGGCAGTTTAGTCATTTCAGTAGTCAGTATTGTAATATAAATAAGACTGAGTTAGTGTATCAGAGTTAGCTTTTGAACGGTTAAACAAATTGTAACAGAAACAGAGTGTAACAGAATTCGTCCATTGAATGAAGTATCAATTTCCCTCCAATTCCAGTTGAACTCTTTCAACTGGTATCAAAGCAATTTCGACCCGGGAACATTGATGCCGAAGAAGAAGACCGTCGCGTCAACCATGGATCCACGTCTGGAAGAATTGTTGGAACGAAGATTTCACGAAGCCGAGACTCGCAATGAACGACGACTCCAAGAAACGCTTACAAGGATGGAGGCGATGATGGTTGCGATGCAACAGAAGGAATCGGGTCCTTCTGGACCCGGTAACCCGAGAGCAAAGGAAAACGGGAATCATGGGGGAAATCAAGGCGAGGGCGAGCGAAGACTTCGCAAGGTGGACTTGCCGGTGTTCAACGGCGAAGATGCGGCGGGATGGTTGACAAAGATCGAACGATTTTTCAAGGTTCGTCGGATTGACGAAAACGAGAAACTCGACGCGGCGCTCATGGCAATGGAAGGGGAGGCGTTATCGTGGATGCAGTGGTGGGAATCGAATAGTGAGATGCAGACATGGAAAGACTTGAAAGAGGCGATTCTCCGCCGTTTCCAACCGACGGTGATCACCAATGCCTTTGAAATGTTGATGAACATGAAGCAAGATGGATCGGTGAGAGAGTATCGTAAGAAATTCGAAACGGTCGCCAGCCACATCAAGATACTAGACCAATCCTTATTCGCGGGAATGTTTTCAAATGGCTTGAGGGAGGACATCAGAGCAGAGGTTCGTCGTCAACGACCAAAAGATCTTGCGGAAATGATGGATGTCGCGTTGCTTGCAGAAGAAAAGATCGGCGCAGTAGGGCGTTACGGTGGTCGTGGGTTCAACAACTTCAAGAATGGAGGAGCGAACAACAAGAATACGATAGATACGGGGGGAGGCGCCAAGATGGCTGAAGCGAACAAGAACACGGCGCCGGCAAACACAAGATCAGTGGGAAGCAAGGAATTTGAAGAGAAACGAAAGAAAGGATTGTGCTTCACTTGTGATGAAAAATACACGCCAGGGCACATATGCAAGAATAGAATATTAAAGGTGCTATATGTGGAGGAAAGTGAAGAGGGCCGAGAAGAAGCACAGGAGGGCAAAGAAGAGGAGGGTGAAGAGATTTTGTGGGGAGCCACGTTGAAGAGCCTCCATCTTCATAGCTTGGCAGGACTCTCTTCAAACTATTCCTTCATGCTGAGAGCTTTGATGGGCATAATGGAAATCTTGGTGTCGCTTGATTGTGGCGCCACAAACAACTTTGTTTCAAACAAATTAGTAGTAGCACAGGGACTGGAAGTGGAGAACATTTCACCATGCTGGGTGAAAATTGGAAATGGTGAAAGAATCATGATTAGAGGAGTATGTAGGGGACTAGAGATCATGGTACAAGGGTTAGCCATCAAAGTAGACTGCTATGTGTTTCCTTTGGATGGAGAAGATATGGTTCTAGGACTTGAATGGTTGGAAACTTTGGGCCACATTAAGGCAAATTTCAGAGATATGACGTTGAAAGTGAAGGTGGGGAAGGAGACTATATGCTTGAGGGGTGATCCACACTTGTCTAGAAGAGAAGTGCAAGTAGAACAATTGAGGACAGAGCTGCAGGAACCAGAGGAGCTGTTCATAGTCGACTGCAGAAGCATGGCAAGTACAGAAACAAAGCAGAGCAGCATACCTGAGGTAATACAAGCTGTCATTGATCAGTTTGAGTTCTTATTTCATGAAACTAGTGAACTACCACCTAGGCTAGTAGAACCACAGATCATGCTATAGTACTAAAAGAAGGAGCAAATATCCCTAACCTAAGGCCCTATAGGTATCCTCACTATCAAAAAAATGAGATTGAAAAGTTGGTGACTGATATGTTGAAGGCAGGGATTATTAGACCAAGTACAAGCCCTTATGCTAGTCCAATAATTCTGGTGAAGAAGAAAGATGGGAGTTGGCGGTTCTGTGTTGATTACCGAGCCCTAAACAAGTTGACTGTGCCCAACAAATTCCCCATGCCAATAATTGATGAACTATTAGATGAATTAGCTGGTGCCATAGTGTTTACAAAGCTTGATCTTAAATCCGGATACCACCAAATTCGTATGAAAATAAAGGATATTCCAAAAACAGTTTTTAAAACACATGAGGGCCACTATGAATACGTGGTAATGCCCTTTGGGTTGACCAATGCCCCTTCAACCTTTCAAGCACTAATGAATGAAATACTAAGACCCTTTTTGAGGAAGTTTACCTTAGTATTCTTTGATGATATTTTGATCTATAGTAGAAGTTTGGAGGAGCATGCTAGTCATCTTAGAACCATCTTTAATGTGCTGCACCAAAACTGTCTCATAGTAAACAAGAAAAAATGTGAATTTGCTGTGAATAGTGTGGAGTACCTAGGGCATGTGGTATCAGCAAAGGGGGTGTCTGCAGACCCTAATAAGGTGGAGGCTATGACAAACTGGCCCACTCCTAAGGATCCTAAAGGCCTAAGGGGATTCTTAGGGTTGACTGGTTATTATAGAAGATACCCTTGTTAAAGGGTATGACATCATTGCTAGACCACTAACTGAATTGTTGAAAGCAGACAAGTTTAAATGGACTGATGAGGCTGAAGCTGCATTTCAGCAACTGAAACAGGCTTTAACAACCTTACCTGTGTTGGAAATGCCTGATTTTAGTAAACATTTTGTGATAGAGACAGATGCCTCAAGCAAAGGGGTGGGAGCAGTTTTGATGCAAGATGAGAAACCTATTGCATTCTTCAGTCAGAAATTATCAACTAGAGCACAACAGAAGTCAGCTTATGAAAGGGAATTAATGGCTATGGTGTTGGCTATTCAAAAGTGGAGGCACTACTTGTTGGGGAACCACTTCACAGTGAGAACAGACCAGCAAAGCCTGCAATTTATCACTGAGCAGAATTATTTGGGAGGTGAACAGGTGAAATGGACATCAAAACTATTGGGATTTGATTTCAGTGTTCAGTACAAACCAGGTGCAGCTAACAGAGTAGCTGATGCTCTGTCCAGACAGATGTTATTTGCTGCCATATCTCAGGTTAGTTTGACAGAATGGGAAGCGTGGGAAGAGGAGATCAGGAACTGTCCAGTACTGCAAGCATTACTGCAACAGGTTGTGCTCAAGGTTGCTGGCACCACAAAGTATTCAGTGAAGAAAGGACTCCTATACAAAGGAAATAGTCTGGTACTACCTAGAAATTTCTCCAAAATACAGATTATCTTGGCTGAGTTTCACTCTTCACTGCAAGGTGGCCATTCTGGTTTGGTCAGAACATATAAGAGAATTGCGGGGGTCTTTTATTGGCAGGGCATGAAACAGGATATTAAACATTTTATCATGCAATGCCGGTAGTGCCAGCAAAGCAAGACAGAGACCCTATCACCAGCCGGTTTACTACAACCTCTTCCAATCCCTAACAAAGTGTGGAATGAAATTTCAATGGATTTCATTGGTGGACTACCTAGAGTGAAGAAACATGATATTATCTTAGTAGTGGTGGACAGACTTACGAAATATGCCCATTTCTTGCTCCTGGGACACCCTTACAATGCAAATGAAGTAGCAGCAGTGTTCATAACTGGTGTGATCAAACTCCATGGATTCCCAGAAGTTATTGTCTCTGATAGGGACCGTATTTTCCTAAGTCAGTTTTGGAAGGAACTTTTCAAACAAGCAGGCACAAAACTTCACTACAGCACAGCTTTCCATCCACAAACGGATGGACAAACCGAAGTGACTAATAGATGCTTGGAGGTGTATCTACGGTGCTTTGTGGGGGATCACCCAAAATCCTGGACAAAATGGCTATCTTGGGCCGAGTTATGGTTCAATACAAACTTCAACATCTCAATTGGCATGACTCCATACAAAGCTCTCTATGGAAAGGATCCAAATCCTATTGTTAAAGGCCCTGCTATCCCCTCAAATGTTGAAGAAGTCAATCAGCTTTATGCAGAGCGTGACACAGTTTTGGAACAACTCAAACACAACTCGACAGTGGCACAGAACAGAATGAAGAAACAAGCTGATTTACATAGGAGAGACATCACCTTGGACACTGGAGACTGGGTTTATTTGAAAGCTTGCCCATATAGGTGTAAGACCTTAGCAGCTAGAAGGAACGAGAAACTTAGTCCTAGATTCTATGACCCTTACCAAGTCATAGAAAAAATAGGAAAAGTTGCATACAGACTTGATTTGCCTGCACAGTGTAAAATACACCCAGTATTCCACATCAGCAAATTGAAGAAGACAATCCCAGGAAATTACCAAGCCCAACCTGTTCCTGCTGCACTGACAGAAGAAGGGGAACTGCAACCAATGATTGAAGAGTTACTGCAGCTGCGGTACAATACAAGGGGTGATGCTGAAGTCTTGGTGCACTGGAAGGATCTACCAGACTGTGAGAATTCATGGGAGCTAGTGGAGAAACTCCTACAAGTTTTTCCAAATCTTCACCTTGAGGACAAGGTGAAAGCCCTAGGGGGGGGTATTGATCGTAGACCTTATGTTAAGAAGGTATACTATAGAAGGAATAGAGACTTAAACACTAAATAGGAGGGGCAGTTTAGTCATTTCAGTAGTCAGTATTGTAATATAAATAAGACTGAGTTAGTGTATCAGAGTTAGCTTTTGAACAGTTAAACAAATTGTAACAGAAACAGAGTGTAACAGAATTCGTCCATTGAATGAAGTATCAATTTCCCTCCAATTCCAGTTGAACTCTTTCACCTTGATGACAAGGTGAAACTTTAAAGGATGACTTTTGTTAGATTACACCATTAGTTAGTGGCATCAGGTAGTGTGAGAGGAAAGGATATCACAATGGAAGAGAAGAGAAGAAAATCATCTTGTGGGTTGTCATCTTGGCCGAAGCAACCTAGTATCGTTACATAGGTTTTTTTTTTGGGTGAAGTCAGTAACTTTATATAGTAGTGGCAGCAAAGCAGTGGACAAACAAAGATTTATTATAAAGTGATAATAAATATGTTAGCTATATAGAATTCCTGTTTGCTTCCTATTTTAGTTAGCTGTAGATCCAGAAGTCTTGCTAGAAAACTAAGCAAACATTCTCTTATTCAGACCAGCTTGTATAAAACATGTTCCTATTATTTAATTTGACTCATCTAGATTCAATCTCAGTACCAGAAACTTGCTAAAACTACTACACAGACAGATTCAATTATTTAATATATCCTAGCAATGATCAATAGAAGTTTCCTTAAATCCTCAATCTAAAGACAAAAGTTTGACGATCTTTATAAAACACTTGTTCAGCTCCAAATATGATGTAAAATTCCCCTATAATTCCTGCCACAAGCTCTAATCAAATTCCCATATTCTGAAATGCATGTCAATGCAATGATTCCCACAGCTAACACAAATAAAGCCAATGCTTATTTTTCTCTCAAACGCCGAGATGATTTTCCTCTTTTCACTTCTGTTATATATATATATATATATTTGTATATATATATATATTAATATATTATTATATCCTATCCTCTCTAGGATAGGATATAATAATAAATACTAAATAAAAGAGATGTATTAAATTCTCATTTGATTGTTCTCATTTAACTTTGTTGTTGTAAGTCAAATGGATCAATGATTACTTTCCTGGAACTTATTTTTCCTGGTATGTGGTATGGTATCATAATCAACTTCGTAATTTCACAAATGTCAATTGTTTATTTTGCTGACCTTTTGCCATTTGATTTCTTGCTCCAGATCTCTTGCATATCTTTTCATTCATGCCTAGGGATATAAACTTCATTGAGCATACAAGTAATATTGGTTGGAAAGAGTGAGTATTTTATTTATAATAATTGATATTATCTCAGTTTGTTACTAAACTAAAATAAAAATTCTGCATATGTGTATGATTGTGTACTGTAATTGTAACTTCTATATCAGGCATCAAAGAGCTAGACCCATCATTATAGATCCTGGCTTATATCATTCAAAGATATCTGGTGTTTACTATGCTAAAGAGAAAAGGTCTGTCCCATCTTCATTCAAGTTATTCACAGGTATTGGTTTTAAGCTTTCTAGCATTTATGGTTTCTTCTTTCCTCCTAAATCCTATGTCCTAACATATCCATCCCTGTTCAGTGTTTCTTCTCTCCCTGTTTTTTTCTTTTTGATAGATGTTGCATAAGTCTCTTTCTTACTATACCAACAATTATTATGTCATTGTCATATGTTTCTTCCTTTATGGTTTTATAAATATCATACAATCATCATTTTATGACTATATTTAGTCTGCATAATATGTTCAGTGCATACTGTTGCAATTCTTATTAATAGTAGCTCAACAATGCAATATTGGTTTTGGAATTAATAATCTAGTTAAATATTCGACCGCATTACACAACTTGTTCTAACTCACAAACTTGATCTAAAGCAATGGAGAAGTTGTTAAAATATTTGTAAGTCTCTTGCTATACACCAACTTAATGAGGAAAAAAATGTGTACCTTTTAGTATTCAACCTTTTGGTATTCAACAAAGTTTTCACTAAGAGTGAAATACTCTCTCCGGTCCACTTTATAGGAAACAAATGCAGTTTTAGGTTCATTGAATAACTGATGTATCTAGTCTATAATATGGATCAGATACGTAAGTTATTCTATGAACCTAAAACTGTATTTGTTTCTTATAAAGTGGACCAGAGGGAGTACAAAGTGGGTTCATTTTTTCACCATTTACTCGGTCCTAACCTAACATGTGCAAATTTTAAATGCTTCTCAAATCATTTAGCTAAATTTTTTTTTGTTTTCAGGCTCTGAATGGGTTGTCCTAACAAAATCATTCCTTGAGTTCTGTGTATGGGGATGGGATAACCTTCCACGCACTCTCCTTATGTACTACACAAACTTCCTCTCATCCTCTGAAGGCTACTTCCACACAGTCATGTGCAATCACAAGGATTATCAAAACACAACTATAAATCACGATTTACATTACATAAAATGGGACAACCCACCAAAACAAAATCCTTTGTTCTTGAAATTGGAGCATTTTGAAGACATGGTGCGTAGCGGTGCACCTTTTGCTCGAAAGTTCACCAAGGATGACCCGATTCTCAATAAAATAGACAAGGAACTGTTGGGAAGATCAGATGGTCACTTTACACCTGGGGGTTGGTGTGTTGGTATGAAGAAAAATCCTTGTGCTGTTTATGGAAATCCAATTGTTGTTAAACCTAGTTTAAGATCTAAGATGCTAGAGAAACTAATAGTGAAACTATTAGATTCTGAAAATTTCAGACCAAAACAGTGTAAATAGTCTTGTTTTTCAAATGTGCAATTTTCTTTTGTTCAAAATAGTCTTGGGTTTTGTTCAAATTGGGTCCTTTTTTTTTTTGAAAATTGGATGGTTTCATTAACGTGGGAAGTTGCCAAACGGCAAAACAACATTGTTACAGAGATATTCAACTGGGGGAGGGCCCAACCAGTCATTACAACCTAGTCTATTAGCAACAGCCACTAAACTATGTGCATTACAATTCCTATCTCTGTTAACAAAATGAACTAAGCTATTTGGGTGACGTAGTTAACAACGACTTGAGCATCAAAGAAGTTGACATCTGTAATCCCTCGATGAATAGCAGTTTGAATACCCCATCTCAGCCCCAAGGCTTCAGCAGTAGCAAGCTCCACCATAATGCTTTCCTTCTTGTTGGCGCTGTAGATAATGTTGCTGTTTTGATCCATGATGCACAAGCCCCAGCTAGTAGAGCCATTAGGGAAACAGCCAGCATCCACAAACACCTTGAAGGCACAGGAAGTGGCATAGACAGCAGTTTCAGAGACTCTAGTGTTGCTGTTGCCAAATCTAGCTGTGTTGGTCAAGTTAAATTCCTGCACAAAACTATGAGCAGCAACAGACAAGTTGGGAGGATCAGGCTTAGCATTCCTAAAGACCACCTCGTTCCTGCAGTGCCAAATCTTCCACAACAGAAGACAGAAGAGCTGGGCACATTCATCATCATTGCACGTAAGCCATCTCAGATGCTAGTCTTGAATATCTGTTTGTGCAGGCACATGCGCCCCTAGATTGGATGCGAACATAACAGCTCTAGCAAAGTTGCAATGCATAAAGAGATGAGAGTGGGATTCCATATCAGCATGACAGAATGGACAAGCCTGGTCCAAGCTAATCCCCTTCTTGCTAAGGTTTGATCTTGTAGGTAAGATTTGCTTTGACAGGCGCCAAAGGAGGTTCCTAGCACTGTTAGGTACCTTGGCGCGCCAGATTTCCTTCCAAAGGGAGTCATCTTTGGGGTTTGAGGAGCTAGGTAAATCTCTTTCACCCTCCACATACAGGGCATGGTAAGCAGTCTTCACTGAGTATAATCCACTTCTTTCCCACTACCAGCTCAATTTATCGCTAGGAAGTCTCAAAGACAAAGGAGTGCTTAGGATTTTTTTTTTGGTGAAAAGGAGTGCTTAGGATTTTGGTAGTTTCACTAGGCTCAGAATACTGTTGGATCAGGACATTGTTCCATTGCCTCAAATCCATATCAATTAGGTCAGCAACACAGGCTCCTTCATCAAGAGTATTACATGGCATTCTGGACTTAACGATAGAACCATTCCCCACCCATCTATCTTTCCAAATTCTGGTTATCTGGCCATTACCAATAATCCACTTGCTACCAAGGTTCAGAGTCTTCCTAGCATTCAGAATGCTTCTTCAAACATAACTAGGTTGGTGACCTACAACAGCCTCCATAAAGTTTCCTCTAGGATAGTACCTGCTCTTTAGCACCTCCCTTAGAAGAGAACCTTTCATAGTAGCCAGTCTCCAGCAGTGCTTCCCAAGAAGAGCTTGGTTAAACTCCTTGAAGCCTCTGAATCCCAAACCACCCTTAGTTTTAGGTTTTGAGAGTTTTCTCCAACTCTTCCAGTAGATTTTAAGATGTTCAGCATCAGCACCCCACCAAAACTTAGCAAGCATAGAGTCAATCTCCTTACAACATGCCACAGGTATTTCAAAACAACTGAGGATATAGTTAGGTATGGCCTGTGCAACTGCTTTAATTAAAGTCTCCTTCCAACTTTTGATAAGCATTTCTCCTTCCACCCTTTAATCTTCTTCCAAATTCTCTCCATGACAAAAGAGAAGATAAGGCACCGGAAAACCAAGGTATCTAGACTGAGCCTCGACTGCCTTTACACCCATCATATCTTTATCATTTGCCTGCACATTTTTGCTATAGGAGGCCTCAGATTTGTCAAGGTTGACAATCTGGCCAGAAGCTCTCTGGTAGGTCTAGAGCATGTTCAAAATTCATCTTGCTTCCCCACAATTGGCTCTGGAAAAGATAAGTGAATCATCCGCAAAAAACAGGTGAGAGATTTGAGGAGAATTCCTGGCAATCTTTAACCCATGAAGATTCTTATCCTCCACACTCTTGTGAATCATACCAGATAGGGACATCAGCACATAAGATGAATAAGTGTCCCCTTGCCTTAAACCTCTATGAGGAGAGAATGAGGCAGAAAGCATACCATTGATGATGACTTGATATGAGACTGTGGATATGCAGGTATGTATAATGTTGACCAAGTGATTAGGGTAACCCATAGCCTCCATGGTGCTCTTGACAAAATTCCATTCCAACCTGTCATAAGCCTTTGACAGATCTAGCTTCAAAGCCATGATGTGTTTCTTTCCTTTCTTCTTCTTCTTAAGCCAATCAAAGCACTCCATAGCTATAATTGCATTGTCAGTAATAAGCCTACATTGTCAGTAATACACATTTTTGAGGTACCGACTAAGTCTTGATTTTTTAGTAACTAACTGACAGTTACTTTCTTAATGAAGTAACTCAATGTTATTTATTTTTTTCTAGTTATTTGCTACTCGTGACGAGCTGTTGGATTAGGTTCGATCTGTCGGCAAATCCCTTAGGATGGTGATTGTTATATCTAGATCCGATAACGGACAAATATCTGGTAAAGAATACTGCATGTTGATGTGAGAAAAAGCTGGAAAGTACATGCACAATGATTTAGATGGTACCAGGACTAGAAAATGCTGCTGTAAGTTTAGGATGGATATTGTGTGGAACACATAACCACGCATTATATTCTATGACGAAGGTCATCCATACATTACTAGATTAACGAAGGAAGAGAAGGAAGTGGTGGATAAAATGAGTCAGAATTTGATCCCGCCTTATCTCATCCTTAATAAAATCAAAGCTATGAAGCCTAATGATTGCGACACCACTCTCAAACAAATATACAATTGTCGTTCAAGGATACGGTGGTCTCTGAAGTCAATGAGTGTCACAAGAAAGGGGGGTTGGAATTGTGACCCTTTTTAAATAGACTTGAAACAAGATAACTAACTTCAAAGTATAATTAGATATTGTGTGTGTCTGTGCTGAGTTGAGAAGGGTGATTAAAAACAGTCTTGTCAACTGTGATAGTGAGTAGAGAAGGGTAAGGTGAAATTGTCTTCTCAATTATGCAACTGAGTTGAGAAGGTTCAATTACTTATTTCCTCTCAGTATAGCTACCAACAATGAGATTAAGTTGATTTTCAAAATAGCTTTTCTTAGGCAAGAGATAGTGTTTGAAGAGATTGACTTAAGTGCAGACCACTTAAGAATGACGTTTGTATTCTACCATTCAGAAGGTATTTGAGAAGGGTTGTAATAATATTGTTTTAAGAAAAACAGTAAGTACCAGAGAAGGGTCAGCAGAAGCTGTCTTCTCAGTTCTAAAACCTTCTCCAAATGGAGAGTTTTGAATGCAGTGTAAATCTACTTAGAAAAGCTTGTAATTGACACAATGATGTATAGTGGTTCACCCAAAACCCTGGGCTACCTCCACTCCTCACACCCTGTGAGTATTTCCACTATATTCCAAATAGTTACAACTTTACAAGCAGCCTAGGCTTAAAGTTTTCACTGGTAGTTTTCTTCACACAACTCTACTTACTGTTTTCCCACCTAATACGATCCTTCTGATCTACTAGGTAGCTTCTAACACAGAAGCAGCTTACTTCTCAAGCCCTACAGCAACACATGCTACTTGAGAAGGTTTCTTACAGGCTTCTCTTTAACCATAGCAACGCCAAGCTATTTGAGAAGGCTTACAACAGGTTTTTATACTTTTTGATTTGGGGGTGTTTATGGGATTTCTAGAACTTGGTTGATACAAATGGTATTTTAGCAAAAACTAAACACAAGCTATAATACATACTCAAATAAAAGAATCTCTAGTGTTTTGAAGCAGCTGAGTATGGATGAGAGAAAACTTGACACTTGAGAAGATTGAAGGATTTAGGCTCAAAGTACTCTCACACAATTCAGCGATGATCCAATCCATTTATTTATAGCTGAACATGTGTGTAATAACCTCTGATCGATGAGAGATAGCTGTTGCAAAAGGTTTAAGGCCGTTTATAGCCGTTGGGGATGATTTTGGCTTCAAGACAGCACTTTAAACAGCTGTATTTCTGCACTTATACAATTGTCATCACTCTTCTCAACTTTGGCTCTTCTCTTCTATGAGTCTTCTGAAGATGATGCTTCTCAAGTTGATACTTCTCAAGTTGATGCTTCTTATGATGATGCTTCTCATGGTGACTCTTCTCAACTTGACTGTTCTCATCATGATACTTCTGATCTTGACTGTTCTGATTAAGATGCTTCTCAACTTGACTCTTCTCATTGTGATGCTTCTCATCTTGATTCTTCTGATGATGACCTTTCTCATCATGACTCTTCTGAGGTTGACTCTTCTTATGATTCTTCTCATGTTGACTTTAAATATGATGATGCTTCTCATGATGATCTTTCTCAAGTTTACCCATTTGGTCTTGATTCTTTGATCATGTCAAGAGAGATCTTCCTTCCTTGTTTGCTTCTAGTCAACACTACTTTTATTGTTCTTTTTCAAGTCTTCTCATTTATGGTTCTCATAAGCAGATATCTTCTTGAGATTTCAACTAACATTTCCTGTCTTTATAATTTACTCAAGAAGAAACATTAGTAGCATATGAAATCAGAAAGCTTAAGCTTTTCACATTTGAAGTTTGTTAATCATGAAAACTTGACATGGGATTTTGCCTCAAAAATCTCCCCCTTTTTGATGTTTGACAAACTTTTGAGAGATGGATTAAGTTTTCTGATTTGTTTGAAATTTTCTAGGGTATTAACAGTTTACCCCCCCCCTCCCTGAGAATGTGCATATATGACTGATAATTTATTTTTGAACACATTTCAGATACCAAATAAGAACATGTATTTCATTTAGCTCATCAAAAAATCATTGGCATGATTACAAGAGTTATGTTCTTAGCATGTGCCTAGAAATTTAAAAAAAGTGAGAAGAACACTTCTCAACAAAAAAGTGTCTAGCAAACACAGATATATCTAATACAGATCATTCAAAAAAACATCCTAAGACCCTAAACTTAATCTACTCTTCTCCCCCTTTTGGCACACATCGGAAAGGGTGAGGAAGATAGAGACATTAAGCTACTACTTCAATGGGGAAGACCCATCAGAAGAGGAAGGAGTAGTAGGACTTGGAATATCTGGAAACTGAGGGAATGGACCAAATTCTGGAGTGGAAAGAGTGGAAGCAAGTGTGGGCATTCCTTGCTGCAGTATCCAGTTCTAATACTGCTCATCTCGAGTAGCTTGAGCTCTCTGACCTTGTTGAAGAATAGCTTGACCTTCAAGCACACTTTTCAACAAAGCCTTCATTCTTCTCATCATTTTCTCCATTTTGGACATGCGGGAAACCAGGGCTTCAGGTTCAGCTGGGCTTTCTCTTTAGATTCCTCAGCAATTTTCTCAGCAGCCACACCAGAAGGTTTGTCAACATTGAAGAAAGAGGAATCCAGATACCCAAATTTTGATGGCATGTCAGAAGGGTGAGATTGGGTGTTGGTTGAAGGTATTCTTGGCTGAGGGGAATCATCTATAGGAGACTGATTGAGGTTCAAGAATCGATTGATGTTAGAAGAGGTTATGGTGTTGTTGGTTTTGAGTGGAGGGGGAATACCATGCTCTAGGTTAATGGCAGCTTGCAGTTGATCAATGTTATGTGAGGTGGTGCGAGAGACAGTCATGATTGGTGAGGTTTGTTGTGAAGGAGCAGTAACTGCAGATTGGTTTTGGGCTGAGAAGGGTCAGGTGAGAAGGGTAGATTTGTGATTGGTGAGAAGGGTGGAGGAGTTGGCATCTGTTCATGGAACAGAGATGGGAAAGGGGTTTGAACAGCAGGTGATGAAGTGTTTCCTTGGAGAAACTCCCCCTGAGGTGAGGCTGGGATTGGTTGTGTTGCAGGTTCAGTAATTTCCACATTTCCACCAATCCCTTCTTGTGTTGAACCTTCCTTCTCTTCAACTGCTTGAACCTTCTCAGGTTCTTCTGTAGCCTTCTCTTCAACTGGTTGAACCTTCTCAGGTTCTTCTGTAGCTTCTATGACTTCAACATTCATATCAAAAGGAGTGGTGTCTTGAAGAATCACAGTCCTTTCTGAGTTTTGCTCACCAGAAGAGTTGAGGTTGAGTTCCCCAGTCTTCTCTCCTGTGTTTTCACCACCAGCAACCTTCTCTGGTGTGATGAATTCTTCCTCTTGAGCAACTGCCTCATCAAACTGTTGCACTAGATTGCTGGTAACTTCTTGATCAGCAGGTTTCCAAATTGTTCTTTCCTTTGTTCTGCAGTAGAACCTCAATGGTGGTGCTATTAACACTCTAGATGCTAAGGAGGAGCTTTCAGAACTAGCCTTCTCTGTGAGAGTCTTCTCATCATCAGAGTTAGCTGTGATTGGCTCTTGTTGAGAGATTTTTGCTTCCTCAGATGCATTCTCCTCTTCAGAAACATCTTTCTCAGTATTTCCTTCTTCATTTTGAACCTTCTCAGAATCTTCCACTTCTTCTTGACCCATCTCTAGGTCAATTTCCCTTTCTTGATCCTTCTGTTGTTCATCATTCTCTTCTTCATTTTGAAGATCATTTTTCTTCTTACTCTTTGTCTCCCTTCTTAGGACTTCAACAAGTGTTTCTTCAGTACTTGCTTCAACAGATACATGATAAGTCTATTTTTAGAGTCTTTTTAATAGTTATTTTCATTAAGTTTTTTTAGGTATTTTAATTATATTTTATATCTTTGAACTATTTTACTACAAATGTTTGCTTTTTATTTTCAGGTTTTATTTTGGAGCAAAAGAGAAAATATGAGCTAAAATGAAGAAAAAAGGAAATATTTGAGGAGGAGCAATTTTTAAGGCACTAGACACCCTCATGGGCGCCAAGGGCCCCAAAAACCCAAAACTGGCGCAGAGCCTGCGCACGACCCGTGCTATACCACGCACGACCCGTGCGTGTTTTCAACTGAAAATGGCCCATTTTGGCAGAACAAGGAGCACGACCCTGGCATATAGGCGCACGACCCATGCTTGCCAGCAACGCAGAACAGCTGTTGCCAGCACAAGGCGCACGACCCTGGCTCCATAGGCGCACGACCCTAGTGCAAAACTGGCGCAGAGCAGCCAAAATTGACTGGCCAGGGCGCACGACCCAGGAACATGGGCGCACGACCCTGGCACCAGACAAGTCAATTTTGGCTGCACCCACTTGCTGATGGCTTTCCTTGCCAACTTGATTTGCCACTTTTTTTTTTCTTGTCATTTACAATTCCGCTATTTATGATTTTGCAATTTACCGCTTTCTTTTATTTCTCGCTATTTACTTTCATGTCTTTTCTTCTTCTTCTTCTTCTTCTTCTTCTCTCATATTTAATATGAGTGAGTAGATAGAAAGTCTTGGGTTATTGGGAGTAATCCAATGATAGGTCCCTAATAATTCCTAAGACTATTCTCCACTCCAAATTGTTTTATATTTCAATCTAATTTTATTGTCCTTCAAATCTTATTCTAAACATCAAACGAAGAACCGAAAGTGAAGTATTGATGTTGGATCTATGAAATTAGACAAGGGAATCAACACATGAAAATAGTTTTGAAACTCTTGAGACATTATAAAGGTGTTATGCTTAATGAGTTTTGGTGACAATCAACCATGAGAATAGGCATGATTGTTAGTTCAAAACACGCTCTTGTACTCCGAAAGGAGACATCAGTTATATTCGCTGCCTTGTCTTTGAAATATATTACTCTTGTAATTTGTTGAATAGTCTAAAGAAATTATTTTGGTTCCTCATTGTTGTGATAAAACTATAAACCTGAGATTGTTTGTTTTTATTTCTAAATTTTACAACTCCTAAAAACCATTCCTTCTAGCTAATCAACTTTGGAAAACTAAATTGGTAATCACTTAGGCTCTCCCTGTGGATCGATAACTCTTTTATTACGCGATACGACTCGTGCACTTGCGAGGCTATCAAGTTTTTGGCGCCGTTGCCGGGGAGGCAGTGATATTAATTAAATTTTTTGAAACCGGTTAGACTGAAGTCTTATTTTCTTTATTTTTACTTTTTCTTCTCTTGTCCCTCGAATGCGAAGAACCAGAAGTTTCGGAGAAACTGTTCAACAAATTCCCGAAATTGAAAGGTTCTTACATAGAAGGAGGAGAGAAATTCCCGATAACCAAATGGCGGCTAATGAAAATCGTGCTCTCAAAGAGTACGCAACACCTTCAGCAGAACCATCGGCTGCCATTGTATATCCAAATGTGGAAGCAAATAATTTTGAACTCAAATCATCTCTGCTTTCAATGGTTCAACAAAACCAATTTTCTGGTTCTCCCACGGAGGACCCAAATCTTCATATTTCAATTTTTCTGGAATACTGTGGGACTCTCAAATTAAACAAGGTACCTCAAGATGCCATAAGACTAAAACTCTTCCCTTTTTCTTTAAGGGATAGAGCTAGAGCATGGCTACATTCTTTGCCTTCGGAATCCATTACCAGCTGGGGCCAATTAAAACAAGCTTTTCTCGCTAGGTTCTTTCCCCCGAGTAAAACAGCTCAAATGAGAAGTCAAATTACTCGATTTTCTCAAAACAACGGGGAATCTCTTTATGATACATGGGAACGTTTCAAAGAAATGTTAAGGCTATGCCCCCATCATGGACTAGAGAAATGGCTCGTTGTTCACACTTTTTATAATGGATTACAATATGCAACTAGAATGACTGTTGATGCAGCTGCAGGTGGAGCTTTAATGAACAAAAATTTCACTCAAGCTTATGCACTCATTGAAGATATGGCTCAAAACCATTGTCAGTGGGCAATTGAGCGAGCCATAACAAATAAACCAGCATCATCAAAAGAGCCAGGTAAGTATGAAATATCTGCTATTGATCATCTTGCCTCAAAAGTTGACGCACTTTTTCAAAAATTTGAAAAATTAAATGTAAGTGCCGTTTCACAAACTTTTTCTCCTACTACTCCACCATGTGAATTATGTGGGGTTGTTGGCCATATTGGAGCTGAATGCCAGCTTGAGGCATCTAGTACTGGAAATGAGCATATTAACTATGCTCAAAAAGAAGATCCGTTTTCAAATACTTATAATTCTGGGTGGAGAAATCATCCAAATTTTTCTTATCAAAATCCTCCACCCAATCCAGCACCTGGACCGCCTCCTGTTTTTCAAAGTCAAAGGGTTTTTAACAACCCACAAAACAGCCCGCAAAAGTCGAACTTGGAATTTTTGATGGAAAAATTTGTGTCATCTCAAACAAAACAAAATGAAGAATTCAAAAATCAAACTTGTTATTTGAATGACACACTTATCAAAGTAGAATCAAAAATCGACTCTATTGCCACTCACAGTAAGATGCTTGAAAATCAAATAACTCAAGTGGCAACACAGGTGGCTTCATCCTCTAAATCTTCGGGGGTATTTCCTGAACAGCCTGAACAAAATCTAAGGAACCAAAAGCAAACCAAGAAAAAATTGTGAGTGAAAAACATAATTTACCATGTGAGCAAGAAGAGAAAGAAAAAGAGAAGGAACCAGAAAAGGAAAGAAAAGAACCAAACGTCCCCCCACCACCATACAAACCATCTCCTTTATCTTATTTTTCACCTTCCTTTGTGAAAAAAACATTTGATCTGGGGGGAACTGAAAATAAGATCTTATTGCTTATACAACTTCTATTTTACAAGCCATGGGATCCAGGAATATGTTTTCATTTTTCATGCGTCACTTGGTCTTTATGCTTCAAGCAATGGGACCCAGGAATAACTTTACAAAAAACCAATCGTCAAGCTAGTGACGTTAAAAGAGCGCTGCGTGGGAGGCAACCCACGAAGTAACTGTGTGTTTGTTTTGCAAGTCAGTAGTAAATCAGGTGAACTTTCCTTTACCCTTTCATGTTGTTTAAATTGTTAAAACATTGAGGACAATGTCTGGTCCAAGCGTGGGGGGGTATCTTGCCCTGTTTTACTATTTTCTTGTTTTTAATTTCAAGTTTATTTCAATAAATAAAGTTCGTCTCCCATTGCTGAAAATCCTTGTGAGTTTTTGAAGCATGTTTTAGATAAGCCTTTTCTGAAAAAAAAATAATAATCTTTCAATTTTTCATTAGCAATCATCTAGGTGGACTGGTTGGGAACAACAAAATTGTATCATGGTTCGATTTCTACTTCTAGGGCTTTTTCACACACACACTACTGAGACTATTTTCAATTGTTAATACAATTAGAAGGACTGAAGAGAAACTAGTAACCCGGTTCTCTTGGTGACATTCACTAGATGCGCGGTTACTGGAGAAAAACGTCTGAGTTGGGGTATATATATATATATGCAAAACCAATTCAAAATGCAAAAATTGGTGTATTTTAAATGTCAAAATGAATGGTTAGCCTATAAAATCAAAAAGAAAAGAAAAATGCTTGAATACCCAACGTATAAAGACCCTCCTTTGAGACCCGGTCTTAGTAAATGGAGGACCCAAGCTTAAGAATGCTGGGGAACCGGTTCTATAATGACATTGATATCCTCTCTAGAGTATTGATACTTTAAAATTGTCTCCCAATTCCACAAGAAGCCCAGATAGTATTTCTCAAACCAAAGTGTTAGAATTGCCCCACAGTTCACTTAATGATTCGTGTGAAAATAATTTTCCTTCAGAATTGGCCTAAGGATTTACACTGTTTTTTGCTTGAGGACAAGCAAAGG
The DNA here is from genome assembly GCA_039519185.1 of Astragalus membranaceus. NCBI lineage: Eukaryota > Viridiplantae > Streptophyta > Magnoliopsida > Fabales > Fabaceae > Astragalus > Astragalus membranaceus. The sequence goes on from CM076850.1 coordinate 47,738,622, forward strand.
TTCAAGCGTGGGGGAGTTTGATAAGTCTATTTTTAGAGTCTTTTTAATAGTTATTTTCATTAAGTTTTTTTAGATATTTTAATTATATTTTATATCTTTGAACTATTTTACTACAAATGTTTGCTTTATATTTTCAGGTTTTATTTTGGAGCAAAAGAGAAAATATGAGCTAAAATGAAGAAAAAAGGAAATATTTGAGGAGGAGCAATTTTTAAGGCACTAGACACCCTCATGGGCGCCAAGGGCCCCAAGAACCCAAAACTGGCGCAGAGCCTGCGCACGACCCGTGCTATACCACGCACGACCCGTGCGTGTTTTCAACTGAAAATGACCCATTTTGGCAGAACAAGGAGCACGACCCTGGCACATAGGCGCACGACCCATGCTTGCCAGCAACGCAGAACAGCTGTTGCCAGCACAAGGCGCACGACCCTGGCTCCATAGGCGCACGACCCTAGTGCAAAACTGGCGCAGAGCAGCCAAAATTGACTGGCCAGGGCGCACGACCCAGGCACATGGGCGCACGACCCTGGCACCAGACAAGTCAATTTTGGCTGCACCCACTTGCTGATGGCTTTCCTTGCCAACTTGATTTGCCACTTTTTTTTTGGACCATTTTGCCCCTCCACTCAAGTGCCTTGGCCCTCATATTTTCCTATAAATAGAGGCTTGATCCTCACTTGTAACTAAGCTTAAATTTTGTGAGAAAAATCCATGACAAGGTTTCCTCTAAGATTCATGACTTCACTTTAATTTCTCGCTTTTTACTTTCTCGCTTTTTACTTTCTCGCCCTTTTATTTTCCATGTCATTTACTTTCCTTGCTATTTACTTTCTTGCCCTTTTATTTTCCAAGTCATTTACTTTCCTTGCTATTTACTTTCTCGCTCTTTTACTTTCTCGCTCTTTTATTTTCTCGCTCTTTTATTTTCCCGCTATTTACTTTCTCGCCCTTTTATTTTCCAAGTCATTTACTTACCTTGCTATTTACTTTCTTGCCCTTTTATTTTCCAAGTCATTTATTTTCCTTGCTATTTACTTTCTTGCCCTTTTATTTTCCAAGTCATTTACATTCCTTGCTATTTACTTTCTTGCACTTTTATTTTCTTGTCATTTACAATTCCGCTATTTATGATTTTGCAATTTACCGCTTTCTTTTATTTCTCGCTATTTAATTTCATGTATTTTCTTCTTCTTCTGCTCTCATATTTAATATGAGTGAGTAGATAGAAAGTATTGGGTTATTGGGAGTAATCCAATGATAGGTCCCTAATAATTCCTAAGACTATTCTCCACTCCAAATTGTTTTATATTTCAATCTAATTTTATTGTCCTTCAAATCTTATTCTAAACATCAAACGAAGAACCGAAAGGTGAAGTATTGATGTTGGATCTATGAAATTAGACAAGGGAATCAACACATGAGAATAGTTTTGAAACTCTTGAGACATTATAAAGGTGTTATGCTTAATGGGTTTTGGTGACAATCAACCATGAGAATAGGCTTGATTGTTAGTTCAAAACACGCTCTTGTACTCCGAAAGGAGACATCAGTTATATTCGCTGCCTTGTCTTTGAAATATATTACTCTTGTAATTTGTTGAATAGTCTAAAGAAATTATTTTGGTTCCTCATTGTTGTGATAAAACTATAAACCTGAGATTGTTTGTTTTTATTTCTAAATTTTACAACTCCTAAAAACCATTCATTCTAGCTAATCAACTTTGGAAAACTAAATTCGTATTCACCTAGGCTCTCCCTGTGGATCGATAACTCTTTTATTACGCGATACGACTCGTGCACTTGCGAGCCTATCAATACACTTGCCACTCTCCTTATTTTTGTCCTTGGTTTCTTCTTCACTTTTTCCTCCTCCTTTTGAGTAGTGATTTCAATGCCCATGAGTTTTAGGTTTTTTGCAGTAAAAACCTTCTTTTCCACTACACCTTCTTCACTGGAAATGTTGATTTTACAGTGATTGCAGAAAAATCCTTGTGCTGTTTATGGAAATCCAATTGTTGTTAAACCTAGTTTAAGATCTAAGATGCTAGAGAAACTAATAGTGAAACTATTAGATTCTGAAAAGTTCAGACCAAAACAGTGTAAATAATCTTGTTTTTCAAATGTGCAATTTTCTTTTGTTCAAAATAGTCTTGGGTTCTTTTGTTCAAATGGGGTCTTTTTTTTTTGAAAATCGGATGATTTCATTAACGTGGGAAGTTGCCAAACGGCAAAACAACATTGTTATAAAGATATTCAACTGGGGGGCCCAACCAGTCATTACAACCTAGTCTATTAGCAACGACCACTAAACTATGTGCATTACAATTCCTATCTCTATTAAAAAAATGAACTGAGCTATTTGGGAGATCCTCCAAAAGCAGCCTACAGTCTTCAATGATTGGATCAATATTGGCCACCTTAGATCTTCCATGGACGCGGTTAACAACGACTTGAGCATCGGAGAAGAAGTTGACATCCGTAATCCCTCGATGAATAGCAGTTTGAATACCCCATCTCAGCCCCAAGGCTTCCGCAGTAGCAGGCTCCACCACAATGCTTTCCTTCTTGCAGGCACTGTAGATAATGTTGCTATTTTGATCCATGATGCACAAGCCCCAGCTAGTAGAGCCATTAGGAAAAACAGCCAGCATCCACAAACACCTTGAAGGCACAGGAAGTGGCATTGACAGCTAGTGTTGCTGTTGCCAAATCTAGCTGTGTTGGTCAAGTTAAATTCCGGCACATTCCTAAAGACCACCTCGTTCTTGCAGTGCCAAATCTTCCACAACAGAATACAGAAGAGCTGGGCACATTCATCATCATTGCACGTAAGCCATCTCAGAAGTCTGTCTTGAATATCTGTTTGTGCAGGCACATGCACCCCTAGATTGGACACGAACATAACAGGTCTAGCAAAGTTGCAATGCATAAAGAGATGAGAGTGGGATTCCATATCAGCATGACAAGCTAATCCCCTTCTTGCTAAGGTTTGATCTTTTGGGTAAGATCTGCTTTGACAGGCGCCAAAGGAAGTTCCTAGCACTGTTAGGTACCTTGGCGTGCCAGATTTCCTTCCAAAGGGAGTCATCTTTGGGTTTGAGGATCCAGGTAAATCTCTTTCACCCCCCACATATAGGGCAGGGTAAGCAATTTTCACTGAGTATAATCCACTTCTTTCCCACTGCCAGCTCAATTTATCCCTAGGAACTCTCAAAGATAAAGGAGTGCTTAGGATTTTGGTAGCTTCACTAGGCTCAAAATACTGTTGGATATGGACATTGTTCCATTACCTCCAATCCATATCAATCAGGTCAGCAACATAGGCTCCTTCATCAAGAGTATTGCACGGCATTCTGGACTTAAGGATAGAACCATCCCCCACCCATCTATCTTTCCAAATTCTGGTTATCGGGCCTTTACCAATAATCCACTTGCTGCCAAGGTTCAGAGTCTTCCTAGCATTCAGAATGCTCTCCAAACATATCTAGGTTGGTGACCTACAACAGCCACCATAAAGTTTCCTGTAGGATAGTACCTGCTCTTTAGCACCTCCCCTAGAAGAGAACCTTCCATAGTAGCCAGTCTCCAGCAGTGCTTCCCTAAGAAGAGCTTGATTAAACTCCTTGAAGCCTCGGAATTCCAAACCACCCTTAGTTTTAGGTTTTGAGTGTTTTCTCCAACTCATCCAGTGGATTTTACGATGTTCAGCATTAGCACCCCACCAAAACTTAGCAAACATAGAGTCAATCTCCTTACAACATGCCACAGGTATTTCAAAACAACTGAGGATATAGTTAGGTATGACCTGTGCAACTGCTTTAATTAGAGTCTCCTCCCCAGCTCTTGATAAAAATTTCTCCTTCCACCCTTTAATCTTCTTCCAAATTCTCTCCTTGACAAAAGAGAAGATAACCTTCTTCGATCTTCCAAGAGGCACTGGTAAACCAAGGTATCTAGACTGAGCCTCGACTTCCCTTACACCCATCATATTACAGATCATATCTTTATCTTTTTCCTGCACATTTTGGCTAAAGGAGGCCTCAGATTTGTCAAGGTTTACAACCTGGCCAGAAGCTTTCTGGTAGGTCTGGAGCATGTTCAAAATTCTTCTTGCTTCCCCACAATTGGCTCTGGAAAAGAGAAGTGAATTATCCTCAAAAAACAGGTGAGAAATTTGAGGAGCGTTCCTGGCAATTTTTAACCCATGAAGATTCTTATCCTCCACACTCTTGTGAATCATACCGAACATTAGGGGGGGGGGGGACATTGGGTCCCCTAGCCTTAAACCTCTATGAGGAGAGGATGGGGCAGAAGGCATACTGTAGCACCCCTTTTTCTACCCCTTTGTTTATTTGACGAAAAATCAGAGTACGCAAAAAAAATCTTTTTCTTTTATTACACCAAAAGGAGTGTCACATTTCATCCAAAAACCAATAACAATAAATAAATAAATAAAAACATTTAACAACCATAACATCCTAGCAAACTAATCAAATGGCCACAAATGACTCTATTGTCCAACCCCGAGTGCTACATATCAGAGCAGACACCGACCCGACTACGTGAAGGTAAAATGCCTTCACTCGAACTCACCTGTAAACATACCACAGAAAGGGGGTGAGATATCTCACACATAATAGGAATAAATGATAGAGAATATATTAGGATATAGCCCTATGACTACCACATTAATCACAGACATCATTACAACATCAGGGGCAAAACAGTCATTTCATCATCAAGGGTAGAAAAGTTATTTCATCATCACAAACATCACCAAGGCACAGTCGCCGAGATCATCACACATGTTATGCAATGCATGGATGCAGCCCCACCAGTAGGCATAATGCATGTGGTACCAAAATCAACCTCCTTAAAACATGGGTCGAAGCCCCAACCTCCTTATACATGGGCCGAAGCCCCAACCTCCTTAAAACAATCATGCAAATGAAGTGTATGCAACACCATGCTAATGCACCAAAACACAACCAGCAACAACCGCCTTAAACATCATATCGACATCAAATAATACTAACAACATCGTACGAGCACAACCTCCCATTACTCTAGGCCGAAGCCTCAACCTCCTTTAAATTCTAAGTACAACCTCCTATCACTCGACAACCTCCTTTAAATGCAAAACCTAAGACAACCACCCATTTATGATTCGGGAGGACCACCTCCTTTAACGACACCAAAAACAACCACCTTTAATGACTTCAAAAGCAACCACCTTTAATGACTTTCAAAAGCAACCCCGACACCCGAACACCGGGACATCAATCACTAAATACCGGGAGTACCGAAAACCACCAGAGACACCCGACGACACCAGGGGCGTCAACACATCAAGACAGTGCCAAGGACATCACTTTTTCAAAAGGGCAATTTCACCAACATGCCGGAGACACGACAACGTTTCCCAAAACGACAACACACACTAGTTCACTCAAACCTCAGTAATTTTTCAGAAAAATAATACTTTCTGCCCAAAAATAGAATATTCAGATGGGCCTCTGAATAAGCTTTCCAAAACATCTCGGAACGTCCCGATCGGACTCCCGAGTCAAAAGATAATTAGAAAACAAATTTGGGAACACAGCGACACCCTGGGCTACGCGAACACGGCAGCCAGAATTCGGCGAATTAGTTAAAATAGTAAACGACATCGGATTTCAACAAACGACCCCTCTACAGAAACCTGAGAATGTCTAGTTCCTGACTATGGTTTTCTTTTTTCGAAACAATGAGCCAATTAGTACAGTTTCAACAAACAAGTATCAGGGTTCAGAAAACGGAACAGCCACCATGACCGAACTTGTGGCACCTCTAGAATGATCAAAACTCAACCAAAAGACATGGGGTTTGTGCCCAAACGAAGGAAATTGAATCTAGTTTTCAAAGAGACAGGAACCATTCAAAACGGAGCTCAGATGTAAACGTTATAACCGAAATACCGAACCTAGACACATAATTACTCCAGGATATTTTCCTAAATTGTGATACCTATATCTCGAGCCACACGACTCCAATTTCAATCAAACCAGTGCCAAATTAAAGATAAATAACTCTAGTTTCTAAAATAGTAAACCACACAATTTTTGGACCACCTGAACAGACGTAGCATCAAAAAGAACGAACCTGTATCCAGAATTTCCCAACAGTAAGTTTTAACACCATAATTGCACAATTAACACCAATTTAATTCACCAATTCTGCTACAGTAACCGAAAACACCAAAATACACCAATTTTATATGTAATCCATAAGAATTCTAGGAACCAATAAATCACCAATTATTTCCAGCCACACGTATTCAAGATCCACCCAAGAATCAATTTCAACAATCCAAATCAAGATCCATGAACATCATGTACATAGCAAGGGTCCAATTAATTTTCAAGATTCAATAACATAACAACACATTATTTAACACCATCAATATATATTCAGCCACTTTAAACAAACATCAAACATGCAAGAAACATCATAGATCTATCCCCACATAGTACCCATCATGTAAGCCCATTAGGTTAGAGAATCCCCCCTTACCTCTTAGTTAGATGAGCACTAAACCTCTTTGACCAAACACCAATGAAATTCGTAGCTCTCCTCCTTCTTAGACACCAACAAGTTCCTCTTCTCTTCTCCTTGAGCCACACGAACCCTCTCTCTTCCCTCTTCTTGAAGTTTCGCCTCCCTCTCTCAAGCTTGCCTCCCTCTTTCTAATTTCTCCTAAGCTACGTGAATGCCTACTCTAAAACCCTAGGTTGGCTTCATGTAACATGCCTATGTCATGGATCCATGATCCATGGGTTTTCCCTCATCACTTAACCCAATTGGATAGTTTAATGGTAGCATCTCCTAATTAACTAAGTGAACCCCTCCACTGAATAAATACCTCCTCAATTATATCTTCTACTAATTAAACCACCCATTATTATTCATATCACCCAAATCCTATTTTATTAATTAAATTCTACCACCTAAACCTCATTTAATTAATTAAATAAACAACCTAATATCTTTGGGCTGTTACAACTCTCCCCCACTTAGAATATTTTCGTCCTCGAAAATTTAACTAATAGGAACATGGTTATGTTCTAACTAGTTCATACCCAATTGCACCTAACCCGTTTAACGGCAACAAACAAGAATTCACAACAAAGCCTCTGTCGAAGATCGACAAGAGACACAAAACACACCAGGCAACACATTACAGTCATACAGATAATACAGTGCTTAAACGTTTCGCAGCATGCAACAATGACAAAACAATAAGTAGCATCGGTATTAACAACAACAGGGACACAAAGTTCACACACGGAAATGCAATACAACACACAGTACCAGTAGGGGCATCTCCCCCACTAGTTCACTTACCATTAGCAACTCTTGGCCTTCCTGCAACACAAATATTGGTCAGCACTTAAAAGACAACAGTTGGTCGTACACCGACACAACGACTCGACGACTTGGCCGGACGGACCAACCATTGCTCTGATACCACTAATGTAACACCCATTTTTCTACCCCTTTGTTTATTTGACGAAAAATCAGAGTACGCAAAAAAAATCTTTTTCTTTTATTACACCAAAAGGAGTGTCACATTTCATCCAAAAACCAATAACAATAAATAAATAAATAAAAACATTTAACAACCATAACATCCTAGCAAACTAATCAAATGGCCACAAATGACTCTATTGTCCAACCCCGAGTGCTACATATCAGAGCAGACACCGACCCGACTACGTGAAGGTAAAATGCCTTCACTCGAACTCACCTGTAAATATACCACAGAAAGGGGGTGAGATATCTCACACATAATAGGAATAAATGATAGAGAATATATTAGGATATAGCCCTATGACTACCACATTAATCACAGACATCATTACAACATCAGGGGCAAAACAGTCATTTCATCATCAAGGGTAGAACAGTTATTTCATCATCACAAACATCACCAAGGCACAGTCGCCGAGATCATCACACATGTTATGCAATGCATGGATGCAGCCATGTGGTACCAAAATCAACCTCCTTAAAACATGGGTCGAAGCCCCAACCTCCTTAAACATGGGCCGAAGCCCCAACCTCCTTAAAACAATCATGCAAATGAAGTGTATGGAACACCATGCTAATGCACCAAAACACAACCAGCAACAACCGCCTTAAACATCATATCGACATCAAATAATACTAACAACATCGTACGAGGACAACCTCCCATTACTCTAGGCCGAAGCCTCAACCTCCTTTAAATTCTAAGTACAACCTCCTATCACTCGACAACCTCCTTTAAATGCAAAACCTAAGACAACCACCCATTTATGATTCGGGAGGACCACCTCCTTTAACGACACCAAAAACAACCACCTTTAATGACTTCAAAAGCAACCACCTTTAATGACTTTCAAAAGCAACCCCGACACCCGAACACCGGGACATCAATCACTAAATACCGGGAGTACCGAAAACCACCAGAGACACCCGACGACACCAGGGGCGTCAACACATCAAGACAGTGCCAAGGACATCACTTTTTCAAAAGGGCAATTTCACCAACATGCCGGAGACACGACAACGTTTCCCAAAACGACAACACACACTAGTTCACTCAAACCTCAGTAATTTTCCAGAAAAATAATACTTTCTGCCCAAAAATAGAATATTCAGATGGGCCTCTGAATAAGCTTTCCAAAACATCTCGGAACGTCCCGATCGGACTCCCGAGTCAAAAGATAATTAGAAAACAAATTTGGGAACACAGCGACACCCTGGGCTACGCGAACACGGCAGCCAGAATTCGGCGAATTAGTTAAAATAGTAAACGACATCGGATTTCAACAAACGGCCCCTCTACAGAAACCTGAGAATGTCTAGTTCCTGACTATGGTTTTCTTTTTTCGAAACAATGAGCCAATTAGTACAGTTTCAACAAACAAGTATCAGGGTTCAGAAAACGGAACAGCCACCATGACCTAACTTGTGGCACCTCTAGAATGATCAAAACTCAACCAAAAGACATGGGGTTTGTGCCCAAACGAAGGAAATTGAATCTAGTTTTCAAAGAGACAGGAACCATTCAAAACGGAGCTCAGATGAAAACGTTATAACCGAAATACCGAACCTAGACACATAATTACTCCAGGATATTTTCCTAAATTGTGATACCTATATCTCGAGCCACACGACTCCAATTTCAATCAAACCAGTGCCAAATTAAAGATAAATAACTCTAGTTTCTAAAATAGTAAACCACACAATTTTTGGACCACCTGAACAGACGTAGCATCAAAAAGAACGAACCTGTATCCAGAATTTCCCAACAGTAAGTTTTAACACCATAATTGCACAATTAACACCAATTTAATTCACCAATTCTGCTACAGTAACCGAAAACACCAAAATACACCAATTTTATATGTAATCTGTTATGGATTGGGCCTCAATGGCCAATCCACCAAAAAGGCCCAACACCAAAGGGTCCAATTCATCCAAGGGTGGAGATTGCAGACCTAGATCCAACAGTCCTCCTCCACTCCAGATACCTATAAATAAGCATTGAATGCTCTCATTAATGGTATTCATCTCTCACTTACTCTCACTTGTAATTGACTCACTCACTGACTTGAGCGTCGGAGTGTCATTGCAGGTACCACCCCACCTCGGACCGGAGCACCAACTCGGATAACCAAGGATACACGTACCAACTATCTCGGACCGGACTACCTATCCCGGGTCGGATACGTAGCATGAGATACGGTACCGAACATTGGCGACCACAGTGGGAGAGCCTTATACTCTAGTCTTTCCCCCAACCTCCTTGATCATAGATGGCTCCGGAATTACGACGGAGAAACGTCTCCAGCGTCGTGGTCAGACCCGACCAGCAACAGGAAACCCCGGAGGGGTTAGCAATTACTCTTCCTCGCAGCTCGGCCCATGGCCGGAACTCATCCAGGGCAATGGTCCCTATCAGCTCTGCTAGAAACCAGTTCCCACCTCCAGCCCCGACTGTCCCGGTACCGATCGATGCTGTCCAACAGCTCATCCAACTGCTGACAAGGCAGGCCGAGGCTGACGAAAGGAGCCAGCGTTACTCCCAACTGGAGGCCGAGATGGCCGAAGTCCGGGCCAGAAATATCCCGGATCGTTCCTCCCCTCCAACTTACTCCCCTAGCAGAAGGACCTCCAGTAAGAGACGTCACCGGTCCCCTGCTTGGAGGAGACACCACCATCGTTCACCACCACGCAGAAGAGGGAGGCAAGAATCTGGAACTCCCCCAACCGAGACTTATGACGAGACTTACTACCCTGGGGACTCAACTCACCAGAGCTCGTCATTAGCATCTTCGTCCCCAAGACGACGTTCTATAAGCCGGGGAAGTCCCCCGAGGCCTGAATGTCGGCGCCCTCCATCTCCCAGATCCCCCGTCCGACGCCCTACCAGGAGGCCTCCTCCGAGGGAGAGGTCCAGAACTCGGAAGGGACCCTTCACAGCGGAAATCGACTATTTCCCGGTACCCAAACACTTAGAGAAACCCCCGGAGGGCTTAAAGATGCATGACGGGACGGGCGATCCAGACCGACATTTAGATTACTTCGACACAATGATGCAGTACCGGAATGTTCCGGAAGAGATCAAGTGCCGAATCTTCCCCCTCACCCTCGAGAAACTGGCCCTGGACTGGTTCAGAGCCCTCAAACCAAATTCGATATCATCCTGGGACCAGCTTGCAAAGCTATTCTCGGCCCAGTTCGCCCACTCCAAGATGAAACCCAAATCTCGGAAAGTCCTACAAGCCATCCGCCAAGGAGAGAACGAGTCTCTTCGAGACTACATTGAAAGATTTAACAAAGAGGCGGCTCAGGTCCGGAACTTAGACGATTCATTTCGACTATTCTTCATGGAAGCCGGTCTGAGGGAAGGAAGTCTGTTTCAGATCGATGTCGGAATCAACCAAACTGAGTCGCTTGCCGAGTTCCTCCAGCGATCTCAAAAATACATTGACCATGAAGAAGGCGCTGTTGCGAGAAAGACAGATGCCGACCCCGGAACGAGCAAGCCTCGGTATGAAAAGGAGGCTCCGGTGCGACAGGCAGCAGAGACACGTTATGAAAGGGAACCCCGGAACGACAATAGGCTCCGACCTCGGAATCGACACCAACAGTATTCCGATCTGAATGAAACAAGGGCCAGGATTCTGGCGGAATGCATGAACGCTGAGTTCAAAGAAGTTAAGTTCCCTGACCCACTCCCACACAGGCCGGGACAGAGATCCAACAAATACTGCCGGTATCACCGGAGCAAAGGGCACGATACCAATCGGTGCAATGCTTTGAAAGATGACATCGAAGACCTGATCAAGAAAGGGAAGTTAAGCCAGTACGTGGCTAAAGCACCCAGGCACGAGGGAGAGGTTAAGGAAGAAGAAGCTGATCCGAAACGAAAGGGTAAGGCCCCACAGAAAAGAGAAGAGAGCTCAGAGGACGAGCGCGACTATCGGAAATCAAAGGGCCGACCTGTGATGATGATGATATCTGGAGGCTATCCCGACGAGGCATCGGGCAAAACAATGAAAAGAAAATGGAGGGAAGTCATGTGTGCTGCTTCCACCTCTGCAATCAGCTCAGGCCCGGAACGCCCGCCCTTGGCCTTCAGCGACCGAGACTTGTTGGATGGCAAGCCAAATAAGCACATACCCCTCATTATCAGGGCGGTCATGGTAAACCACGAGATAAGAAGGATCCTGGTTGACCAGGGGAGCTCCGCCGATATAATCTTCATCGACCTGGTAAGAAAGCTGCAGATCTTAGAGGAAGACTTCACCCCTTACCGGGGATCGGATCTTTCGGGCTTCAACGGGTCTCGGACCAAACCTCTTGGCTATTTGGAAATGATGGTCACCTATGGAGAGGAGCCATTAGAAAGGACGGTCAAGACCAAGTTCTTAGTTTTGCCATGCCCCTCGGTGTATAACTGTATCATCGGGAGGCCCACCCTTGGGAGGCTGGGAGCCGTAACTTCAACCGTTCACCTCAAGATGAAATTCTACTCTTTGAGTGACGAAATTATCACTCTGGACGCCGACTTAGAGTCCGCACAAAGATGCTTCTATCTTCATGTCAAGGCGGACAGGCAGGCCTCAGAAGAGGGGGTTCCCCCCATAGCAGCTAGGACTCAGAGGAGCCCAAAGAAGAAGAGAGCCGGTCCAGCGGCCGAGGTCAATGTCACGGACCTCGACGCAAGATATGACCCGGACAGCTCTGAGGAGGAAAGCGACGACGAGTTGGCCCGAGAGCTAAAGAAGAAAATTAGGCGACCTCAACCTGATGGACAGTTCATACAAGTCCAGCTGGGAGAGGACCCGACCCAATTTGTCCAGATCGGGTCCGATCTCCCCGACGAGATAAAAGCAAAGCTCACCCTCTACCTCAAATCCCACGCCGATCTCTTCGCGTGGTCAGCAAAGGACATGCCCGGGATTCCCCCCGAGGTCGCCTGTCATCAACTAGCGGTGAACCCCGGTGCAAAATGGGTCGCCCAGCGTAAAAGAGCTCAAAGCCAGGAAAAGGCAGCTGCTACGGCTAAGGTCGTTGAAGATTTAATTAAGGCTGATTTTGTAAAAGAGGTCAAGTATACAACTTGGCTCTCAAACCCTGTACTTGTTAAGAAAAGCAATGGAAAGTGGCGAATGTGCGTTGATTATACCGATCTTAATAAAGCCTGTCCTAAGGATGCTTTCCCTGTTCCTAGCATTGATCGGCTCGTCGATAATGCTTCAGGTTTCCGTTTACTGTCATTCATGGATGCCTATTCCGGATACAATCAGATTCCGATGTTTCACCCCGACCAAGAGAAGACGGCCTTTATGACTGACCGCGGTAACTTCTGCTACCGGGTCATGCCATTCGGTTTAAAAAACGCGGGGGCCACTTATCAAAGGATGATGAACAAGGTATTCCGAGATCAGATCGGTCGAAACGTAGAGGTCTATCTCGACGACATGATTGCCAAGAGCGAAAGGGAAGACCTCCACATATCCGATCTGGAAGAGATTTTTGCTGAAATCCGAAAAAATAACATGAGGCTAAACCCGGAAAAATGCACTTTCGGGGTCCGGGCTGGAAAATTCCTGGGTTTCTATCTCACGGAAAGGGGCATTGAAGCCAACCCGGATAAGTGCCGAGCGGTAACAGAAATGCGGACCCCGTCCACTAAGAAAGAGCTCCAGAAACTCAACGGCATGATAGCCGCATTATCTCGCTTCATTTCCAACGCCGCCTTCAAGTCGCTCCCATTGTTCAAACTGCTTAAGAAAGAAGCAGCTTTCCAATGGACACCAGAACGGGACGAGGCACTCTCCCGACTGAAAAAGGTCCTTTCCGAACCACCCATACTAAGTCGGCCGATCCCAGGGGAAGATCTATTTTTGTATCTAGCCATCTCAGATGAGGCCATCGGAGCCGTGCTTGTCAGGGAGACCGGAGCCGGCCAAAGCCCGGTATACTTCGTAAGTAAAGCTTTGCATGGACCAGAAGTGAGATATCAAAAAATAGAGAAGATCGCTTTTGCTCTACTCATCTCAGCCCGCCGCCTCCGGCCTTATTTCGTCGCCCATCAAATCGTGGTGCGGACGAATTATCCAATTCGGCAGATCTTGCACCGACCCGACTTGGCGGGAAGAATGATCAAATGGGCAGTAGAACTCTCCGAGTTCGGTATCAAATACGAAACGAGACCGGCCATGAAAGCCCAGATACTTGCCGACTTTATCACAGAAATGGCACCCGCCGACCCGGATGACGGGATGTGGACTCTGCACGTAGACGGGTCCTCAAACCCAAAGGGAAGTGGTGCCGGGTTGATGCTCGAAAGCCCGACGGGCGTCGTAATCGAAGTATCACTCACATTTGGTTTCCCTACCTCAAACAACCAGGCGGAATATGGGGCATGCATAGCTGGACTCCGGCTTACGACCGACCTCAAGGTTTCCCGACTTTCCCTAAATACCGACTCATTATTGGTGGTATCCCAAATCGGAAAACAGTACGAGACTAAAGATCCGATCTTGCAAAGGTACCTAACCCAAGTGCAGGAGCTACTCTCCCTTTTTACATTCACGGAAGTGAAGCACGTTCCAAGATCAGAGAACATCCGGGCTGACATCCTTTCCAAGCTTGCCAGCACAAAAGTTCCGGGAAATCACCGGTCAATAATCCAGGAAACACTGAGCAAGCCGAGCGTAATCTTGAGCCCGGAAGGAAGTCTTTCTGTTAATGTAGTAGAAGAAAGCCAGGGCTGGATCGCTCCACTAATAGACTATATCAGAACCGGGAACGAGCCTCCGGACCCGAGTAAAGCCAAGATCCTCCGGAGGAAGGCCTCCTCTTTTTCCATAATCGATGGAAGCCTCTACAGAAGAAGCCTATCGGCACCACTGTTGAAATGCATCGAGGGAGAAGAAGCGGACTACGTCCTGGCCGAGATCCATGAGGGAATATGCGGCCAACACCTTGGAGGTCGATCCCTGGCTCGAAAGGCATTAAGGGCGGGATACTTCTGGCCAACCATGGAGACCGATGCAAGAAATTACGTAAAGAGGTGCAGTAAGTGTCAGATCCACGCCAAGGTCCACATAGCACCCCCTACGGAGCTCACCAGCTTAAGCTCGCCATGGCCATTCGCTTGGTGGGGAATAGATCTCTTAGGGCCATTCCCAACTGCCCCCGGCCAGGTCAAATACCTCATAGTAGCGGTGGATTACTCCACCAAATGGATTGAAGCTGAGCCCCTGGCCATCATCAGCGCTAAGAATTGCATCAAATTCTTCAAGAAAAATATAATGACTAGATTCGGGATCCCCGAGGTTGTAGTCACTGACAATGGAACACAGTTCGCCGATAAAGGCTTCAGGAAACTCATGTCAGACCTTAAAATCAAACACCGATTTACCTCGGTAGAGCACCCTCAGACAAACGGTCAGGCCGAGGCCGCCAACAAAGTCCTTCTCAATGGACTGAGGAAACGACTCGACGAAGCGAAGGGAAACTGGGTTGAAGAGCTACCTTACGTGCTGTGGGCCTACAGAACTACTCCACAGAGCTCAACAGGGGAAACTCCTTTCCGACTTTCTTACGGGACTGAGGCCGTGATCCCGGTTGAGATCGGGGAGCTTAGCTGGAGGACACTCCACCCGAAACCTCCGGGGGACAATAGCCAGGCGTTAAAGGAAAACCTCGACCTCGTCGACGAGGTCCGAAGTCAGGCTTTCCTTAAAGAAGCAATAATAAAGCAGAGGGTAGCGGTACGGTATAACTCGAAAGTGATCCCCAGAGATCTTGAGATCGGTGACTTAGTTTTACGAAGAGCCGATGTCGGTTTGAAGAACGCCGCACAGGGCAAGCTCGCCCCCAACTGGGAAGGACCTTACCGAGTTTTATCTAAAACCGGCAGAGGTGCCTACGAATTGGAGACCTTGTCCGGCAAGACGATCCCAAGAACTTGGAACGCCACTAAACTGAGAAAATACTACAGCTGACGCTCATCTCACCTAAAAGAACGGTGTATACCGATGTTATATTCATTTTATCTGAAGAACGGTGTATACCGATGTTATATTCATTTTATCTGGAGAACGGTGTATACCGATGTTATCAATTATGTTTGCGGTGTATACCGATGTTGTAACTCATCTTTTCTAATGAACGGTGTATACCGATGTTACCCTATATGATTGCGGTGTCTACCGATCTTATTGCCTATTCTATTTTCCTTAGCTGACCGAGGTTTGTCGCTATCCTAAGGGGTGAGTTCGATCTGGGCCGAGTCCCGGTAAACTACCCCGAAGGCGTTCATTTTACGATTATTTGGCCGAGGTTGCCACAACCCTAAGGGACGAGTTCGATCTGGGCCGAGTCCCGGTAAACTGTCCTTAAGGCGACGTTTACCACTTGAGCGAATCAAACGCAAGTGCACAAACGAAAAACAACAGTATAAAAACTAAGAACCGAGGTAAATGAAACCGGAAGCACATTAAATTACATTTTCATTACAAATTATCCCGGATGCGGCCGGGTCCTCTAGTTCAAAAAGATAATGGCATATTACAAAATTCCGGTTCCGCCCGGAACCCGGGGCTTTATTTCCCCACCGGTTCCACCCGGAACACAAAAAGAAGAAACAGCAAATTCAGAACCTCCCCATCAGCAGCAATCACGACCAGGAAGGGGGAGGGTAAATGATATCGAGTGCATCAGAGTCACGATAGGGCCGGACAATACGCCCATCAGCTACGGTATGGTTCAAGCGAATAAATGTCCGTTCCAGAGGAAGGGATGGATGGATGACAGCAACTTGAGAAAGGGCTTTTTCAAAGCTCTCCTCGGCCACTTCCAGAGCCAGTTGAGCCGTCTCCACCACCTCGTCCTCCAAAGTTTCTACTTTGGCACGCACCTCCTGAAGCTCCCTTTCCAATTCAGCGACCCGAGGCAAAGAATCAACGCCGGACCCAACCTGGGCCTGCTTCGCCTTCTCAAGGTCGGCCTCAAGTTCCTTAATCCGAGCCCTCAGGGAAGAAATAACCTCGGAAGACTGCCTATCTTGACTCTCGAGATCCTGGATCCGAACCTCATGTTCCATGCACAAGTTAAGGGCAGAGTCCCTCTCCCTCTCAAATCTCTCCGCAGCGGCCTTGAGCTCAGCCTGATCCCTCTCCAGAGTCTCATACTTCTTTTGCAGCTCCTCCCGGGCTCTTTTTTCATTGTCCCTCTCCACCAGGGCTCCTGTAATAATAGAAACAAGGAAGTCAACAATAGAGATAACCAAGAAAGAAAGTCAACGAGTGAACCTCGGAGCTTGGGATCACCTTTTGCCTGATTCTCAGCCTCGGCCTTCTGAAGCTTCGTCACGTCAGCAAGATGCCGGAATAGCTTCAGAGACGCCTCAACCGGGTCGACCCGGGAATCCTCCAAATGCTTCTGCAAGAAGTCGGCATCAATAGAAAGACCAGAAGACCTAGAAGTCCGGTGCTTTCCATGACGCCCCTTCTTTGAAGCCCGAGCAGCCGGGGCTTTGGAGGTAGAAGCAGGGTCTGCTTGCGTTAGGGGGCGCTCCCTTTTTCGGTGCGAGAGATCCGCAGCCCGATCTTCTGCTCCAGCCGAGACTTCCTCCAAGACGGTGCTAATCGGGATGGCAGCAACGGGTTTTTCCTTTTGCAACCCGGCCTTCCTTTCTGCAAGAGCCGTCAGGCGAGAGAACTTGTCCGGCCCCATGCTATCTGCAAAGAAAGGAGAATAAACAAATGTTAAAAGAAACGGCAGTCAAAAAATTATGAATGGGCGGAGTTATCTGCCAAGAAACCTACCAAGAACGGCGACTACTTGAGATTTCGACCCAGCCCCGACCAATCGGGCTACGTCAATCCCAAATTTCTTGGGATCACGGTAGACGATCAGGTCGGCAAAGTTCGTCAAGATCGCCAACGATTCCTGGTCCACCTGGGATAGCCGCCCTAAGCCGACGGTGTAAGAATGAGGCCTCCGGTTAAAATGAGAGAGAGACCATCCCAGTTGAAACTTGGTGAACTCCAATGATTTCCCATCCGCAGAATATTGACCGACGTGCCTCACTGCCTCCTCATTCACGGGCTCCACGAAGAAATACTTATTTTTCCAGTTCTTAAGAGAGTCGGAATAAGGCATGAAAATCTTTAGCCCTCTCTTAGCCCGGAAACTTACATGTTCCCACCGATCTTTGGTTCCGTCCTCATGCCTCCGGTTAACCTCAAAAAGGTGGAAGAAGAGGTCACAGGAGATCGGCCTCTCCAGATGAATGCACATCAACTCAAAGGCCCAGAGGAACGCCCATGAGTTGGGATGTAGTTGGGAAGGAGCGAGGTTCAAGATCTCCAAAGCCTCTTGTTGAAAAGCAGTGAACGGGGGGCTAACGTGCATATCAAGGATCGTCACCCCATACATAACAAATTTGAGAGCTTTCGGCCAGACGGCCACATGCTGGTCTTCAGCCATTCCCTCCACATTCCAGATCTGACTCTTCCGGGAAAGGCGGTTGACGAAGAAGCTCATATCGTCCCCGGTCCTGTAAAGGGACGGGATCCCCCTCAACGCTTCCGACACCCAAGAAGACTCCCGGGGAACCGCGAGAGGCAGGGACACGGGAACATTGACCGGCCCTACTCCGGCTTGGGGATATTGGTCAGAGTCACCTTCCTCATATGCGGGCTCCCCGCAAGGCCCGAGACCATCTTCATTGTTTCGGCTCTCAGCCACCTCCTCCTCACTCTCCTCCGAGCTCCAACTAGTGCTGCCTTGTTCCTCACAGTCGGGCTCGGCATCAGAATCGCCCGATTCAAGAACCACCACCTCTGTATTGTCTTCATCTACCGGCTCGTTGCTGGGAACCCCGGGAGACCGGTCTTCAGCTTGAGTAGGAGCGGAACCCAAGTCGTCTTGAACCTCGGGAATAGCTGACCCCGGGGGACTAGCACGAATTTCCATAGACTCTCCAAGTCCGGAAGCCATTGTTTGCGCGAAGTAAGGGCGATCTGTGTCAGCAACCCGACGGGTTTGTTTCGTCCTCGCCAGATCGGTCCTGCAGAAATGGGGGCTTGATGAGTCAGGTTGATACGTAAACAGTGGGTCCACAACCAAGTCGGAACCCGACCTGACGACCCCCACTCTGTATCTACAAATGCGGGTCCAGAAAGAACCCGGCCGTGATCTAAAGGAAAAAGCAGCAAAGAGAAGAGGAAACTAACCTTATGAAAATCGAAGCTCGTCGAACACTGAAGGCGGGCCGCGAACAGCAAAAGCGTCACCGAGACTCAGCACAACTCGGAAGAATGAAAGAAGCTCCGGAACGACTTTAAGACCGGAAGCAGAGCGATTCGCAGAAAAACAATCCAAGTAAGGGGGATCCCCCCTCCTATTTATAGAACATTAAGAAGGCCACAAATGGGCCTGGGCCTAGGCTACGTTTCCCAAGACTAGCCCCTAGACAGGCGCGTCGTTCCAAGCGCCATCATTACCCCAATCTTCCTCGAACGACGCGTCCCATCAATGACGTTGCCAGCTGGCACAGAAATCAAGACATAGCTATGACCGGAACGCTCCGTTTCCGTTGACTCGCCCCGGTCTCTTGACCCCGCCGTGCCCGGAATCTCTCAAAGCGGTCGGCCTCGAGTCACTCGGCGCGACCTGAGTCCCTCAGATCGGCCCGGTAGGTCATAAAGTGTATCAGGCCCGGTGAAACCTCTAAACAACAAGTCTAGCTCGCTTTAAAGCGACCCGACTTGGGGGGCTACTGTTATGGATTGGGCCTCAATGGCCAATCCACCAAAAAGGCCCAACACCAAAGGGTCCAATTCATCCAAGGGTGGAGATTGCAGACCTAGATCCAACAGTCCTCCTCCACTCCAGATACCTATAAATAAGCATTGAATGCTCTCATTAATGGTATTCATCTCTCACTTACTCTCACTTGTAATTGACTCACTCACTGACTTGAGCGTCGGAGTGTCATTGCAGGTACCACCCCACCTCGGACCGGAGCACCAACTCGGATAACCAAGGATACACGTACCAACTATCTCGGACCGGACTACCTATCCCGGGTCGGATACGTAGCAGGAGATACGGTACCGAACATAATCCATAAGAATTCTAGGAACCAATAAATCACCAATTATTTCCAGCCACACGTATTCAAGATCCACCCAAGAATCAATTTCAACAATCCAAATCAAGATCCATGAACATCATGTACATAGCAAGGGTCCAATTAATTTTCAAGATTCAATAACATAACAACACATTATTTAACACCATCAATATATATTCAGCCACTTTAAACAAACATCAAACATGCAAGAAACATCATAGATCTATCCCCACATAGTACCCATCATGTAAGCCCATTAGGTTAGAGAATCCCCCCTTACCTCTTAGTTAGATGAGCACTAAACCTCTTTGACCAAACACCAATGAAATTCGTAGCTCTCCTCCTTCTTAGACACCAACAAGTTCCTCTTCTCTTCTCCTTGAGCCACACGAACCCTCTCTCTTCCCTCTTCTTGAAGTTTCGCCTCCCTCTCTCAAGCTTGCCTCCCTCTTTCTAATTTCTCCTAAGCTACGTGAATGCCTACTCTAAAACCCTAGGTTGGCTTCATGTAACATGCCTATGTCATGGATCCATGATCCATGGGTTTTCCCTCATCACTTAACCCAATTGGATAGTTTAATGGTAGCATCTCCTAATTAACTAAGTGAACCCCTCCACTGAATAAATACCTCCTCAATTATATCTTCTACTAATTAAACCACCCATTATTATTCATATCACCCAAATCCTATTTTATTAATTAAATTCTACCACCTAAACCTCATTTAATTAATTAAATAAACAACCTAATATTTTTTGGCTGTTACACATACCATTGATGAGGACTTGATATGAGACTGTGGATATGTAGGTATGTATAATGTTGACCAAGTGATTAGGGTAACCCATAGCCTCGATGGTGCTCTTGACAACATTCCATTCCAACTTGTCATAAGCCTTTCACATATTCAGCTTCAAAGCCATGATGCGTTTCTTTCCTTTCTTCTTCTTCTTAAGCCAGTGAAAGCACTCCATAGCTATAATTGCATTGTCACTAAGAAGCCTACATTGTCAGTAATACGTATTAGTTGTGGACTCTACTAGTTCTTTCAAAACTGAAAAGATACGGACTAAGTCTTGATTTTTTAGTAACTAACTGGCAGTTATTTTCTTAACGAAGTAACTCAGTGTTATTTATTTTTTCTGGTTATTTGCTACTCGTGACAACCTGTTGGATTGGGTTCGATCTGTCGGCAAATCCCTTGGGATGGTGATTGTTATATCTAGATCTGATAACGGACAAAGATCAGGTATAGAATACTACTGCATGTTGATGTGTGAAAAAGCTGGAAAGTACAGGCACAATGATTTAGATGGTACCGGGACTTTAGCTTGAAAGGTAAATTTATTAAGAAGCTTGGAGGATGGATATTGAGGGTTATGTGTGGAACACATAACCACGCATTATATTCTATGACGAAGGTCATCCGTACATTACTAGATTAACGAAGGAAGAGAAGGAAGTGGTGGATAGAATGAGTAAGAATTTGATCCCGCCTAATCTCATCCTTAATGAAATCAAAGCTATGAAGCCTAATGATTGCGACACCACTCTGAAACAAATATAGAATTGTCGTGCAAGGATACAGCCGTCTCCACGTCATGGTAGGACTGAGATCCAACAATTTATGAATCTGTTGGAACGTGATCAATATGTGTACCGGCATCGAGTTGCAGAGGACACTAATGTTGTCAAAGACATCTTTTGGGCACATCCGGACTCCATTGAGCTTCTAAACACCTCCCCCATTGTATTGCGTATTATTGATTCCACGTATAAGACCAACCAGTATAGGTATCTGTTGGTTGAGATCATCGGTGTAACCTCAACAGAAAGAACTTTCTCTGTTGCATTTGCTTATGTCAATTGGGAGAAGTTGGATAACTTTGCATGGGTTCTTGATAAATTGAGGGGTTTATTTAGGAGACAGGATGACTTGCATACTTCCTGACAGAGATATTGGTATGATGAATGTTGTGGCAACGGTATTTCCAACATCTGCAAAGTTGTTGTGCCAAATTCACATTAAAAAAATGTGAGGGCCAAAGCTAGGATGTACGTGGAGCCGATGACCGTAGTTGAGGATGTGATGAGTGCTTTTCAAAGAGTTGTCCATGCAGCCACTACAGATGAGTATGAGCTTGAGTTGTAAATCTTTGAAAGTTTGTCAGCACCTTTTGATAAATTCACACATTATGTGAAGACCACTTGGCTAGAACCTCCCAAAGAGAGATTTATTGATGCATGGATAAATCGGTATATGCACCTCGGCAACACTACCACCAACAGAGTTGAGTCTGCACACTCTCACTTAAAGAGACTATTGCATGACAGTAGGGGTGATTTGAGTAAGTGCTGGGATTCGATATGTACCATGCTTAGGCTACAACATACTGACCTTAAGATGCCCTTCGAGCATAGCTTGAGCAGATTCAAATTTGATCACTTGAAGAAGACATATAATAACTTGCGGATGCTTGGCTTTCTGTGAGAAATGATCTGTTGGACGAGCTGAGGCAATACAATAACTTTTACACTAATCTGTCTGGTGGTATTGTAAAAGTCACTGTTCTGATGAAATTGTTGATGTAGACACACAAGAATGACATAGATAATTGGATGATTGTACTGGATATAGGGTATCTGATCACTAACAGATACAAAGTCATACTGACTTGTTTGTCTGTTAAGGGTCTTTCACAATTTTTCCATTTCATATTTCACCATTCAGAAGTGTCCGTACCTTCAACATCTGCTATACAGAAAGACACTTTGTATAGGTATATCGACTTCTATTTTGAATTCATTTTTATATTGTGAAACGTTAACATTATTATGCTTGTTGTCTTTGTAAGGTATTTATGAAGAATGCAAGTCCAATGCCCCTGGCCGATGCGGTATGGAGTGTTAACAGGGCACCCATTCCAAAGGATTGGGGTATGCAGTTTACGGGTCGGATGCAAAAGTGGATGTAGCTGATAATAGAGACACAACCCCGACTTATATATACTTATCTAAAGATAATGAAGATAATGATTAGTTGAATATTTTGTTATAATTCTCTTTCGAAGTTGTATTAGAACGTATTAGAACGACACATTTTGTTGGATTTGTATTCGAATATTTACCATGTTTATTTAATCAATACTTGCTTTCCTTATTTATAAGATAGTGGATTTGTAAGAAATACTTCCATATAAACAGAAAGTTCTTTTTCTGTTTCTGTCTGTTGCACTATCAGATGGGTTCGGTGGATGACAACCAAACCCATCCGGTGCATCCTAACCGGACGTTTGAAAGAGCAACACACGGTCCTTTTGACACATCTGGTGCATCTTATTCGTACTGGTTCGGTTGTAATGTGCTGAACACATGAAACACTTAACCCTACACCAGTTAACCGAACCAGTTCGGTGATCCAACACCGTTCCACTTGAAAACACAGCGTCCTTGTGTTTCCATGCACGTTACACATGAGGGTAATATTGGAATATTTAGGGGAAGGGGGTGTGTGGTGAGTAGGGGGAGTGGGATAAGCATGAACCAAGAAATATACATTACCCAATTGAGCTTCTTTGACTCAAACGACTTAAACATAACTAAAATAGTATTAAAGTAAACTTGAAAGTTTTGAGATACTTGAATTCCCATGTTCAGAGAGATCTAATTTGTCGACCACTAGAGGGAATTGGTCGAGGATCAAACAGAGATAGTACCAAAGAAATCTGTACTAAATATGGCATAATGAAGATGACCTTCATATGGTGAGTATTTGGTGGATGACAGCTAAACCCGTCTGGTGCATCCTAACCGGACGTTTGAAAGAGCAACACACGGCCCTTTTGACACATTTGGTGCATCTTTTCCATACTGGTTCGGTTGTAATGCGCCGAACACATGAAAAACTTAACCCTACATCAGTTAACTGATAAGTCTATTTTTAGAGTCTTTTTAATAGTTATTTTTATTAGGTTTATTTGGTATTTTAATTATATTTTTGAGCTATTTTACTACAAATGTTTACTTTTTATTTTCAGGTTTTATTTTGAAGCAAAAGAGAAAATATGAGCTAAAATGAAGAACAAAGAAAATATTTGAGGAGGAACAATTTTTGAGACAGCACTAGGCACTCTGCAGGGCGCCATGGGTGCCAAGGGCGCCAAGGAACAGCACAACGCAAACTGGCGCAACACAGGGCGCCAAGGAGCAAAACTGGCGCAGGACAGGGCGCCAAGGAGCAGCAGCAGCACAAATTGGCGCAGGACAGGGCGCCAAGGGCGCCAAAGAGCAGTCAATTTTGGCTGCGGCCACTTGTTTGTGGCCATCTTTGCCAACTTGATTTTTTACTTCTTTTTGACCATTTTGCCCCTCCACTCAAAGCGCTTTGTCCACTTGTTGATGGCTATCTTTGCCAAAACTTGAATTGACCATTTTGCCCCTTCCCTCATATTTTCCTATAAATAGGACCTTGATCCTCACTTGTAAGAACACTTGAATTTTGTGAGAAAATCACTCTCAAACACTCTCTAAGATTTATGACTTCAATTTACTCTTCATGTTCTTTTTAATTCTTGCTTATTTACTTTCTTGCCCTTTTAATTCTTGCTTATTTACTTTCTTGCCTTTTTACTTTCTTGCTCTTTTAATTCTTGCTCTTTTACTTTCTTGCTCTTTTAATTCTTGCTCTTTTATTTTCTTGCTCTTTTATTTTCCAAGTCATTTAAATTCCTTGCAATTTACTTTTTAAGCAATTTCCTTTCTTGTCATTTACAATTCCGCTATTTATAATTTTGCAACTTTCTCAATTCCTAACATTTATTTTCTTGCCATTCTAACATCTAATTCCTAACTCATTTACACATTCCGCAACTTACCGCTTTCTTTACAATTCTTGCAATTTACACATTCCGCAACTTATCGCTTTCTTTACAATTCTTGCAATTTACACATTCCGCAACTTATCGCTTTCTTTACAAATTCTTGCAATTTACAAATATGCAATCTTCCTCTTCTCCTCTTTTGTCTACAATAATCATGAGTGAGTAGACTTTCTTAGCCTTGGGGTTTTTGGCAACCATCAAATGATGGCTTCCTACTAATTAATTCCCGAGACTATTCTCCACCTTAAATCGCTTTGTATTTTTAAATCTAATTTCATCACTTTTCATTATTATTTCAAAACACCACACGATGTACTGAAAGGGGAAGTGTGGTTGTTGGATCTATGAAATTAGACAATAAAATCAACACATGAAAATAGTTTTGGTTTTATTGAGACACGAAAAGGTCTTTGCTTAATGGGTTCTAATAATAATCAACCATGAAAATAGGCTTGATAATTAGTTTAGAACACGCGTTTGTATTCCGAAAGGAAACTCTTGCTACAACCGTCGCCTTGTCTTAAGAAATATATCGTTCTTTAAACTAGAAAATAGTCGAAAGGATTAATAACGGAAACCTTATCATTTCGATGAAACTAATACCCCAAGTCTCTTTTTATCTTTAAAACATCAACAAAAACATTCCTTCTTTCTAAAAAGACTTTCTTTGGAAAATTAAATTCGTAATCACCTAGGCTCTCCCTGTGGATCGA
The DNA here is from genome assembly GCA_039519185.1 of Astragalus membranaceus. NCBI lineage: Eukaryota > Viridiplantae > Streptophyta > Magnoliopsida > Fabales > Fabaceae > Astragalus > Astragalus membranaceus. The sequence continues at coordinate 47,763,908 of CM076850.1, forward strand.
TAACTCTTTTATTACGCGACAAGACCGTGCACTTGCGGCCTATCAAGTTTTTGGCGCCGTTGCCGTGGAGGCAGTGATATTAATTAAGTTTTTCGAAACCGGTTAGACTGAAGTTTTATTTTCTTTATTTTTTCTTCTTTTGTCCCTCGAATGCGAAGAACCAGAAGTTTCGGAGAAACTGTTCAACAAATTCCCGAAATCGAAAGGTTCTTACATAGAAGGAGGAGAGAAATTCCCGATAACCAAATGGCGGCTAATGAAAATCGTGCTCTCAAAGAGTACGCAACACCTTCAGCAGAACCATCGGCTGTCATTTTACATCCAAATGTGGAAGCAAATAATTTTGAACTCAAATCATCTCTGCTTTCAATGGTTCAACAAAACCAATTTTCTGGTTCTCCCACGGAGGACCCAAATCTTCATATTTCAATTTTTCTGGAATACTGTTAAACTCTCAAATTAAATGGGGTACCTCAAGATGCCATAAGACTAAAGCTCTTCCCTTTTTCATTAAGGGATAGAGCAAGAGCATGGCTACATTCTTTGCCTTCGGAATCCATTACCAGCTGGGGCCAATTAAAACAAGCCTTTCTTACTAGGTTCTTTCCCCCAAGTAAAACACCTCAAATGAGAAGTCAAATTACTCGATTTTCTCAAAACGACGGGGAATCTCTTTATGATGCTTGGGAACGTTTCAAAGAAATGTTAAGGCTATGCCCCCATCATGGACTAGAGAAATGGCTCGTTGTTCACACATTTTATAATGGATTACAATATGCAACAAGAATGACTGTTGATGCAGCTGCAGGTGTAGCTTTGATGAACAAAAATTTTACTGAAGCTTATGCACTCATTGAAGATATGGCTCAAAACCATTGTGTAACATCCCTAGTTCGGTAAATTTCAATTTATGCAATTAACTAGTGATTTATTATTTAATTAATTAATAAGTCGAGTCATGGTCACATTCGAGAAGTGAAATCGTTACTTAAATTGTGTGACTACTTGATTTAATAGTATTATTGTTTGAGGTATGTGATTGTTTTGGGTAGAAATTGGAGTGATTGAGATAAAAGAGGAAGAGGGCATTATTGATATTTCACACTTAAGTGAACCTTCATCAACAACAAACCTCATTTTCCCCATTTTGTAAAAAAATCAGAGAAAACAAAAAAAAAAAACAAATAGAGAGACGGAGAGAAGGAGTAGGGCGTAGAGGAGAAGAGAAGGAAGTGAAGAGATCTTTCTCAATCTTGAAGCTTGAGACACAAAATTGGTATCAATCTTCTCCATGTTCTTTCCTCTTTCATTTGATACAAATTTTATCATCTCTTTCAACCTATTTCTCATTCTACCATTTTTGGTACTTTGAAGCTCAAAGTTGAATTTTTTGTGAAAATAGAGCTTTGGAGGTGTTGTTTGTGCAATGGGTCTAGGCTGAGAGCGAAAGGAAGCTTGCTTTGTTGATTGAAGGCTATTGGAGAGGGATTTTGGTTACTGATTTTCGAAATTGGAAGTGGTGGGTTTAGCTTCGAAGCGATTGGAAGTATTCGGAGCTAATCGTGAAGTTTCAGAATCGTGAGCTTACGAGAGTTTCCGCATTTCGTAATTTTCATTACGATCGGTGAGTTTTACTCACGTTTAGGACTTTATTTTTTTACTGTTTTGAATGACTCGAAATATCGGTTTATGAAGTAAATTTCGTTTCGAAAGATTTTACGAGTCGAAAACCGTTTTCGGAAAAATTGCGGTATTGGGACTGTTTGGTACAGGTTCAGTATTTCTGTGATTGTGAATGTTCTATATGTCTAAAAATTATGTGATTTATTTTTCTGGAAACTAGACACAATTTTCTACAAATTAGGCACTGATTTTACTCAATTTGGATAAGTATAATGGAAGAATTCTTGGTTGCAAATTGAGTCAAAATCTGGGACTGTTTTGGATATATGTTCAGTTTTTGTCTAATTGTGAATTCCCTGATCCTCTAAATTTCGTGGGGTTTGTTTTTTTAGAAAGTAGACTGAATTTTCTACTGAATAGGCACTGAGTTCACTAAAGTTCATTGAGAAATGAGGGAGAGAGTTTGATTTCAAAATGGCTAAACTATTCTGTCCGAATTCTGGTACCAGTGTAGTAAATTGAAAAACTGTACTTACTGAATACTCATTTTGAAAAAATGAACTTAGGAATGAAAACTAGACTCATATAGCTTTCCAACGAGTATTCATTTGTTGAAATCCGATGTCGTTTGCTATTTTAATTAATTCGCCGAAATAGCTGCACGATTATAGAAATTTTGCACTCATGTTGTGTCACTGATAGTTAGGAACGACTTATTGGATATTGCTGTTTCTGAATTGATGTTACTGGACTGGATTGACTGGAATATTATGTGATATTGATTATTTTTATGTTGGAAATGGATTTGAGTACGGGTTGGACACAATCGGAGAAGCGAAACGAAACAAACGAACGAATATTTTGCCGAATCTTCGTTTCGTAGCTCCTTTCGATTCCAAATCTCTCCTAATTTTCTTTCCAACCATTTGTTATGAATTGTGATTGATAAAAACATGATTTTAACCATGTTTATGATGATTTTAAATAAAATGTTTTGAAGATACAATTGTTTCGAAAAACCGAAATCTAGTCTACGTGTGAGGACTTGTATTGTGAAAATAAAACCGACTATAAGTCCTACTTGGCATTGTACAAATGACTCAGGATGTTTATTAATTATTCATCTAAACCGGTCTAAGATTCACGGTATATATATTATATCTAGTCGGGGTGACGACCCCTATGAATTAGCATACTAGGTGAGGGAGTCATGAGCCCTTGACCTAGGCCCCTAGAATTGTTATTATTTTTGCCTTTAGGACTTGTACTACTATTGGCTAGTTGGGGTTCACTTAAGCTCTCGGTTGTTGGTGATGTGCTAAAGAATTAAAGGAATGATTTTGTAATTCATTTATCGAATTACCAGTGATTGTAATTCTTACCGAATTACCAGTATATTTTGTAATTCATTTATTGGATTACCAGTTAAAAGTTTTATAAATGAATCGAGGGTGTGGCTAGGGGTCATGGTAAAACTCACTGAGATATGTATCTCACTCTTTATATGTTGTTGTTTTACAGAGAAACAGGGAAAGAGGAAGACTAAGCGGCACGAGTAGGAGGTGTGCCTATGAAGTTGACGGAGACATGATGTCTTTGTCTATGTTTTATGTCGATTTTCCCTTGTCATTTCTGTATCCCGGTTGTGTAACTTACTTTAATGTTAAGTTGTATAAACCGTTTCCGCTATGGTTTACTTTTGGATATTGAACTATTAGTACTTGACAGGTTTATGTAACTTTGAGAACCTAAGTACTTATGTTTAAGTATGACTCTTTGATTTGGAAGTCAAGAGGATTAGTTTGTTCAATGTCTAAAACAGGAAATTTATTCTCTGATGTATGCCAGTATGTATGTTTTAGTATTTCTTTTGATTAGAGATACTAGGGTGTTACATTTTTGGTATCAGAGCGGTTCGACCTAGTCGGACCTAGATGTTGTGAGTCTTTTACGTCTTCTAAGTATGATTCTTCTTAATATGCTATTAGACATTGAGCTTGATCAACTTAATACTTTGTGCATATTTCGCAGAATCGTGGCTGGAAGAGGTAGAGGAAACGTGCCTATTGACCCACACCAAGAGTGGATGTAAAATGTGATTGAAACACAGCAGAAAATGATAAATGATATGATGCTCATGCAGCAGCAGCAAATGGCTCAAATGGCTCAAATGCATCAAGTGCCACAACCACCTCCTGAGGACCCCAACAGGATGTATTTTTGGTTTCAAAAGATGAATCCGCCAATTTTCAAAGGTGGATCTGATCCCATGATGTCTCACTTCTGGATTGATGCTATGGAAAGAATCTTTGCAACCTTGCAATGCAGTGAAGAAAAAAAGGTAATGTGTGTTGCCAATGCTCTTGATGAAGATGCACACACTTGGTGGACAAATGCTCGTAGGATGCTGCAAATCCAGGGAACTCCTCTTACTTGGGATAACTTCAAGGAATTGTTCACTGGCCAATATTTTCCTTCGTCACAGAAACTGGTCAAGCAAACGGAATTTGTAAATCTCAAACAGGGTGACATGTCTGTTGGTGAGTATGCTGCAAAATTTGAAAAGCTGTCTCAATTCTATGAGTTGGGGAGTTATGCTCCAAATGACAAATGGAAGATGGATATGTTTAAACAAGGTCTTCGTGGGGATGTGAATCAAGGCCTTAGTTCCTACACTATGACCAATTTTCTGGCTTTAGTGCAACAAGCCTATGTCGCCGAAGCAGATCTTAAGAAGATGCAAGATGAAAGGAGAGAGTTCTGGAAGGGTAAGAAGAAAATGGCTAAATCCTCCACTCAGAATAAGCAGTCCAAAGGAAATAACTACAAGGGCAAACAGGTACAATCAGTTGATTCCTCGGATTTTCGCAACTGTGCTCACTGTGGAAGACGTCATCGGGGTGAATGCTTACTACGTAAGAATCAGTGCTACTATTGCAAAGAAGAGGGTCACTATGCTAATGAGTGCCCAGCAAGGAAGGCTTTCAAAGAAACACCAGCTGCTCCAAGGCAGGGACGAGTCAACACTTTGGATTCTCAGACCATCAAGCCCAACGACAACTTATTGAGGGGTACAGGTTCTCTTTTTCATAACTCGGTCGGCATATTGTATGATTCTGGTGCTACACACTGTTTTATATCTCAGGCATGTGTTGAGCGGTTAGGATTAACTCTGTCTCCAGTATCCGAACCGATAACTATTTTAACTGCTGCAAAAGGTCGTGTTCAGACCCAATCTCTGTGTTTGAATTGTCTGCTTACTATAGGAGGCAGGAACTTTGCTATTGATTTTATTTGCTTGCCTATGAGGGGAATGGATATTATTCTGGGAATGAATTGGATGACTGCGAGTCATGTCACTATTGATTGTTTCAATCGAACTATTGGGTTCTCCTCAGAATCAGTGCAATTGTCTCAGCCTGAAACGGAAACAGTTGTATCTTTCACCTCAGCTAGTCAGTCTCTATTCCAAGGTGCGGAAGCTTATGTTATTATACTATCTGCATCAACTGAAATTGGCTTAGATTTATCATCTGTACAAGTTGTCAATGAATTTTTAGATGTCTTTCCTGATGAAGTCTCCTCTTTACCTCCGGATCGTGAGGTAGAATTCTCAATCGAATTGGTTCCAAGGACAGGACCAATATCTATTGCTCCTTATCGAATGTCTCCTTTAGAGCTAAAGGAATTAAAATCCCAACTTGAAGAGTTAATCTCAAAGAAATTTATTCTACCTAGTGCTTCTCCATGGGGTGCTCCTGTATTGCTGGTTAAGAAGAAGGATGGAAGTATGCGATTATGTATTGATTATCGTCAGCTTAACAAAGTTACAATCAAGAACAAGTACCCTCTGCCAAGAATAGATGACTTGCTTGATCAACTTCGAGATGCTGCGGTATTTTCCAAAATTGATCTAACGTCAGGATATCATCAGATAAAAGTCAAAGCTTTAGATATTCCGAAGACCGCTTTCCGTACTAGGTATGGACATTACGAATTTGTAGTGATGCCCTTCGGTTTAACTAATGCTCCAGCGGTATTCATGGATTACATGAACCGAGTTTTTCATCCCTACCTGGATCATTTTGTAGTTGTTTTCATCGACGATATCTTGGTGTATTCGAAGACCATTGAGGAGCATGTTCACCATCTCCGCATTGTTCTAAACGTACTCCGAGAGAAGAAGTTATATGCAAAGCCTTCGAAGTGTAATTTCTGGATGTCAGAGGTAAAATTTCTAGGACATGTAATATCTCAATCGGGAGTTGCAGTAGATCCCAGTAAGGTCGAAGCTGTGCTAAATTGGGAACGACCAACTTCAGTGACAGAAGTACGAAGTTTCTTGGGACTTGCCGGTTATTATCAGAGATTTATACAAGGGTTCTCACAGTTAGTTCTTCCACTCACTCGGTTAACCCGCAAAGGTCGGCCGTTTGTATGGGATTCTGATTGTGAAGAATGTTTTCTAGAGTTAAAAGCTCGGTTGACTTCTGCTCCAATCCTAATTCTTCCAGATCCGTCATTGGGATTCCAGATTTACAGTGATGCGTCTAAGAAGGGTTTAGGATGTGTTCTTATGCAGAATCAGCAAGTGGTAGCCTATGCCTCCAGACAGTTGAAACCACATAAAGAGAACTATCCAACTCATGATTTAGAATTGGCGGCTATTGTGCAGGCACTGAAAATTTGGAGACATTACCTTTATGGTTCTTGTTTCGAAGTTTTCAGTGATCACAAAAGCTTAAAGTATTTGTTTGATCAGAAGTAGTTGAATAATAGACAAAGAAGATGGATTGAATTTCTGAAAGATTATGACTTTGAATTGAAGTATCATCTGGGGAAGGCCAATGTGGTAGTAGATGCATTGAGCAGGAAGTCTCTTCACACTGCAGAGTTGATGATTCATGAGATGGCATTATTAGAGTCTTTTAGAGACTTGAACCTCAAAGTAACAAAGAGAAACCGTTTAATATTGAGACACATTCAGATTTCCAGTTCATTAAGGGACCTGATTCGTTCAGCTCAGGAAAGTGATGAAGAGCTGCAAGCTCAGAGAGGGTTACCAAATTTTACCGAAGACAGTGATGGTATTATTTGTTTCAACGGTAGAATTTGTGTACCGAATGATGATAATATCAAAAGGCAAGTGTTAGAAGAAGCTCATCAAAGTCAATATTCTGTACATCCTGGATCTACCAAGATGTATCGAGATTTGAAATAGATGTATTGGTGGCCTGGGATGAAAGCGGAGATTGCTAAATTCGTGTCTCGATGCCTAACTTGTCAAAGGGTTAAGGCAGAACACCAAAAGCCTGCGGGTCGACTGCAGCCATTAGATGTGCCAGTATGGAAGTGGGAAGATATCTCGATGGATTTTGTTATGGGGTTGCCAAGATCGCAAGCCGGTAATGATTCCATTTGGGTAATAGTGGATCGGTTGACTAAATCTGCTCATTTCATTCCTATTCGTTCTAATTATAAAGTTTCCAAGCTAGCAGAGGAATATTTGAAGAGCATAGTGAGGTTACATGGAGTTCCTACTAGTATTGTTTCAGATCGTGACCCAAAGTTCACTTCTCGATTTTGGAGGGCTTTAAACGAGGCTTTGGGAACTAAGGTGTATGTTAGCACGACTTATCATCCCCAGACCGATGGTCAAACAGAGAGAACTATCTAGACTCTTGAGAATATGCTTCGGGCTTGTGTGCTCGATAGTGAAAGGAAATGGGAGGAACATCTTCCATTAGTTGAATTCGCCTACAACAATAGTTATCATTCCAGCATTGGAATGACTCCATTTGAAGCACTATATGGAAGGAAATGTCGCACACCACTGTGTTGGTGGGACGTTGGTGAAACTAGTTTCTTGGGACCCAATTTGGTTCATGAGACTACAGAGAAGATCAGACAGATAAGAGATAGAATGAAAGCTGCTGAGAGTCGGCAAAAGAGTTATGCCGACAAAAGAAGGAGGCCGTTAGAATTTGATGTTGGGGATCATGTGTTTTTGAGGGTTTCTCCAACCATTGGTACAGGCAGAGCCTTGCGAACGAAGAAGCTCAGTCCTCGGTATATTGGACCCTTCCAAATTATTGAGCGTATTGGCCCAGTAGCTTATCGTCTCACTTTGCCTCCAGCCTTGTCCAACCTCCATAATGTTTTCCATGTATCTCAGCTGAGGAAATATATTCCTGATCCTGATCAGCCGTTGAGTTTTGAGACGATTGATCTTCGGCCGGATTTATCTTTCCAACCTTTTCCTAGTTATATCCTGGAACGTGGCGAGAAGACGCTTCGGACGAAGACGATTCCCATTGTCAAAGTAGTCTGGGATGGCTTTTCGGCCTAGGAAGCTACGTGGGAGTTGGAAGAATACATGCGAGATATCCGTATCTATTCTCTTGAGGTATGTTTTGTTCAATTTTGAGGACAAAATTTTAAAAGTTGGGGTGATTGTAACATCCCTAGTTCGGTAAATTTCAATTTATGAAATTTCCTAGTGATTTATTATTTAATTAATTAATAAGTCGAGTCATGGTCACATTCGAGGAGTGAAATCGTTACTTAAATTGTGTGACTACTTGATTTAATAGTATTATTGTTTGAGGTATGTGATTGTTTTGGGTAGAAATTGGAGTGATTGAGAAAAAAGAGGAAGAGGGCATTATTGATATTTCACACTTAAGTGAACCTTCATCAACAACAAACCTCGTTTTCTCCATTTTGTAAAAAAATCAGAGAAAACAAAAAAAAAAGAAACAAACAGAGAGACGGAGAGAAGGAGTAGGGCGTAGAGGAGAAGAGAAGGAAGTGAGGAGATCTTCCTCTGTGACACCCCGGTATTTTTATCGAGTAAAAATACCCAAGTGCACCATCCCTAAATCATCAGAGATATAAAATTCCTGCATAGATACTGAACAATACAATATAGTTCTCGCTGAATAACAACAAAACAGTCTTAAATACAAATAAGACCGAACAGGTTCCCTGACCATAACCTTCAGCAAACTATAGTGCTCAATATCATACAAGAAAGCGGAATGAAATTATAATACCAATACATAGAGTTGTAGCACAAAGACAACAAAAGGAAATATAAACTTAAGCATAATAGCTAAGTCCTCAGCAGTCGCCTGAGCTCAACCTACTTGTGCCTCTTGGATTTCCGCTGTCCCTGTGTCTCTGTAAAACAACAACATATAAACAGTGAGATACAATCTCAGTGAGTTCTACCGAGACCCCTACTAACGCTCTCGGTCCATTTAAAACATTTTTAAGCTTTGACACAACACCGACCACAATCCACTTGCTAATCCCGGTGAATCATACAATAAGGCTTCGACCTAGTAAGACACCGGCTGCAATCCACTTGCGTCTCCCGATGAACTAGCATCCTAGGCCTTTCTACGTACCACCGACCGCAATCCACTTGCTAATCCCGATGAACGTAACACAAACTTTTGACACAACACCGACCGCAATCCACTTGCTAATCCCGGCGAACCCCATTACCAATAGTGTTTCCTAATGGCACGGAGCCTACGGTAAGGGTTCATGACTTCCCCGCCTAGTATGTCAACATGGGTCGTCACCCAAACTCGATATAATATATATATCTACAATCATATGAACATTTAGTTCATTTACATTCAGACCAATAATTGAACATAACACCCGCATCGGGCCGTTTCCCATAGTCGATATAATTTATATATCGTGAATCGTAGACCGGTTTAGACAATAAATAATAATCATCTCGCGTCAGTTATACCGTACCACGTAGGACTCATAGTCCGCTTTATTATTAATAAACATATCCGCCCACGTGTACTATTAGTCGGTTTTTCGAAACAATCTATAACTTCAAAAACAGTTCATTATACAATTTAAATCATTTATTTGATTAGGCCTTTCAATAAGCTTTCAAACGCACCTGAGAACACCTCAATCGGGTTCCCGGATCAAAAGTTATCGCGAAAACAAAAACAGTGAATAGTTGCTGAAAATCTGCAAAGCGTCGCGACGCGAACTGCTGTCGTCGCGACGCGAAAAGTGACATAAATATTTGCATGACTAAACTGGGCCCGGTCGCGACGCGAAAGGGACGGGTCGCGACGCGACCATCTGCAGAAAAGTGCAGGTTTTCCGTTTTCTTGCGAAATTCGCTATTCCGCTCAATTCCGATTCTTGTTCCGATTGAAAACAGTTTTGACATAAAAACAGTCTCAATCAAAGTCACACAATCAATCAAATCAATCAAAAACTCATTTTAAACGAATTGTATCAAAACACGACATATTTTCCAATTAACGGTTTTTAAGTCAAAATCTTTCGAAATCAAATCACCAAAAATTTCATTTCACACGACCCAACTCGAGACTCGCTCCGATCGATTCCTAACCCGAAACAGACAATATCCAGTAATATTCCAGACCAGCGAAAGCGATAAAACGATCAATCAATTAACTCGAAAAACAAAAATCCTAAACGTGAGTAGAACTCACCCTTGACGCGTGATCCACGATCGAGCTGAAATCACCGAGTAACCACACGAACGCTCCCCGCATAAACTTTCCGTTCTGACGACGCTCAAATCCGCTTCTAAAGCTTTCCACTCGATCACGAAACCTCTTTTTGACCGAAATACCGAACTCCTCGAAATCCTCCATGGACACTATTCATCATCCCTAACCTCCAAAACTACTATTCACACATAAACCCAATTTGTGATTTTCAACCCCAAATCACCCAACTAGCTTCCAATCTTTCAATCGAACTTCCTTCACCGATCCATCATCCTTGGGTTCGCGCCAAACATAATCCTAAGCTATCCTTAAGCTTCAACCATCGAAACCTCACTTTTGAGCTCAAATTCGAAAATGGTGGATTTGAGGAGAGTGAGTTGATGATGAAGATTTTGGTACCAAAACGAAGAGGAAGTAACGCCGAACATTTTTCGTGTTGGAAGGAAGTCGTTTCGGTGAAGTCTTCTCTCTCCCTCTTCTCTTCTCCCTCACGCCAATCTCTCTCTTTTCTCTCCTTTCCTTCTCTGCTTCTCGTTCTCTTCTTCCTTTCTTTCTTTAATTCTTTCCTTTCTTTTCTTTTTAACACACACACACACACTTATATTTATTTATTTAATATATAAGCTGTAACGCGGTCAAATTACCATATTGATCGAAATCTCTTATTTCGATTCCAAAACTTCCTTGACCCGTATTATCCGGTTAACGATCCGATGACAACCAATAAATAATTTTAGCACTCGATAAATTTACCCGTTAAGTACTAAATTACTTTAATTGGGTTAACACCCAAATAATTCTACTAATTATTTTGAGGATGTTACATTCTCCCCAACTTGAAAGAATTTTGTCCTCAAAATTTCGCTAAGTCTTTCATCCGACTAACCGAGGATCGACATTCTCAGAATGGTCTAAATTTGCTGGAACACAATCTTGAATTAACGAAATGAGTGTAGAAAATCTTCCTAAAGTTGGCACATCAATCTCCAAGTATGATCCACTACTACCTTGATACGAACTCTCTTGTTACGAATCAACACGAGAAACTCACCATTCGCCTGCATAGGCTCGGTATCGCGTTTTGAAAACACTTCCGAAGCTTCATTCCAATTATCCTCGCTTACTCCCCAACTTTGATTAATCTAAATCAAAGGGTTTATTACAATACACTTGATAGAATTACAGGTTGAAAATGAGATACACAACTGGTACTCCTCGGTAGAGGTAAAAACAAACACGATTTCCTCAAAGGGTGTAAACACGTTCTCCACAAATTTTCTAAAAATCCATAACAGTTCCTGTACACATTGAAAAATGTGACCGAAAGTCACTGTGAATTTCCTTGGCTCGCCCTCAAGACTTCGGGATAAAACTTTTCAAAAAGATGGAATGAGGGTTTTACTAAAAACTTTGACCTTAGACGTAGAAATAAACCGTGGGGACATCAATTAACTTCGAAAGTAAAGAAAATCGCCTCAGTTGTTCTCAAAACAACTATCAAACAGAACTCATAGCTCTTTTTCCTCTATTGCAACTTCATCACGAGGTTTTCACCAACGACGCACCCGATTCCTTTCCAAATTAGTCAATAGCGTTGAGGGGTTCCCTTCCCAACCTAAGCAATCCTCCTAGGATTTTCCTCCTAATCATATCCTATTAGTCTCTTGATTCGTTCCCAAAATTAACTTTAGCATGCGGGTTTTCACAAAAATGATTTTTCAAAACTATCACGCCGCACACCAAGCTTCACTTCGGAAATTCCAGTCCCTTGCAGCAGATCCATCAATTAATCCTCTGGTGCTTATTCGCAATGTGGAAAACAGTCAACAGTTACCTCACCTACATATTCGCGTTCGCGTTCGACTTGTCAAACGGAATCATATTATACCATCTCATTGTTAACCTTCACAAAGAAGAGATTATCAACTAATACCTTGCCACTAATACATCTGCTTTACATCTTGGTGGATCCAGGTGTACAGAATATAAACTTCGGTGTGCTTACTCTAACACTTTCCTTTTATTGTTCTCATCATCGGGCACACAGATTCTACTGTTGAAACAACTGACTCCATCACTATCCATGGTAAAATCTGGAAATACCTTTTGTGATTGTAACTTCACATTAACTTCGTGTGCTAAGCGTATAGAATCCCTTAGGGGACTAGAGATCCTTATATGGCTCAACTCTAACCGGTTCCCCCTCGATCTTGATTTCAGATTTAAGTCCCTCAAAGACTCTGATAATTCCATCTCGTGCATCATAAACTCTACCATGTGAATGGATTTCCTACTCATCACATCAGCTACAACATTGGAATTTTCTGGATGATACTTCAACCCGAAGTCATAATCCTTCAGAAATTCTACCCATCTTCTTTGCCCGTTATTCTGTTCTTTCTGATCAAACAGATACTTTAAACTCTCGTGATCACTAAAGATTTCGAAACGAGACCCACACAGGTAATGTCTCCAAATCTTCGGTGCATACACAATTGCCATTAACTCCAATTCATGAGTTGGATATTTCTCCTTATGAGCCTTCAATCGCCTGAATGCGTAAGCTACTTCCTGTTGATTTTGTATGAGAACACATCCTAAACCCTTCCCAGAAGCATCGCTGTAAATTTGGAATTCCAAAGACGGATCTGGAAGAATCAGGATTGGAGCAGAAGTCAACCAAACCTTCAATTCTTGGAAACATTCTTCACAATCAGCATCCCGCGTAAACGGTTGACCCTTACGAGTTAACCGAGTAAGTGGAAGAACTAACTGTGAGAGCCCTCAAATAAATCTCCTATAGTAATCGGCTAAACTCAGAAACTTTTGATCTCTGCGACTGATGTCGGTCGTTCCCAGTTCAACACAACTCCCACCTTACTGGGATCCACCGCAACTCCCGATTGGGAATTCACGCGTTCCAAAAACTTCGCTTCCGGCATCCAGAAGTCACACTTCGACGGCTTTGCGTACAACTTCTTTTCTCGGAGTACACTCAGAACAATGCGGAGATGTTGGACATGCTCCTCAATGGTCTTCGAGCACATCAAGATACCATCAATGAAAACGACTACAAATTGATCGAGATAAGCGTGGAACACCCTGTTCATGTAATCCATGAATACGGCTGGAGCATTAGTCAAACCGAATGGCATTACTACGAACTTGTAATGTCCATACCTCGTACGGAAAGCTGTCTTCGGAATATCTAAGGCTCGAACCTTTATTTGATGATAGCCCGACCTCAGATCAATTTTTGAAAATACCACGGCACCTCGAAGTTGGTCAAGCAAATCGTCTATCCTTGGCAAGGGATATTTATTCTTGATTGTCACTTTATTAAGTTGTCGATAACCGATGTACAATCTCATGCTACTAACTTTCCTTTTGACTATTCACACCAGAGCACTCCCTGGAGAAGCACTCGATCGGATGAATTTCTTTAACATCGACTCTCCAAGTTGAGACTCCATTTCCTTTAATTCTAAGGAACATTCAATAAGGAACAACAGATATCGATCCCGTTCCAGGAACCAATTCTATTGAGAATTCTACCTTTCGGTCAGGAGGTTCAGAAGAAACTTCATCGTGAAAACATCCAGAAAGTCATTCACAACCTGAATGTTCGCCAAATCTAAACTAGTTTCAGTGGATGCAGATAACATACTAACATGTGCTTCCGCACCTTGGAATGAAGATTGTCCGTCTAAGGTGAACTAGGTAACCGCTTCAGAATTTGTCCTAGACAATTCAACTGATTCTGAAGCGAAGCTGATAGATTATTAACACGGTTGATTGTAACCTGATTTGCAGTCATCCCATTCGCACCCAAGACGTCGTCCATACTTCTCACAGGCAACAACAAATTCTACAATGGAATTCCTGCCTCTTATGACAAGTAGTCAATTTGACTAAAACATTAGGTCTGGATACGACCTTCAGCAGCAGTTAAAATAGTTATCGGCTCGGATAGCGGAGATAAGGTTAATCCCAACCGATCTACTCACGATTGAGCTATTATACAATGGGTTGCACCCGAACCATATAATATACTGACGGAGTGATTGAAAATTGATCTCATACCCCTAGGTAAATTGGCTGCAGTTGTAACTGTCTGAGCATCCAGAGTGTTGACTCGTCCTTGCCTTAGAGCTGCTTGTAACTCCTTGGAACTCTTCCTTACAGGGCACTCTTTACCATAGTGACCCTCTACATTACTATAATAGCACCGATTAGATCTTCGCTTGCAATCACCACTGTGAGGCTTTCCACAGTTAGAACATCTTCTGACCTTTGAAGAATCAAAGAATTGCATCTGCTTTTCCTTTGATGAAATTATCTTAGGACTTTGCATTCGGAGTTTATAATTTCAACTACCTCCTTTCCTTTCACATACTTCCTATGAGATCATAAATCATAAAAGCACTTATGCCCTTCTTATACTTCTGCATTCTCCATTCGTCATCCGGAGCTTACTTTACCACTTGGTAAAACTGAGACAACTTCTCAATCTTAACGATGTATTCTTCCACCGTCATGTCACCTTTCCTGAGGATGCACCGGTTGGAGATCCCGATCTTGGCCGAGGATTGCGTCTTGATCATCCTGTCATAATTCCGCTTATGATGCACTGAGTATTAAGTTGATCAGGCTCAATGTCTCTTAGCATCACAAGTGTAATTACAAAAAGGACTAACAATGAATCGACTCAACCCTAAACTAAGTCCGACTAGGTCGAACTGCTCTGATACCAACTGTGACACCCCGGTATTTTTATTGAGTAAAAATACCTAAGTGCACCATCCCTAAATCATCAGAGATATAAAATTCCTGCATAGATACTGAACAATACAATATAGTTCTCGCTGAATAACAACAAAATAGTCTTAAATACAAATAAGACCGAACAGGTTCCCTGACCATAACCTTCAGCAAACTATAGTGCTCAATATCATACAAGAAAGCGGAATGAAATTATAACACCAATACATAGAGTTGTAGCACAAAGACAACAAAAGGAAATATAAACTTAAGCATAATAGCTAAGTCATCAGCAGTCGCCTGAGCTCAACCTACTCGTGCCTCTTGGATTTCCGCTGTCCCCGTGTCTCTGTAAAACAACAACATATAAACAGTGAGATACAATCTCAGTGAGTTCTACCGAGACCCCTACTAACGCTCTCGGTCCATTTAAAACATTTTTAAGCTTTGACACAACACCGACCGCAATCCACTTGCTAATCCCGGTGAATCATACAATAAGGCTTCGACCTAGTAAGACACCGGCTGCAATCCACTTGCGTCTCCCGATGAACTAGCATCCTAGGCCTTTCTACGTACCACCGACCGCAATCCACTTGCTAATCCCGATGAACGTAGCACAAACTTTTGACACAACACCGACCGCAATCCACTTGCTAATCCCGGCGAACCCCATTACCAATAGTGTTTCCTAATGGCACGGAGCCTAGGGTAAGGGTTCATGACTTCCCCGCCTAGTATGTCAACATGGGTCGTCACCCAAACTCGATATAATATATATATCTACAATCATATGAACATTTAGTTCATTTACATTCAGACCAATAATTGAACATAACACCCGCATCGGGCCGTTTCTCATAGTCGATATAATTTATATATCGTGAATCGTAGACCGGTTTAGACAATAAATAATAATCATCTCGCGTCAATTATACCGTACCACGTAGGACTCATAGTCCGCTTTATTATTAATAAACATATCCGCACACGTGTACTATTAGTCGGTTTTTCGAAACAATCTATAACTTCAAAAACAGTTCATTATACAATTTAAATCATTTATTTGATTATGCCTTTCAATAAGCTTTCAAACGCACCTGAGAACACCTCAATCGGGTTCCCGGATCAAAAGTTATCGCGAAAACAAAAACAGTGAATAGTTGCTGAAAATCTGCAAAGCGTCGCGACGCGAACTGCTGTCGTCGCGACGCGAAAAGCGACAGAAATATTTGCGTGACAAAACTGGCCCGGTCGCGACGCGAAGGGGACGGGTCGCGACGCGACCATCTGCAGAAAAGTGCAGGTTTTCCGTTTTCTTGCGAAATTCGCTATTCCGCTCAATTCCGATTCTTGTTCCGATTGAAAACAGTTTTGACAACTATAAAAACAATCTCAATCAAAGTCACACAATCAATCAAATCAATCAAAAGCTCATTTTAAACGAATTGTATCAAAACGCGACATATTTTCCAATTAACGGTTTTTAAGTCAAAATCTTTCGAAATCAAATCACCAAAAATTTCATTTCACACGACCCAACTCGAGACTCGCTCCGATCGATTCCTAACCCGAAACAGACAATATCCAGTAATATTCCAGACCAGCGAAAGCGATAAAACGATCAATCAATTAACTCGAAAAACAAAAATCCTAAACGTGAGTAGAACTCACCCTTGACGCGTGATCCACGATCGAGCCGAAATCACCGAGTAACCACACGAACACTCCCCGCATAAACTTTCCGTTCCGACGACGCTCAAATCCGCTTCTAAAGCTTTCCACTCGATCACGAAACCTCTTTTTGACCGAAATACCGAACTCCTCGAAATCCTCCATGGACACTATTCATCATCCCTAACCTCCAAAACTACTATTCACACATAAACCCAATTTTTGATTTTCAACCCCAAATCACCCAACTAGCTTCCAATCTTTCAATCGAACTTCCTTCACCGATCCATCATCCTTGGGTTCGCGCCAAACACAATCCTAAGCTATCCTTAAGCTTCAACCATCGAAACCTCACTTTTGAGCTCAAATTCGAAAATGGTGGATTTGAGGAGAGTGAGTTGATGATGAAGATTTTGGTACCAAAACGAAGAGGAAGTAACGCCGAACATTTTTCGTGTTGGAAGGAAGTCGTTTCGGTGAAGTCTTCTCTCTCCCTCTTCTCTTCTCCCTCACGCCAATCTCTCTCTTTTCTCTCCTTTCCTTCTCTGCTTCTCGTTCTCTTCTTCCTTTCTTTCTTTAATTCTTTCCTTTCTTTTCTTTTTAACATACACACACACACACTTATATTTATTTATTTAATATATAAGCTGTAACGCGGTCAAATTACCATATTGATCGAAATCTCTTATTTCGATTCCAAAACTTCTTTGACCCGTATTATCCGGTTAACGATCCGATGACAACCAATAAATAATTTTAGCACTCGATAAATTTACCCGTTAAGTACTAAATTACTTTAATTGGGTTAACACCCAAATAATTCTACTAATTATTTTGAGGATGTTACATCCTCAATCTTGAAGCTTGAGAGACAAAATTGGTATCAATCTTCTCTATGTTCTTTCCTCTTTCATTTGATAAAGATTTTATCATCTCTTTCAACCTATTTCTCATTCTACCATTTTTGGTACTTTGAAGCTCAAAGTTGAATTTTTTGCGAAAATAGAGCTTTGGAGGTGTTGTTTGTGCAATGGGTCTAGGCTGAGTTTTACTCACGTTTAGGACTTTTTTTTTTACTGTTTTGAATGACTCGAAATATCGGTTTATGAAGTAAATTTTGTTTCGAAAGATTTTACGAGTCGAAAACCGTTATCGGAAAAATTGCGGTATTGGGGCTGTTTGGTACAGGTTCAGTATTTCTGTGATTGTGAATGTTCTATATGTCTAAAAATTATGTGGTTTGTTTTTCTGGTAACTAGACAAAACTTTCTACAAATTAGGCACTGATTTTACTCAATTTGGATAACTATAATGGAAGAATTCTTGGTTGCAAATTGAGTCAAAATCTGGGACTGTTTTGGATATATGTTCTGTTTTTGTCTAATTGTGAATTCCCTGATCTTCTAAATTTCGTGGGGTTTTTTTTTTTTAGAAATTAGACTGAATTTTCTACTGAATAGGCACTGAGTTCACTAAAGTTCATTGAGAAATGAGGGAGAGAGTTTGATTTCAAAATGGCTAAACAATTCTGTCTGAATTCTGGTACCAGTGTAGTAAATTGAAAAACTGTACTTACTGAATACTCATTTTGAAAAAATGAACCTAGGAATGAAAACTAGACTCATATAGCTTTCCAACGAGTATTCATTTGTTGAAATCCGATGTTGTTTGCTATTTTAATTAATTCGCCGAAATAGGTGCACGATTATAGAAATTCTGCACTCATGTTGTGTCACTGATAGTTAGGAACGACTTATTGGATATTGCTGTTTCTGAATTGATGTTACTGGACTGGATTGACTGGAATATTATGTGATATTGATTATTTTTATGTTGGAAATGGATTTGAGTACGGGTTGGACACGATCGGAGAAGCGAAACGAAACAAACGAACGAATATTTTGCCGAATCTTCGTTTCGTAGCTCCTTTCGATTCCAAATCTCTCCTAATCTTCTTTCCAACCATTTGTTACGAATTGTGATTGATAAAAACATGATTTTAACCATGTTTATGATGATTTTAAATAAAATGTTTTGAAGATACAATTGTTTCGAAAAACCGAAATCTAGTCTACGTGTGAGGACTTGTATTGTGAAAATAAAACCTACTATAAGTCCTACTTGGCATTGTACAAATGACTCAGGATGTTTATTAATTATTCATCTAAACCGGTCTAAGATTCACGGTATATATATTATATCTAGTCGGGGTGACGACCCCTATGAATTAGCATACTAGGTGAGGGAGTCATGAGCCCTTGACCTAGGCCCCTAGAATTGTTATTATTTTTGCCTTTAGGACTTGTACTACTATTGGCTAGTTGGGGTTCACTTAAGCTCTCGGTTGTTGGTGATGTGCTAAAGAATTAAAGGAATGATTTTGTAATTCATTTATCGAATTACCAGTGATTGTAATTCTTACCGAATTACCAGTATATTTTGTAATTCATTTATTGGATTACCAGTTAAAAGTTTTATAAATGAATCGAGGGTGTGGCTAGGGGTCACGGTAAAACTCACTGAGATATGTATCTCACTCTTTATATGTTGTTGTTTTACAGAGAAACAGGGAAAGAGGAAGACTAAGTGGCACGAGTAGGAGGTGTGCCTATGAAGTTGACAGAGACATGATGTCTTTGTCTATGTTTTATGTCGATTTTCCCTTGTCATTTCTGTATCCCGGTTGTGTAACTTACTTTAATGTTAAGTTGTATAAACCGTTTCCGCTATGGTTTACTTTTGGATATTGAACTATTAGTACTTGACAGGTTTATGTAACTTTGAGAACCTAAGTACTTATGTTTAAGTATGACTCTTTGATTTAGAAGTCAAGAGGATTAGTTTGTTCAATGTCTAAAACAGGAAATTTATTCTCTGATGTATGCCAGTATGTATGTTTTAGTATTTCTTTTAATTAGAGATACTAGGGTGTTACACATTGTCAATGGGCAAGTGAGCGAGCCATAACAGATAAACCAGCATCATCAAAAGAGCCAGGTAAGTATGAAATATCTGTTGTTGATCATCTTGCCTCAAAAGTGGATGCACTTTTTCAAAAATTTGAAAAATTAGATGTAAGTGCCGTCTCACAAATTTTTCTCCTACTACTCCACCATGTGAATTATGTGGGGTTGTTGGCCATATTGGAGCTGAATGCCAGCTTGAGGCATCTAGTACTGGAAATGAGCATGTTAACTATGCTCAAAAAGAAGATCCATTTTCAAATACTTATAATCCTGGGTGGAGAAATCATCCAAATTTTTCTTATAAAAATCCTCCACCCAATCCAGCACCTAGACCACCTCCTGGTTTTCAGAATCAAAGGGTTTTTAACAACCCACAAAATAACCCGCAAAAGTCAAACTTGGAATTTTTGATGGAAAAATTTGTGTCATCTCAAACAAAACAAAATGAAGAATTCAAAAATCAAACTGGTTATTTGAATGACACACTTATCAAATTAGTATCAAAAGTCGACTCTATTGCCACTCATAATAAAATGCTTGAAAATCAAATAACTCAAGTGGCAACACAGGTGGCTTCATCCTCTAAGTCTTCGGGGGTATTTCCTGGGCAACCAGAACAAAATCCAAATGGCCAAATAAATGCCGTCACCCTTAGAAGCGGAAAACAATTAGAGGAACCAAGAGCAAACCAAGAAAAAATTGTGAGTGAAAAACATAATTTACCATGTGAGCAAGAAGAGAAAGAAAAAGAGAAAGAACCAGAAAAAGAAAGAGAAGAACCATACATCCCCCCACCACCATACAAACCACCCATTCCTTTTCCCCAAAGATTTGCAAAAAACAAACTTGACGAGCAATTCAAAAGGTTTGTCGACTTGCTTAAAAAGCTTTACATCAACGTTCCTTTCACTGATGCATTGTCTCAATTGCCGTCTTATTCTAAATTTTTGAAAGAAATTTTATCCAAGAAAAGAAAAATAGACGACTATGAGACGATTGCATTAACAGAAGAATGTAGTGCAATTATCCAGAACAAGCTGCCACAAAAGCTCAAAGATCCAGGTAGTTTTTCCATACCTTGTGTAATTGGAAGTGAAACTATAAACAGAGCAAAGTGCGATCTAGGAGCCAGCGTAAGTTTGATGCCTCTTTCTCTTTGTAAAAGACTAGGGATAGGTGAACTTAAACCCACAAAAATGACAATACAGTTGGCAGATCGTTCCGTTAAATACCCCACTGGAATCTTAGAGGATGTCCCTATCAAGGTAGGGCAAACTTTTATACCGCTGGATTTTGTTGTAATGGAAATTGAAGAAGACTCCCAAATTCCTATTCTTCTAGGGAGACCTTTTTTAGCTACTGCAGGGCAATAATTGACGTTAAAAACGGTAAGTTGGTTTTTAACGTGGGGGATGAAAATGTTGAGTTTGAAGTTTCAAACTTAATGAGGAGTCTGTCTGTAAAGGACTCATGCTGCAGGATTGATATTGTAGACTATTGCGTGCGAGACTGCTCTTTAGCATCATCTTCACAAGATAGTCTGGAAGATTGCCTTTTAGGCAACACAGATACAAATGCAGCAGAGGAAACCCAATTCTACGTAAAACTTTTAGATGAGAATCCACCATCACAAAAATTGGGTACTGAAACTTTGGGTGAGGGAAAACCCCGACCTCTCCCAAAAAGAAGCACCAAAAATAGAACTGAAGCCCTTACCAGCATCTCTCAGGTATGAGTTTCTTGGCCCTAATTCTACTTTTCCAGTAATTGTAAATGCAGATCTAAAACAAAATGAGACTGAAAAATTGCTTAATGTTCTTAAAAAGTATCCCAAAGCCATAGGGTATACTATTGAGGACATTAAAGGAATAAACCCATCAATCTGCATACACAAAATACTACTGGAAGAGGACTATAAACCTTCTATCGAGCATCAAAGAAGATTAAACCCAAACATGAAAGAGGTTGTTAAAAAGGATGTTTTAAAACTCCTTGATGCTGGGATAATATATCCTATTTCCGATAGTAAGTGGGTTAGTCCTGTTCAAGTAGTACCTAAGAAGGGAGGCCTAACAGTTATTAAAATTGAAAAGGATGAATGCATTTCCACAAGGACAATTTCGGGATGGAGAATGTGTATTGATTACAGAAAGCTTAACAAAGCTACCCGGAAAGATCACTTCCCTCTCCCGTTCATTGATCAAATGCTAGAAAGGTTAGCACAGCACTCACATTTCTGCTATTTGGATGGTTATTCGGGATTTTTCCAAATTCCCATCCACCCTAGCGACCAAGAAAAAACAACTTTCACATGTCCTTTTCGCACTTATGCCTATAGAAGGATGCCGTTTGGTCTATGTAATGCTCCTACTACCTTTCAAAGGTGTATGATGTCCATATTCTCAGACTTTGTTGAAAACATAATGAAAGTGTTTATGGATGATTTTTCCGTCCATGGCTCAACTTTTGAAAACTGTTTAGCCAATCTGGAAAAAGTCTTAGAGAGGTGTGAGAAGGTGAACCTAGTTCTAAACTGGGAAAAGTGTCATTTCATGGTTAATGAAGGAATTGTCCTAGGACACTTAATTTCTAATAGGGGTATTGAGGTAGATCGTGCAAAAATTGAGGTGATTGAAAAAATGCTACCTCCCACCTCAGTAAAAGAGGTGAGAAGCTTTTTAGGCCATGCGGGTTTCTACTGCCGGTTCATAAAATACTTCTCAAAAATTTCAAAACCTATGACAAGTCTGCTCCTTAAGGATGCAACATTTCTTTTTAATGATCTTTGTCTTGAAGCTTTTGACAGGCTGAAAAAGGCTTTGGTTACTGCCCCAATCATACAGCCACCGGACTGGAATCTTCCGTTCGAGATAATGTGCGATGCAAGCGACTATGCAGTTGGGGCAGTCCTGGGGCAAAGAAAGGAAAAAAATTGCATGCCATATACTATGCAAGCAGGACCTTAGACGAGGCACAAATGAATTACGCCACAACTGAAAAAGAATTATTGGCGGTAGTTTTTGCCGTTGATAAGTTTCGATCATATTTGGTAGTTTCAAAAATCATCATTTATACTGATCACTCGGCCATAAAATATTTGTTAAACAAAAAAGATGCTAAGCCGAGATTGATCCGATGGGATTTACTCCTACAAGAATTTGATCTTGAAATAAGGGATAAAAAAGGCGTTGAAAATGTGGTGGCTGATCATTTGTCCCGCCTACAAGGAACAACAAAAGAAGAGTTACCACTTAATAATACATTTTTGGATGATCAACTCTTCTCGTTTGTCAAAACTGAAGCACCATGGTATGCAGATTTTGTAAACTACCTTGCAGCAAGAGTACTCCCCCCAGATTTAAATTATCAGTAGAAGAAGAAATTATTCCATGATCTTAAACAGTATTACTGGGACGAGCCACTGCTTTTTAAAAGAGGAGCAAACGGGGTGTTCAGAAGATGCATTCCGGAAGAAGAGGTAAGTAACATTCTATACCATTGTCATTCTTCTTCCTTTGGCGGCCATGCCAGTTCTTCAAAAACTGCTACAAAAATTCTATAATCTGGTTTTTATTGGCCGTCCCTTTTTAAAGACACGCATCAATTCGTTTCTAAATGCGACCAGTGTCAACGCACCGGAAATATTTCGAAAAGAAATGAAATGCCCTTAAAAAATATCTTAGAGGTTGAAATTTTTGACGTCTGGGGTGTCGATTTCATGGGACCATTTCCATCTTCTTTTAGAAACCAATATATTCTGGTAGCTGTTGACTATGTGTCAAAATGGATCGAAGCCATTGGTTCTCCTACAAACGATGCAAAGGTAGTCATAAAACTTTTCAAAAAAATAATTTTTCCAAGATTCGGGGTCCCTTGTGTTGTCATAAGCGACGGGGGATCCCATTTCATCTCAAAACATTTTGAAATGTTACTGCAAAAGTTTGGTGTAAGGCACAAAATTGCAAGGCCTTACCAGCCTCAAACTAGTGGTCAGGTTGAGGTATCGAATAGAGAAATTAAAAGTATTTTAGAAAAAACTGTTCCGACCTCAAGAAAAGACTGGTCGGTAAAGCTTGATGATGCTCTCTGGGCTTATCGGACTGCGTACAAAACTCCCATAGGAATGACTCCTTTCAAATTAATTTATGGGAAGTCTTGCCACCTTCCGGTTGAACTAGAACACAAAGCTTACTAGGCAATTAAACGCCTTAACCTGAACATGGAATTAGCCGGAGAAAAAAGAAAACTCCAACTAAATGAATTGGAAGAACTGAGAATGGATGCTTATGAGAATGCCAAACTTTACAAAGAAAGAACAAAAAATTGGCATCATAAGCGTATCATTCGCAGAGAATTCAAGGAGGGTGACCTGGTGTTATTGTTTAATTCCAGGCTAAAAATTTTCCCAGGAAAATTAAAATCAAGATGGTCCGGTCCTTTTGAAACCCGTAAGGTTTACCCCTTCGGATCTGTAGAAATCTGGAGCGAGAAAACCGGATTTAAAGTCAATGGTCAAAGGTTGAAAAATTATTTAATTGGTGACCCAATTGAGAAAGGAACTAGTTTAGTTCTGCATGATCCCAATTGAAATTTTGATCGTCAAGCTAGTGTCGTTAAAAGAGCGCTGCGTGGGAGGCAACCCACGGCTTAATGTATTTTTTCGATTCGTTGAAAAAAAAAACTCGCGGTTAGAAAAATTGGAGCACGTGACAGATATGCTCCAAACCCTAAATGCATCATTTCAACATCAACCAGGGTCCCCCGCCCGGGCAGCTATGATCCGGTGAGATATCCTAACCCCTTTTATGTTGTTTTATTTGAAAAATCATTGAGGACAATGCCTAGTCCAAGCATGGGGGGTATTTTTATTGCTTTTATTGGGTATGTCTTTATTGCTTTGCTAAGTTTCTATATTTTTGTACTTTGAGTTGTATCTGCTCCCTCCATGATGAAACTTTGTGAACCCTAACCATGTTTTAGATAAGCCTTTTCTGGACAAAAATAATTTTTCAATTTTTCATTAGCAATCATCTAGGTGGACTGGTTGGGAACAACAAAATTGTATCATGGTTCGATTTCTACTTCTAGGGCTTTTCACACACACACACTATTGAGACTGTTTTCAGTTGCTAATACAATTAGAAGGACTGAAGAGAAACTAGTAACCTGGTTCTCTTGGTGACATTCACTGGATGCACGGTAACTGGAGAAAAACGTCTGAGTTGGGGTATCAAGCAAAAAAAAATATGCAAAACCAATTCAAAATGCAAA
This sequence comes from Astragalus membranaceus, assembly GCA_039519185.1. Classification (NCBI taxonomy): domain Eukaryota; kingdom Viridiplantae; phylum Streptophyta; class Magnoliopsida; order Fabales; family Fabaceae; genus Astragalus; species Astragalus membranaceus. The sequence continues at coordinate 47,788,728 of CM076850.1, forward strand.
AATTGGTGCATTTTAAATGTCAAAATGAATGGTTAGCATATAAAATCAAAAAGAAAAGAAAAATGCTTGAATACCCAACGTATAAAGACCCTCCTTTGAGACCCGGTCTTAGTAAATGGAGGACCCAAGCTTAAGAATGCTGGGGAACCGGTTCTATAATGAGATTGATATCCTCTCTAAAGTATTGATACTTTAAAATTGTCTCCCAACTCCACAAGAAGCCCAGATAGTATTTCTCAAACCAAAGTGTTAGAATTGCCCCACAGTTCACTTAAGGTTTCGATGTGAAAATAATTTTCCTTCAGAATTGGCCTAAAGATTTACACTGTTTTTGCTTGATTTACACTATTTTACTACAAATGTTTACTTTTTATTTTCAGGTTTTATTTTGAAGCAAAAGAGAAAATATGAGCTAAAATGAAGAACAAAGAAAATATTTGAGGAGGAACAATTTTTGAGACAGCACTAGGCACTCTGCAGGGCGCCAAGGAACAACACAACGCAAACTGGCGCAGCACAGGGCGTCAAGGAGCAAAAATGGCGCAGCACAGGGCGCCAAGGGCGCCAAGGAGCAAAACTGGCGCAGCACAGGGCGCCAAGGAGCAGCAGCAGTGCAAACTGGCGCAGGACAGGGCGCCAAGGGCGCCAAGGGCGCCAAAAAGCAGTCAATTTTGGCTGCGACCACTTGTTTGTGGCCATCTTTGCCAACTTGATTTTTTACTTCTTTTTGACCATTTTGCCCCTCCACTCAAAGTGCTTTGTCCAGTTGTTGATTGCTATCTTTGCCAACTTGCTTTGTCCACTTGTTGATGGCTATCTTTGCCAAAACTTGAATTGACCATTTTGCCCCTTCCCTCATATTTTCCTATAAATAGGACCTTGATCCTCACTTGTAAGAACACTTGAATTTTGTGAGAAAATCACTCTCAAAAACTCTCTAAGATTTATGACTTCAATTTACTCTTCATGTTCTTTTTAATTCTTACTTATTTACTTTCTTGCCCTTTTAATTCTTGCTTATTTACTTTCTTGCCCTTTTAATTCTTGCTTATTTACTTTCTTGCCCTTTTACTTTCTTGCTCTTTTAATTCTTGCTCTTTTACTTTCTTGCTCTTTTAATTCTTGCTCTTTTATTTTCTTGCTCTTTTATTTTCCAAGTCATTTAAATTCCTTGCAATTTACTTTTTAAGCAATTTACTTTCTTGTCATTTACAATTCCGCTATTTATAATTTTGCAACTTTCTCAATTCCTAACATTTATTTTCTTGCCATTCTAACATCTAATTCCTAACTCATTTACACATTCCGCAACTTATCGCTTTCTTTACAATTCTTGCAATTTACACATTCCGCAACTTATCGCTTTCTTTACAATTCTTGCAATTTACACATTCCGCAACTTATCGCTTTCTTTACAAATTCTTGCAATTTACAAATATGCAATCTTCCTCTTCTCCTCTTTTGTCTACAATGATCATGAGTGAGTAGACTTTCTTAGCCTTGGGGTTTTTGGCAACCATCAAATGATGGCTTCCTACTAATTAATTCCCGAGACTATTCTCCACCTTAAATCGCTTTGTATTTTTAAGTCTAATTTCATCACTTTTCATTATTATTCCAAAACACCACACGATGTACCGAAAGGGGAAGTGTGGTTGTTGGATCTATGAAATTAGACAATAAAATCAACACATGAAAATAGTTTTGGTTTTATTGAGACACGAAAAGGTCTTTGCTTAATGGGTTCTAATAATAATCAACCATGAAAATAGGCTTGATAATTAGTTTAGAACACACGTTTGTATTCCGAAAGGAAACTCTTGCTACAACCGTCGCCTTGTCTTAAGAAATATATCGTTCTATAAACTGGAAAATAGTCGAAAGGATTAATAACGGAAACCTTATCATTTCGATGAAACTAATACCCCAAGTCTCTTTTTATCTTTAAAACATCAACAAAAACATTCATTCTTTCTAAAAAGACTTTCTTTTCAGTTAATCAACTTTGAAAAATTAAATTGGTAATCACCTAGGCTCTCCCTGTGGATCGATAACTCTTTTATTACGCGACAAGACCGTGGACTTGCGGCCTATCATTAACCGAACCAGTTCGGTGATCCAACACCGTTCCACTTGAAAACACAACGTCCTTGTGTTTCCATGCGCGTTACACATGAGGGTAATATTGGAATATTTAGGGGAAGGGGGTGTGTGGTGAGTAGGGGGAGTGGGATAAGCATGAACCAAGAAATATACATTACCCAATTGAGCTTCTTTGACTCAAAAGACTTAAACATAACTAACATAGTATTAAAGTAAACTTGAAAGTTTTGAGATACTTGAATTCAGATGTTCAGAGAGATCTAATTCGTCGACCACTAGAGGGAGTTGGTCGAGGATCAAACAGAGATAGTACCAAAGAAATCTGTACTAAATATGGCATAATGAAGATGACCTTCATATAGTGATTACAAGTATTCCGACAAGTTTTGAGTTGGAAGGCTCATTCATAAAAATGGTTTAAGAAAAGATAGGGCTATTTAAATTACCAAACTGCCCATACATCTATTTTTAAAAAGTTTACTATTTATCAATTATTAACCACCATTGATCATTAGCAGAACAACAAACAAATATAATTTTGGAGCTTCCTTGCCTTATTTTCTTGGGCTTGATATTGCTCATTCTTTGATTGTTGAATTGCATGGAGCTTTGTTGGGTATTGGACTATCAGTTTAAAAAGATTGGCATCCTCTTTGCTTGGAAACAGATTTGCAGCTAGTGGTTCTAGCCTTCAAGTCTCAAAATCACATTCCCTGGCAAAGTAGAATTCGTTGGAATTATTGCTTAGATTTAGTTTCTAAGATTCAGTTTGTGGTCTCTTATACTTTTAGGAAAGGAAACCACTGTGCAGATAAGTTGGTTTTTCCTAGTTTTATTTATGAGGATTTCTATAGGAGTAGAGTTAGACTTCCTCAATATAGGTTTTCCTAATGTTTTAAGGGTTTCAGTTTATATCCCCCCTTATTTGTTTGTATTTTTTCTTTTTGTTCTAATAAAAGTTTATAGTGCTATAGATTATTGTTGTTTGGTGGGGTGCTAGCCGGGATGCCCCCTTGCATAGTGATGCTTTTGCACTAAAACATTTGCTTAAAAAAGGAATATATGCAATTCACTAGGTTAGATAGAAGTGTCGAACTATGAGTTAAAAAAAGTATCGAATTAACTACCAACTAAATCTAATTGACATATTAATTTAACTAACTAACTAATCAACTAGAATGAACAATCAGTAATAGTATATCATTTATCCATAAAGAACCAAGAGATCAAATTAACACCTAAAACAAAAACAAAAAGGGACAAAAATTTAATATTTTTTTGGTCTGCAGGAGTGGCAAACACCAACCGTAAACTCACCACACAAAGTAGAGATCCCAGATTCATACCTAGATAAGATAACCACGAAAAAATGTTCAGTCTAGCAACTTTGATTTTGCTAGTTATACTAGGTCTTACGAACAAATAAAGAATACAATATACAATAAAAATTGTAACTAATGTTATAAATTGCCATATAACTATCTATCAGCTACACTTGGGAAAGAGTTACTGGGATCCAGGGGCAGACCCCACATAGGCGTCAATGGGTCACTTGCATATCCTGGAAAAGAAAGCGTTTCCTTTACTACTCTATAAAACAAATTTTGTCCCCTAAGATATTAATTTTGCACCTTGACCCCTAATTTTGCACCACACTCTCACCACTAGACTCAGTCACTCACGCCCTTCTCTCTTTCACGAATCGCCCAGTGCCTTCTCTCTTCACCACACAGAGACTCACGCACATCAAATCCTCAACTACTACCCTATTCACCCCCATTGGCCTAACACTTGCCAATCGCACTCCGTTCCAGCCTCCACATGACTTGTTCTCTGTTCGCTACTAGTACCATGTTCAAGATCCTCCTTCCTCAGCTCCTGCTCCATCGTCTGTGCTTCATGCCTCCACCTCGGTCGATTCTTCTTCTGGTTAGTGAGTTTCCTTCATCAAAAGTTGATTGTTCTTCCAAATTGTTGCAAAATCAAAAAAGTTCTAACTCTGTTCTCTGTGGCTTATTGTACGCATGTGCCTTCCAGCCTTCCTTCCTTGTCTTTGATGTGGTATGCGTGCGTGTCTCTCAAACAGTAGCTGGACCTTTATTTTACGGAACACGCTACACCACAATTCATTTAAGTGCACCTAATAGTTAGCCAGAGCATCTCCATTTCCTTGCTTCCTTTAGCCGTAGAAAGAAATCTCTCTCTCATTATCTTCTTTTTATTTTTTTTACAAATCCTAAAATTGGAGAAGCTCTCCTCTCCCTCTCTTTCATGGCCGCCGCCTCTCTCCGGCCGTCTACCACCCCGTTCCGGCGACCTTTGATCAAAGTATCCATATATTCTTCATCATCTTGTCCTCGTCTATCTTGTTATCTAATTAGTTTTTAAAAGGCTAAAGTGCTCCTGAGGTCCCTTATCTTTATTTAAAGTAACGAATTAGTCCTTTATGTTTTTTTTGTCCCAAATAAGTCCTTTATCTTTCAAATTTTTGACACATAAATCCTTTTCCGTTAACAGTGCTGATTTATGTGTCAAAAAAAAAGGATTTATGTGTTAAAAATTTGAAACATAAAGGACTGATTTGGGACAGAAAAGGATTTATGTGTCAAATTTAAAACATAAAGGACTGATTTGGGACAAAAAAAAGATAAAGGACCAAATCGTTACTTTAAATAAAGATAAGGGACCCCGGAAGTACTTTTGCCTTTTTAAAAAGTAACCACGTTGAAAAACAACCGCAATTTTTATGGCATTTTCCGGCCACCTCCGGCCGCCCCTCACTCATCCAAGCTCGCCATTGTGTTTGTCTATTTCTCCTCTACAAGAAAATCCCATTCTTTTCTCAAAAACAAGTAGATTGGAAACCGCACAACCGGACCTTGTCTCTTGTTTTTCGCCCACGATAGGCCTTTGATCGGAAAACTAACTTGATATTTGCGATCCCCTCACCGTCCTCACTAAAGCCCCTCAAGAAATTCGTTTATCGGAGCACTTTGCCGGAGCTCCGCCATGCCGGAAATCGCTCCACCGCGCCGGAGTTTGGGACCACGACCACTTCATCTTCTTCACATGGAGAGTTGTTTGGATTGCTTATTAATTTGGTGTTGGAAATAGTATCCTTTATTTTTGGTCAAATGACAATAAGAGGAAACAAAGCAAAATTTATCCTATTAATAGTAACTATTTATATGTGCACAAGGAAAAACAGATTTTGAGAAATAAACATCTATGTTGTTTTCAAATTTTGGTATAACATAAATATATGGTACTGTAGAAGAAAGAGCGTATAATTTGCAATGAAGAGTTAATAGTTGTTATAAGTTTAGATTAGTCATAAAAGGAATAATTAAGGTGGAGTGATGTATATGATTTTGGTTAAGATTTAATCAAAGCCTTGAATTTTACTGAGTATTTTTCAGTGAGTGATAACATTGAGTAGTGTTGGTATTAAATCTGGAGTTGAGATTGGAGATTATATTTAGGCTTATCAAAATTGTTGAAATCGATGAGTTAGTGCTATAAACTAGAGCTTTGATGAACACATTAGATTTAGCTTAAGTTAAGATGCTGTGTTGGTTGTTGAGTTAAATTAAGTTAATGAATTAGACTATTGTGAAAAGAAAGGATTCGGATTAGAAATCTTGTCGAAGTTTAGGAAAGTGGAGAAAAAAAAAAGCAATAGACTAGAAAGTGTATGATTAGAAATTGTCATGAATCGATAATGAAAGAAATTTTAGATGTGCTAAGCTATAGGACATTAGTTAACTAGTTTCGGGTAACTTAGTTCCGGGTAACTTAGTGCTAAGCTACATAAATCCCATTGGCGTCGTATATATGTTTTAGGAGATAGAGATCATCAGGAACCTATAGGACATTAGTTGACTAGTTTCGGGTAACTTAGTGCTAATGTTATATGGTTTAAAAAAATGGTGACTTTTAGTTGTTAGTAGAGTAACAAGGTGATGAGTTTGAAATCTAATAGATTGACTTAGATTGGAGAATGAGCAGCTGTGACTCTGGGAAGAGCCAGCAAAGTAGAACGTGACACGTTGATGGAGCGGATCGGGTAGTTGAGGTTGTGGGTACGACCAAATGAAATTTTACGATAGGCAGAAAAATGCTTAAGGTAGGGGCTTCTTTCTAGTTTCTATTATAGGCTTGAGATTTGGGGTTTGTGGTTGTTGTTTGTTTTATTAGTTTTCGTGATTTGGTGTTGATTTGGTCCCTTTGAGGACATTATGTGCTTTGGCCTTTGTGGGCTTATATACATGCTTGCTCTGTGTCTTGAATATGCATATATGATGGTGTATGACTGAGATGTCTGATGTGATCTTAGGGTGATTTCAAGGCTGATGTGAGGTAATGCATACATAGGTATGATCGTTCGTGAGATTAACCAAATCATTTTGAAATGAAGGTGACATTGGGTGTACGTAGGTACGACCGCTGGTGGAACTAAGTTAATTGTTTTTGAAAAAGAAATTTAAAGTAATTTTATTTGTAAAGGGGAGCGTGGCACTTGACTTAGACTTTGGAAAAGGGTTAGGGAATGATCTAAGGAATAGAAAATAAAATAAAAAAAATATCTTTGCGAAACAATAGGCTTGTTTTGAGAGGTTGAAATCATAACGATTTAATACTTTAACACTTATGACTTTTGGAACTAATAGAGATCTTTTTGAGAAGTGAGAAAGGTGGAAAAATTGGGGAGGTTAGAGTGAGATTTTGAGGGAGTCTACAAGAAGAAATTATTGGTGGTGAATTGAGGGAGCTATTTGGGTGGTTAGTGTGGGGATAGAAATGCTTACGGAGTTTGTACGAGGTTGACTCGAAAAGGAGAAGTCGGTAAGGACTCTTTCCTTTCTTGTAAGTATTAATTAAATTGTGAATATTGTGATGGCGTGTACTAGTTGTTGTATGTGGTGTTAAGGTGTTTGTTTTGGTGTTGGTGTTAAGTCATTATTTTTAATCCATGTGATGATTTGTTTGAATAATGTTTGGTGTGGTGAAATATGCATGGGTGTTGATGTATATTCATGCATACATAGAGCTCGTGGTACAGTATCGACGAGAGAAGTACCTGTCTTACAAGGTTGGTATAGTACAGTATCGACGAGAGAAGTACCATACCGGATGTGGCACAGTATCATAGAGAGAAGTGATCACATGGTGCAGTATCATAGGGAGAAGCACACCTGAGTTTTTATCATGGGGTGTAGTGCAGTATCGATGAGAGAAGTACTACACAAGTGCAATATCATAGGGAGAAGCACACCCATATTTGGATCGTAGATCGGTTGTGCAGTATCATAGAGAGAAGCACAACACTATTTTGGAGTAGTATACCCCGGGATCATCTGCATTGACATATAAGCATTGCATTAGGATATATGGAGTGGTGTGATGTGTTTGTTGGTGCTGAGCTGTTAGAATGTTGTTTGAAGCTTGTTAAAATTATGCATATGTGAATTGGTTATGTATGTGTGAGTCGGTTTATATCTATATATGTGTAAATTCTAGAAGATGACCCTTGCCTGTGGTTCTCCAATGTAATGAATGTCAACCCAGTTATTGGAGGACTATAGTTTAGTTTTTCAGAGACAAAGTTGCAGAGGTCGGTGTCCTTCCATAGTGGAGTTCCGGTGGACTCATCAAAGTCCCAAACCGGAAGTTGAGTATAGAATGCTTGATCAGCGTTGGTGTCTTCTTTTTTCGTTGTTTGAGAAATTTCTCAAGTGTATGGTCCTTGAGCAGTTGTTTGTATGGGCATTTTCGTGTATGTATCAGTAGAGATAGTAGTCAGTATTAGATTGAGTGTGTCTTTATCTCAAACAAATTTTGTCCTTGCATTGTACACCTTTTTTGAAAATAGGTACCATTTTGGTGCAGGCAAAATAAATCTATACATGTCATATTTTACTTCTAGTTCTTGTATCATATTAAGAGAGGCATCATGTTTCGAAAAGTGCTGCAATACACTGACTGTTTTGAAAAGAGTTTTAGAAGAAAGAAAAAATATACCCATGTTTTGAGAAAGCATGAGGAGCACATTTCCAAAATCATTTCATATTAGGAATTGAGTTCACTTAGTAGCGCTCCAAAATTCGGGGTGTTACAACAGGGATGCATTTCGATTAGCGCTGGATCGACTTCAACCAGGGGAGGTCACTTACCAGCCATACGCAGCTCACAGAGCTGTCATGCCCTTGGAGCCGTTGTCCCTAGTTAGAGGGTTTATACGTCATACTGGGTGCATGGTGTCGTATCTGCCTGATCGTGTTGTCAGGCAGTTTGGTTATGTACAGGGGATCCCAAATGACCCCAAACCTTCTACTCGGCCGACCGTGACTTTAGAGGATGCTGACCGGATGTTGGTGGGGGAGATGGAGACTGTGCTGCATCACCCATTCCAGCGCGGGCCGCCGATCACGCCGGGTGAGCGAGACAATGTCCCCATGTACTTTAATTGGTTTAGGAGGGTCTCACACCAATTCCTAAAGCCGGAGAATTATCAGATGTTAGATGACTCTGATGCTAGACATGTATGTGTTTTACATGTTTTAATTTATTATTTTATTTAACGTGATCTTATTTTAATATTTTTTTTGTGTCAAAGGTAATGCCCGAGTTACGCGAATTGGTGAGGGAGATGGAGACTGTGCTGCATGGAAATATTCTCTGTGGGACGCGTGCTTGGAGCATACTTGACTGGAAGAAAGCTTTGGTGAGGTCGTTCAACTAATTTACTTGTTGTGCTTATCAAAGGAGGCATGGGCGAGGCAGCGGGTGGCAGACAGAGTAGTTTACTTTGTTAGAATTTTGTTGTTTGTAATTTTCAGACTCGTTCAACCGATTTGGTTTGTTGTAATTTTCAGACATAGATACCGGATGACTGTATTTTAAACTTAGTTAATATACCAGTTTAACTTTATTTTAAACTAGTCGTACATTCAACATTTCTGTTTAAAAAACATGCAGGTATTTATAACAATTAACGGGGACGGCACTAGCCAACCGAACCTTAGTTGAGGGAGCGTTCGACAGAAATAAGCCGGACCGGTTCGGTAGCTTGACGCCGGACCTTTGAAAATTTCAATTTGTGGGGAGGTGTCACAAGAATATGCCACAACACTAGGCAACCGTACCATGTTCGGGACAGGGGCGCCGAACCCGTGAAAATCCCAAAAAAAAATAAGGACGCGTTGGGAACATTTTTATTCCATAAGGGTATTTTTGAGATTTCGCAGAGTTTGGGGTGTGTGGTGAGTAGGGGGGAGTGGGATAAGCATGTGCCTAACAGAAATGCCTAGGATGTGCTCTCTCTCCATATATGGAAGGAAAGATTTTGTGGGCCGCCCACACAAAAAATTCTTCTTTCCTTCCACTTTCATGCTTCATCAAACAAAGGAAAATGTATTGAAACTTGGGCTTTCCCTTCTCCGAGTTTCTTTTCTCTTAATTTCACTTGAAACAAACAATACCTTAATATAATCCAATGACATGGTGTTTCGGACTGTGCCAAGCGGCTCAATCCACACCAAGCGTGGCCCAATCCAGAGTCAAATTCGGTCCAACGTCGGCCAAGCAAAGGCGACCACTACCAACTGGCGACCACAGAGGGAGCATATCACTAGCTCTCACCAAGCTATTACCCCTTCCCATGGCTCTTCGAACTCGACCGCCAGTTTGAAGCCGACCTTACTCGTCGTCATCCAGACATGACCCGATCACTTCAACGCCACAGTTGTCAACCACGCCGTTAGAACCGACCCGCCTCTAGCCCGGGCTAACAATGCCTCGGCTCGAGGCCATGGTAATTAGCGGGGGATACTTGGTTAACACCAAAGAAATGAAACAGCCTGCCAAGCGAAAATGGAAAGAAATACTAAGCTCCGCCAGCAATTCTATTCCCCCGATGCCCAAATTTAGGCCACACTGACTTTCTCTAATCAATATCTTCCACCCGATAAACCGAATAAATATGTGCCTTTGATAATCTCAGTCGTTATGCTCGGCTTCGAAGTGAAAAGGATCCTTGTGAACCAAGTCATGGTGACATACGGCAATAAAGATCTCTCGTGCACGGTAAAAACGCAGTTTCTGGTACTGTCCTGCGAGCCCCCTACAATTGCATTCTAGGAAGGCCGACTTTAGGAAAATTGGGAGCCGTCGCCTCCACTGCCCACCTTAAATTGAAATTTCACGCTTTGAAGAACGAGATCATCGAGTTAACTGCCGACATTGAAGCTGCAATGAGATGCTATCACCTCTCCACTCAGCCAGAACGAAAAGAAACCAAGAAACCGAAGACTGCCTTCCGGGCTCCGCTTGTTGTCATTTCTGGACGCTTACTCAGGATACAACCAAATACCGATGTACCCTCCTGACCAGGAGAAGACTGCCTTCATGAACGAGAAAGGCAATTATTGTTACAGGGTCTTTCCCTTTGGGTTACAGAACGCTGGGGCCACGTATCAACGCATGATGAACAAGGTTTTCCAAAAGCAGATTGGCCAAGTCGTAGGCTAGAAAGAACAAACTCAGATTTAATCCAGAAAAATGCACTTTCGGGGTCCGAGCCGGGAAATTCCTCCGATTCTGCCTGACAGAGCAGGGCATCGAAGCCAACCCGGATAAATGCAAGGTCATGAGAGACATGCGCCCACCGACTTCAAAGAAAGAGGTTCAGAAGTTAATAGGTATGATCGCCGCTTTGTCAAGGTTCATCTCAAAGGCAGCCAACAAATCACTACCGTCACTAGTGGAAAAATGACATTATTAAGCATCATTTAGTGTCGGGTGTTTGAAAACCCGACACTAAATGTGTGACCGGTGGCATTTTTGCAATTAAATTGAAGATTCCATTTTTCGCGCCTACTTTTAGTGACGGGTGTTTAAACAACCGACGCTAAAAGTATTTTCTTTGAACATTTAGTGTCGGTTGTTTACACACCCGTCACTAAATGTCCAAAGCAAGTACATTTAGTGTCAGTTGTTTAAACACCCGTCACTAAATGTCCAAAGCAAGTACATTTAGTGTCGGTTGTTTAAACACCCGTCACTAAATGTCCCAGTTTTAATTTTTCGCACAAAACACGCTCTTTCTCATCCTCACAGAAACACGTCTCTCACAAACACACTCTTCTCTTCCTCGCTCACAGAAACCCTTGTCTTCCTCACACAAGAGGCGCTCCATTCGCGAACTCTGTTCTCCTCCCCGCCTCGCCGTGCACTCCGTTCGCGAACTCGTCGCCACCACTCCACCCTCTGTGACGGTTTAGGGTTTTCATCTTCCCTCTCTCGCTTCCTCACAGAAACCCTTCTCTTCCTCACACAAGCGGCGCTCCATTCGCGAACTCCGTTCTCCGCCCCGCCTCGCCGTGCACTCCGTTCGCGAACTCGTCGCCACCACTCCACCCTCTGTGACGGTTTAGGGTTTTCATCTTCCCTCTCTCGCTTCCCTCTCTCAGTCGCGAAAACAATGTATCAGTCCCCAATTTCTTAGTGAATCGCGAGCTTTCTTCTTCAGTTCTTCTTCTTATCAGGTTAGATTTCTTCTCCTCTTCTTTGATGATTGTTTGATTTGGGGAAAATTGTTCAATTGCTGCGTGAATTGAAAACCCTAATTTCTAATTTTTTAAATTTGGAATCCCTGATTGTTGTTTCTGATTTGGGTGTTTAATTTGATTGTTTAATTGTTTATTTTCTGATTGTTGCTTCTGATTTGGGTGTTAGTTATCAGTTATCAACTAGCTTTGAGTTCTAGTTTTGCTGAATGAGTGTTGGTTATCAGTTATCACTTATCACTATAACAATTTTTTGTTAATTTTCCAAAAACCTTGTCGAGAGCTACTCTTCATCTGTGGTTAAACAATACGATGTTGTTCTTGAAACATAGTGTCTATCTTTCCAGATTTTGCTTTCTGAGGAATGTTCTGTAAAATAAGGTCTTTGGTATTAGCTTTAGTATTTAACCTTAAATATCACTCTTTGTTGCAGAAGCTGGTGGTACTGAAAAGCTAGATGGAATATATTGTTATGTACTAAAATTAAGGGGAAATTGGTACTCAAAGACTTTGATATTGAAAGAGAAGCTGGTGGTACTGAAAAACTACTTTGATATTAAATATCACCCTTCTGGTAAGTCCAATTAGCATATCCTTCATTAGCATAGTTACATGTGTTTTATGAGGACAAGTGTCCAAATCCCTCTTGGTCAATAGTTTTGCTTGGTGGTCATTATTTCTTAAGGACATCTCTTAGGTTAGGATACACATGTTACATGTGTGTTGCTTTGCTGATTTTGAAGACATGATTTTGACAATTAGCAACTATACAAATCTGTTTGTTTATTGTGATTGAACTAGTTTTGGATTGTAATTAAACTAGTTTTGGATTGTGAAGATGACATTTGGGGGTTCTTGACTGATTTCATTGTAATTAAACTAGTTTTGGATTGTGATTGTTAACAATTTGGCAAGTGTACCAAATGTCGCAAGTAATACAATTTATCGGTAAGAACCGGTCGATCCACAGGGATTGCGCGTTGACAACAATAGCAAAATTGTAAATTCGTAGATTGTAGATATTTGATAAATCGAGTAATTGATAACAGAATACGAACGTGAATTAATAATGCGAGAAAAACGACTAGGGATCGAATCCTCTCACCTCACCTATCACATGAACCTCAGCCAATTCAAGTTAATTATTTAATTTCTAGATTCAATTCATTAATTTAGGTCAAGGGCAATTCCTTGTCTCAAGACCCCTATTACCCTAAGAGTTACCCTAATTCCTTAGGTGAGTCGTGCCAGAGGGTAACGCATTAAGATTAAGAATTATATTGAATTCACATAAGCTACCACATATTCCTATGATGATTACTAGCATGTGATCTAACTACCCAATTTCCAGCTACTAATTCATATCCCTATGCAATCACTAGCCTGGATCATCGCAATTATCATATGTAATTGAAAAGCGTTAAGAACATAGGTAATTAGACAAGCAAATCGAATAACAACTGAATTAACTAGATCAATGGTTCACATGATAGGTTTGGGAGATTCATCTCTCCCTAATCTAAAAGAATTAGTTACAAATCATCCTAAGAGTGGAAACCAACATAGAATAGAAAACAAACATAAAGGAAGACATTTAGAACCTTCAATCCCTTGTTCCCAAGTGGTGAGAAGGCTCCAAAATCGCACCTCCAGCTGCTCCAAAACGTGGCTCCAATTCCCAAAAAACGAAGGCCTTCTAAAATTGCTGAAACTGCTTTAAAAACCCTAATTTTGACGCACCATCGCGACGCGGCCCGTGCCCGTCGCGTCACGACAAATGACAGAAACTTCAGGCCTCGCAAAACAGCTCCAGATCGCGTCGCGAACCCTCCTGGTCGCGACGCGAAAAATAACAGAAAGTTCTGGCTTGTAAAATTCCTCCAGATCGCGTCGCGAACCCTCCTGGTCGCGACGCGAAAATCAACAGAAAGTTCTGACTTGCAAAATTCCTCCAGATTGCTGCATTTCCGGGCAAGTGTCTGGTTCGCCGAAAGATGCCACAACCAATTAAGAGGTCTTCAAGTCCCATTTAGCTCCAAAAGTGAAGGAATAACTTACCATTGAACTTCCTACTGCAATTATCTAAAACTGAACTAAATCCCAGATAATGACTGTTATACAATAAAAACCCTGCACAATTGGTCCTAAAAATGCCTAACTTACATCATATGATTGAGAGTCAACAGTGATTCCTTAAGGGAACTTTAATTCTTGTTTTGGATTGTGATTCCTTAAGGGAACTTTGAATTTGTTAACTGCATAATTTGTAGTATTCTTTGAAGGTGTTAAAGTCCTTAATCATTTCATAATATCATTTTGTAGTACTATTAATTTATCCAGTATTCATAATTTTCATGCAGGTAAGTTGCAACTGATATTCCAAGTGATTTTTTAGATCAAATTGGATTTCTAGAAGTGGAAAGCTGAGTACAGTGGTATACGAATAGCGCGAACCGGAAATCGCCGTTGCTCGGACGGGTCAGCCCGGGAAGTTCACTGTCAAACCCGCTTCTCACTCTTGCATCTGCTTCTCGGTATATTACTTATTCAATTTCTTGTCTAGATTAATCATTTGAGTTCATTCCCTGATCAAAATTAGGTTAATATTATTAAAAACTAGTAACAATAGTAACATGATTAAACACTTGTCCGTTGTGTTTTGTGGGCTGATTTTATTGTTGCACTAGAGCATATTAGTATGTGGAGTTGTTGGAGTTGTTGTTCATGTTTCTATGAAGAATCATGCTATAAAAAAGAACCTTATTAATGAAGCTTTAAGTTTACTATGTTGGTTTGATGTTATACATTTATATTTTTACTTGTTTTGATTTATGAATTTATTTTTACTATCTTGGTTTGATGTGATAGTTTGATTTTGATTTATGAATTTATTTTTACTATCTTTGGAGCGTAGCGATGGATCGTAGTTGGATACATTGTAATCGTCTGAGTGATGAGTATGCGAAAGGAGTCGATGAGTTTATAAACTTTGCTCAAGCAAATCTTCGCCAAACTGGTGCTCCCAAAACTAAAGTTCCCGAAATTGCTGTAACTTATTCATGTCCTTGTTGTAATTGTGTGAATCGAACCCCACAACCACCAAGTGTAATACGGGATCATCTCTTTGTTCATGGGATCTTACCCAGTTATACCACATGGATATGGCATGGTGAATCAAGCGGCAACCCAAGTGTGTCCAAAAGTGAGAAAGTCGATGAAGATATGGATGATCGAATGGAGGACATGATACGTGACATTGGTCTTGAATCTTTTAAGCGGGCGCATGAATATGATAATTTGTGCAAAGACACAGATCAACCTTTGTATTTGGGTTGCACAAAATACACCCGGTTGTCTGCGTCGTTAAAATTGATCAATCTGAAGGCGATAAATGGGTGGACTGATAAGGGATTCACCGAATTGCTTGAGCTGTTGGAAGACATGCTTCCCATTGGTAACACATTGCCAAAACGAACGTATGATGCAAAGAAGATATTGTGTCCGATGGGTGTGGAGTATCAGAAAATACATGCATGTCCCAAAGACTGCATATTGTATCGGAAAGACTTTGAGAAGTTGCATAACTGTCCTACGTGTGGTTGTTCGCGCTACAAAGTGAAGTCGGGTGAATCTAATTATGACGACAACAACACAAAGGGTTCCCCTGCGAAGGTTTTATGGTATCTTCCAATAATACCTAGGTTCAAACGCTTGTTTGCTAATGCAAATGACGCGAAGAGCATTAGATGGCATGCAGATGAGAGGAAATGTGACGGGCAGCTTCGCCATCCGGCTGATTCTTTGCAATGGAAGAAAATTGATAATTTGTATTCGGATTTTGGCACTGAGTCAAGAAATCTTAGGCTCGCACTTGCTTCAGATGGGATGAATCCATATGGTAACTTAAGTACGAATCATAGCTCTTGGCCCGTTCTCCTTTTAATTTACAATCTATCTCCATGGTTGTGCATGAGGCGCAAATATGTGATGCTATCCATGATGATTTCTGGCCCGAGACAACCTGGTAATGACATAGATGTTTACCTTAGTCCATTGATTGAAGACTTGAGAAAAATGTGGGATGAAGGTGTGGATGTGTTTGACGGGTATTCTAATGAAACTTTCAAGCTGCGAGCCATGTTATTTTGCACGATCAATGACTTTCCTGCATACGGAAACTTGTCTGGGTATAGTGTCAAAGGTCATAAAGGTTGTCCTATTTGTGCAAAAGACACGTGTCACCATCAACTCAAACATGGAAGGAAGACTGTCTACCTTGGGCATCGGAAATGTAACATCCTCAATTTTAGCTAAGTTGGTTAATGAAAGTTAGCAAGAGGTTATGTTTGATTAATTAGTTAATGGAGCAATTTAGCTTAATGAATTGATGATGAGGCGATTGTCATGGATTGGATTTATGGATTATATGTTTAGTTGCTAAATAATATTAATTGTTTGAGTTATGAACCAATATAATTTAATTATGTTGGGTAGTGTATAAGTAAAGGGGGAGGTATGTATGGTAATCTGAAATGTTATAAAGTAGAAAGAGCCTAACAACCATAGGCCAGCCCAACTTGAAGACACCACTAGCTGAAGTAAAACAAAGTGAACCCATTTCTTTTCCTCTTCACTTTCCATATTCAGTTTCCAGAATGAAGAAGGAGAGAAAAGCTAGAGAGAGGAAGAGTGAGATCCGATGAGGGAAGAAGAAGAGAATTGGTGAGAAAACCCATCACCCCTATTCACTACCAAACTGAACATACACTCCATTCTTCTCAGTTCACTCCACCATTTCGACATTCCCTTCATTTTAGCCCAACTCATAATCTGCACACTTCAAAAGCATCCTCCTATGGCCTTCATTTGACATGCATGTGATCAAAGGAGCTGGGAATGAGTAGGGGGCTACTTGCATGTGAGATTAGAGCTAGCTCGGGATCCTTGTGGAGCTTGAATACTGATTGGGATTCTGGATCGTTGGGTTAGGAAGCTTAGATGGGGGTTTCAAAGCTTGCATGTGAGTTTTGGAGCAATGTTGAAGTCATAGGAGCTAAGCATTTGAGAGAGGAGCAGAAGGGAGGAGATGGACGTTGGAAGAATCAGCTTGCACGTTGGATTTCAAAGAAGTTGGAGCACTTGGGTAGCTGTCCAAAGGTTCCGTTTTCTGAGTTCGTTGTTGGAGCGGATCCGAGGAGAGTTCGTGATTTTTGGAACGGTTGAACTCTCGGAGTCTCGGCGTTGTGAGCGATTTACATCGCTATAGGTGAGTTCTATACTCACTAGGATTGAGTTTCATATGTTATATAATCTGAATTGAGTCAATGGATTAATTTGGTGAATTGCTTGGTGTTGATTGTTTAACCAATTTCACTGTTTCTGGATGTCATAGAATAGGTTCAGTAATTCTATAACTGGGAATGATATAGGTATCCAAAAATTATAAGGTCAATTGTTTTAGAAACTAGACTGAATACTCGTCAATTTGGTCCTGATTTGGTTGAATTTGGAATTGTGTAGCTCAAGATATGAGCATCACAAGTTAGGGTAAAATTCTGTGAAATTTCGCGTCGCGGCCCGTGGCCATCGCGTCGCGACCTCCCTTAATTTTTACAACGCAAAACTTTCTGTCACTTTTCGCGTCGCGACGGAACCATGTCGCGTCGCGACGATTTACAGTTTTTCAGCAAAATACCCTAAACTTGTTTTCGCAATAACTTTTGATCCGGGAACCCGATTGAGGTGTTCTCAGATGCGTTTTAAAGCTTATTCAAAGACCTATCTATATATATAATTTATACTGTATAATTCCATGATTATGTTTATTCTTATTAACGGCCCTTGCGGTCCATGGTTTTATGAACGGCCCAATGCGGGTACATGGAATGTGTTGTGGATTTGATTGTCATGCTATGATTGTGATTGAGATAAGCTTATGCCATGGATATTGCTTAATGTGATTGATGTATTGTGCTGGACTGGCTGGATTATTATCAGGACAAGTTAGAAGAGTAAATCCTAGTAAGCCGTGTGAGATCACCTAATAATAAGATCATGTTAGTACAAGACTAAGTTAAGTACAAGTTCACTGTTAAGGATAAGCTCATTGGTTATGGATCATCGTTCACTGTTCACTGCTCATTGTTCATGGTATATATTATATACATCATTGCTGGGGTGACGACCCTGTTCATGGATTAGCATACTAGTGGGAGAGGAAGTCATGAGCCTTATCCCCTAGGCCCGTTACATTGTTGTCCCTAAGGTAGTAGAAATGGCTGGGGACTGGGTTTGCCAGAATCTTTAAAATAAGACCCGGTGATATGCTAAGAATCACTGTCATTGTGTGTGCCTCGTGTGTCGCTTAGAAGGGCCACGGGTACACGTTGTATGTTCTCCGTAGTCGACTTAAGGGCTACGATTCATGAAATCAAGCATAATTGAACCGAGAGAGTTAGTAAGGGGTCTCGATAGAACTCACTGAGACAAGTTGTCTCACCCAATCCATTGTTGTTGTTTTTCAGTTAAGCAGGGAAAGTTGAAGACCGTGAGGCATGGCTGTGGAGACACTTGAAGAGTTGCTGACGACATTCCTTTTGTCATGTTATGTATCTTTGTATTTCAGTTTCCTTGTATCTCTGTATATTTGTATTCAGTACCTTAGATGTACGATTGTACGACTTATGTCATGAAGTTGTAAATCGCTTCCGCAGACCTTCGTTTTTTGAGTATTGAACACTAGTTTGAGTTATGTGAGGACCGACTTGATTATATTATGTTCAGATATGTAAGTGCGTTTGATGAGTTTCATCGAAGTGTAGAATGTGTTCAATATTTAAAAAGGAAAGTCACTCTGATGTATGCCAGTAGTGCATTTCGGTAGTTTCTACAAGTTAGAAATTATCGGGGTGTTACAGGAAATTTCTCAAACCTAATCACAGATATCGTAAGCTTAAAAAAGCTTTTAATGGGTGCTCGGAAAATGACATTGCTCCGAATGCCTTGACCGGAGAAGAAGTCTATCAAGTGGTTAAGGACATCAAAGTTGTATTCGGTAAAAAGCAGAAGCAACCTAAGGAAAAAAGCAAGTGGAAAAAGAGGTCGGTGTTCTTTGATCTTCCGTATTGGTCCAATCTTGATGTAAGGCATTGTCTTGATGTTATGCACGTCGAGAAAAACGTTTGTGATAGTGTCATCGGGACCCTTCTCAACGTTCAAGGGACAAAGGATGGTATAAAATCTCGACTAGATTTGCGTGAGATGGGCATAAGAGAACAATTACATCCAGTGGAACGAGGTAAAGGCACATATTTACCTCCAGCATGTTATACCTTATCAAGAAAAGAGAAAATGAGCTTTTGCGAGTGTCTACGGGGAATCAAAGTCCCACATGGTTACTCGTCAAATATAAAGCGACTGGTTTCAATGAAAGATCTCAAATTAGTTGGCTTGAAGTCTCACGACTGCCATGTCTTGATGCAACAACTACTACCTGTGGCAATTCGTGGCATCTTACCGAAAGATGTCCGATATACCATAACTAGGTTGTGCTTATTCTTCAATAGTATATGTGCTAAAGTCATCGACCCTCAAAAATTGGACGAGTTGGAAAATGAAGCTGCTATTATCCTGTGCCAATTGGAGATGTTTTTTCCTCCCTCATTCTTTGATATCATGGTTCATTTAATTGTTCATCTGGTTAGGGAGATTAGATTATGCGGCCCTGTTTATTTAAGGTGGATGTACCCAATCGAGCGATACATGAAGATCTTGAAAGGGTATGTGAAGAACCAATATCGTCCTGAAGCATCCATTGTTGAAAGGTACGTCACAGAAGAAGCGATTGAGTGTTGTTCTGACTACTTGTCAGAAGCAAAATCTGTGGGACTACCAAAGTCTCGTTATGCAGGGAGAGGTCAAGGTAAAGGTACACATGGTATAACCATTAAATGCATGGGTCGAGCTGAAGTGCTTCAAGCACATTTGTATGTTTTGAATAATACAGATGAGGTATTACCTTACTTGTCTCTCCATAAAGAGATAGTAAAAGCCAAAAACCCTCGAATGAAAGAAATATTGTTATTGAACGAGCATAACAACACTTTCATAGATTGGTTTAAATCAGAGATTAAGAAAGATGTGAGTGCCTCTGAGACTTTGAGATGGTTAGCACATGACCCTCACTTTAATGTCGTATGTTGGAGCGGGTACGACATAAATAGGTTTTCCTTTTACACAAAGTCGAAAGATGACAAAAGCACCATGCAAAACAGTGGAGTTATGGTCATGGCTTCCGCGATGCACTTCTCTAGTTCAAATGATACAAATCCTGTACTCGCATCTATTGCTTACTTTGGTGTCATTGAAGAGATTTGGGTGCTTGATTACTGTAAATTTAAAGTGCCTCTTTTTAAATGTAAGTGGGTTAACAACAATAGTGGTGTACGTACTGACGAAATGGGATTTACACTAGTGGACCTTGACAAGGTAAGTTATAATGATGAACCCTTCATCATGGCTGACCAAGCAAAACAAGTTTTCTATGTCAAAGATCCTTCTAACAAAAAGTGGTCAGTTGTCGTGCAAGGAAAAATAGGCAGTGATGAAAATGAAGATTCAAGTCTTGCAATTTCCGAAACACCTTGTTTGTTAACACAAGTGCCTACTTCAGTTGATGACAATGAAGTTGACGATGAACATGCCACTCGCAATGATCATAATGAAGGAATTTTATACGAAGGAGTTTAGATTTGTTTTTTTGAACCTATGAAATTGTAATTTTGAACTTAGTGACAATGATGGTATGTAATTTTGAACCGATGTTGTATAATGGAACTTGTTCTATATCTATCTTCTTTTTGTTGGTGAGCTTGTTCTATATCTATCTACTTTTTGTTGGTGAGCTTTGTTCTATATATATATATATATATATATATATATATATATATATATATATATATATATATATATATATATATATATATATATATATATATATATCTATTTTGCACCTATGTTGTATAATGGAACCGATTGACCTATTTTTCAGTTTTCTAACCAGTTTATATGCTATTGATGATTTGCTCAACTTAAGAGATGGTTCCTTATTAATGACATTGTATGGACATGTACCACCAATTATAACATCTTATTTCTTTTCTTATTTATAACATCTTATTTCTTTTCTTGATTGTTTCCTTTGTTTAAGTTCAGCTATCATGTCTTCAAAAAAGAATACCAGACGTCCAACTTCATTAAAAAAGTTCACTTCTAGGTGCCCAGATGGTAAAAAATACAGAGTGGAAATTGATAGTAAAGGCGGTCTTATTGGTCCTTATGCTAACAAATTCAAGACCTATTTAGGGGTGGTTGCACGAACAAAGATAAGCAAATTGCCAATGAAGTGGAGTGATGTTGACGAGGAGACAAAAACGATTGCTTGGGATGATGTAAAGCTAATATTTGATGTTCCCGATGTCATACCCTAATTTTGTCCGGTCAATTTATCAAAAAAAAAATCCAAAAAACTATTTTTTATTTCTCGTCGTGCCACGTATCGTTTCAATCGCGTGCGCGTGTTTTCAACGCTCGTCGTGCAACGTTTTTGTGATACTCTTTTTTTCGTTAATTTTGCTTTATTATCATAAAATATAAAAAATAATAAATAAATAAAATGTAATGCAAAATCAGAATAGCCAAAGTCCTTTTTTTTATTTCATAACCAAACCCTCTTGCACATATGGACAAAAAACTAAAAAAGCAAATAGTACAAAAATTGGAAATTAAATTCAATATTGCAACACAGCTGCTGTCCTTGGTCCTTCCTTCACCTCTCCTTTGACTGTCCTTCTCCATGACCAGCTATTGTCCTTTTGGTGATTCAAAAGATGCTGTCCTTGCACCCCAAAATTATCAGCCAGCTGCTGTCCTTTGTCCTTTTTCCCCCTCTCAAATTGCTGTCCTTTTGATTCTCAGCACCACACCAACCTGCTTATAAATCAAACAGCAACAGTAGCACAAGGGGAGGGGTGAGTACGAAATACGCAGTAGCATACACACAGACGCACACACACAGTCACAGAAGGAAAAAATCAGAGAGAGCAAAATATAATTCCCTATCACCATCTCCATAGAGTCAGGATCCACGACCCCATTTTGTTACACACACCCTTACCTCATTCCTCTGAGAAAGGAGGCTTGTAAATACCGAAGACCATACTCCACTCACCGATCCTCAAACATCATAACCATCACCATCACAAAACTACTCAAGGAAAAATAAAATCAACAAAAGACGATACTGAAAGAGAAGACCACGATTACCTCTGAATCGTTTTCAGCCTCAGACATCCCTTCACTACCGTGAGCAACCCTCGCTCTCGTTCCTCTACTCGCCCGCACAGATGTCTTTCTCCAAAGCCCTGTCAGATTCGCGGCCAAGCAGCATACCACCGTCCGCGCTTCGGCCAACCTCAAGCCACCCCCAAAACGCTTTTTCCGTCCCAAGAAAGAACACCCCATTTCCAGATCCAATCCTCCACCTTGCGGTTCCAGAATCTCATCGGACGACTCAATACACCATGCCGCCACCACCATCGCCGTCGTCGCAGGAGACGGCGCGAAGCTCCGTAGCAGCACCGCCTTCTCGCTCCGTCATCGAGTCATCTACGCCCACCGTCGTGTGTCTAGCTCCGATGGCGACACCAACGCCGTGACCTCCGTCACCATCGCGGGCACCGACACCGTGGTTCCCCTTCGGCGTGTGGGCCTTCGCCGTCGCGTTCTCTCGCTCTTTCCCTTTCTCTCTTTCATTCTCCCTCTCTCATGGTGGACGGACTCTCCCTCTCTCATGGTGGACGGACTCTCTCTCTCTCTCTCTCACTCACAGCGGAAGAGAGCTTGCGGCGCTGTGGAAGGCGTGAGTGAGATTAGGGTTCTCCATTCTCATCTTTTCTCTTCTGTTTCCTTTATATCTCTTTTTACTTCATTTAAAAATTAAAATGTTTCAGATTACTACCTGCACCGCGCGTTTTAATTCACACATCCCCCCAGCTTAAGCCCAGACTCGCTAGCCTTCAAAAACAAAAACTGATTTGGACTCTGTTGGTTGCACACCCCGTTTTTATGATACAACCACCCCTGTTGTAACACCCTGATAAATTCTAAAATATAGAATCACCGAAATGCACTAAATGGTATACATCAGAGTAACTTCCTGTTATTGAAATATTGAACACATCTAAAACTTTAAGATAATACATAACAACTGGTTCTCTGAACCTCATAAATTTCTAAAAATGCTTAAGTTCCAGAACTTAAGACTTGTACATAACCCTGGTGTTCAATACTCAAAACATAAAGTAGCGGAAATGATTTTACAACTTAACAACGAAAGTTATACAATCGGAATATAGAAACAATAATGGAACAAAGGTCTACAACATGAAACTAGGTCTTCAATGACTCAGAGTCACACCAGCTAATCATGCTTTACCGCCGTTGCTTTCCCCTGTTTCTCTGTAAAAACCACAAATATGAAGGGTGAGATAAACATTATCTCAGTGAGTCCTATCGAGACCCCTTACTACTCTAGCGGTTCATTATGACTTGTTTTGAACTCGTGGTCCTAAAAAGCAACCACGTGGAAATACATTTAGTTCCTGTAACCTTCATGCTCATGGCCCTCCTAAGCGACACATGAAGCATGCAATCTTTGTTCCATGTTTTTAGCATAACACCTCAGTCTACCTATTTTATAGGCATCTCTTGACTTTGGTGAACCCATCCCGCTATTTCTAGCGGGGGAAACATTCTTGAGTCTAGGTTTTGAGGCTCATGATTTCCCCTCCCCTAGTATGCTAACCTCTTAGGGTCGTCACCCTTTTTCCTCTTGTATTTATTATACCTTTTCAGTCTGTGTACCCGCAATGGGCTGTTAGTCATTTCAGTCAAGTACCATGTACCATATCAGTCAATTACAGTGTATAATATCAGTCAAATACCGTGTGTTATTATCATTCTTGACATATGTACTCTCGCGTTCTCTAAGAGCGGTTTTCCATTTTATTCATAACACACAAACTTTCTATCGAACATGCTCAATCTCGTACCATTATTACCTTTTCATTATTGTGGAACCTTGGGGAATGGGTTAGAAGAGGACTGGAATCATTTGGAATGGATAAAAAGGTACTTTGAAATTGAAGGTCAGAAGGTCTCACACGACCCGTGCGTTTTTGAACAGTTTGCAGAAGATTTCCAGAAAGATACGCACGACCCGTGCGACTTGGCGCACGATCCGTGCGTTATCCACTAAAATTTTATAAAGTTCCAGAGACATACGCACGACCCGTGCGACTAGGTGCACGATCCGTGCGTGTTTTAAAAATCCAGTTCTTATCGTATCAGATGGAGGCGCACGACCCGTGCTCAGAGGCACACGATCCGTGTGTCTCCATCAGTTTTCCAGAAAATAGGTTTTTCATGAGTAAGTCCATTCCATTCCGATTCCCACTTCCCTTCCGACCGAGACCCAAACTCAGACACACATAGAAACAGTATATTATAGCAATCCAATCCAGCACACCCAACAATCAATCAAGAAATTCATAGTTCAATCACGATTTTTGGGAAAACGGTTTTCAATAAAATTCCTTTCGATACCAGAAATGTGTGACAATAATTTTCGAAAGTAAAGACTCGAAAACACACACATATTCCCTAAGCGAGTTATAGAACTCACCCGAAGTGATGAAAATCACTCAAACGACGAATCTAGCAGTTGACGCGTTCGAATAGCCTCGCGAACCGTCTCCGACTCACTCCAAAAATTGAACCTGAACTTCCCAAGGACCTAAGACTCGAACTCAGCAACTCAATCTTTCTCTTAGCTGCTCTATTTCGTGTTACAGGTACTGAATATGGTTTCACAGTTGTTCAAGCCAACATGCATGGCTGAAATCTTCACTTCTACAAAGATGGAGCTCTAGCACTTAGAAATGGTGAAAAGGGATTGGGAGTTGTGATGGTGAAGGTGTTTATATCAGGAGATAGAGGAGGAAAATCTGATTTGGATGATGGAATTATATGGGACATGCACTCAGGAAAAATCTAGTTCTCCTCTCCTCTCCCTCTCTTCTTCCTCACGCCCCTCTCCTCTATTTCTCTCTTGTTTCTGATTTCTAGAATTTGCTCAAGTGTTTTGGTTTTTCAGCTGGGACATATATATATATGGTATGGTTAAAAGACAGGTTTGCCCTTCACTTAACCTTTTTATCCCCTATGACTCCCATTAAATTACTATCTTTATACCTTATTTTGATTATGCATGACTACCATTATTTATTTCAACTTCATATAATTACATGGCCTATGCAATTAACTTAATTCATGATGAACCTTTTGCGCTAGATACTCGACTTAGCCGATGATTACCTTAACCCTTCCGCTAATTTAAATAAATTAAATTAGCTAGTTAGGGGATGTTACAATCACCCCAACTTTTTAAAATTTTGTCCTCAAAATTGACAAAACGTACCTTACTCGAACAAATAAGGATATTTCACCCGCATGCTCTCCTCTACTTCCCATGTCGCTTCGTCAGGTGACGCACCGTCCCAAAGCACCTTGACCATGGGAATTGATCTCGTCCGGAGCGTTTTCTCGCCACGTTCGATGATCCTGATTGGAGTAGGCTGATAGGATAAATCCGGTCTGATGTCAATCGCTTCATAACTTAATGGTTGATTCGGATCAGGAATATACTTCCTTAACTGCGATACATGAAACACATCATCTAATCTAGATAATTCTGGAGGCAATGCAATGCGATAAGCTACCGGCCCAACTCGCTCGACAATCTGGAAGGGTCCGACATACCGAGGACTGAGCTTCTTCGCTCGCAAAGCAATACCGGTTCCGATGGTTGGAGAAAGTCTCGGAAAGACATGATCTCCTTCTTCGAATTCTAACGGCCTTCTTCTCTTATCCGCATAACTCTTTTGCCGACTCTGCGCGGCTTTCATCCTTTCTCTTATTTGACGGATCTTCTCCGTAGTCTCCCGGACTAAATCCGGTCCCAACAATCTCTGCTCACCTACATCCCACCAACATAATGGTGTTCTGCACTTCCTTCCATACAATGCTTCATATGGAGCCATTCCGATACTAGAATGATAACTGTTGTTGTATGAGAATTCTACCAATGGAAGATGATCCTCCCATCTGCCTCCACTATCAAGTACACAAGCTCTCAACATATCTTCCAATGTCTGAATCGTCCTCTCAGTCTGCCCGTCTGTCTGAGGATGGTACGCAGTGCTAACACACACCTTTGTTCCCAACGCCATATTCAATGCTCTCCAAAATCGAGACGTAAACTTGGGATCTCGATCACAGATGATACTTGTAGGGATTCCATGCAACTTAACAATATTCTTAAGATACTCATCTGCTAACCTAGCAACCTTGTGAGTCGAACGCACTGGAATAAAATGAGCGGACTTGGTTAGGCGATCCACCACTACCCAAATAGAATCATTTCCGGCTTGGGACCGTGGCAATTCCATAACAAAATCCATAGAAATGCTTTCCCATTTCCATTCAGGTATATTCAGCGGTTGCAACTGGCCACCTGGCTTCTGGTGCTCTATCTTAACCTTTTGACAAGTTAAGCATCGAGACACAAACTCTGCAATATCCACTTTCATACCCGGCCACCAGTACAATTGCTTTAAATCTCGATACATCTTGGTAGACCCAGGATGTATTGAGAATTGACTCTTATGAGCCTCCTCTAAAGCCTGCCTCTTTACATTCTCATCATTCGGCACACAGATTCTGCCATCAAAACAAATTACTCCATCACCGTCTTCGGTGTAACTCGGCAATCTCTTCTGCGATTGCAGCTCTACATCACCTTCTTGGGCTGAGCGAATCAGATTCCTCAATGAACTTGAAATCTGAATGTGACTCAACACCAACCTGTTCCTTCTTGGCTTAACTCTCAAATTGAGGTCTCTGAATGATTCCAACAATGACATCTCGAGCATCATCAGCTTTGCAGTATGGATAGACTTTCTGCTTAAAGCATCGGCAACAACATTAGCCTTACCAGGATG
Organism: Astragalus membranaceus; assembly: GCA_039519185.1. NCBI lineage: Eukaryota > Viridiplantae > Streptophyta > Magnoliopsida > Fabales > Fabaceae > Astragalus > Astragalus membranaceus. The sequence continues at coordinate 47,815,516 of CM076850.1, forward strand.
GTACTTCAATTCAAAATCATAATCTTTCAGGAATTCTACCCATCTCCTCTGTCTGTTGTTCAGCTCCTTTTGGTCAAATAAATACTTGAGGCTCTTGTGGTCACTAAAGACTTCGAAACGAGACCCATACAGGTAATGTCTCCAAATCTTTAGGGCAAACACAATCGCCGCCAACTCTAAATCATGAGTGGGGTAATTCTCCTCATGCGGTTTCAACTGCCTGGAGGCATAAGCAACTACTTGTTGATTCTGCATCAGGACACATCCCAAACCCTTACCAGAGGCGTCGCAATAGATTTGGAATCCTACGGACGGATCTGGAAGAATCAGGATGGGTGCAGAAGTCAAACGACCCTTCAATTCCGTGAAACAGTTTTCACAGTCTGAGTCCCAAACAAACGGCTGACCCTTGCGAGTTAACCGAGTGAGTGGAAGAACCAGCTGGGAAAATCCTTGAATGAATCTTCGATAATACCCAACTAATCCCAAGAAACTTCTTACCTCAGTAACCGTGGATGGTTGTTCCCAATCTACCACAGCTTCAATCTTACTGGGATCCACTGCAACACCTTTCTAAGATATCACATGACCCAGAAACTTAACTTCGGGCATCCAAAAATCACATTTGGATGGCTTAGCATACAACTTCTTCTCTCGGAGTATGTTCAGAACAATTCGGAGATGTTGCACATGCTCCTCAATCGTTTTAGAGAACACCAAGATATCATCAATGAATACTACCACAAACTGATCCAGATAGGGATTAAAAATCCGATTCATATAATCCATGAATACAGCTGGAGCATTGGTCAAACCGAAGGGCATCACTACGAATTCATAGTGTCCATACCTCGTACGGAAAGCGGTCTTCGGGACGTCCAAAGCTCGAACCCTGATTTGGTGATAACCGGACCTTAAATCAATCTTTGAAAACACAGAAGCTCCCCTCAACTGATCTAGCAAATCATCAATTCTCGGTAGAGGGTACTTGTTCTTGACAGTCACCTTATTCAACTGACGATAATCGATACACAATCTCATACTTCCGTCCTTCTTCTTGACGAGCAACACTGGAGCACCCCATGGTGAGGCACTCGGCCGGATGAACCGCTTGGAAATTAGCTCTTCCAGTTGAACTTTCAATTCCCTCAACTCTAATGGCGACATTCGATACGGGGCTATAGAAATAGGTCCAGTGCCTGGAACCAACTCTATAGAAAATTCCACCTCACGATCCGGAGGAAATGAAGGAACTTCATCGGGAAACACATCAAGAAATTCATTAACAACTTGCATAGAAGATAAATCCTGACCTGTCTCAGTGGATGCAGACAGCATCATGACGTAAGCTTCCGCGCCTTGGAACAGGTAATTACTGGCCGAAGTGAAAGAAATAACAGCTTCAGAATTGGGCGGTTGTAGCTCTACTGACTCGGAGGCGAAACCGATAGTTCGATGGAAACAATCTATTGTTACATGATTGGCCGTCATCCAACTCATGCCTAGGACAACGTCCATGCCCTTCATTGATAAACAAATGAAGTCTACTACAAAATTTCTGTCTCCAATAGATAGAAGACAATTTTCACATATCGCTTGGGTCTGAACACTACCTTCAGCAGCAGTCTTAATGGAGATTGGTTGAGGCAAAGGAGTTAAAGCCAATCCCAACCGATCGACACAAACTTGAGATATAAAACAATGGGTCGCACCCGAATCATATAAAATACTAACGGAGTTATTAAAAAGAGATCCCATACCCCTTAGTAGATTATCTGACGGTGTGACCTTCTGGGCGTCCAAGGTGTAAACTCTTCCATGAGTTGTAGTAGCAGCAGGGTTACTTCCTTGACTCTTCTCTTTCTCTGGGCAGTCCCGTGCAAAATGACCGTCTTTCTTGCAGAAATAACACTGATTGGATCCCATCTGGCATTTACCCTGATGGTACTTTCCACAGTTGGAACATGTACTGAACCTTGAGGAGTTCGAGGACTGAACCTGTTTCCCTTTGTTGGAGTTGTGCCTGGGACCCGTCTGATGGTTGGATGATCCAACATTCTTCTTGTTCTGATGGAATACTTTCCTACTTGCATATAACCTCTTCAAGTCACTCTCAGCTATGTGCGCTTGTTGAACCATGGCAGCATAGTTAGTATAAGCAAAAGAACTCAAACTCTGAGCAATGTCTTCCCTCAGCCCATACTTGAACCTTTCGGTCTTCCACTTGTCATTGGGAGCATACCCGGCCAAACCGAAGAATTGATATAACTCTTCAAACTTAGCCGCGTACTGACCCACAGTTGAACTTCCTTGAGTGAGAGTCAGAAATTCGTTCTCCTTGTCGAACCTCATGGCTGTCGGAAAGAACTGCTCCAAAAATACTTGCTTGAAATGTTCCCAAGTCTGGGGAGTATCCATAGTTACCATCATGGCTTTGGCATTAGTCCACCAGTTGTTAGCTTCACCTTTCAGCATATGAGTTGCCAATCTCAACATGTCATCATCAGTGACTTGCATAGCTACGAAAATCTTCTCTATATCATCTAGCCAATGCTGGGCTTCCATGACATCCGGTCCTCCTCTGAACTCGGACGGCTTCATTTTCAGGAATTCAGAGAAAACCCTCCTTGGGTCAACTTGAGGCTCAGGGACTTGCTGGGGCTGAGCTTGAGCATTCTGTTGCATCTGCAACATATCTTCCATCATCTTCTGTTGCCTCTCGATCACGTTCTGCATCCATGCAGAATGCGGATCAACTGGTGGGTTATTCCTCGATCCTCCTGCCATAATTCTGCAAATGATACACCAAGTATTAAGTTGATCAGTCTCAATGTCTCTTAGTATGACAAGAAGTAAGATAGCAGCATTACTCGAGGGACAAAACCACCCTAACTGTCTAAGCCCGACTAGGTCGAACTGCTCTGATACCATAATGTAACACCCCGATAAATTCTAAAATATAGAATCACCGAAATGCACTAAATGGTATACATCAGAGTAACTTCTTGTTATTGAAATATTGAACACATCTAAAACTTTTAGATAATACATAACAACTGGTTCTCTGAACCTCATAAAATTCTAAAAATGCTTAAGTTCCAGAACTTAAGACTTGTACATAACCCTGGTGTTCAATACTCAAAACATAAAGTAGCGGAAACGATTTTACAACTTAACAACGAAAGTTATACAATCGGAATATAGAAACAATAACGGAACAAAGGTCTACAACATGAAACTAGGTCTTCAATGACTCAGAGAGTCACACCAGCTAATCATGCTTTACCGCCTTTGCTTTCCCCTGTTTCTCTGTAAAAACCACAAATATGAAGGGTGAGATAAACATTATCTCAGTGAGTCCTATCGAGACCCCTTACTACTCTAGCGGTTCATTATGACTTGTTTTGAACTCGTGGTCCTAAAAAGCAACCACGTGGAAATACATTTAGTTCCTGTAACCTTCATGCTCATGGCCCTCCTAAGCGACACATGAAGCATGCAATCTTTGTTCCATGTTTTTAGCATAACACCTCAGTCTACCTATTTTATAGGCATCTCTTGACTTTGGTGAACCCATCCCGCTATTTCTAGCGGGGGAAACATTCTTGAGTCTAGGTTTTGGGGCTCATGACTTCCCCTCCCCTAGTATGCTAACCTCTTAGGGTCGTCACCCTTTTTCCTCTTGTATTTATTATACCTTTTCAGTCTGTGTACCCGCAATGGGATGTTAGTCATTTCAGTCAAGTACCATGTACCATATCAGTCAATTACAGTGTATAATATCAGTCAAATACCGTGTGTTATTATCATTCTTGACATATGTACTCTCGCGTTCTCTAAGAGCGGTTTTCCATTTTATTCATAACACACAAACTTTCTATCGAACATGCTCAATCTCGTACCATTGTTACCTTTTCATTATTGTGGAACCTTGGGGAATGGGTTAGAAGAGGATTGGAATCATTTGGAATGGATAAAAAGGTACTTTGAAATTGAAGGTCAGAAGGTCTCACACGACCCGTGCGTATAGGCGCACGACCCGTGCGTTTTTGAACAGTTTGCAGAAGATTTCCAGAAAGATACGCACGACCCGTGCGACTTGGCGCACGATCCGTGCGTTATCCACTAAAATTTTATAAAGTTCCAGAGACATACGCACGACCCGTGCGACTAGGCGCACGATCCGTGCGTGTTTTAAAAATCCAGTTCTTATCGTATCAGATGGAGGCGCACGACCCGTGCTCAGAGGCACACGATCCGTGTGTCTCCATCAGTTTTCCAGAAAATAGGTTTTTCATGAGTAAGTCCATTCCATTCCGATTCCCACTTCCCTTCCGACCGAGACCCAAACTCAGACACACATAGAAACAGTATATTATAGCAATCCAATCCAGCCCACCCAACAATCAATCAAGAAATTCATAGTTCAATCACGATTTTTGGGAAAACGGTTTTCAATAAAATTCCTTTCGATACCAGAAATGTGTGACAATAATTTTCGAAAGTAAAGACTCGAAAACACACACATATTCCCTAAGCGAGTTATAGAACTCACCCGAAGTGATGAAAATCACTCAAACAACGAATCTAGCAGTTGACGCGTTCGAATAGCCTCACGAACCGTCTCCGACTCGCTCCAAAAACTGAACCCGAACTTCCCAAGGACCTAAGACTCGAACTCAGCAACTCAATCTTTCTCTTAGCTTCTCTATTTCGTGTTACAGGTACTGAATATGGTTTCACAGTTGTTCAAGCCAACATGCATGGCTGAAATCTTCACTTCTACAAAGATGGAGCTCTAGCACTTAGAAATGGTGAAAAGGGATTGGGAGTTGTGATGGTGAAGGTGTTTATATCAGGACATAGAGGAGGAAAATCTGATTTGGATGATGGAATTATATGGGACATGCACTCAGGAAAAATCTAGTTCTCCTCTCCTCTCCCTCTCTTCTTCCTCACGCCCCTCTCTTCTCTTTCTCTCTTGTTTCTGATTTCCAGAATTTGCTCAAGTGTTTTGGTTTTTCAGCTGGGACAAATATATATATATATATGGTATGGTTAAAAGACAGGTTTGCCCTTCACTTAACCTTTTTGTCCCCTATGACTCCCATTAAATTACTATCTTTATACCTTATTTTGATTATGCATGACTACCATTATTTATTTCAACTTCATATAATTACATGGCCTATGCAATTAACTTAATTCATGATGAACCTTTTGCGCTAGATACTCGACTTAGCCGATGATTACCTTAACCCTTCCGCTAATTTAAATAAATTAAATTAGCTAGTTAGGGGATGTTACACCTTTTTCTAATTACACCACTCTGTTTTGATAATATACCCCATGCAACCCTTTTTGAAAACACGGGCCAGCTGACCAATAAGTGATCTGGGCTCGCTGTTTGCACCTCTCTTTTTCAAAACACAACCTCCTGCTCCTTTTCACACCTCTTTTTAAATATGCACCCATTTTTCTTTTCCTATTTTAAATTTCTTTTCTACAAATAAACGTTTTCTTTCACAAACCTATCTTTTCCCGAATAACAAATAAATATTTTCCCAAACATAAAAGTAGGTTGTTATTAATGGTCACTTTGAGGTTAACTTGTTTGATCGTTAATAACAACTATATTTTTCAAACGGGCTATGAGTAATGACCACTCTGAGTTTCACTTGTTTGGTCATTACGAATGTCTATCCCGATTTCAAAATACCTAAAAAATACAAACATACAAACTTTTTCTACCCAAGAACTACGTGCGATTTGATTCTCTACCAGGAGATACGTAGGACCAGAGGGCGGCCGACCTCTGTCAATTGCATTAATAAAAAACCTTTTTTTTTTCTCTTTTAATTCATTTCTCTCATTTTTCTCCAAAAGTACAAAAAACAACTAATTGTTTATCGAGTATTCTTTTTTATTATTATTATTATAAGGGTAAAATCATTATTTTTGAATTAATAAACGTTTACACATTTAGTTAAAAGGTAACCTTCCTTAGGAAGGATGTCGTAGGGTGCTAATACCTTCCCTACGCATAAACGACTCCCGAGCCTAAACCTGGTCCGCAAAACCCCCTTGTCCTTTTAAAAGGTTTTTTCCAATATTGTAAACGTCGAAGAATCCCTCCGGATTTTTCGGTCGCTATACCCGAGAGTAATGAATTCAAGAAAGCTTGGATGTCTCATATCTCTCTTTGTTGGAGACAGTTCAAGACAACTCTCACCAGAACATACGTCTTTGGTAGTGGGGATAATGATGGTCAAAAAAATCCATGTCACAAGTACAGCAACATATCTCTCGAGACATGGGCTGCATTTGCCAACAGTCGCATTACTGAGGAGTTTGTGGTATTGTTTTAACTATAACTATTTTAGTTTCTTAAACATTAATGATATGTTGTAAATATGGTGGTGTTTTTGTTCTTTGTAACAGGCTAAGAGAGAAGCTGCCAAGAATATTCGAAAAAATAATAAATACAACCACACAATGGGGCCAGGTGGTTATAAAAAGTTGAAGAAGAATTTGAAAGAAGAACAAATCAAAAAAATCAAGGAGGAGTCTGGTGATCCTGATTTGGAGGTGGAGCCTACATCTCCAGAGCGTCATGAGCTGTGGAAGGCTGGCCGCCAAAGCAAGTCTGGATCTTATGCATGCCAGTCGTCAGCATCTGTTGGATCTAAGATTGTAAGTATAATATTGTGTGGTGTTTCTAAGACATTGTGTACGTGTGAATCTAAGATTGTTAAATTGTAACATGTGAACATGCTTTTGTTGCAGGATGAACTTGCGGTTTTGAGTAGCCAAGGATCTTTCGTTCCTCAAGGAAAGAATGATATTTTGACGGTTGCCATTGGAACACCTGAGCATCCTGGTCGTGTTCGGGGAGTTGGAAAAGGTGTTGGGATAAAGAGATACTTTGGAGGTGTGACACGTACTGGCCCGGGTAGCTCACAAGTTGTCAAAGCGGAGTTGATGAAAGAAATTATGAAGGACGTGGAAGTGATGGTGCAAGACCGAGTTCGCAAAGTGTTGGAAGAGGTATATGTTTATATTACTAGATTTGTTTTATTATTTGAATCAATTCATAAATAATAGCTTAATTTATATTTATGTTTTAATTTTTCAGCACACCATCTCATGTGGAGGTCTTCAACATGCTGGTGTTCAGGTTCCCTCTCCCAATACAACGGTTGGATCTAAGGCAAGCCACTCACCACCTCATGCGGAGGAGGAGGTAAATATTGATTGGATGAAAGAGATGCTTGTGGTGGGGTATGCCGATAAGAGACATGCCAAGATAATGTTGGAGCACGAAGCTCATGACTGCTTTGTCTCCTTCAAAGAGATCCTGGACATGGTTTCCGGTGAAGAGTGGCTTGAGATGAGCCATTTGGCCTTATGGTCCACGTAAGTAGTAAATTCTATTTCATTATATAAATTTCTCACATTTTTACATATATTAATCGATTTGATAGTTTTTCTTACTTGCCACTAGATATTTGCATCGTCAATGTCTTGAAAGAGGTATTGGGGACTTATATGGATTTGTGTGTCCATACAAGCTTAACTTGAAGCATTACTCCATAAATGTTGTCCTTCAAAACATTCAAGAGAAATTGATGACCACCACTACGAGAGTATATATTACTCCATTTTGCCATAGGTACGTAACAGCAAAATATTTCAACTAATTGGTGATTCATTTTTCTTTGTGTGTTGGTTAATTTTAAGTTTATCAATGTTGCAGTGGACATTGGCAACTAATTATCTTAATCCCAAATCAAAATACTGTGGTCTGGATGTGTTCTTTAGGCCGCAAACCAAACAAAGAAATCAAAGGCATGCTTAGCAAGTAAGCTTTTATTTTTTATCATGGTTTAGATTGTAGTATTTGAATTAAGTTGGGTTGAGGACTTATAAGTACTTTTACATTGTTATTAGAGCTGTCAAAGGTTATTCTACATCTGCCCCCACGTGGTTGTACCCTGCAGTAAGTAATTTAAAATATTGAGTTGATTTAATTTGAAATTGGTCATATATGATATATATATATATATATATATATATATATATATATATATATATATATTCTGTTTATGTTATTGAGTTGATTTAATTTGGAGTGAATTCATTTGTGTAGATGCCAATACAACGGAATGGTTATCATTGTGGCTATTATGTGATGAAGTTTATGCTGACCATTGTGAATGCTGGTATTGTTGATAATTGGGAGCAGGTATAAATTTTTGGTTAAAATTATACTTTACACATTTATTTGGAATTAGAATGATTGAATATAATTTGTTTCAGTAATTTTTAAACTTGTAGGTATTTGATAACTCAAAGGCATACACCGAAGAGGAGATTTTTGAGGTTCGTCTGCTTTGGTCAGAATTTTTTATGAAGATTCGCACGGAGCAAAAAGATACATTGTTTAAAATTCTTTGATTCTGTTAATTTGTATACTGTCTGTGATGCATACTTTTAATAGAATTGGTCGTTTCTGTTATGGTTGCTGTCTGTGATGCAATCTGGTAATTTGTACAACTATATATAGATTCAGTTTAGTTGCTGTCTGTGAAGTGGTCAGTTTTGGGATTGCAATCTGTGAATTGGTCTGTGAATTGGTCTGTGAATTGGTCTGTTTTGGAATTGCTGTCTGTGTAATTTGTAGAATGAATTTGTCTGTTTTGGAATTGGTCTGTGAATTGGACTGTTTTGGAAATGGTTGTTTCTGGGAATTGGTCATTTCTGGGATACAACTATAGAATGGAATGGTTTTAGAATGAATTTGTCTGTCTGTGTACAACTATGTCTGTGTACAACTATAGAATGGAATGGTTTTAGAATGAATTTGTCTGTTTTGGAATTGGTCTGTGAATTGGACTGTTTTGGAAATGGTTGTTTCTGGGAATTGGTCATTTATGGGATACAACAGGTTTCGTAAGGATAAAAAAATGAATGAAACTAAAATGTGTAAAATGACATTTAGCGTCGGTTGTTTGAAAAAACCGACGCTAAATGTCATTTCTGTTGACGTTGAGAGACATTTAGCGTCGGTTGTTTCAAAAAACCGACGCTAAATGTCATTTTTAACTGACGTTTAGAGACATTTAGCGTCGGTTGTTTCAAATAACCGACGCTAAATGTCATTTTTAAATGACGTTTAGAGACATTTAGCGTCGGTTGTTTCAAATAACCGACGCTAAATGTCCCCTTTGATACATTTAGCGTCGGTTGTTTCAAATAACCGACGCTAAATGTCCCCTTTGATACATTTAGCGTCGGTTGTTTCAAATAACCGACGCTAAATGTCATTTTCAAATGACGTTTAGAGACATTTAGCGTCGGTTGTTTCAAATAACCGACGCTAAATGTCATTTTTAAATGACGTTTAGAGACATTTAGCGTCGGTTGTTTCAAATAACCGACGCTAAATGTCATTTTTAAATGACGTTTTGGAGACATTTAGCGTCGGTTAAATAAGCGACGCTAAATGTCTAACATTTAGCGTCGGTCGATTTAGCGTCGGGCGGTAACCGACGCTAAATGTCCAATTTAACCGACGCTAAATGTCTTTTTTCCATTAGTGCGTTCTTCAAGTTGTTAAAGAAAGGGGTCGAGTCCCAGTGGACTTCAAAGTGTAAATATGCCCTAACCGAGCTTAAACGACTCTACATGGAACCTCCAATCCTCACAAGACCAGGTGAGGGGGAAACTCTCTACCTCTACCTGGCCGTGGCCGAAGAAACTCTGAGCGTGGTACTAGTCATAGAAACTGAACTCGGGCAGAGACCAATTTACTTCGTCAGCAAGGTACTTCAAGGCCCAGAAGCGAGATATCAGAAAATCGAAAAGGTGGCCCTGGCATTGGTCATGGAAGCTCGGCGACTAAGGCCATACTTTGTAACACACTAGGTGGTAGTGAGAATGGACCAACCTATCAGACATATCTTGCACAGAACTCGACCTCCCTGGCCGAATTATCAAATGGGCAGTGGAACTACCCGAGTTTGGCATTAAGTAGGAATCTAGGTCAGTCCTCAAGTCTCAGTTGTTGGCCGACTTCATCGCTGAGATAACACCACCTTCACCTGAGGCCGAGAGTAGACGACTCTTCCAACAGCAAAGGAAGCGGTGTCGGGCTCATTCTGGAGAACAACCAAGGATTAGTGGTAGAGGTTTCCCTCAGCTTCTCGTTCCAAACGTCGAATAACCAAGCCGAGTATGAAGCATGCATCGCCGGACTCCTACTAGCACAGGACTTCAATGCCAAGGTCATCGAGCTCAACACCACTCCTTGTTAGTAGTTTCCCAAATAAAGGAAGACTTTAGCGCGAAAGACGTCGTGTTACATAAATATCTGGCCCAGGTAAGGGAGCTTTTGCAACTATTTGCCAGAGTCAAGGTTAAGCAGGTACCCCGGACAGAAAACACCTGGGCCGACATACTGTCCAATTTGGCCAGCACCAAACCCTTCGGGTACCACCGAAGTCTGATCCAAGAAACTCGGACTAAACCAAGCGTGGAACTCACCACAGGCTCAACCTCCACTGTCTGCCTCCTAGAACCAAAAGATAGTTGGATCTCCCCGATCTGAGACTACATCGAGCTAGGCAGGGAACCCCCGACCCAAAGGAAGCAGCCCTCGTCCCAAGAAGGGCGGGCTCGTATTTCGTCATCGAAGGAACTCTATTCCGACGAGGCTTCTCTACGCCTCTGCTCAAGTGTATCGAAAGAGACGAGGTCGAGTACGTTCGCAGAGAAATTCATGAAGGAATTTGTGGACACCACTTGGGTGCTCGGGCCCTGGACAAAAAGGCACTCGGGTCAGGGTAATACTGGCCCACCATGTCCAAAGACGCATCCGACCTAGTGAAGAAATGCGACAAATGCCAACGGCACGCCGACGTACACCTCGCTCCTCTATCCGAACTAACGACGCTGCCCACCTCCTGGCTGTTTTCTTGGTGGGGGATCGACTTCCTGGGCCTTTTCCACCGGCGCCAAGCGGGGTTAAATATCTAATTGTAGCAGTTGATTACTTCACCAAGTGGATCAAAGCCGAGCCGCTCTCAACCATCACTGCCAAAACTTGCATCAGATTCTTCAAGAAGAGCCTCTTGGTCCGCTTCGGTATCCCCGTGGTCGTCGTCACCGATAACGGAACACAGTTCGCCGATAAAGGATTCCAAGGACTTTTGAATGATGTCGGCATCAAGCACCACTTCACCTCGGTCGAGCACCCACAAACCAATGGGCAGGCCGAGGCTGCTAACAGAGTCATCTTGCGAGGATTGAAGAAGAGGCTAGACGAGGCCAAGGATGCCTGGGTGGAGGAACTTCCATATGTACTCTGGGCATACCGAACCACCCCGAACTCCACCACAGGGGAGACACCTTTCCGGCTTACGTATGGGACCGAGGCTGTCATTCCAGTAGAAATCGGTGAATCAACCTGGAGGACCATGCACCCACTAAGCAAAACAGAGAACGAGCAAGCAATCCGACAAGAACTTGACCTCGGTCAAGAAGTCTGAGACCATGCCGCCATTGCAGAGGCCGTGGTTAAACAAAGAGTCGCCAAGCGCTTCAATGCTAAGGTCGTCCTCCTTGACCTCGATGTCGGAGATTTCGCTCTAAGACGAGCCGAGATTGGAGGAAAAACGCATCTAAAGGAAAGCTGGTCCCTAACTTGGAAGGCCCCTATCGAGTCACGTCTAAAACCGAAACCGGCGCCTATCACCTCGAAACACTGGAGAAAAAGCCGATTCCACGGACATGGAACACAACAAAGCTTAGATGATATTACTGTTGACCATTTGTTGTAATGAGGACGGACCTATAAATCCATTAAAGTGAAATGAAATGAAATGAGATTTGTTTAAAATAAGGGTTCATCTACTCTCCATCCGTGATCGGCCAAGACGCAGCCGAACTCCGCCCCCAAGCAAAAGGCCAAATGGACGGAAGAACCCTCCAGAATTCTATTGGCCTCGGGACCGATTCCTTCAAACTTCCCTGGTCTGGCTCCGACCCAAGCTGATCACTTGGGGGGCCAAATCAGCGCAAGAAAGAAAGGCCACTCCCGACTCACAAATCAGCGCAAGAAAGAAAGTCTACAATGACTCACAAATCCCCTTTTTACCCGAGTTCGACCAAGTGCTTCTCCCTTGGTGAACTGGTTTAAAGCGGATACTCGCTCGCTCGCGACAATCACAGATCCAACACGACTCACAAATCCTTTACCCGAGTTCGACCAACCGCTCCGCACTTGGTGAACTGGTTCAAAGTGGATACCCACTCGCTCGCGACCCCCGGGTCTAATGCGAAGCAGAACTCCGTTCACACCAATCCCGGGTACAACACAATTCAGGAAATCTGACACCGGCTCGACCGAGTCCGCCTGCAAAAGCCAACCATATGACGAACAAGACCGCGCCCCTACACAACGCATCACCCCCGTCTGATGCTTGAAACCAATCGGGGTCGAAATCGTCCTAACTCGCGACCGACTCCAAAACCCCAAGGCGGGAAGCATGGTATACAACTCAAGTCGAGGCCTCACTCCCGTGACCGAGCTCGACTCGGGGGCAACATCATGACAAGACGCCTCGTTTCAATCAAACGTCGCATCAATTACCTGGTCTGACATGCGTCATATCCAAAAATCTGACGTTGGTGCGACACAATCACCGAGATGGCTGGCGACCTCGAATCAAACTCAACCCCGGCAAAGCTTATTTTCCAGCACTCAACCCCGTACTCCCGTGACCGACCTCGACTCGGGGGCAACTGTTCCGGATTGGGCCAAGCGGCCCAATCCGCACCAAGCGTGGCCCAATCCAGCATCGAATCCGGCCCAACGTCGACCATGCGAAGGCGGCGCGATTAACGACCAGGATCGACACAGGTCGACCCAACGACCCAGGCCTGATCAAGGCGAGGCATATTCCCCTTCCCTGCGTCTATAAATACAGGACCACTCTCCAAATTCAAGTACACTCTCTCATAAGTACCTCTCCACCACTGCTGTTTGCTGACTTGGGCATCGGAGTGTCTGCAGGTACCAACCCCTCTGAGCTCCAACCTCAAAGGAAGACGACGCTGAACAAATTCATCCGACTTCGGCCATGGGGAACCCGACCTCAACAAGCACCATTACCAACAACGATCTCAGAGTCTGAACCCGATAGCAAGGTACAGAACACATGGTAAAAAAAAACAATACCTTAATATAATTTATAACTCACGGATCATGTGGTAGCGCGTGGGAGTGGCTAAGGATGAATAATATTCCCATTCCTAACAAAGAATAGTAGTGGGGGAAGGGAAAAGACCGGACCAGGAAAAAGGCTCCATTTGGTCGGGACACATAGACTATAAAAGAACAAATACGCACCTTTTTTTCATTTGTGTTATTATATAAACATTACAATGCATCCATCCGTCACATTCTTTACCTTATGCTATTCATTAATGTTACAATATAATCAGATCATAATTAAAGTGTCTGATGGCCATACTGATCTACATCAAAATGATTGCTAAATCACATAGACCGGTCAGCGCAGCTAGCACTGATCTCACTGTCTTAGCACAGTTCTTGCAGACAGCACTAAAAAGAAACTTACAGGTTAAGAAATACCATCACCTAACCTTCTCAAAACCCTAGAAAGTGCAAAATTCAACAAGATGAATGTTATACGAGAGAGAGAGAGAGAGAGAGAAAAAGCAAGGAACATAAATTATACTCCTCTAAACTAAATGAAAAAAAGAATTTTTAACTTTAATATATAAGTATCTATCTTACCTAATTTAATTTAATCAAAATCTTTCCAAAATATTTCATTTATTTTAAATTTTATTTTTTAATGCCTTAGCAAAAAGTGTTAGAGAACTCTCACTTCTTCTTTATACCCAAATATTAACAAAAAAAAGTGTTCATGTTTTTGTAGTACAAAATATAAGCAAATGTTAACAAGTCTAACCACCGTAATTTTATGAATGGATTGTCGATCCTTTAAAGTGCATCTCTAAGAAATGGGGTGTTTTCGCCTAGTGGTGTCCAGTTCTCACGAGTTTTAGGTGACCCTATATCCTTTCAATTTTACTAAATTTTGTTTTGTTTGATTAGTCTAGTTCTCTTTTGTTGGTGATAAATATGAACCCTTATGTTTGGGTTAGTCCACTTATATTTAAATTCGGAGTAAGCGGTTTTTATTTGAGATAAAAAAATGAAGGTAAATCCTGATACTAATGCATTTGATAATGATGCAATTGATAATGATACCCAATGAGTAAAATACAATGTACCAAAAAAATACAATGTAAAAAACAAAGCTAATTTTTTTAAGACAACTTATTATTTTAAAAGTAAAACTAGCTGATGTAACATCAACTAATTTTCAAAATGGTGTTTTACAAACAAAAAAAATGTGATCTAAAGGCAATGGTACTAACGAATTACCAGTGCAGAAGTAGTAATCAAAAATTAGTTATAGACTTATAGTTAACTCAAATTTTAATAAAGTTAACATCAAGTACTTTTATACTGATATTTAAGTCCGAAGGGAGTTTATAAATAGTTAAAAGGCCCCTCTTTTATTTTGCTTCTCATTCCACCTCCTAACATTCTCCCCTTCTAATTTGTTTCTCTTTTCAGTAACACACTCTTTTTCTCTCTTTACCTTGTTGATGTGATTCGCTCCACTATATATATATATATATATTAGCTCCCCCAAATCAAAGCTTTACGAAAGAGAGAAGGAGAACCATGGTTTTTACTTCCATACCAGCAGCTTATCTTGATGAAGCTAACTGGCAGCAACAGGTAATTAAGTAATAAGGGTTTGTTTTTCTTCAACTTAATTGCTTAATTCTTTGTCCAAAAAAGACCACAAAATTTCAAAACATTTATAAATATAATAAAAACAAATATTCTTGTTATACTTTTGCTTATAGTTATGTTATATCTCTTGTTGAATATACCAGAATTTGATTTGTTTTTTTTTCTTTTCTGTTCTTTTGCTTTTCATTTTCTTTTTGCAGCAACAAAATCATCATCATCATCAACATGGTTCCACTTCTCAACAGCTGTTTCCTCCACCACCACTGCCGCCACTACCACAGCCTCATGGCGGCAGCAACACCGGCTCAATAAGGCCCGGATCGATGACTGACAAGGCAAGGATGGCAAACTTACCTATGCCAGAAACAGCACTAAAATGTCCACGCTGTGAATCAACCAACACAAAATTTTGCTATTTCAACAACTACAGCCTCTCTCAGCCACGCCATTTTTGCAAGACCTGTAGAAGGTACTGGACAAGAGGCGGCGCTCTGAGGAGCGTTCCGGTCGGCGGTGGTTGCCGTAGGAACAAGAGAAGCAAAGGAAATAACAGCAACAACAGCTCCACTAAGTCTCCGGCGAACTCAGACCGCCAAGCCGGAAGTACTGCTGGTTCTATTAACTCAATCTCTTCAAACAATACTGTTTCTGCTACTGATCATATTGTAGGCTTTGCACCTTTGAGGTTTATGGAACCATTGCACCATCATCAATATCAACATCAAGTTCAACTAAATGACTTCGCAACTGGAGATTTGGGCCTAATCTATGGCCCAAGTTATAGCCCAAATTATGGCCCAATAGGAGGGGAGTTAGGAACTGTTTTAGGTAATGGTTTAGAGCAATGGAGGATGCCAATGCCAATGTCATTGCCACAACAACAGCAGTTTCCCTTTTTGGAAGGTTCACAAGCAGCTAATTTGTACCCTTTTGAAACCGGTGCTAGTAATCATAATCATTATGAAGCATTTACCGGTGGATATATGAGGCCAAAGGTAATTTCAACTTCTGGAGTGATAACTCAACTAGCTTCTGTGAAAATGGAAGATAGTAATATTAATAAGGAGCTTAATTTGTCGAGCCACTACTTGGGAATTAGCAGTATTAATAATCAAGCAAATGATCAACAATATTGGACTAGTGCTGGTGCTGGTGCTGGTGGTAATTCTGCAGCTTGGACTGATATTTCTAGTTTTAGCTCATCTTCCAATACTAGCAACCACATGTAGCTAGAACTTTATATGATCCTGTTTGAAGAAGCTTATTATTTTGTTTAACTTGGATTCAGCTGATCAGTTTCATTAACTTTAGTTTAGAGACAAATTTTCATCTAAGTTTATATATATTACTAGAAAAAATTATATTAGCAACAAAAATTTAGAAGAAAAAAAAAGGAAATTCTGTCACTAAATTAATGACTTCAAAATTTGTGACAAATTTCAGTTTTTCCGTTTCTAATTTTAGATGTTGTTATATATTTTTTTTCCTAGTAAAATGAAGATCTTTGAGGATGGATAGCTTAGAACATTAAATGCAACTGAAAACCCTAGGATGTTAGCTCTTTTTTATGAGTTTTCATCATTATATGTTCTTTTATCTTCTTTCTTCTTCTTTGTTTTCTTTTTAATAGGTTTGGGTTGTTTTGTATGAGAATGTAAGATTACGAGTTCAAAGGAATGAATGAATGCTATCTATATTTGTCTGTTATACCCTACACTCCAAATGGAAACCAATTTCTGTTTCAATGAATATTGTTTGGTTTAATTCGGTGGATATATACATAATGGATTTGAGGATTTGGTTTAATTAAGCATGTGTTTAAGAGTTGGGTATAGAATAATGCAACTCGGTGTTGAAAATAAGCATAAAAAAATACGGTTGTGTTTCTATCAATTTTTGTAATTTCTTTTTTTATTTCGATAAGCAATGATTCATTGGAAAACAAGTACTAGGTGTGCTCGAAAAAAGAATTACAAATTGTTTAAATACAAAGAGGCATTAAGCCACCAGGATGAAACAAAATAACACTAAAGTCTACTCATCCCATAGATAAACCAACTCCACGATAAACATTTAATATACGATACAATGAAGTCCACCACCAGCAATTCCCCTTTAAAGATCAGATTATTTCTAGCAAGACAAATACACCGGCATGTTGCTAACCAAATAATACATTTTGCCTTGTTTACCTTCATTTTTGAAAACGCCTCGCCAAACAAACGAAAATGGTCCACAATACTACTATAGCCAAGAAACTGCAAACCAAGTCGGTCTTCAATCTTAGTCCACACATCTTTAGCCAAAACACATTGAAAGAAAATGTGCATTGAAGATTCACGCGTCTCCGCAGATATAAGACATTCTGCTGCATCTTCAGAAACAATCACATGTCACCGTAATAACATCTCACGCGTTGACAATGTGTTAATTCTTGATCTATATATAACTATATAAGTGTCTATAGGAATGGTGTGATTGTACTCTTAAAAATGAAATAGATTAAACTTTTCCTTTTATGAATTTGTTAATCTAACTTTTACTTGAGCTGACAAAATAAAAATTACTATTACGTGAAGTTTATATAATTAGGAAATTTTTTAGTTAGTTTTATTGAAAGTCATAAGTAGGTAGCTTAATTGGCGAACTAAGTGACACCAAAAGAGTGTATGAAAAAGAAGTTCGAGGTTCATACTCTGAAACTAATATTTTCCCCCTTAACAATTAACTACTAACATTTGCCTATCAAAAATAAAGAAAATTTTATTCAAAATTGTTTTTGTGACTCATTCAAAATTGTTAATCAATGGTAAAATTCCTTTCTCATAGTACTAACTACTCTTAAATGGTTACACTTATTTTATTTTTTTGTATAAATCGGGTATCCTCTGCGCGCAAATGTAGAGACTAATCCCTCGAGCCGGGTAGGACCACAATGGGCGGCAAAGCTCTCCCTAAAGGGATTTAACACTGCTGCATGCCCAAAGTCTGGCTGAGCTAAAGCTAGTCTTCCAGCTTTATTTAACAACCTGTTTCTCCAAGAGGATAGTCTCTGCTGCATTTTATCAACCAATAAGTCATAATCTGATCTTTTTAGTCTACCATGGATCATAGGGAAACCCTGGTACTTCTCAAGGGAGGTAGTGCTTCTTATACCTGTTATAGACATAACAGAGTCCACCTTACTTCTCCTAGTTTTCATAAAGAAGAAAGCCCTTGATTTGAGCACAATAACTTTCAAACCTGACCTAGCTGCAAATTTAGTCAATGTTTCTTGAATTACCCTAGCTTGGGAGATTGCGTCTTTGGAAAATAGAAGCACCTCATTAGCAAAAAATAGGTGTGAGACGACTGGGCCATGCCTAGAGATAGTTACAAATTTCCACAACTTAATCTCAACAGCACAAGTAAAGTCGTAGGACAAGCTTTCCATACACATCACAAAAAGGTACAGAGAGAGGGGATCCCCTTGATGGAGACCTCTAGTATGCTTAAAAGCATGAATTATTTTACCATTCAAAATAAGAGACAAGCTAGAAGCAGTCACATAGTGCATAATAAGGCTAACAGTGAGAGGGGGAAACCCAAACCGAATTAAACAGTCTCTCATGGTCATAGACTTTTTCCAAGTATATCATGTACACAACATCCCCTTTCTTCTTCTTAGATTCCCTCATGGAGTGAATGACCTCTTGGAGAGGATGATGACATTATCACTAGTACCTCTACCAAGCAAAAAACTGCTTTGATAAGGGCCAATAAACTGATCAAGATAGGTCTGAGCCTATTCACTAGCAACTTGGTAATAAACTTGTAAATGGTATTACATAATATTTTGGGCCTAAAATCCTTAAAATATTGAGGGGAATCAACTTTCGGGATAAGAGCAATTAGGGTCTCAATGATAGAAGTATCAAACGTACCTATTTCAAAGGCCTGTGCAATGAAATGGCAGATATCATCTCCTACTATATGTGCCAATAGTGTTTGAAGAAGATATACCCTGAAAACCATCTGGCCCGAAAGCTTTGTATATGTGTGCATGTTATTAAGAGCATTTGAGACTTCATCTCTAGTAACACTGCAAGTGAGGGATTTCCTAGCAGCTTCTAAAAGATAAGGAACATCCAAGTTTCTGGTACTCTTCGCCACTGTGTTTTGATGAGACTGAGAGCAAAACAAATTCTTGAAAAAATCTAGAACCCCCTCCTTCAAAAGGTTATCATCCGTACACCAAATCCCATTTGGTAATCCCATTTGGTAAGTAGAGACCATGGATCTTGTTGCGCTTTCTTCTAATCATAATCTGGGCATGAAAAAACTTGGTGTTTCTATCTCCCAATTTAACCCACTTCTCCCTGGACTTATGGAACCAGTGGATTTCCTCCTGATAAACACTACAAGAAAAACAGGAATTTCCGGCGAGCAAAATCCGCCGGAAAAGCCATATTTCCGCCGCAAAATTGGACTTTGCGGCGGATTTTTGTCGCCGGTAGCCAGCTCGCAGCAAACGCTTTCCGGCGGAAAATCCACCGGAAATTTCCGGCGGATTTTAAAAAAAAAAAAAAAAAAAATTCGAAAAATTTTATTATTATTTTTTTAAAAATTCGCCGCAAATGCCAAAAATCCGCCGCAAAAGCCAAAAAAAAATTTTAAAAAACCGCCGGAAATGCCTAAAATCCGCCGCAAAATCCAAAAAAAAAATTTTAAAAATCTGGCGGTAAAAAATTTGAATTTTTCAATTTTTTTTTTCAATTTTTTCGAATTTTAATGTTTAATTTGTATTTTAATAAAAAGTAAGAAAAAAAGAAAATGAAGTAGAATATGAGAAAAAATGATATAGAAAAGAATGAAAATAAATAAATGAGAATGTAGAAGTAGGAAGGAATAAGAATGAAAGAGAATATTAGAAGAGAATGATATAGGAGAGAATGTGAATAAAGAAGTAAGAAGAAATAAGAATTAAGGAGTGAATGAAAAAGAATGAAGAAGGAAGGAGAAATATAGAAGAGAGATATGTAGAGAAATTTATGGAGATGAGAGTATAAGAAATATAGAAGAGAGATATGTAGAGAAATATAGAAGAGAATGAGAATGAAATAAAGAGTGAAATGAGAGAATGAGAGGAGTGTAGGAGAAATTTTTATTTATAGGCGAATTTTTTCCCTCCGAATTTTCCGACGGATTTTTGAAATTACCGGCGGATTTTTTGAAATTTTTTTTGGCTTTTGCGGCAGATATTTTGGCATTTGCGGTGGATTTTTTAAAAAAAAAAATAATTGTTTGGCTTTTGCGGCGGATTTTTTGGCATTTGCGGCGGATTTTTTAAAAAAAAAAAAATTTTTTTGGCTTTTGCGGAGGATTTAGAAATTTACGGCGGATTTTTTAAATTTTTTTTAAAAAAAAAAAAAAAAAATTTAAATATTTTTTTTAAAAATCCGCCGGAAATACCCCAAAATCCGCCGGAAAAGTTTGCGGCGAATAAAATCCACCGGAAAGTCCTAAAATCCGCCGGAATCTTTTCCGGCAGATAAAATCCGCCGGAAATTCCTAAAATCCGTCGGAAAATCCCATTATTCTTGTAGTGAAAGGATCCTGTTATACTCTTGTTGAAGCTCCTGTTCCAAGTAGACCAGCTTGGCCGAGTCATTTCTCTCCAGAGAACACTGAATTCCCTTGATTCACATTTCAAGGGTATCTTTCTTTCTTTTAATATCACCAAACACATCTTTATTAAAAACAAGAGAGTCATCTTTAACCTGATTCAAAGTTGCAATAGAGCCGGGTGTTTTCCTCATCCAAGTAAAGTGAACAATTTGCTGATAATCAGGGTGAATAATCCAAGCTTCCTAAAATCTGAAAGGTCGGTCCCCCCTTACTTGTTGAGTGCTCCCACACCTAAGGAGAAGGGGGTTGTGATCAGAGTGGAGCCTTCACAAAACTTCAACATATGCCTCAGGGAAAGTAAGGCGCCAAAGCATATCAAAGAGGCCACGATCAAGTTTTCGAAAAACTTTCCTTTTCCCAACACAGTTCCTGCACCAGGTGAATAAACCTCCTATGGTTGTAACGTATAGGAAATTACAAGAGTCAATCATGTTGAGGAAGTTTACAGCTCTGTTGTGGTCGAAGTTCCCTCCTTTTAGCTCACTGGGGAGGGTGATCTCATTGAAATCCCCTAGGAGCATCCAAGGAGCTTTAATAGTATCTCTAAGCGAGGTTAAATGATACCACAGGTCCAACCTAATGGTGTAGGTAGGACTAGTATACACACTTGTGAAAAACCAAACCTCTGTACTAAGGTAGAGCTTAATTGGATCAAGAAAATTATCAAACACATCAGCTACGATGGAACTACCATTTTATTTAAGAATCTAGAGACCTCCTGATTGGCCTCTGACCTCCACAACAGCTACCCTACTATAACCATCTCTATTCCAAAGTGCCTTCGTTTACTCAGAGGCGTAGTGGGTTTCCATCTCTACTGTACCCTACTGTAACCAGCTCTATTCCAAAGCCACCCTACTGTAACCATCTCTATTCCAAAGAGACAAAGGATGATTTCATGATCTACTTCTGAAAATCGCATCACGTTTAAGTTGTAAGCATTTTTTGACAAATGTATTACCGTATCCAGATTCCTTGTTCAATTTCATTCAACTTAGACCCAAATTTCGCTCAATTTGGTGTTGCTTTGACTAAGTTTCCATTGCAAGCCCTTCAAGGTTGAAGAAACTCCATCTTCAACCTCTTGCTTAATTCTGCCCAAAATCGCGTTTGCGAATAAACATTTTTCTGAGCTTAATTTTGGTTATAATGAATTCATTGCGAAATTTTATGCAAATTAGAATCTAGTTTGATTCAGTTTGGTCACGTATTGCATGAGTTATTCAAGAAACAAAAAATTGAAGTTTTCTTGAAGATATTCATAGGGTTCTTCATTTTCCAGTGTTTTTGTTTTAAAAAATGAAATGCCACGCAATTTACTGAAATCTTAGTCAACTGTTTCACCTAAGACGCCACATAAGCACAATGGAAGAAAATCTTAGAAAATGACCCATTTGACACAAATTTGAAAGATAAAGAACCAAAGTAAGAAAAAAAATGCAGTTTAGCCTATATAATATACACCATCAATGAATTTAAAACTGTATTTTTCTCTTATTCTACCTCTGCCTCAAAATATAAACACCAAAAGTATATGACTAATCTGACCTAAAATCATATCGGGTACTTGTACTTTTAGTCGCCACATATTGTATGACGTTTGAGCTATAAAAAATTGTCACGTATTACTTGACACTTTACAATACAAACGATGTATTATTTTTTCTTTTCTGATAATATCCTTTATT
This sequence comes from Astragalus membranaceus, assembly GCA_039519185.1. NCBI lineage: Eukaryota > Viridiplantae > Streptophyta > Magnoliopsida > Fabales > Fabaceae > Astragalus > Astragalus membranaceus. The sequence goes on from CM076850.1 coordinate 47,837,731, forward strand.
ATTTAATAATTTCCTAGTTGGTGTTATGGGGCCAACTGCAAGCAGCAGTGGCTTTGATATGGTATGGAGTTATCTAGCTCCTTTGGGAGAAGTGGAATAATTATATCTTTGCAGGTACTCCTGCTAATGGTGTCATGGCTCTAGAGAAGATTAAAGTTCTGTCTAGGAGATGGTTTCTAGCGAGATGCAGAGTTCCTCTTTGCCTTTACTATGAGTGGTGTGGCAGAGGTTTTTTTTTGTGTATTTTAAAGTGCTTATCATTGTTACATGTTTATGTTTTTCTTTCGGATTTTCTTCCGTATCCTGGTTAATTTGTATGGGCTCGAGTACCCCTATATACTTATAATATATGTTTGCTATTAAAAAACAACCTCTTCTTTTAATTTTAATAATTTATCTTTTCCATATTATTAATTAAAGATAATTTTGTAAATTAACTCATAATATCTCTTTTTATTCAAAATTAGTTATATTTTTTAATTTGTGTGAAAGGCCAAAATGATATATAAAATAAGATGAAGAGAGTATTTTAAGAGTGGAGAATACTACATGACCGGAGGGACTATATTTTAAACTGCAATTATTGTTTAAAAAATTGTGAAGTTTGGATGTACCAAATTGGTGTACCAAAAAAACATTTGTAGTTAGTAAAAAGCCACACATACAGTACATAAACATAGAGTGTTTTGTTTTCTAACGTTGTCAAAGAATGTCTGTCATTGGCAGCAGTCAAAGCACAGAGATTTTAGCAATAAAATCTGTTAACAGTGTTTTACAGCCACTTACACAGGACACACTGCAATGCCACGGAATAGAATGGAACGTATTGTCATGTTTTCACACATAATCACGCGAGTGAGCGCGTGACATTTTGCGAGTCGCAAAAGAAGACAAGATATTGCTTTGTCAGTATGTTGGACAATAGTATCAGACCTCGGTCCCAGTTATTGGATCCTTCCTGCACGCGCCTCAATGTAGCATTGGAATTTGTAGCTTTGAACATTCTAAATTCAGATATACTTGCCTTTAATTCGCATGGTGTGTGATACTGTTTCTTTTTTACTGGTTTGCTTCCAACGAAAGAATGAAGGATCTCAATATTATTCATTCTTCTGCTCATATTACTGCTTTCCCTTTTCTATGATTCAAATTGTACTATACAATCTTCGTCACAGTCTCATCACTTCTTAATTTGGAAGTGAGAAAGAGTGTGAGACTAGAGAAATAAACGAGAAATAGGTGAGAATTCGAATAAGATAAGTTTAATATCCGATTGATATAAGCAAAAGAAAAGAGAAATAAAGAAAAGAGAATTGTTGATATTATTTTTTAGTTTAAACAAAATGAGAAATAACCCGAGAGTACTTGGATAATATGGTAGGAGTCTCTTTCAACTTAACCAATGTCCTGAGTTTGAATCTAGCCCCGGGCATGCAACAGTGTTGAATCTCTTGAAGGAGAGCTTTGCCGCCAATTGTGGTCCTACCCGGCTTGAGGGATTAATCTCTGCAGTTGCGCGCAGATGATATCAGGTTTAGACCAAAAAAATGACAAATAAACATAATCTTCACTATCACATGATCACACTTAGATTCGAATTCATGTCGCTGAAATTGCAAATATAACTGACAGTTGGAACGAACTGTTGAAAATTTTTGAAAGTGTAGGAATGCTCTTAAAAAACTCTTTAAAATAAGTATATTTTTTATTTAATGGTATAAATATAAATTTGACAAAAATAACTAATTCCCTTTTTTTCTCAACTTTGGAGAGATTGAAAACATGGTGGGTCAGATTAGTATTTACCTCTATTTTTCTTCTAAGTCAATTAAGAACTTTCTAATCTCTCTTCATTGGGTATGTAGGACCATCTCAACCCACCGACTCGTCCGAACCTAACGTTGAACCCATCCCTGTCCCACTAGGAAAATGGACAAACGTGGTCGTCTTTAGTAGTAACACAACTTCGAGTTGCGACGGGTTCGGGTTGACCTCTAGGTTACCCAACTGATCCCTAATATACATACACATATATTTAATATTTAATTAGTTCATTAATACTCGTGATTAGTTGTCATAATTCAGTAAGGCATTAAATTTCAAAGCAAGTAGTTTGATGTTAAATACTCAACTATCCAAGACAATATTTTATAGCACTAGCATCTTGTCTTTAATTTTATGTATAGAGAATTAATATATTACTTCTATATCAAATATAAACAAAAAAAATCATGTCTGGTGGTTTAAAGTGTAAGCAAATTAACCTAACTAATTTTACTTTATTTAATGATATCATTTCTTAATGTATTCTTTTATTAAATCATATTCTACACTTTTAGTAGATCCTTTTATTTATTCTCCTATAAAAAGTGTTCAAAGAAATTAAATGGAAGAAAATAACACTTTAAAAAATATAACTAGGTTTTTGATTATGTATAAACGGATTATCCTTTGCGCGCAACTGCAAAGACTAATAATCCCTCGAACCGAGTAGGACCACAATGAGCAGCAAAACACTCCCTCAAGAGATACGCATGCAGGTCATTGGTTAAGTTGGAATAGACTCTTACCATCTCATCCAAGTACTCTTGGGTAATTAGGTTTTTGATTATATATCAACCGATAAATTTTAATTAAACATTTTTGTTTTCGCTTATATTTGAACTCCGGTTATATTTGAATTTGGGTTCAGTATACGGCAGAGAATTGTGATGCAAAAATATATTATGGGATATATATATATATATATATATATATATATATATATATATATATATATATATATATATATATATATATATATGGTTCTTATAGCTTTAAATAATGAACCAAATTTTATTTAATTTGAAATTAATTCCTAATGAAAGTAATTTTTCTTTATATAGACTGTAAAAATCTTTTTCATTTTTTATTTCACATTTTTCCTTTTTATGAATCATGCTTTTCACCTTGTCTTAATTTTAATGGTTTTATGTAGAAAATTTTCAAATTGTTTAAAAATGAATTTCATGCGTCCTGTTGGATTTCCAATGTACAAGCAAAAAAATATTTTACTCAGTACATGGAATATTAGCAGTCAAGAATAATAAGATGAAATATAAAATGGTGGCCGCAGATTTGATCTCTTAGAAAGTTCCTCTTGATCCACCTCATACAGCTAGTAAGTAATGACAAGAGATATAATAGTACAAAGAGAATACATTTACGTAAAAGATCAAAATACACTTTTTGTGTTTAAAATTTGAAAATTGGATTGGCATGTGTTGGAAGAAAGGAATCTTTGTCATGGTGTTTGGGCTTGCTTTTGCTACAACCAAGAATGTCTTACCATGAAGGAATAAAGCATATTCAAAACCCGGAAAGATACAACTCACCTTCAATCATGGTCTGTCCTTGAGTCAGCACCTCCCATCATCTATATAAGTAATGAAAAATATAAAATTGATGGTGCAAAATATAAGTAATTTTAACTTACTAAATGATGTTTTTCCAAAAGTATCTTGGAATTAAATTGAAATTGTGTTTTTCAATAATTAAGTGTCAATAAGGATTGTGTATTTATGCTTATACTCCACTTATCAATTTTTAAGAAAAAATGTTCTTTTTAAATTGTCATCTTGATTGTTATTTTTGTTAAGGTAGAAAAAAGCTGAGGACTAACAAAAGAAACATTAAAGGTATGTTTGGGAGGGGGTTTTGGGAAGGGAAGGGAGGGGAGGGCATATTTTTGAATTCTAAATTAAGGAAGCTATAAAATTTCTCTAAACATAAATCAAGTGTGATTAAAAATGTTATATTGATATCTATAAACTTGTACTTTTAATTTTAAAATCTCAAATACATATTAAAATATAGGCTAATCTTTTTCAAACTCTCCCCTCCCTTCCCCTCGCAAAACCTCCTCCCAAACATACCCTAAGAGATTCGACATTCAAATGCTGAAGCATGCCAGCAGATGGAACAACCACCCTAACTAGGGATGAATTACTTATGGCTCCTAGCTTAGTTAAAAAGTCCGCACTAAAATTTGTTTCCCAAGCATGCTTAAGATGAACAACCCAATGTCGCTGTAACAAAATTTGAATTTTTTTGAAAGGCAAACATTATATATATATATATATATATATATATATATATATATATATAATAAAAGCCGAGTACAAGAGGTATACATGTGAAATATCCAACTCCACAATGGAGGAAAATACAGAAAACCAAAAATAGCTACCTCCCGGAAATACAATTAATAGGATCTACGAACCACTCATAAAATAAGTAAGAAGGAAACCTACCCCTTTCTTGGAACCATCGCCAGGAAAGGGATATTGTCCGGTCAAAGCAAGACCCAAAGTGAAGTTATGGGTAATCTCAATTGAGATTGCTTATGTGTTGCGTTCACTTGACTCGGAGAAAGATTTATAACATAGGAGTACTCTATGATTTAAGACATTTCTTTTCAAATCAAGTTTGAATACTGAGTATATAGCTATTTATTTATCAAAAACAATAAAGCTATTTGAAAAGGTACATGTTATCAAGGATTATTTTTAGAGTGATTTAGAGAGATTTTATAAAGCTGAACTTTGGTTATTTAGTGAAACCTTGTGAGCTTGATGTTTGGCTATTTAGAAAGTAGACCTTATTAAAAATATTTTTGATTATTTAGTGTGCATGTGTTAGCTGAATTGTTAGTACTCAGAGAGTTGTAATATTTCGTTTTAAAAATAGTAAGGTTGAATTAAATAAAAATAAGTATGGTGAATTTTAGAAATAAAGGAGGTTTGATATTCACTTTCATCCTATTTTGTGAAAATATGTATCATGTTGTGGAACGAGATTAGGTGGACGGATTGAAGGTTTTGGAAATATAAGACATGGGAGTTTGAATTGTTTGACTATTTTTAGAAATCTTTTTAGTTTAAATTAAAAGAGTGTTTTCTTCCAAACCTTTTAACCTCAGTTTAAACAAGATTGACAAAACATGATGTTAAACAGTAGAGAACATGACACTATAAAGAGATAAAAGGAGAAAAAGAATATACACAAGTATTTTTATTCTAGTTCACAACAGTTGTTTACTACATCCCTCCCCTCACCGAGAGATTTCGTCTTCTTCACTCGAATGACTTAATCCACTAAAAACAAAAATTATTTACTCTACCTCTCCAAGCAATGTGAGTAGCATTTTTATGCTTCTCAACATAAAAATGTTGAGAACACGAGAAGTTTCTACTTATAAGTAGAAACTTCTCGTGTTCTCAACATTTTGGAAACTTCCGTTGAGGAACCAAGTGTTTACATGTCTCTCCAGACTGACTTTATCAAGAAGAAATGCCACTATTGGGCATGATTACAAAATAATGAGTTTGTATTTGAGTGATACATAGTCATCATAGGATATTACTCTCAATGAGAAGATATTACAATATAAATCCTATATCAGTTCAAGTGCACTCAATAACTTGAGAACTGATTTACATTTTCATCTAACAACTCTCCATTGAGAGGATAAGCATTTGAGCTTTAGATGTGTTCTTGGCTTTTTCTAAATATCTTTATATTTAAGAACAGCTTTTTTCTTTTCTATCTTCCATCGAAGTTCAATGTGAACAATCTCATGGTGACTGAAGTCATTAGATATCAATGAATTAGACTTAGTCATTTTTCTCTCATTGTGTCCGTTGCCAATCTTGGTCTTTTTGTCGACAACCTCTTCAATTCATTGGAACTCCTTTATCTATGAAAGAGATTATAGTCATTGGAGTACATTCGTACAATTAGCCATCGAGATGGATAAAGTTATTCCAACACAGCTAGAAAAACGAAAATTAGAGAGGGCCAAAATCCCTCTCTAAACAGAAAAAATCCGTCACTAACTATTTTAGAGACGAAATTTGTGACGAACCAAAATCCGTAACAAAACTTGGCGTCACTAAATATTTAGAGAGGGATTCTGAAATCCGTCTCTAATAGAGAGGGATATGTGCGTCGCTAATAGAGAGGGAAAAAATCCGTCTCTAATAGAGAGGGAAAAATCCGTCTCTAATAGAGATGAAAAAATCCGTCTCTAATAGAGAGGGATATATTCCATCTCTATCAGTGAGGGACAAATGTCGTCACTAACAGCGATGGAACAATTTCCTCCCTAATTGTGAGGGGACTATTTCCATCTATTAGTGAGGGATTTCAATACCAATATTTCTCCCTATTATTTTAATTTATCTTTTTCCATCCTTGTCACTTGGAGGAATTTTGGACCATCCTTTTTCCTTCCTTCAGTTACAAAAGATCGCAAACTTCATTAGGGTTGGTTTCGGTCGAGAGGGAGAAGGAGGTGCGCAGAAGAGTTGGTTTCGGTCGGTCGAGAGGGAGAAGGAGGTGCGCATAAGGAGGTGCGCAGAGGAGATGATGCTTTGGTTTCGGTCGGTTGATTTAGGGTTGCATTTGGAGAGGGAAAAGGAGGTGGGCGCAGAAGGGTTGAATTTGGAGAGAGAGAAGAGTTGTGCGAGGTGGGTGCTGTTTGTGCGCAGAAGAGTTGTGAAATGTTTTTGTGAAATTAGTTTTTGTGAAATGAGTTTCAATATCAAAAAAAAATTAGAGAGCGCTGGGAGGGAAATTAATTGGGGAGGGCGCCGATGGAGTTACTTTTGGGTCAGTGAGGGATTAGTCATTCCTCTCTATTAGTGAGGGATCCTTTCACATCTCTAAATCCGTCTCTAAACTCCTTTTTGATATTTTGGGACGAATTTAGAGAGGGAATCTTTAGAGAGGGATATTTTCATCTCTATATTCGTCACAAAAATAAATTAGTGATGACTAACTATTTTCGTACCTAAATCCCTCACTAACAGTGAGGGATACCTATCCATCTCTAAAAATTCCTCTCTAAAAATGAGTTTTCTAGTAGTGCAAGTTGTATTGTACTTGAGAGAGAGAGAGAGAGAGAGAGAGAGCTACTAGCCATTGACATTGAAGTCAACTGGAGTCACAAGAGGGGGGGGGGTTGAATTGTGACCCTTTTAAAATTCTTTTGCTTGACAAACCGAATCACTTAGAAGAATATCAAATAGACTTCCAAGAGAAAAAGAACTTTGAAGGCTTTGAAGCTACTTGCTTTCTTATAAGATGATCACTACAAGAATTTTGGGGATTACCGGCGGACAATCCCCAGCGGACAAAATCTGGCGGAAATTCGCTCGCAGGTAACAGTTACCGTCGGATTTTCCGCCGCTAATTTCCAGCAGAATTTCCGCCAGAAATTAGCGGTGGAAAATCCGCCGGTAACTGCAGGAAAAACGCCAGTAATTTAAAGTTGTTACCCGCCGGTAAATATTATAATCCGCCGGTAATTACCGGCGCCAAATCCGCCGGTATTTATTTAGGAGGCCGCCGGAAAGTTTTCAAAAATCAGCCGGAAAAATAATGGAATCCACCAGAAATCTATTTTATTTTTTAAAAAAAATAGTTTTTTAATTCGTTTATTTAACAGAAATAATATTGGCTAAAATGCTCCCGGGGTCCCTTATCTTTATTTAAAGTAACGAATTAGTCCTTTATGTTTTTTTTGTCCCAAATATGTCCTTTATCTTTCAAATTTTTGACACATAAATCCTTTTCTGTTAACAGTGATGATTTATGTGTCAAAAATTTGAAACGTAAAGGACTGATTTGGGACAGAAAAAGATATATGTGTCAAAAATTTAAAACATAAAGGACTGATTTGGGACAAAAAAAAGATAAATGACCAAATCGTTACTTTAAATAAAGATAAGGGACCCCGGGAGCACTTTAGCCAATAATATTATACTATTCGTTAATTAAAATATCTATTATTTAATTCAAAAAAAATATAATTAATTTTATAATATAAATATTTATTTTATATAAATGCTAATTAAACGAGAATTGAATAATGATTTAAAATGATAAAACTTGCATAAACATCCAAGAATTAAAATATTTATTACATTTTGTCAAAAAAAAAAACTGCTAGTCATAGTAGCGCTCGGACGGGTTGTTATAGAGGTCTGGATTATTTAGCCATGTTTCAAAATCAGTGTTGATGTCTAGCTCTGTGTTGATCTGCTGTTGGGGTTGCTCGGGCTGCTGCTGGGGTTGCTCGGGCTGCTGCTGGGGTTGATGGAGCTGAGAGTTGAAACCAGAGTATGGCTGACCATATGGGCTGTGGAAGGAAGGCTGGAAGACTGGTGCGTATGGCTGAAAACAGAGTCGTAAGGCTGCATATGCTGCGGTGGATAAATTGATGATGATGATGGCATAGATGGCCTCGGGTATTGAGACATAGTATCCATCATATGCTTCCAGCGCTCCTCATTCAACCGTTGCTGCTCCGCATTCACCCTCTGTTGCTCCGCATTCAACCTGTGCAACTCCGCCTGCTTCTCCTGCATCTGCTGTATTTCCTGATCATGTTTTTTCTGTCGCTCTTCCATGTCATGCTGTTGGTCGCTCAATTTCTGCGTCAACAGCTGAACATCTCTTATTTCTGAAGGCGTAGGGACATAAGAGCGACCAGTACTTCTGTCTGAATTAGAAGATGCGGGAACCACATTTGGAATAATGGAATTTGGGAAAGCAGACGGTCCCAAACCACTAGCTCCTACTAACCGACCAACTTTTGATGGCCCAACAGATTCCTTCCAAGCAAGAAAAGCCGCTCGACTCTCGTCAACGGGATCAATCTCACTGCCACTACTCAGCTGAGTTTCACGAAAACTGGTCTGCCATTCATAAAAATTTTCCTGAAAGCAACAACCAAGAAATGTATAACCAAATTAGTATGTAATATATGTAATATATAATAATATAATAAAAACAATATATAAATATAAATATAATAAACGTTATTTAACGCAATATTCATTGACCGTTCTTCAATATAATCACCAGTCTCCTCTCGCGTATGAAGTTTGCGGTATAATTCAGGCAAAGTAGGTGGCCGACCAAGGCTAGCCTCCTATATATATATATATATATATATATATATATATATATATATACAGTTATTATTTAATATTATTATTTTATAAAATATACAATACGTATGTAAATATAATATAAATTTAATCAATTATTAAATTTATACCATGCAGCTGTAATGTTCAGCTGCGTTGATAGAACCACCTGTATTTATGCAACCCCTCTCTCAGAAGCACGATTCTCCCTGGCTTTGTCACATTTTTCTTTATACTTCGCATCATTCCATTTCAGTTGGAGCTCATGTCAATCAGAATCACCGATCCATGTCGGCTGCATCCCCTTATTACGCTGTTGCCGGAGCATTTCAGAAAAGCGGTGAGAAGCTCTTGTGTTGAATGTTCTCTCAACTTCTTTCGCCGCATTAGGGTACCATGCCATTTTTTCCTATTTAAACAAATTTACTGGTTAATTAGTAAAAACAAATTAATCAATTCAACAAAATTAAAAAACTAAAAATTAATTAATTCGTAAAAAAACTTACTCTGAATGCATTCCACATCTTAGAATCCTTATCTTTTTTTACCTCCGTCTAATTCATCCAGGGTTTAGTGTAATTTTCTTTGATTATGTCTGTGATCGTGCTAGATACAATCCTCCCAAGAATAAATCTGTACATAAAAAAGATAAATGTTTAGATAATAATTTATATTTAAAGTTTTAAATATAAATCAAACAAATATCATTAATAAATTACTAAATTAATACTTACTGCTGGCCAACAACCTTCACTACTATACGACCGTCAGGCGTAACCTCAACCGCCTCATTATCAATATTATATCTGCGTATCCCATCTGCATGTGACGGGGGTGTCACAGTTCCTGGTGGAGGCACAAATGGATGACTCAGCGTACTAGGTCCGCTGCCATCCTCTATAGTAGGTGGAGCAACAAATGGGCCATCAACAACGACACGACTTACACGACGACGACGACCACCTAGAGAAGTAGAAATTTTCTTAGAAAAAACTGGTCAGTGGGTCGACACGAGGTAGGTCATGATCGGAATCTGATCCTGATGATGTCATGGCTATATATATATATATATATATATATATATATATATATATATATATATATATATATATATACATGATAAATAACATAAATAATGAATAACATAAATGATGAATAACATATATGATGAATAACACATGAATCAAGTCTGATAAATATAAATATTAATTATTTCATAACAAATTAATTAGAATCCCATTCTTTCTCGAAATCACCATCATCATCAGATGAGTGAATTCCTGATACACCGACATGATCGACTGCATCCTCATGATCTGTATCTTCTTCTTCATTAACTTCATCACCAGTGCATCACATAAACGCGTAATGGGTTCAACTTCAATCACTTCATTTACATTAGACATTTCATCCATTTGATATGGCACGTCTTCCACTGTGTCATCATTTGTCTCAATTCGACCTCTTGGTTTTGTTTTAATTGCGACACACCAACCACGCCGATCAGTCTGTGTTGATGGATAAGAGACATAATAGACCTATCTCACATTTTGTGCAATGACTAACGGATCATACAGTCGATATCCACTATTCATTTTAATGTCCACTGTATTTGTCTTTGGATTAAACTTAGTTCCTCAAGTGGACGGATCAAACCAATTACAATAAAAAACAACTACCTTTTGACTATAATCAAGATAAGGGTACGCAAGTTCATATATGTGTTCAACCACACCATAAGAATCATCTTCGCCTCTCCCAGCGACACCCTTCATGCAAACTCCACTATTGACTGTTTCTCTGCCCTCTTTCCATTCCTTAGTGTGAAATTTGTATCCATTGACAAAATATGTGTGCCATTATTTAACACATCTTAGAGGACCGTCAGATAAGTTCCTCAAGTGTTGGTTGCTAGGAGTCGGCGGGAGGGAATATACACATTGCTTAAACCACATTGGAAAATGCGCATCTAATTAATTAGCATCCCATTAATTGATAAATATTAATATTTCATAACAAATTAATTAATTACAAATAAGATCATCTAATTAATTAGAATCCAATTCTTTCTCGAAATCACCATCATCATTAGATGAGTGAATTCCTGATACATTGACTTGATCGGCTGCATCCTCATGCTTTGTATCTTCTTCTTCATTAACTTCATCACCAGTGTTTGGCTCATCACATAAACGAGTAATGGATTCAACTTCAATCACTTCATTTACATTGCACATTTCATCCATTTGATATGGCACGTCCTCCACTATGTCATCATTTGTCTCAATGCGACCTCTTGATTTTGTCTTAATTGCGACACACCAACCACGCCGATCAGTCCGTGTTGATGGATAAGAGACATAATAGACTTGTGGATACCTTGTATTGCAGGTAAACTAATATTGCAGAATATGTTTTGATGATGAAAAAGACAAAGGTAAAGCTGATGGCCAAAGTTAATAAAAGTGACTAAACATCAAAGTCACAATCCAAGACAAACAAGCTCAAGAATTGAAGATTCAAATATAAGGGTAGTCCTTAGGGTTTGGGTGTGTCTTAGGAAAAAGTGTAAGCTCTTTCAAATGTCAGCTCGTATGTTAAAATCTCACACACTCACAAGTTTTTCAAAGATGCATGCATACTTACGTAAACATACTTATCATCTTTAAAACATAAAAATCGATTTCATCTTGCATATACACTCATCAAAATCGATTTTCAGGCCAATCAGAAAAGGAAGAATCGATTTTCACTTCATGTATCTTTCAGTACAAAAATCGATTTCTGAGCCAAACATTTTTAAAGGAAGAATCGATTCCCACTCTTTTGCACTTAACTGAGAATCGATTCCTACATGTCTCAGGCAAGCTGAGAATCGATTCATACAAATTTTCACTAAGTACAGAATCGATTCCTAGCTCTCCATGGTACTCAAGAATCGATTGTCCCTATTTTCCAAACAAATCAAAATCGATTCCTCACTTAAATGAATCGATTCCTAGATCAAATGCTTTCAACAAAGAATCGATCCCTACACTATTTTTAACGTAAACTTGATTTTTTCATAGCCTATAAATAGGCACTGCATTACGTTCATTTACACACAACCCATTTCACAAATCAGAGAACTTTTGAGAAAAACTCTTCACGCTTTTACTTTTGCTCTTCACGCACCGTTGGTCCATCTGAGCTGATCTGCTGCTAAGAGTTAGTTGGGGTTGTATTCTTCAAGTTGTAATATCTGCCTTCATTAGAGGTATTTCTGTCGTTACAATTGTTATTATTTAATTGTTGTGATTTGTACTAGGGAGTGGGGTATCTCTCTAGGGTAGCTGTTTGTACTAGGAAGTGGGGTATCTTTCTGGGGCAGCTGATTGTAACAGGGTTGGGGTATCTCTTGTTATTGTTATATTAGATTTGAGGGCTCTCCATAGGTGGGGTATCCTAGGAGGAGAGTGCCTGAGTCTGTAAAGGTTTCCCAAGGCACCTGTAAGCCTTGTTGTTTTGGTTATTGGAAAATCTCACAAGGGTGTGAGGACTGGACGTAGGTCACTAGGAGGTGACCGAACCATGATAAATCTCTGCGTGCTTTGCTGCTTTCTTGCTTTACTATTATATCGCTTTACTGCTTTATATTCTAATTCCTTCGCTTCCACTTAACCTGCGCGAAAAATGATCTAAGTCATTGAAAAGGGGAAAAACGTTTTTGAAAGATCTGAAAAGTTTTTAAATCTCAATTCACCCCCCCTCTTGAGACTGAAGCCACTTGGTAACAAGTGGTATCAGAGCTAGACTCTTGTATAAAGGGCCTAGCAGCTTCAAGAGAAATGGCTTCAGGTTGGTCTACGCAAGAGGGTGCTTCTCTTACCCGTCCTCCGGGATTCAACAGGAAAGATTATGCATATTGGAAAGAAAGAATGAGAATTTTTGTTGAAGGGGTAGACTTAGATGTTTGGGATGCTGTGGAAAAAGGACCCTATGTCCCCACGCACATAGTAGATGGTATTCTTACAATTAAAAGTAAAAATGAATGGTCTGATGATGAGAAAAGAAAAGTGCAACATAATTTACGTGCCAAAAATATTATTACTTCTGCTTTAAGTCCTAATGAATTTTTTTCGAGTTTCAAACTGTAAATATGCCCAAGAAATGTGGGATAATCTCCAAGTTACTCATGAGGGTACAAGTGAAGTGAAAAGGGCAAGAACAAATACTCTTATCAGAGAGTACGAACTATTTAGAATGAATACAGGTGAAACAATACCAGAAATGCAGAAAAGGTTCACTCACATAGTGAATCAGTTAAGCTTGTTGGGAAAGTCATTTCCTGTAGAGGATCTAATCAACAAAGTTCTGAGATGTCTGAATAGAGAATGGCAACCCAAGGTTACTGCTATAGCTGAATCAAGAAATTTAGCTACTATGACTCTGGCTACTCTGTTCGGTAAACTTCAAGAGCATGAACTAGAACTCACCCGTCTAGATGAGTACGAAAATACAGATAAGAAAAAGAAAAGCTTGGCTCTAAAAGCATCTAGTTCCAGTCGGTTTGATGATAGTGACAACTCAGATGATGAAATTGATGAAAGTGAAGAGAATATGGCTCTTATGGTTCGGAAGTTCAAAAGGTTCATGAAAGGCAACAACTATCCAAGAAAGAACTTCAAATCAAAAAGGTTCTCCAGCAAAGAAAGTACATCCGGTCCTCCAATTTGCTATGAATGCGGGAAACCCAGGCACATGAAAATGGAATGTCCTAATCTACAGAAAAAGGACTCCAAATTTGAAAAGAAGGCATTCAGGGATAACAAAGGAAGAAAAGCCTACATCGCATGGGAAGACAACTGCATGGATTCATCAGATGAATCAGAGGATGAAGAAGCCCAAGTTGCATTAAATGGCTGATCATGAAAGCGAGAATGAAAACGAGGTAATATCCAACCCTGACTCTTTACAAAATGCATATGATGATTTATATGAAGCTTTCACTGAATTGCATAATGATTCTATGAAATTAGCTAAGGCATTAAGTAAATCAAAGAAAACCATTGCTAATCTTCAAGATGAAGTTCGTGCCTTAACTAAAGAAAAATTAGAGCTTAGGAAAGAAAATGATGATCTTGTCTATTTCAAAGAAAATTATGCATGTGATAAATGTATAGAACATGAAAAGAAATTCAATGAGCTTGAATGTACAATAGGCAAAATGTCCAAATTACAACATGTGCATCCGAGGACTCAGAAATAATTTTGTGAAAAACAATATGCATCATAGACCTAAGTTTTCCACTAAACCTTATATTAGATGTTACTATTGTGATAAACCTGGACATACAGCTTCTGTTTGCAGGGCAAGAGGTAAACAAACTATGAAAAAGGTATGGGTTCCCAAAAGGACCATACCAAACACTAACCCACAAGGACCCAAAGAGATTTGGGTACCTAAAACCTTGTTTTAAATCAATGCAGGTATGCTTCAAGGTACAGGGGTCAGATTTGTACCTTGACAGCGGATGCTCAAAGCACATGGCTGGAGATATCACAAAGTTCCTAACTCTTACCCCCAAATCAAGCGGTCATGTGACTTATGGTGACAATAACAGAGGAAGAATCCTTGGTGAAGGTAAAGTTGGTAAAGATTTATCTACTGCTATTGATAATGTGCTCTATGTTGAAGGTCTTAAACATATTCTATTAAGCATTAGCCAACTTTATGATAAAGGAAACAGGGTAATATTTGACTCAGGTTCATGCATCATTGAGGATAAACAAAGTAAACAAGTTAGAATGATAGGAAATAGAGTAGTAAACATATACATGATGAGTTTAGATATTGTTTCATCTCATAATGCATGTTGTCTCATTAGTAAGGAAGAAAACTCTTGGTTATGGCACCGTAGGATAGCTCATATTCATATGGATCATCTTAACAAGCTAGTGTCTAAAGATCTAGTTGATGGTTTGCCTAATATTAAGTTTGAAAAAGATAAATTGTGTGATGCATGCCAAAAGGGTAAACAGGTAAAAGTGTCCTTTAAATCAAAGAATATTGTGTCTACTAACAAACCTTTGCAGCTGTTACACATAGATCTATTTGGTCCCTCAAGTACAAAAAGTTATGGTGGAAATTACTATGCTCTAGTTATAGTAGATGATTATTCAAGGTATACCTGGACCCTCTTTCTGGCAAATAAGAGCGAAGCTTTTGGAGCATTCAAAAAGCTTGCTCGCAGCATTCAAAATGAGAAAGAATTGAAGATCATCTCAATTAGGTCTGATCACGGTGGAGAATTTGAAAATGAAAATTTGAAATTCTATGTGAAGAACTTGGTATAAATCACAACTTCTCAGCACCTAGAGCTCCTCAACAAAATGGAGTTGTTGAAAGAAAAAAATCGGTCATTGGAGGAACTTGCCAGAACAATGCTTAATGATCACGACATCCCAAAATACTTTTGGGCGGATGCTGTAAGTACTGCTTGTTATGTTATGAATAGAGTTTTGATTAGGCCTATTTTAAAGAAAATCCCCTATGAACTTTACAAGGGGAGAAAACCAAATATTTCACACCTTCACACTTTTGGTTGCAAATGTTTTGTATTAAATAATGGAAAGGATAACCTAGGTAAATTCGATGCTAAAGCTGATGAAGGAATTTTTCTTGGTTACTCTTTATCTAGCAAGGCCTTTAGAATTTTCAATAAAAGAAATAAGGTTATTGAGGAATCTGTACATGTTACATTTGATGAAGCTAACCCCAAAAGGCTGGGAAAGGATCAAGCAGTGAACTTCCCAAGGAATGGAGAATCCCAAGGGACCACTCGCTTGAAAATGTCATAGGTGATGTAACTAAAGGGGTAACTACTCGTAACTCTCTTAGAAATGCATGTAATCATATGGCTTTCGTATCTCAAATTGAACCTAGAAATATAGATGAAATCGTAGTTGATGAACATTGGACTACTGCTATGCAAGAAGAGTTAAATCAGTTTGAAAGAAACGAAGTGTGGGATCTAGTTCCTAGACCTGATAAACATCAGATAATAGGCACAAAATGGGTGTTTAAAAACAAGCTAGACGAATCAGGTATAATAATTAGGAACAAAGCTAGACTAGTTGCTAAAGGTTACAATCAAGAAGAAGGAATAGATTATGATGAAACATATGCTCCTGTAGCTAGATTAGAAGCTATTCGCATGTTACTTGCTTTTGCATCAATCATGGATTTTAAATTGTATCAAATGGATGTTAAGAGCGCTTTCTTAAATGATTTTATTCAAGAAGAAGTATATGTTGAACAACCACCTGGCTTTGAAAATTTTGAAAAACCAGACCATGTTTTTAAACTCAAAAAGGCTCTATATGGTCTGAAGCAAGCTCCCAGAGCTTGGTACGAAAGATTGAGCAAATTCCTACTCAATCATGATTTTCAAAGAGGGAAAGTTGACACTACACTTTTTATAAAAAGGTCAAAAGATGACATCTTACTCGTGCAAATTTATGTGGATGATATCATTTTCGGTGCTACTAATGAATTGCTTTGCAAAGAGTTTTCAAGTATTATTCAGAGTGAGTTTGAAATGTCAATGATGGGAGAACTCAACTTCTTCCTTGGGCTCCAAATAAAACAAACAAACAACGGCATCTTCATATCTCAATCAAAGTACTGCAAAGAACTACTCAAAAGATTCGAAATTGACAAAGCAAAAGAAATGTCCACACCAATGAGCACTTCATGCTACTTAGACAAAGATGAAGAAGGTAAACCGGTAGAACTAAGCACATATCGAGGTATAATTGGCTCTCTTCTCTACTTAACTGCTAGTAGACCGGACATCATGTTTAGTGTTTGCATGTGTGCTAGGTATCAAGCAAATCCAAAAGAGTCACATTTAGTAGCTGTCAAAAGAATAATGAGATATCTGGTAGGCACTCAAAATGTTGGTCTGTGGTACCCAAAAGGCGCCACATGTAGCCTTATTGGATATTCAGATTCTGAGTTTGCAGGATGTAAGTTAGATAGAAAAAGAACTAGTGGAACATGTCACATACTAGGTAGTGCATTAGTCTCATGGCACAGTAAGAAACAAGTCAGTGTCGCACTGTCAACTGCTGAAGCAGAATATGTTGCAGCAAGGAGTTGTTGTGCACAAATTCTTTGGATGAAGCAACAACTTCTTGACTATGGTATAGAACTAGATCATATCCCTATAAAATGCGACAATACCAGCGCCATCAATCTTACAAAGAACCCCGTCCAACACTCTAGGACCAAGCATATAGAGATAAGACACCATTTTCTTAGAGATCATGTCCAAAAAGGGGACTGTGTAATCGAATTTGTTGAATCCGCAAAACAACTGGCTGATATTTTTACAAAACCTTAACAAAAAGAAGACTTCTTCTTCATTCGAAGAGAACTTGGAATCATTGATTCCTCTTCATGCTGTTAGATTCACAATTTTTATTACATGTTGCCCTCTTTGATCATGACAAAAAGGGGGAGAAGAATAGAGTTTTAATATTCAGCATGCATTTGCATTCACTTGCATACAGTCAATAAAACAGGGGGAGCATCATGATAGGGGGAGTATCATATATACATTATCTGTTTGAACTAACCTCCCACCTTGAGATGAGTTAATGTTTTGTCATCATCAAAAAGGGGGAGAATGTGGATACCTTGTATTGCAGGTAAACTAATATTGCAGAATATGTTTTGATGATGAAAAAGACAAAGGTAAAGCTGATGGCCAAAGTTAATAAAAGTGACTAAACATCAAAGTCACAATCCAAGACAAACAAGCTCAAGAATTGAAGATTCAAATATAAGGGTAGTCCTTAGGGTTTGGGTGTGTCTTAGGAAAAAGTGTAAGCTCTTTCAAAGGTCAGCTCGTATGTTAAAATCTCACACACTCACAAGTTTTTCAAAGATGCATGCATACTTACGTAAACATACTTATCATCTTTAAAACATAAAAATCGATTTCATCTTGCATATACACTCATCAAAATCGATTTTCAGGCCAATCAGAAAAGGAAGAATCGATTTTCACTTCATGTATCTTTCAGTACAAAAATCGATTTCTGAGCCAAACATCTTTAAAGGAAGAATCGATTCCCACTCTTTTGCACTTAACTGAGAATCGATTCTGTCATACCCCAATTTTGTCCGGCTTAGGTCCAAACCCAAATTTTCCACACAAAAATAAATTATGCATTTTGGATCCTAGAAACCGCTTCAAAGTTTTGAAATCATTTTTAGGGTTAGAATGCACTTTTTAAGAAATTAGGGTTTTGAAAAATATGTTATGCATGCATGGCAAGCTTTGGAAAATATTTTATGCATGCATGGAAAAAACCTAAAAGCATTTTTGTGGAAGGCAAGAATTGATTTCTATTTTGTTCCAAAGGCCAAGAATCGATTTATAGTATATTCCATAGGACATGAATCGATTCCTAATTGTTTTAACTAAGTGAAGAATCGATTTTCACCTATGATAGATGTCCTGAAAATCGATTTCCTTCTTGTCCCATAGGCCATGAATCGATTCCTAATTGTTTTAACTAAGTGAAGAATCGATTCTCACCTATTTAGGATGTCCAAGAATCGATTCTTTATTATTTCCAAAGGCTCAAACAATCGATTCATCCTTGCAATAAATGTTTTTTAAATTCCTACGCTTTCCTAAGCCTATAAATAGGCAGCCTCAAGTCACATTCTAGGGACAGATTTCACGAGATCAGAAGAGAGACATTCTCACGAGATCAGAGAGAAAACCCATTTTTCTCGAAATCTCTCACATTTTAGAAAAACTCTTCTACGCTTTACTTTTTTTCGCTCTATTCGTTCCGTTGGTCCGTCTGAGCTGATCTTCTGCAAAAGTTAGTTGGAATTGCGTTCTTCAAGTCGTAGTATCTGCCTTCATCAGAGGTATTTCTGTTTTTCTATTTGTTAATATTTAATCATTGTGATCCATGCCAAAATTGCCCTATGTGATTTAATTTAGCTATAGTGTCATTGTTGAGGATGAACCACATGATTCCCACTTATGCCTAGTGCGTCATTTTCTAAGTGGTGAAGATGGTCTCAGATGATTCAACCTCCCCCTTTCAAACCCTTTCAAAAAACATTTTTCACTAGAACTACGTCGCTTTGATTCCCGTTTGGGATACGTAGGAGCGAGTCACGTTCTCGTCAAGCGCAACAAATAAAAATTCTTTTCACCCCCCTAAACCAATCATTTTCATAAAACAAACAAAAATCATTTTCAAACCCATTGTTGCTAGTAGCTCATCAGAGCCTTTGTTCGTTTAGCTATTAGTGGCAATGTCCTTTTCTCCTAAAAATAATAAACGATGATCCATCATAACCTTTGTTAGTTTGATCATCGTACAAATCAATCTCTTTCGAAAATCACTTTCAAAAAAGGATAGTAAAAACGAGTTGTTATCAATAGTCCATCAGAACCTTTGTTCGTTTGACTAACGGTGCAACTCTCTTTTTGAGTATTTAGTAGTGATTCATCATAGCCTCTGCTAGTTTAATCATTTGCTAATGCTCGTCCTATTTCAAAAACTCACTAAAAAAGATAAAAAACAAAAACTTTTCAAAAAGAACCAAGAACTACGTAGCTTTGAATTCTCCATCGCACCAGGAGATACGTATGAGCGGGCCATTTCCCGTCAATCACTTTTTTCTAAAAACCCTTTTTTTCCCCCTTTCTCACCAAAAATAAAATTTCCAGTAAGTTTTCCCATTCATCTTCAAACAAGAAATAAATAGGCAAATCTAGGTATTTTTCAAATCAAACGTTAAAACCACACATTTAATTAGAGGTTCCCTTTCGGTAGAAAGGACGTGCGCGGTGCTAACACCTTCCTCGCACGTAATCGACCCCCGAACCTATATATCTAGTTTTCAAAAGACCATCCGCCTTGTCCAAAAGACCTTTTTTCAATGTTTTGGTCTTAAAATTAAAATATTGGTGGCGGCTCCAAATTTTTCCACGTTGTACATCGAGAAACCCAACCGGGGGATTTTTCGGGGTGCAACAGCTGGCGACTCCACTGGGGACACTTTTTAAAAGACGAGGGTCAAGCCTAACTAATTTAAATGTGTGGTTTAATATATTGATTTGATTAAAACCTTGTTTGCCTTTCTTTCTTATCATTCATTGTAGGCGTATGCATTTGTCTTCTTCTATGTTGTTCCCTGTCTCATCCTTTATTCCCTTTCTTTTATCGCTTATGCCCGTACATTCTTCCAATCCCCATGATCCCCCCTTCTTGGCTCATTTTCTTCAAGGTAAGCTCATGCATTTCTCCCCAATTCTATCATGTCCCTTCTTCTGAGCTCCCTTTCTGAAGTAAGTAATGTGTTTGTTGTTGGTACCCTAGGCTAGCTGTATTTGAATGATATTGAACCCTAGGGTAGACGACATGCTATTGTCTGGACTGTCTGGATTTTCATTTGCAGGTGGGGTAGTTTTGAGGAAATGCCCTTGACACACACTACACTTATACCCTGTGACTACGCGTTTTGAGTGGGACCATAACCCAGGTCTGCAAAAACTTAGGAGAGTGGATTCGAGTAGTGAGAGCCCATCAGGACCTTTTTCCGTTTGGCTACTTGCGAAAGTTTCAACCAGAGTTGTGCTCTTTCATGATGCCTTGTACCTAGCAGTTTGCTGCATTTACGAGGAATTTCGTGAAAGAGACTGTGACTCTGATGACCTTTGTGAGGAAGTGAATAGAGCTACATGGGAAGATTACCCTTAAATTGCCCTAGATCGTAGGTTTCACCTCTTTTAGGTCACAAGGGCTTTCCAAATTGTGTGCTGCATTGTTGCATTCAGTTCAACCAATTTTTTCTCAAAAATTTTCAAAAATCAAAAATATGCTTTTCCTTTTTCAATAAACACCTATATGAGGTGGCATATAGCGTGTAAATTTTCAAACTACCACCTGTTGCAAAAACACAAAAAAAAGAGGCATCATTGCATCATTACATCATTTGCATACATCCCCGCATAACATAAAAACATAAGTTTCTGCAACTCATGCACGCATCATTGCATGGGGTGGAATCACAAAGTAATATCTTGTCATAGGCACGGTGTGGAATCAAAAATGAAACAGCGTACCCTCCGAGGTGTTTGTTTAAGTTTGAACGCATGGAATGTGCTTTGTTTCGCTTATTGATTCTAACCTTGTTGTGTTTCAAAGAAAAATAATCAAAATCCACCGTTAAACCTATGGCAAGACGTAGTACGCCGTGATTCCCGGCACTAAGATAAACAGGAAATCATACATGTTGCATTGCACTTGCATTAGTGCATACCGTCTTTTATCAAAAAAATCAAAAAATCAAAAAAATCAAGAAAAAATCAAAAATTGTTATTTTCCACAAGTTTTTAGAAAACATACTACATGCATTTTTTTTTCTTTGCATTACAGAAATAATCAAATAAATATCTCATGTTGCATGAATTTTTATGACCACCAGAGAGTTAAAAGCTTTATTTTGGAAAGAAGCCATGCATTCATCCATTCGCATTCTCATTTCATTCACTCATTTGCATTCTCATTCCATTCGCATTCTCATTCCATGCGTATTCATCCATTTTGCATTCTCATTCATTTGCATATTTACATCATGCATAAAAAAAATGAGCATAAATAATAATTCTAAAAAAAAAAAAATTTTGTGATGAGAGGTGAGACGTTCTTGCGAAGTTTTTCATCTTTGGAAAAGTCTAGTCTTACATAGTTGCAAACTCAAGGTGTTTCAAGGCACTCGGTTTTTCAAAACAGCAGTTTGTTCACATTTTTCAACAAAGCATTGCATCTCACCCACCCCATGATGAATGACCGAAATGGTCCACAAAAATGTTTCTTTCACGTTCTAACTAATGTTAACTCTCTGCGAAGCATTCGTGTAGTAACTTCTGTGTGACGTGTGTCTTTATTTTTGTTTGAGTCAGTTAGCGTCCCTACATTGTCATCATCCCCCGCCCAAGTCTAACCCCACCCTGACCACCCATAAAGTACATATCCCCCATATTAGTGCATAGTTGGCTTTTTGGTTGGTTCCCCTAATGAAATACCACTCTTGGGCCTCCATACTGGAGCAAATTTGTCGTCACTAGATATCTTGTTAACATTGTATTCCTTTGGTGCAAGTCCTTTTTTTTAAAAAGTAAAAAAAAAAAAA
Organism: Astragalus membranaceus; assembly: GCA_039519185.1. Lineage (NCBI taxonomy): Eukaryota > Viridiplantae > Streptophyta > Magnoliopsida > Fabales > Fabaceae > Astragalus > Astragalus membranaceus. The sequence continues at coordinate 47,859,922 of CM076850.1, forward strand.
TCAAAAAGCTCGTTAGGTCGAAAACTCGTAAGAGCGGCCTAAGCAAAAATTAGAGCATGAAAAGAAATTAAGAAAAAAGAGCAAATGTATGAAAGTAAATAAATTATTGTCCTTGGGTTAATTTTTGAGAAAACAAGCAATCATGATTTTGAAATGAAGTTTGGCCATCATTCCATATCCAAAAACACCTTAAGCCAAAAATCCCAAAAATCTCAATCACCCTAGACAAGGATCAATCTCACATCAAAAATTGTGTATCACCTTTATCAGCTCACTTAGCTCAAAAGAAAGAGAAAGAAAAATCACAAAAAAAAGAAGAAAGTGGAAAAAGAGAGGATTGAAAAGGAAAAATCCTTAAAAAAAGAAGCAAAAGTAGTAGAAATGGTGAGCTGATACCATTAAACGCATGAGAGATCCTTGTCTGAAATAAACCCTCAAACACTTCCTTTGGCCTATCCTCCATGTTACAACCCTGAAACAGGTTCATTTTACCGTGAGGCACATAAGAGGTTCTCATCTCAATAAAACCTCAAACACCTCATTGAGTCTAATAACACATTCTTCCATAAACCATTAACCTGGCCAAATTATACCACTAAAAAAAAACATCCGTTCCATCAATCATCAAATACTTCTTTGAGCCCAACTATCCCTCCCTTCATAAATCATTAACCATTAGCCACATCACAACACCAAAGATCCATTCTGATCAATGACCGATTGCTCCTATTTTCTCAAAGTTTTAATCTTAGGACAAATAAGTATATTTATTTATGATGTGTTTGCTCAAAAAGAAAAAACAAACAAGCAGAAAAAAGAAAGCTGCTCAAAAGAAAAACAAACAAGCAGAAAAAAGAAAGTTGCTCAAAAGAAAAACAAACAAGCAGAAAAAAGAAAGCTGCTCAAAAAAAGAAACAAACAATCAAAAAAGAAAGTTGGTAAAAAGGAAGAAGGACTTGCACTCCAAGATGCATTCATGTTGGATTAAAACAAGGTCTAGTGGTCACCAAGTGGAGCCCCTCCTCATACTAAAAAGTCAAAACTTTCATTGCATTTGAGTTTGTTCTTAAAGAGAACCAAAAGTGTGTACTAGGGGGCATCCCCTTCACCTCTCACTCCACTCAACTTTGGGGAGGTTTATTCATTGCCCACCTCATTCATATATCACCCTCAGTTCATAACCATCACCATAACTCTGTCGCCTTTCACAACCCCACTAGAAGCAACCATTTGAAATACCATTCCAAAGTGGGGCAATCCCGTCACCCTTCACTCCACTTAAAGTCGGGGAAATTCGCCCTACGCACATCTCATCCCCTCGTCATATTAACATCCATGAGACCACACCAAGGCAATTTCTCGACCCACCATGCTAAATACAGCCTTTTGCGAACTCGAGTCGGGGCAACCTTGCTCTCGTCAAGATTGGGGCCACACCAAACATCGTGGGTTGAGACAGAATCTCTTGTTTGCCACCCTTCATTCCAAAGTCATGGTATTTCCAAGTCATTTTTCCTCTACAACCCTGGCTGTTGTCACCACTAGACAGGGGCAAGTTATGCACTCACCTTCACCAGTAGTCGAAATCGGGGCAGTTCCACCTTTCATGACTTTGGCAAAAACCCACCTTTCATCCCCTCACTGTCATATCTGTCATACCAAGTCAACTGACTCATTCATCTGTATTTTCACTACTCTACATGTTTATGCTTTAAAGAGAGAGAACACAAGTTAATAATGTGAAGTCGGAAACTCACTCAGTTAACTTTGTGGACCTAAAAATCAATCATCATGGGGCACCATCATAGGAGAGCAAATAAGCGAGTCTGCAAATACGGTCAAATAGTTTTGCACATCAGTGTTTGTGAATAACAACCTTGAGATTGCCATGTCTGAATTCAAACCTCTTTCCAAGGAATGATTGTTCTAGAGCACTCACCTCTCTACCCCTCGCATCGAAAGTCTCATTTCTCATCTCAAAACAAAACACATTTGCATGCATACCATATCATAAATCATTGCACCATACATTGTATTTCAAAAACAAGTCATGCATCTACCACAACTATTGCATTTAAGCATTACCTGTGCGCATTCATCCATTTATTCAAAAAAGGGGCAGAGAAATCATCCACATTGCACCCGTTGCCCCCACCAAAGCATAAATCATTCCATCATGCAGCCAGCAGTACATTTGCATTCGCATGTTATCTGCATTCGCACACACAGCTTACCAATTTCTGTTTCCGACCAACTTCAACATCCATCATTCACGGGCCTTTTGTAGTCCATTTACGTTCGCATTGCACATTCATCACATTGCATACCTGTAACACTTTTTTGCTTCGATAGACGTGCCAAGTGCTGGTCTCATCGTTGCTCAAAGTTTTTTTTACATCACTAATCATATCTTTGTACCATGCATGGCATTCGCATCAAAGCATTACATTTGCATCACATTCACGCTTTGCATTTCATGCACTCATTCCAAAGAAAAATCAAAGAAATGAAGAATCAGGAATAGAATTTCACCACATTCATCATCACACCAAAATCATAGCATTGCATGCACATGCATAGTATGCCCTTGCATAACATGCACTCACACTCCATGCACTTTTCATTACATCAACTGACAAATGCAGGTACATCAATTCAGTGCAGCAGCATCGGTCATTTCAAATCAACCAATCAGCAGAATTTGTGAGCCCTCTGCGCTCATCCTGAGCCCTCTGTGCTCATCCTGAGCCCTCTGTGCTCCTCCTGAACCCTCTGTGCTCCTCCTGAGCCCTCTGTGCTCCTCCTGAACCCTCTGTGCTCCTCCTGAGCCCTCTGTGCTCATCCTGAGCCCTCTGTGCTCATCCTGAGCCCTCTGTGCTCCTCCTGAGCCCTCTGCGCTCATCCTGAGCCCTCTGTGCTCATCCTGAGCCCTCTGTGCTCCTCCTGAGCCCTCTGTGCTCCTCCTGAACCCTCTATGCTCATCCTGAGTCCTCTGTGCTCATCCTGAGCCCTCTGTGCTCCCCCTGAGCCCTCTGTGCTCATCCTGAGCCCTCTGTGCTCCCCCTGAGCCCTCTGTGCTCCCCCTGAGCCCTCTGTGCTCCCCCTGAGCCCTCTGTGCTCATCCTGAGCCCTCTGCGCTCATCCTGAGCCCTCCGCGCTCCTCCTGAGCCCTCTGTGCTCATCCTGAGCCCTCCGCGCTCATCCTGAGCCCTCTGTGCTCCCCCTGAGCCCTCTGTGCTCATCCTGAGCCCTCTGCGCTCATCCTGAGCCCTCTGCGCTCCTCCTGAGCCCTCTGTGCTCCCCCTGAGCCCTCTGTGCTCATCCTGAGCCCTCTGCGCTCATCCTGAGCCCTCTGTGCTCATCCTGAGCCCTCTGCGCTCATCCTGAGCCCTCTGCGCTCATCCTGAGCCCTCTGCGCTCATCCTGAGCCCTCTGTGCTCCTCCTGAGGCCTCTCTGCTCCCCCTGAGCCCTCTGTGCTTATCCTGAGCCCTCTGTGCTCATCCTGAGCCCTCTGTGCTCACCCTGAGCCCTCTGTGCTCATCCTGAGCCCTCTGTGCTCATCCTGAGCCCTCTGTGCTCCTCCTGAGCCCTCTGCGCTCATCCTGAGCCCTCTGCGCTCATCCTGAGCCCTCTGCGCTCATCCTGAGCCCTCTGTGCTCATCCTGAGCCCTCTGTGCTCCTCCTGAGCCCTCTGCGCTCATCCTGAGCCCTCTGTGCTCATCCTGAGCCCTCTGTGCTCCTCCTGAGCCCTCTGTGCTCCTCCTGAGCCCTCTGTGCTCATCCTGAGCCCTCTGTGCTCCCCCTAAGCCCTCTGTGCTCATCCTGAGCCCTCTGTGCTCATCCTGAGCCCTCTGTGCTCCTCCTGAGACCTCTGTGCTCCTCCTGAGCCCTCTGTGCTCCTCCTGAGCCCTCTGTGCTCATCCTGAGCCCTCTGTGCTCATCCTGAGCGCCCTCTGTGCTCCTCATGAGCCCTCTGTGCTCATCCTGAGCCCTCTGTGCTCATACTGAGCCCTCTGTGCTCCTCCTGAGCCCTCTGCGCTCATCCTGAGTCCTTTGTGCTCATCCTGAGCCCTCTGTGCTCATCCTGAGCCCTCTGCGCTCATCCTGAGCCCTCTGTGCTCATCCTGAGCCATCTGTGCTCCTCCTGAATCCTCTGTGCTCCTCCTGAGCCCTCTGTGCTCCTCCTGAGCCCTCTGTGCTCATCCTGAGCCCTCTGCGCTCATCCCGAGCCCTCAGTGCTCCTTCTTTACTGCTTTCTTTACCGCGTTCTTTACCGCTTTATTTCCTGCTTTTGCACGCCAAGTGTTAAGCTCACAAATCGTTGTTTTAGCACGCCAAGTGGTGATTCAAAAATAAAAAAAAATCCAATCTGTTTTTGCTTGCATATTGCATTTTTCATCTGACATCAACAAAAACAAAAAAATGAGAAAAGAAGAAATGGAAAATTCGGGTTTTCCCCCCCAAGTAGACAAAATCGGTATAATTTCTGAATTCTTTATCTCCATTTTACCTTGGAATATGTTTCAGCCAATTCATATTCCTCGTTAAAATTCAGATAAAGAGGGGCAGCTGTCATACCCCAATTTTGTCCGGCTTAGGTCCAAACCCTAATTTTCCACACAAAAATAAATTATGCATTTTGGATCCTAGAAACCGCTTCAAATATTAGGGTTTTGAGAAATATGTTATGCATGCATGGCAAGCTTTGGAAAATATTTTATGCATGCATGGCAAAAACCTAAAAGCATTTTTGTGGAAGGCAAGAATTGATTTCTATTTTGTTCCAAAGGCCAAGAATCGATTTATAGTATATTCCATAGGACATGAATCGATTCCTAATTGTTTTAACTAAGTGAAGAATCGATTTTCACCTATGATAGATGTCCTGAAAATCGATTTCCTTCTTGTCCCATAGGCCATGAATCGATTCCTAATTGTTTTAACTAAGTGAAGAATTGATTTTCACCTATTTAGGATGTCCAAGAATCGATTCTTTATTATTTCCAAAGGCTCAAACAATCGATTCATCCTTGCAATAAATGTTTTTTAAATTCCTACGCTTTCCTAAGCCTATAAATAGGCAGCCTCAAGTCACATTCTAGAGACAGATTTCACGAGATTAGAAAAGAGACATTCTCACGAGATCAGAGAGAAAACCCATTTTTCTCGAAATCTCTCACATTTTAGAAAAACTCTTCTACGCTTTATTTTTTTCGCTCTATTCGTTCCGTTGGTCCGTCTGAGCTGATCTTCTGCAAAAGTTAGTTGGAAATGCGTTCTTCAAGTCGTAGTATCTGCCTTCATCAGAGGTATTTCTGTTTTTCTATTTGTTAATATTTAATCATTGTGATCCATGCCAAAATTGCCCTATGTGATTTAATTTAGCTATAGTGTCATTGTTGATGATGAACCACATGATTCCCACTTATGCCTAGTGCGTCATTTTCTAAGTGGTGAAGATGATCTCAGATGATTCAACCTCCCCCTTTTAAACCCTTTCAAAAAACATTTTTCACTAGAACTACGTCGCTTTGATTCCCGTTTGGGATACATAGGAGCGAGTCACGTTCTCGTCAAGCGCAACAAATAAAAATTCTTTTCACCCCCCTAAACCAATCATTTTCATAAAACAAACAAAAATCATTTTCAAACCCATTGTTGCTAGTAGCTCATCAGAGCCTTTGTTCGTTTAGCTATTAGTGGCAATGTCCTTTTCTCCTAAAAATAATAAACGATGATCCATCATAACCTTTGTTAGTTTGATCATCGTACAAATCAATCTCTTTCGAAAATCACTTTCAAAAAAGGATAATAAAAACGAGTTGTTATCAATAGTCCATCAGAACCTTTGTTCGTTTGACTAACGGTGCAACTCTCTTTTTGAGTATTTAGTAGTGATTCATCATAGCCTCTGCTAGTTTAATCATTTGCTAATGCTCGTCCTATTTCAAAAAATCACTAAAAAAGATAAAAAACAAAAACTTTTCAAAAAGAACCAAGAACTACGTGTTGCACCCCGAAAAATCCCCTTTCGGGTTTCTCAATGTACAACGTGGAAAAATTTGGAGCCGCCACCAATATTTTAATTTTAAGACCAAAACATTGAAAAAAGGTCTTTTCGGGGGTCGATTACGCGCGAGGAAGGTGTTAGCACCGCACACGTCCTTTCTACCGAAAGGGAACCTCTAATTAAATGTGTGGTTTTAATGTTTGATTTGAAAAATACCTAGATTTGCCTATTTATTTCTTGTTTGGAGATGAATGGGAAATCTTTAATGAAAATTTTATTTTAGGTGAGAAGGGGGGAAAAAAAGGGTTTTTAGAAAAAAGTGCTTGACGGGACATGGCCCGCTCCTACGTATCTCCCGGTGCGATGGAGAATTCAAAGCTACGTAGTTCTTGGTTCTTTTTTTTTTTGAAAAGTTTTTGTTTTTTTTATCTTTTTTAGTGAGTTTTTTGAAATAGGACGAGCATTAGCAAATGATTAAACTAGCAGAGGCTATGATGAATCACTGCTAAATGCTCAAAAAGAGTTGTACCGCTAGTCAAACGAACAAAGGTTCTGATGGACTATTGATAACAACTGGTTTTTATTATGTTTTTGAAAATGATTTTTGAAAGAGATTGATTTGTACGATGATCAAACTAACAAAAGTTATGATGGATCGTCGTTTATTATTTTTAGGAGAAAAGGACATTGTCACTAATAGCTAAACAAACAGAGGCTCTGATGAGCTACTAGCAACAATGGGTTTGAAAAATGATTTTTGTTTGTTTTATGAAAATGATTGGTTTAGGGGGATGAAAAGAATTTTTATTTGTTGCGCTTGACGAGAACATATGGCTCGCTCCTACGTATCCCAAACGGGAATCAAAGCGACGTAGTTCTAAAAAATGTTTTTGAAAGGGTTTGAAAGGGGCAAGCTGAATCACCCGAGACCATCTTCACCACTTAGAACATGATGCACTAGGCATAAGTGGGAATCATATGGTTCGTCATCAGCGATGGACGATAATATACAAGAACGAGTAGATAAACGCTATAGCTAAGTTAAATCACATGGATCACAATAACTAAATATTAACAAATGAAAAGACTGAAATACCTCTGATGAAGACAGATATTACAGATCTGAAGAACGCAAACCCCGACTAACCCTTGCAGGAGATCAGCTCAGACGGACCAACGGCGCGAATAGAGCAAAAATGAAGCGGAGAAATGGAAAATGAGATTTGCGAGAGTTGTCTTCCCAGATCTCGTGAAAATGTCTCTGGAGCAATTCTTCTCAGATCTCGTGAAAAATGTCCGTGAAATCTCTCCGTGTGAAGATCTGTGTGTCCGTCCAAAATGGTGGAGCTTAGCTTCCTATTTATAGAGTTTCAAAAACACAACCGTTTGATTTTTAACAATTAATGCATAACATAATCGATTATGTCTCTCAATTGAAACATATGCTAATCGATTATGTTGATGAAAATGGAAACTTTGGTGAGATGATAATCGATTATTGTTGTAAGGCAAAACAGGTGCATAATCGATTATCAACCTTCCTTAAAAGGTGGTAATCGATTAGGTGCTTTAGTTGTTTGAAGCCCCTAATCGATTATGTTGATGAGAATGGAAACTTTGGTGAGATGATAATCGATTGTTGTTGTAAGGCAAAACAGGTGCATAATCGATTATCAACCTTCTTTAAAAGGTGGTAATCGATTATGTGCTTTAGTTGTTTGAAGCCCCTAATCGATTATGGTATATAAAAAAGGAAGGTAAGGATAGCTTGCTAATCGATTATTCTTTTTAGTTATTTGAAGCATATAATCGATTAGTTTGATAAGAAAGGAAACTTTGTTTGCTTGCTAATCGATTATGTATTTAGTTAAAATAGGATGCTAATCGATTATGTGCTCTGAAACATTCAGGCGCATAATCTATTAGCATAATCGATTATGCCTTGTGAAAATAGGTTTCAAGCTTTCAACAAAATTATTTTTTTGAGTTTAAGTGCCACCTTATGCATGCATGCAATTTTGTAAAATATTTTTTCAAAGCTTATTTTGATGCATCATGCATGTTTTGAAAAATCATCTCTCAGCTACTAAAGTATCATAGACCTTAAGTGATAGGACCTTACCAAAATGCCCCTTTTGACCCTAAAAACCCTAATTTCCCAAAAAGTGCATTCTAACCCTAAAAATGATTTCAAAAACTTTGGAATGATTTCTAGGCCCCAAAATGCAATGCATAAGTCATTTTTTATATTTTCTTTTTGTGTGGAAAATTAGGGTTTAGACCTAAGCCGGACAAAATTGGGGTATGACAGCTGCCCCTCTTTATCTGAATTTTAACGAGGAATATGAATTGGCCGAAACATATTCCAAGGCAAAATGAAGATAAAGAATTCAGAAATTATACCGATTTTGTCTACTTGGGGAAACCCGAATTTTCCTCTTTTTCTTTTTCTATATTTTTGAAAAGATGGGCACTTTCGTGCAGAAAGCGGTAAAGTGGGCACTTGGCGTGCAGAAAGCAGTAAATGGGCACTTGGCGTGCAGACTGAAAGGTAAAATGGGCACTTGGCGTGCAAATAGAAACGGTAAAATGGGCACTTGCGTGCAGACTGAAAGGTAAAATGGGCACTTGGCGTGCCGACAGAAAAGTACATGGGCTTGAGAACAAACGGGGAATGGTTAACACCTGGCGCATTAACCGAGAGAGAGAATGACGGACCACTCGGGATCTGAAGGAGCACTAAGGCTCTGAAGGAACACTCAGGGTCTGAAGGAACACTAAGGCTCTGAAGGTCTAATTCACAGTCGATGCTTGGCGCATTGATTAGAGTTAAACTGAAGGACCGACGAGGTCTGAAGGGCATGCCTAAGCCTGATGGACCAAATGGGTCTGATGGAGCGCGAACTAGCAACAGTACTAGTAAAACGGTCTGCTTGGGGGGTGGCCTTTTCCGAGCGGCCATGATGGGTCAAGATCAGATCCGGAACTGATATGTTGACCCTGAAGGACGTCCACTGTGTCTTAGGCTGACACAACTAGTCTGAAGGACCACTCGGGGTCTGAAGGACTTACCCGCAGCTCGAATGCGAGGTGAAGTCTGCTTTTGAAGGGACACTTGGGTCCTGAAGGGATTCACGAATCCTGTTGATTGATCGATTGAAATGTTCAATGCCGCCGCACTGAATTGAGGTACCTGCATACGTCGGTTAATGCAAGGAATGGTGCATGGAGTATGAGTGCATGTTATGAGTGCATGTTATGAGTACATGTTATGAGTGCATGTTATGAGTGCATGTTAAGCAAAGGCATGTTACGCATGTGCATGCAATGCTATGATTTTGGTGTAATGATGAATGTGCAAGATGCGGTTATGCAAATGTAATGCAGATGTATGCTGCGTGGATGCATGTGACGCTGATGCATGCAATGCTGGACGCTTTTGACATTCTCTTTTGGCTTTCCTTGATGGTTGCTTTTTTTATTTATTTATGAAGTGCGGGTATGCAAATGCAATGCTTGAGAGTTGTGAAATGCCTTGGCTTATTTGATGGAATGCTAAGTTATGGACTTGACAACGAGTCTGGTTTATGGGCCGACAAGCCTAGTTTATGGAGCAATATGTGTCTGCATATTGGTCTGATTTATGTACCCTAAAGGTCTGGTTTAAGGACACAAAGGTCTGGTTTATGGATCACAATGATCTGGTTTAAGGACACAAAGGTCTGGTTTATGGATCACAATGATCTGGTTTAAGGACACAAAGGTCTGGTTTGACCGCATGGAATGCCAGTGTATGCAATGGAAGGCTTCGTTTTGTTTTTTCTATGAGATGCATGATGCAAATGCCATGACTGCCATTTTCTTTTTCTTTCTCTTATGATGAATGCAAATGCCTGAATTTCTCTTTTTCTTTACTTTATTATGTCTGATAAATGCATGATTTTATGCATGATGAATGTAATGCATGACTGTGTTTGTTTATTTCCCCCTTTTTTGCTTATTTTTTATTTTTGCTGGTTCAGCCGACCCGCGACACTCATGACATGAGACTGAGGAAGCTGTTGGACTTGCGGGGCTCATGGGCCGAGTGCATGTTGGTCTTGACTTTGCTGGTTTGAAGCAATCGTCGATGTAGTTGCTCTCTTGCATGAGTGACTGGTTTTGAGGATGTGCTTTCTCTCAGGACTCTTAAGAATCTCGTAATGATTTGCAATGCTCTATGATGTATGCACATGTTTTACAGTTCAGGACCATCATCATCATAAAACATTTATTTTGAGCAGAAAAAGCAGAAAATAAAAGAGTGAACAGATACGAGAAATTTGAACTTTATTAATGTGGAAACCGGTCGCACAAGAAGTTACGCCGATTATTTATTACACTTGAAAGTTTAAACTGTAAAAAGCACGAGAAAGGAGAGAAGCTGAATTCTGACTGTCCGTCTCTGTGGAACAGTGCCAAACATCTATGTCCTTGACCTTGATCACTCCCTCATCCAAGCTTGTAGGAGAGTTGTATGCCTTTCTTTACTTTTCATGCCTAAGTTTTCAGACCCTAATTTTTGCCTGGATCGCCCTTTGCGGGTTTTCAATCCACCGGGTCGCTCTGATTTTGCCTAGGTCGCCCTTTGCGGGTTTTCAACCTAGCGAGCTAATTCTTACTTGGCTTGTCTTTCTCTTTTTTCATCTATTTCTTTTAGGCATAATACTTCTTCACTGGATCTGAATTGACTGGATTCCTGAGATCTTCGCCGTCTATGTTTATGAGTATCGGCGCTTCTCTGGAAAAAGCTTTCTTGACTTCACATGGACCGTCATAAGTGGGTATCGACTTCCCACGGAGTCAGTCTGGATAGGTAGGATCTTTTTGAGTACAAGGTCCCCTTCGCCGAATTCTCGAAGACGGACTTTCCTGCCGAAAGCTGCCTTCATCTTTTGTTGGTACAACTGGCCATGGCGCAGGGCAGCAATTCTTTTCCCTTTAATGAGATTCAGTTGATCTAGACGAGCTTGGATCCGTTTTGCTTCTTCTAACCTGGCCTCCATGACTACTCGTAGAGAGGGTGTTTCAACCTTGATGAGAAGAACTGCTTTTGACCCATACACTAGAGAAGAAAGGGGTTGCCCCTGTATGATTTCAATGAATGTGAGTGCGACAAGGGATGAGATAGGTGTAGGGTCAATTTCTCCAGTTGTAGGAGGGGTGAAGAGCGACAGAATTGCCCCACTTGGCATATTGTAAACAAATGAATTTACTTGTCCTTGAGCTAAAACTTTGAGAAAACAACAGCAATCAATCATTGATCGGAATGGACCTTTCGGGATTGTGGTGTTTTGTGGAGGAGAGATGAGTAGGCTTAATGAGGTATTTGGGGCTAATGGCAGGATGGTTTTTATTCGGTATTGGCTGTTGATCGATGATTTATGATGGTTAACTGGCTTGATGAGGTATTAGGAGGTTTTATTCCTGGCTAAAGGGTCTGTGGAGGGCAGTTCATCGCGGTCAAATGAGAGTGTTTGCGGTTTATGAGAGGAGGGGTGTATGGAAATGAGAAAGTGTTTGAAGGTTTATTGAGACGAGGACCTCTTGGGTTTTGTGGTAACATGTATCAACTCACTATTTACATCTCTTTTGTATTTTTCTTTTGGTTTTGGGATTTTCCTTTTGAATGATTTTTCCTTCTTTGACTTCTTCTTTTTCTTGAGCTTGGGTGAACTGATAAAGAACGATGCACTGTTTTTTCTGAGGTGGTCCTTGTCTAAGGTGACTTTTGGATTTTTGGCTTTTTCTTGGTCGGAAAGGATTATGTTCTTGGGATTTTCTTGGCTTACGGTGGGTAGGAGGGATTTTGTTTTTCTCTTTGGGATTTTCTTGGCTTAAGGTGGTTAAGAGAGGATTTTGTTTTTGGGTATGGAATGGGAGTCCGACTTCATTTCAAATCATGATTGCTTATTTCCTCAAGAATTAACTCTGGGACAATAATTCACTTATTTTCATGCACTTGCCCTTCTTCTTTATTTCCCTTTTGAGCTCTAATTTTCCTTTATTGAAGTACCCATCCTGACCTCTTTCTTGTTCTCAGCGGTTCCCAAGTTGATCACTTCAGTGGATTCCCCGTGATGCTGAATAACCCTTTCTCCTTGCTTCATTAACCTTCTGGAGGATTTTCCCGGTCTTTCTCAACGTCCCACTCTGCTTGATTGATAAGGTGATCAAAGTCAAAATATGGACCGTTGGCACTGTTATTTTGAGAGACAATTGCTGTGGATCCGCTTTTTACTGAGGCGAAAAAGCAGAATGAAAGGCGAAACAAACAAACAAGCAATAATAAGGAAAAGACACACGAAATGAAAAGGAATTCAAAAACAACGTTTTTATTAATGATGATGATTCTGAAAATAAAAACATGATTGCCCCTAACAACTTGCTCTATGACCTTGGGCAGAGCCACAGAGTTGCATTACAATGATCATATTGAATTAAAAGTCACAGGAAAGGCAGCAGCTTCCCCATTCTTCAACTTTCTCTGGCAAGGCAGCGACGAACCAGACCAGTCTCACTTTCTTCAGCTTCGGATCCATTACCGATGACAGCGATTTGGTTGTATTGTTCCTCTTCCTCATCCCATCCTGTGGGCTGGATGTCTTCCATTCGGATTTGAGCACTCTCGGGAACGTCATACCTGACCAAGTAATCAAACTTTCCACTGGGCTCCCCTAGGGTATCCCAACATTCCTCTTCTGACTTAAGACCATTATTGATGACAGCAATTTGGTCGTATTGTTCCTCTTCCTCATCCCATCCTGTGGGCTGGATGTCTTCTATTCGGATTTGAGCACTCTCGGGAGCGTCATATCTGACCAAGTAGTCAAACTTTCCACTGGACTCCCCTAGGGTATCCCAACATCCCTCTTTCATAGGCACCGCTATTACTTCCTCATTGATTTCTTTTTCATCTTCAATATCATGGGTCCCTATCTGAACCACGCACCGATCTATCAGGTCTTGCAGGACTGACTTGAAACTTCACAGGCACCCACACATAAAGGATCGGCGCATACACAGCCCTTCTTGATAACACCACGACGACACAACTCAGCATGTATATTTTCCAGAGGAGTCTGGATACACTTAACATCTTTTATTATTGTCTGCCCCACAGAGTCCTCTACTGCATTAGCGGATGGTGTCCCATGTCCCGGTAGGGGGTTTGTAATTGTACTGGGACTGTTCGGCTTGAAAGAGATCCAGTTGGCGTCAATCAAATCCTGGACTACATATTTGAAAGCCTTGCAGTCCTCCACCGTGTGGCCGACTCCTCCACTATGAAAGCTACAAGTAGCATCAGCATTGTACCCCCTAGGAAAGGGAGGTTGTATAGGCTTCATGGGGCGAGTATTGACCAAATTCTTTGAGACAAGATGATTGAATAATTCAGTATAGGTCATCGGGATCGGATCAAAATTAGCACGCCTCTTCTCTTGATAGTTCTGGGCTCTGTAGCCTGAATTAGTTTGCTGCGGAGAGTTGAAAGATAATGGTACCGCCTGCTGTGGAGAGCTGAAAGATGGGCCTCCCCCTGCGGAAATAACATTGGTTTCCCCTTCTTTCTGCTTGGGGAAGTTGGAAAAGGGTTTCTTTTGTCCACTAGAATTGCCAAAACCTCCAGCAATCTTTCCGCTACGCAATCCGTGCTCTAATCGTTCCCCAATGACAACCATATCTGAGAAATTGGACGAAACGCTCCCCACCAATCTATCATAATACAGCCCTGGAAGGGTCTCCATAAACATGTACACCATCTCTTTTTCAGTCAATGGCGGCTTCACCTGAGCAGCTATGCTCCTCCACTTTTGAGCGTATTCTTTGAATGACTCTCTATCTCCTTTGCTCATGTGCTGTAATTGAGACCGGTCTGGAGCAAGGTCCATGTTATACTGGTATTGTTTTAGAAAGGCTTCAGAGAGATCCTTCCAACTGTGAACTTCGGAGGATTGCAGCTGCATGTACCAATCTAGTGATGCCCCAGTCAGACTGTCCTGGAAATAATGAATGAGCACCTTGTCATCATGAGCATAAGCGGCCATTTTTCTAACATACATCGTCAAATGGCTAGATGGACACCTGGTGCCGCGATATTTATCGAAATCAGGTGCTTTGAATTTAGGGGGTATAACAACATCTGGGACAAGGCACAAATCTCGGGCATCCCTGGCTCTAGTTCCTGATCCTTCCACAGCTCTTAAGCGCTCTTCAAGCGAGTGATACCGATCCCCATGCTGAGTGTTCCCAAACAAATGACCTTGTGGATAGTTCCCTGGACCGTGATAATAACCCCCATACTGAGCAGGGTTTCCCATATGATGGACAACGTTCTGAGGGTTCACAGTAACTCCCAGAGTAGGACTAGGTGAACCTCTTGGCAGTACAGTGTCAGGACTAGGAGTATGAATTTGTGGTCCCATAGCAGCTCCACCAGGCATAGTCGTGACAGGTTGACTCGACCCCACAGGAATAGCTTCAGCAGCAGGCGGCATATAACCCATTGGCATTCCCCAAGGATATATCGGTGCATTCAGATGATTCTGTCCGCTCGCCCCTGGAGGATGGGCAAAGTGACTGACCCCCTGTCCATAAGAGGTGTGAGTAGTTGTAACTTCAGCAGACACCGGAGGAGAAACGAAAGTAACAACCCCTTCGGAATTTACAACAGCGGCGGCCCCAGCAGCGGCCCCACCCCTCAGATTCTGTAGCATACTCATTACTTCGACCATCTGTGCTTCCATAGCCTCCACTTTGGTCTTCAAAGCTTGATTCTCTTGAGCCAGCTGCTCAGGATTAAGAATCTCCACAACCGACTCATCTTGACCCAGGGGGTCCTCATTCTCGAGATGTTGATTGCTAGCCATTAATCTTGCTTGTAGACGAGTGGAGTATCGGTGTTGGCGAACCAGCTTGCCTTTCGTTTCTGTTGGTAGGACATTTTTTAAGTACAAGTATGAATGCGTAAATGAATGCAATGCATATGGCTTTATGTTATTTTTGTATTTAGATGCATGAGGAATGCTGTATGAATTTTTTTTTCAGAATTTTGCTTATGTAATGCATGCTGTTATGATGTAAAATGCGGATGATGAGGATGCTTGTTATAAAGACAGATATTTACAGGTGGGGTTTTGAAAATTTAGGGCAGTATACCCTATTATGCCACCTCACATAGGTATTCATGAAAGAGAAGGAAAAACATATTCTTTTTCTTTGATTTTGTTGTTTTTTTTTTCAAAAAATGTTGGCGGAAATGAACTAAACTAGATGCAATAATGCACACACAATTTTGGAAAAGCCCTTGTGACCTAAAAAGAGGTAAGACCTATGATCTAGGGCAATTAGAAGGGTAATCCTTCCATGTAGCTCTATTCACTCCCTCACAAGGCCACCAGAGCTACAGTCCCTTTCACAAAATTCCCCACAAATGCATCAAACTGCTAGGTGTGAGGCATCATGAAAGAGCACAACTCTGGTTGAAACTTTCGCAAGTAGCCAAACGGACAAAGGTCCTGATGGGCTCTCACTACTCGAATCCACTCTCCTAAGTTTTTGCAGACCTGGGTTATGGTCCCACTCAAAGCACATAGTCACAGGGTATAAGTGTAGTGTGTGTCAAGGGCATTTTCCCTAGTACTACCCGCACCTGAAATGAAAACCAGAGCAGTCCAGACAAAAGCAAGCCATAACAAGTTATCTACCCTAGGGTTCCATACCTAGAATATCTATAGACAAGGATATTGCTCTCCTTAGGAAAAGGAGCCAAGAAGAGGGGATCATGGGGATTGAAAAAATGCAAGGGCATAAGCGATAAAAGAAAGGGAATAAAAGACAAGAAAGAAAGGCAAACAGGGTTTTAATCAAATCAACCACACATTTAAATTAGTTAGGCTTGACCCTCGTCTTTTTTAAAAAGTGTCCCCAGCGGAGTCGCCAGCTGTTGCACCCCGAAAAATCCCCTTTCGGGTTTCTCAATGTACAACGTGGAAAAATTTGGAGCCGCCACCAATATTTTAATTTTAAGACCAAAACATTGAAAAAAGGTCTTTTGGATAAGGCGGATGGTCTTTGAAAACTAGAGATATAGGTTCGGGGGTCGATTACGCGCGAGGAAGGTGTTAGCACCGCGCACGTCCTTTCTACCGAAAGGGAACCTCTAATTAAATGTGTGGTTTTAATGTTTGATTTGAAAAATACCTAGATTTGCCTATTTATTTCTTGTTTGGAGATGAATGGGAAATCTTTAATGAAAATTTTATTTTAGGTGAGAAGGGGGGAAAAAAGGGTTTTTAGAAAAAAGTGCTTGACGGGACATGGCCCGCTCCTACGTATCTCCCGGTGCGATGGAGAATTCAAAGCTACGTAGTTCTTGGTTCTTTTTTTTTTTTGAAAAGTTTTTGTTTTTTTTTATCTTTTTTAGTGAGTTTTTTGAAATAGGACGAGCATTAGCAAATGATTAAACTAGCAGAGGCTATGATGAATCACTGCTAAATGCTCAAAAAGAGTTGTACCGCTAGTCAAACGAACAAAGGTTCTGATGGACTATTGATAACAACTGGTTTTTATTATGTTTTTGAAAATGATTTTTGAAAGAGATTGATTTGTACGATGATCAAACTAACAAAAGTTATGATGGATCGTCGTTTATTATTTTTAGGAGAAAAGGACATTGTCACTAATAGCTAAACAAACAGAGGCTCTGATGAGCTACTAGCAACAATGGGTTTGAAAAATGATTTTTGTTTGTTTTATGAAAATGATTGGTTTAGGGGGATGAAAAGAATTTTTATTTGTTGCGCTTGACGAGAACATATGGCTCGCTCCTACGTATCCCAAACGGGAATCAAAGCGACGTAGTTCTAAAAAATGTTTTTGAAAGGGTTTGAAAGGGGCAAGCTGAATCACCCGAGACCATCTTCACCACTTAGAACATGATGCACTAGGCATAAGTGGGAATCATATGGTTCGTCATCAGCGATGGACGATAATATACAAGAACGAGTAGATAAACGCTATAGCTAAGTTAAATCACATGGATCACAATAACTAAATATTAACAAATGAAAAGACTGAAATACCTCTGATGAAGACAGATATTACAGATCTGAAGAACGCAAACCCCGACTAACCCTTGCAGGAGATCAGCTCAGACGGACCAACGGCGCGAATAGAGCAAAAATGAAGCGGAGAAATGGAAAATGAGATTTGCGAGAGTTGTCTTCCCAGATCTCGTGAAAATGTCTCTGGAGCAATTCTTCTCAGATCTCGTGAAAAATGTCCGTGAAATCTCTCCGTGTGAAGATCTGTGTGTCCGTCCAAAATGGTGGAGCTTAGCTTCCTATTTATAGAGTTTCAAAAACACAACCGTTTGATTTTTAACAATTAATGCATAACATAATCGATTATGTCTCTCAATTGAAACATATGCTAATCGATTATGTTGATGAAAATGGAAACTTTGGTGAGATGATAATCGATTATTGTTGTAAGGCAAAACAGGTGCATAATCGATTATCAACCTTCCTTAAAAGGTGGTAATCGATTAGGTGCTTTAGTTGTTTGAAGCCCCTAATCGATTATGTTGATGAGAATGGAAACTTTGGTGAGATGATAATCGATTATTGTTGTAAGGCAAAACAGGTGCATAATCGATTATCAACCTTCTTTAAAAGGTGGTAATCGATTATGTGCTTTAGTTGTTTGAAGCCCCTAATCGATTATGGTATATAAAAAAGGAAGGTAAGGATAGCTTGCTAATCGATTATTCTTTTTAGTTATTTGAAGCATATAATCGATTAGTTTGATAAGAAAGGAAACTTTGTTTGCTTGCTAATCGATTATGTATTTAGTTAAAATAGGATGCTAATCGATTATGTGCTCTGAAACATTCAGGCACATAATCTATTAGCATAATCGATTATGCCTTGTGAAAATAGATTTCAAGCTTTCAACAAAATTATATTTTTGAGTTTAAGTGCCACCTTATGCATGCATGCAATTTTGTAAAATATTTTTTCAAAGCTTATTTTGATGCATCATGCATGTTTTGAAAAATCATCTCTCAGCTACTAAAGTATCATAGACCTTAAGTGATAGGACCTTACCAAAATGCCCCTTTTGACCCTAAAAACCCTAATTTCCCAAAAAGTGCATTCTAACCCTAAAAATGATTTCAAAAACTTTGGAATGATTTCTAGGCCCCAAAATGCAATGCATAAGTCATTTTTTATATTTTCTTTTTGTGTGGAAAATTAGGGTTTAGACCTAAGCCGGACAAAATTGGGGTATGACACTACGTAGCTTTGAATTCTCCATCGCACCAGGAGATACGTAGGAGCGGGCCATGTCCCGTCAAGCACTTTTTTCTAAAAACCCTTTTTTTCCCCCTTTCTCACCAAAAATAAAATTTCCAGTAAGTTTTCCCATTCATCTTCAAACAAGAAATAAATAGGCAAATCTAGGTATTTTTCAAATCAAACGTTAAAACCACACATTTAATTAGAGGTTCCCTTTCGGTAGAAAGGACGTGCGCGGTGCTAACACCTTCCTCGCACGTAATCGACCCCCGAACCTATATCTCTAGTTTTCAAAAGACCATCCGCCTTGTCCAAAATACCTTTTTTCAATGTTTTGGTCTTAAAATTAAAATATTGGTGGCGGCTCCAAATTTTTCCACGTTGTACATCGAGAAACCCAACCGGAGGATTTTTCGGGGTGCAACAGATTCCTAAATGTCTCAGGCAAGCTGAGAATCAATTCATACAAATTTTCACTAAGTACAGAATCGATTCCTAGCTCTCCATGGTACTCAAGAATCGATTGTCCCTATTTTTCAAACAAATCAAAATCGATTCCTCACTTAAATGAATCGATTCCTAGATCAAATGCTTTCAACAAAGAATCGATTCGTACACTATTTTTAACGTAAACTTGATTTTTTCATAGCCTATAAATGGGCACTGCATTACGTTCATTTACACACAACCCATTTCACAAATCAGAGAACTTTTGAGAAAAACTCTTCACGCTTTTACTTTTGCTCTTCAGGCACCGTTGGTCCGTCTGAGCTGATCTGCTGCTAAGAGTTAGTTGGGGTTGTATTCTTCAAGTTGTAATATCTGCCTTCATTAGAGGTATTTCTGTCTTTACAATTGTTATTATTTAATTGTTGTGGTTTGTAATAGGGAGTGGGGTATCTCTCTAGGGTAGCTGTTTGTACTAGGAAGTGGGGTATCTTTCTGGGGCAGCTGATTGTAACAGGGGTGGGGTATCTCTTGTTATTGTTATATTAGATTTGAGGGCTCTCCATAGGTGGGGTATCCTAGGAGGAGAGTGCCTGAGTCTGTAAAGGTTTCCCAAGGCACCTGTAAGCCTTGTTGTTTTGGTTAGTGGAAAATCTCACAAGGGTGTGAGGACTGGACGTAGGTCACTAGGAGGTGACCGAACCAGGATAAATCTCTGCGTGCTTTTCTGCTTTCTTGCTTTACTGTTATATTGCTTTACTGCTTTATATTCTAATTCCTTCCCTTCCACTTAACCTGCGCGAAAATTGATCTAAGTCATTGAAAAGGGGAAAAACGTTTTTGAAAGATCTGAAAAGTTTTTAAATCTCAATTCACTCCCCCTCTTGAGACTGAAGCCACTTGGTAACAAGTGGTATCAGAGCTAGACTCTTGTATAAAGGGCCTAGCAGCTTCAAGAGAAATGGCTTCAGGTTGGTCTACGCAAGAGGGTGCTTCTCTTACCCGTCCTCCGGGATTCAACGGGAAAGATTATGCATATTGGAAAGAAAGAATGAGAATTTTTGTTGAAGGGGTAGACTTAGATGTTTGGGATGCTGTGGAAAAAGGACCCTATGTCCCGACGCACATAGTAGATGGTATTCTTACAATTAAAAGTAGAAATGAATGGTCTGATGATGTGAAAAGAAAAGTGCAACATAATTTACGTGCCAAAAATATTATTACTTCTGCTTTAAGTCCTGATGAATTTTTTTCGAGTTTGAAACTGTAAATCTGCCCAAGAAATGTGGGATAATCTCCAAGTTACTCATGAGGGTACAAGTGAAGTGAAAAGGGCAAGAACAAATACTCTTATCAGAGAGTACGAACTATTTAGAATGAATACAGGTGAAACAATAC
The DNA here is from genome assembly GCA_039519185.1 of Astragalus membranaceus. NCBI lineage: Eukaryota > Viridiplantae > Streptophyta > Magnoliopsida > Fabales > Fabaceae > Astragalus > Astragalus membranaceus. The sequence continues at coordinate 47,880,119 of CM076850.1, forward strand.
CAGAAATGCAGAAAAGGTTCACTCACATAGTGAATCAGTTAAGCTTCTTGGGAAAGTCATTTCCTGTAGAGGATCTAATCAACAAAGTTCTAAGATGTCTGAATAGAGAATGACAACCCAAGGTTACTGCTATAGCTGAATCAAGAAATTTAGCTACTATGACTCTGGCTACTCTGTTCGGTAAACTTCAAGAGCATGAACTAGAACTCACCCGTCTAGATGAGTACGAAAATACAGATAAGAAAAAGAAAAGCTTGGCTCTAAAAGCATCTAGTTCCAGTCGGTTTGATGATAGTGACAACTCAGATGATGAAATTGATGAAAGTGAAGAGAATATGGCTCTTATGGTTCAGAAGTTCAAAAGGTTCATGAAAGGCAACAACTATCCAAGAAAGAACTTCAAATCAAAAAGGTTCTCCAGCAAAGAAAGTACATCCGGTCCTCCAATTTGCTATGAATGCGGGAAACCCAGGCACATGAAAATGGAATGTCCTAATCTACAGAAAAAGGACTCCAAATTTGAAAAGAAGGCATTCAGGGATAACAAAGGAAGAAAAGCCTACATCGCATGGGAAGACAACTGCATGGATTCATCAGATGAATCAGAGGATGAAAAAGCCCAAGTTGCATTAATGGCTGATCATGAAAGCGAGAATGAAAACGAGGTAATATCCAACCCTGACTCTTTACAAAATGCATATGATGATTTATATGAAGCTTTCACTGAATTGCATAATGATTCTACGAAATTAGCTAAGGCATTAAATAAATCAAAGAAAACCATTGCTAATCTTCAAGATGAAGTTCGTGCCTTAACTAAAGAAAAATTAGAGCTTAGGAAAGAAAATGATGATCTTGTCTATTTCAAAGAAAATTATGCATGTGATAAATGTATAGAACATGAAAACAAATTCAATGAGCTTGAATGTACAATAGGCAAAATGTCCAAATTACAACATGTGCATCCGAGGACTCAAATAATTTTGCAAATATATGTCAATACCAGCTGTTGGATTAGTTGGCCCTGGTATTATAGCATTTAAAAACATGTAGGGTTTAGACATACACATTTCAGGAGGTAGGTTGTATGGGGTAACAATAACTGGCCAACAAGAATACGGTGTTGCTGACGCTTGAATATATGGTGTGAAACCATCAGAGCATAAACCAAGCCGAACATTGCGTGGATCATTGACAAAATCTGGATGAACACAATCAAAATGCTTCCAAGCTTCACCATCAGATGGATGACGTAATTCACCAGAATTATTTCTATTTTCATAGTGCCACGCCATTTTACCCGCAGTTTCCATTGAAGTGAACATCCTCCTCAGTCTTGGTATAATCGGCAAATAGAACATTGCTTTCCTTGGAACTGGTTTGCCTTTGCTTGTCCCTTTCCTGCTGACACGATACCGTGGCTCTTGACAAAACTTGCATTCCAGCAACTCTCCATCATTTATGCCAAACTCATTGATATAGAGTTTAAACCAAGCTTCGATACCAATCTTTTAGCATCATAATAACTCTGCGGAAAAAGTCCTCTAACAAGGGTTGCATCCAACATCATTTTAGTCATGTATTCCATGCACAATTCCGCAACATTAAATTGAGACTTAAGACTCAACAACCGAACACACATTGATAACTTAGAGTTTGTAGATCCTTCAAATAATGGTTTATTTGTCTCACTCAAAAACATATAAAACCTCTGAGCTTCCTCGTTTGGAACTTCTTCAACATCATATTGGGGTTCTTTGAAATCCAAATTTACACCGACAGCATTAGATATCATCCCCTGAACAACATCAAACGGCGGCTGATATCCCGTAGTCGTTGGATTACTACTTGATGCGGAAGCTTCTACGACTGGACTTGATGTGGGACCTTCTACTTGTACAGGAACATTATCAACCGCAGGAACTCCAGCTGCTAACTCGTCATGACGGATCCATATCCAATAATTTGGCTTAAACCCATTATTGTACAAATCAAGTGGAACATCACCTTCCTTTTTTATAGATCGAAACATACATTGGAGCAAGGACATCTAATTCCACCTTGTTCCTCGCTTAGCAAAAAGAACAAACTCTTCGACTCCTTGTACAAAACACTGCTTCAACCCAGCTCTTCCAGGATACATTCAATCATACATCCAGCTACGATGCATTTTTTTGTGTATGTTCCTTATATTATATATATATATATATATATATATATATATATATATATATATATATATATATATATATATATATATATATATATACTACACAACATATATCATATATGTGTATAAGAACAATACACATTGGTATTGATATTTTTATGTTTGACCAAATATACAAATGGTATTATATTTTTGGTAACATTTTATTTTACTAAAAAATTTACTTTTTTTACTTCTATTATATATATATATATATATATATATATAATATCATATTTATTTTATCTAAAAAATGCAAATAATAAACAATTATTACAATCTAATTTATTTTATTTTTTCGAGTAATTTCTATAACATTAATAATTTTTACTAAAAAAAACTATTACACAATAAATAAAAAATATTTTATTTTCAATAAAAATTTCAGCTAATAACATCAAATAACATTGAAATAATTCGTATTTAATTTTACTAAATAATAACTAATAATTTTTCTGTTTTTAACTAATAAATAAAATAATTCGTATTTTAAAAATCTCAAAAATTTTAGATAATTATTATACAATTAGTCTAAACATAATCTAATTATTACACAATAAATAAAATTTATTTTATTTTCGCAAAAAAATTATAATTTATAATAATAACAACAAATACATTTTATAACAAATAATTTTGTTAACTAACCGGTAGGGAAGAGAAGTCTCTGACTTTATGCTTTCCGGACTCTTGTAAACAAAACTCCAAACTCGCAACTCCAATCAATTGCAAAACAAATAATAACAAAAAAATATTAAACAACACATATTTAAAAACTAAATATTCACTAAAACAATCAAAATTCAGTTAAAAAACATACCTTAAGAATAATCTCACCGAAAGAACAAAACAGACTTCGAAAGGAGTGGATTGAGAGATTTGAGAGGAGAAGAGTGAGAGATTTCGTAGAAGAGACTTCGAAAAGAGTGGATTGGGAGATTTGAGAGGAGAAGAGTGATAGATTTCGGAGAAAAGAGTGAGAGATTTCGGAGAAGAGAGTGAGTTGTGATTGAAGAAGGGGTTCGAATATATAGGAAAGGTGTGCAACGGCTATTTCGCAAAATCCGTCGGAACCGTCGATTATCGGCGGATTTTATGGCTTACCGGCAGATAACAGTCAAGGTAAGCGCACAGTTTCCCATACAAGAATCCAGCGGAAAATGCGCAATACTGGCGGATTATTGGCTAACCGGCGGATTGGATAGATTACCGGTGGATTATATAGATTACCGGCGGATTTTGAATTTAAAATTTTAAATATTATTCGCCGGAAATTGCAATTACCGGAGGATTTTTTTCGTTGGTTTTTACGGGCGGATTATGTTGCAATTACCGGCGGATTTATGTTAAATATTATTTTTCAATTGGCGAAATTATCCGCCGGTAAATGCAATTACCGACGGATTTTTTAAAAAATTTTCGTGAAAAAAATCCGCCGGTAACACCTATATATTCCGCCGGTAAGTTACGGTCGAATTAAATTCCACCGGAAACATTGTAAAATCCACCGATATTTTACTGGGGGAACCAGACCGCCGGTAACGCCCAAAATCCGCCGGTAATGTACCGGCGGATTTATTCCGCCGGAAATAGTCCGCCAGAAATGGGCGAAATTCTTGTAGTGGATAGTCATCTAAATAGATAGAGACATTAGTTGATAAGATGTAAGTCACTATTCTAAGAAGATATAAATGTGTAGAAGACTTTGACTCGTGTATCTTCTTAAGGCTGGACAGTGTAAGAAGACACTTTGATAAGTGATGTGTAAGTGTGTTTCTTGCTTCTTACACTAGTGTTGATGTTTTTGTAAGGTAAATGCTTGGTAGAGAATATATAGAATTCTATGGTGTTTATGAGGAGATAGTTCAGGAGGATTTAACTTGAACTTGTAAGAGGCCTTTTGAAATGAACTTCTTACAATATTGTAGAAGAGATTTTCCTGTAAGAGCAAAGTGCTATGAGATATAAGCTATAAGAAAAACAGTAATGGACACACAAGAAGTATAGTGGTTCACCCTAGTCATCAAGGGCTACATCCACTCCTCACACCAAGTAATTATTTCAACTATTTTCAAATAGCTTACACTTTACAAGCTACCAAGGCCTAAAGCACATGATAGTTTTCTTCTACAACTTTATCTACTGTACCACTAGTTTTCACCCACAGGTCTAGCTACTGTGTTACCCCTAAGAACCAATCTTAGGCATCTTCACTAACAATCAAGCAACCAATGCCATGTTAGGAAAGTACAAACCCCTAAGAACCTACTTTGGCATCTTCATTAACAATCCAGCAAACATATGCCTTGTTAAGATGGTACAATAGCTTGGATTGTGTTTGAAAAACAATAGCTTGGGTTGAAGGATGGTTTCTAAAAAACTATAATCTCCAAGGCTATGAACATAGTCAGAAATGTTCCTATAAAAACTTCGAAGAGCACTGAGTATGGTTGAGAGAAGAGAAGTACTTCATAAGCTTCATATGGTAGGAAATATTGACCCAAGCTTCTCACCAACTCTCACAACTTGAATGAGGTCTTCGATAAGGTATTTACAGAGGTTTTAACCCAAAAGAGCCGTTGGAAAAGGTGTCCAAAGTCAATAGAGTCGTTTATAGCTGTTGGGAAAATCTGCTGCACTTTTTTGCATTCTGCAGCACTTTCCTGCACACTGCACAACTTTACAGCCGTGTTTTGTATTTTCTACAACACTTCTCTCAGCTTCTGAATTAGACCTTCTAAACTCTATTTTTACCATTTCGAAAGCTTCTTAATCTGATTCCATATCTTCTAAGGCTAATGTTAACCTTCATAATTTATTCTAAACGTTGAGAAGATATGACCATGCGTCTTTTATGCTTGAGAAGCTTCTGAGTTTTCTTCTGAACTCTACCTTCTGAATCACTTATCATGAGAGGCTATATGGATTGGGTCTTCTTATCTGGAGAAACTTCTTATTCTTTCCATCTCATCTTTACAAGGCTTCTTGAAAAACGATCTTCTCTTCATGAGAAGCAATATAGCTTGTGTCTTCTTTATCTGAGGAACTTTTTTATCAAGACAACTTCTCATCTTAAGAAACCACGATAGCTATCTTCTTTTATCTATCTTCTCACGGGCTCTTGACCTTTATTCAAATCTTCTAAGGCGTCAACATGCCTTCTTATGATATGAGGCTTCTTGAGGATAGTCTTCTTAACTTGTGAAGTTACTATAGCTTATATCTTCCCATCTTGGAAGATTCTTACTATACCCTACTCTTCTTGAGAGGATTTTTGAAGATTGTATTCACATCTAAGAACCCATTATAGCTGTCTTCCATCTTCTATCTTCTTATGACCTCAATACCTTCATACTTTTCTTTTAAGACAACAATTGTGCCTTCTTATGTGGTGCTTTCTTAGCACACTGTCTTCTTGAGATTTGATTGAATGGTTTCTGCACTTAGATCACTCAAGAAGATCCATTAGATCACTAATGAATCAGAGAACTTAAACACTTGTGCACATGAAATATATAATCAAAACATATTGAAGAATATCACATAGATAACAAATTGTTTTGGGCATATAATCAACGATTAAAATCATAACAACTAAAAGAAGCATCAACTTCTTAGAAAGAGATGTGCTATATAAATAGCACAGATATGTGTTGCACCCCGAAAAATCCCGGTTTGGGACTTTTCGTTTGACAACGTGGAAAAAGTTTGGAGCTGTAACACCCTAAATTATTTAATTAATTTATTTAATTAAGTATTTAGGAATGTATTTAATTTATTGGGTATAATTTGATTAATTAAAATTATATTTAAAAAGGTGTGGGTGGTATTAGGGGAGGAGGGCGCCAATTAGCTAGACTTGGGCTTAAGTGGAAGCCCAAGCCCATGATCCAAGATCATATGCGAAGGGGGGGCAAGCCAAAGTGAGGTTAGGGGTTTTTGTGAGCAATTGCGAAATTGGGAGGAGAGAAAGGAGAGGAGAAGGAGCGCCGTGGAGAAAGAGGAAAAGAGAAAGAAAAAAAAAGAAGGTCGCGCCATAGAGAGGGAGAGGGAGAAGAGAAGAGTCGCAAGCCTCAAGGAGAAAAGAGGAGGCGTGATCCGGTTGCCGTAGTTCCGTTCGTGATCATCCCTAGAGATCCTACTCTCCAATTCGAGGTTAGGGGAGCTCTATCCTTCCATCTAATAGATCTCATGATAGGTCCTAGATCTAAGGTTTATACTAGATCCATGTTGTTCGTGATGTTCTTCTATGTTCTTGATGTTCTTGATGATCTTGATGTTCTTGATGTTAATTTTATATATATATATTCATATATGTATATGCGAATTTGATCTAGTACTTGAGTATGATCTATGATTTAGCCTATTTGATGGTGATATGCGTATGTGTTGGGAGCCCAAAATTCTGATTTATGTGTTTGTCTTGTTGGTGATGAAGTCGCATAGGTGATTGTAGGTGTTTGGGCGCCTAGGGCTCCATGATGATGTTGATGATGTTTTTCAATTGAGTTTTGGTAAATTGAGTTTTTGGGGATTTTGAGTTAAATAAGTGCATTTTGGTTGCTGGAAAAATTTGAGTTTTTACACTTTAAAATTGTTAGGAATCAATTTTTAGTGTTGAAGAGTTGTTGGAAAAATTCTGGATTTTGTTGCTGCTGTTTCAGGGCGCCAGGCGCCCTGTGCTGGGCGCCAAGGGCGCTGTGCGTTGTGTCTGTGCGTGTTGCTGGGCGCTGGGTGCCAGCGCTGGGCGCTGAGCGCCCATGCGTGTGTGTGTGTGTTGCGCCAAGGCGCTGGGCACCAGGCGCTGGGCGCTGAGCGCCCGTGTGTGTTGCCTGCGTGTTGCGCTGAGGCGCTGGGTGCCAGCGCTGGGCGCTGAGCGCCCGTGTGCGTGCGTGTGTGCGTGTGTTGCGCGCCTGGGCGCTGGGCGCCTGTGGCGTGTGCGTGTGTGCGTGTGTTGCGCGCCTGGGCGCTGGGCGCCAGTGCGCGTGTTGCCTGGTTGCCTGGGCGCCTAAGGCGCCAATTTCAGAACGTTGCTTGATTTTTCCCAAACTTATTTTCAACATAACTTTTGACTCAGACGTCCGTTTTGAACGATTCAAAAAGCGTTGTGAAGCATTTTCAGTTGTCTATCTGTGTGTTCTATTTTTTTAAATAAAAACTTAGAATTTCTGAAGGTTGCTGGGGCGCCCCAAGTGGCTGTTCAACGGTGATCGTTGCCGTGATAATGAAAAGACGTTTTGGGTGTCTTTAAAAATTCGCTTTTGCGTACGACCGGTGGTTTTAACATAGTAATGTCAAAAATGATGATTTTGACGATGATGCCTTAGTGGCTAGTTAAATGACCGTTTCGCCCTTAGTGGCTATTATTATTATTTATGACGTGTAAAAGACTGTTTTGCCCTTAGTGGCTAATGTTCTTTCTAATGACGAGTAAATGACTGTTTTGCCCTTAGTGGCTAATAATAATTATAATGACGTGTAAAAGTCTGTTTTGCCCTTGGTGGCTAATATTAAATTATAATGACGTGTAAAAGTCTGTTTTGCCCTTGGTGACTAATATTAATTATAATGACGTGTAAAAGTCTGTTTTGCCCTTGGTGGCTAATATTAATTATAATGACGTGTAAATGACGATGATGCCCTTGGTGGCTAGTGAATGACGTTTTTGCCCTCAGTGGCTATTGTTTGAGTTGATTGATATTTACGTGTAAGTGACGATGAAAACCCAGTGACGTTTGAGGCCCGAAGGGCTAAGTGATGTTAAGGTCTAAATGGCCAAGTGACGTTGTGTGCTGATTGTGAATTTGACAGGTGCTGTGCTCTTTGCGAGCAAACCGGTAAGTGACGGGTCACATAGTTGACTATGATTTGAGTAATTGTGTGTTTGTGTGTTGTGAGTGGTGCATGTCATAGTGTCTCATGCCCATATGCATAAACCCAGTGACGTTTTTGAGGCCTGAGTGGCTAAGTGACGATGAGGCCTTAAGGGCTAAGCGACGTTTGTGAAAGGTACCTCATGCATATGCCCGCGAGTGGGTTGCATTTCATAAGCCTACATGACATGAGATGAGTTATTGTAAGTGAAGTGAATGATGACTGTGATGTGGATATTTAGTGTTTTGGATGCCGATTGTTCTAGTGCGTAGCCTGCGATTAGTACTTATCATATTTTCTATTATATGGATTGAATGATGCTCACCCTTTCCTGTTTGAATGTTACCCCTATGCGGTAACGTGCAGGTGATCCTTGAGTGAAGGCTTAGGTATCTTCACTAGCTGAGTCGGGTCGTCTGCTCTGATATGTAACACTAGGGAGGGGAATGAATGTTGTTTAAGTCATTTATGACCGTTGTGGTTATTGGATTTTAGTATTGCAAGCCTGGCATAGTTGTAATGCCTTTTATGATTAAACTGTTGGATTTTCGATGTGAAGTTGTATTTTAATTGATAATGACGTCTTGAAGTTATTATAAGACTGTTTTCGAAAAGCGAGTTATTTGAAGTGTGACGTTTAACGAAGTAAGTGTGACATCCCTTGTGGTGTAATTAAATTTTGAAAACTCTGATATTTTTATTAAACAAATTACCGGGTAGAAAAGGGGTGTTACAGGAGCCGCCACCAATATTTTAATTTTAAGACCAAAACATCGAAAAAAGGTCTTTTAAACAAGGCGGATGGTCTTTGAAAACTAGAGATATAGGTTCGGGGGTCGATTACGTGCGAGGAAGGTGTTAGCATCGCGCACGTCCTTTCTACCGAAAGGGAACCTCTAATTAAATGTGTGGTTTTAACGTTTGATTTGAAAAATACCTAGATTTGCCTATTTATTTCTTGTTTGAAGATGAATGAGAAAACTTAATGAAAATTTTATTTTTGGTGAGGAAGGGAAAAAAAAGGGTTTTTTAGAAAAAAGTGCTTGTCGGGACCTGGCCCGCTCCTACGTATCTCCTGGTGCGATGGAGAATTCAAAGCTACGTAGTTCTTGGTTAGAAAAATGTTTGTGTGTTGGTGTTTTTTTAATATAGGGGTCTTAGGATTGTGTGATTTGTGTTGAAGGACCACTGGGGGTCTGAAGGGCCGCTGGGGGCTGAAGGAGCGCTGGGGCTCTGAAGGACCACAGTTCACTTATCCTAAAACGATGATTAACCCGGCCGTACAACCGACTTAATCCCCTACTTTGAAAATAAGATTTTTGATTTTTGTTTTATGAAAGAGATGTGTTTGTATTTTTTAATTTAGAAATTGTTTATTTTTGCGCTTGACAGGGGCGTGGCCCTGCTCCTACGTATCTCCGGGTGGAGAATCAAAGGCGACGTAGTTCTAGGTTCTTTTTGAAAAGTTTTTGTTTTTTATCTTTTTTAGTGAGTTTTTGAAAAAGGATGAGCATTAGCAAATGATTAAACTAGCAGAGGCTATGATGAATCACTACTAAATACTCAAAAAAGGAGAGTTGTACCGCTAGTCAAACGAACAAAGGTTCTGATGGACTATTGATAACAACTCGTTTTTTATTATCTTTTTTGAAAGTGATTTTCGAAAGGCATTGATTTGTACGACGATCAAACTAACAAAGGTTATGATGGATCATCGTTTATTATTTTTAGGAGAGAAGGACATTGACAGTAATAGCTAAACGAACAAAGGCTCTGATGAGCTACTAGCAACAATGGGTTTGAAAATGATTTTTGTTTGTTTTATGAGAATGATTGGTTTAGGGGGGTGAAAAGAATTTTTATTTGTTGCTCTTGACGAGACCGTGACTCGCTCCTACGTATCCCAAACGGGAATCAAAGCGACGTAGTTCTCATGAAAAATGTTTTGAAAGGGTTTGAAAGGGGGGGGGGGGGTTGAATCATCTGAGACCATCTTCACCACTTAGAAAATGACGCACTAGGCATAAGTGGGAATCATGTGGTTCATCATCAGCAATGACACTATAGCTAAATTAAATCACATAGGGCGATTTTGGCATGGATCACAATGATTAAATATTAACAAATAGAAAAACAGAAATACCTCTGATGAAGGCAGATACTACGACTTGAAGAACGCAATTCCAACTAACTTTTGCAGAAGATCAGCTCAGACGGACCAACGGAACGAATAGAGCGAAAAAAAAATAAAGCGTAGAAGAGTTTTTTCTAAAATGTGAGAGATTTCGAGAAAAATGGGTTTTCTCTCTGATCTCGTGAGAATGTCTCTCTTCTGATCTCGTGAAGTCTGTCCCCCCAAAATGTGACTTGAGGCTGCCTATTTATAGGCTCAGGAAAGCGTAGGAATTTTAAAAAACATTTATTGCAAGGATGAATCGATTGTTTGATGAAGGCAAAATATAGTATAATCGATTCTTTGCTTTTAGAAAACATAGGAATCGATTCCTTGGGCTTTAGAAATTAGTGGGAATCGATTCTTGGACTTCCTGAAATGATAGGAATCGATTTCATTGTGTTTTAAAAAAGAAGGAAATCGATTCTTGAGACATCCTAAATAGGTAGGAATCGATTTCATGTTTAGTTAAAGTAAGTGGGAATCGATTCTTGGCCTTTAGGAGAGCTTAAAAATCAATTTCAAGGCCTTTGCAAAATAGTAAGAATCGATTCATGGCTTTGGCTTATGTATAGGTGTGAATCGATTCTTTGTTTCAAACATAGGATAAGGAAATCGATTCTTGGCCTATAGGTGAGCCTAAAATCGATTTCATAGCCTATATAAATTGTATAAATCGATTTTTGGTCATTTGGAACAAAATAGAAATTGTTTTTTGCTCTCCACAAAATCGTTTTTAGGCTTAGGGCTTTGCCATGCATGCATAAAATATTTTCCAAAGCTTGCCATGCATAACATATTTTCAAAACTTGCCATGCATACATAACACATTTTCAAAAACCCTAATTTGATGCATGAGGCTTATTGCAAAAATTATTTTTATAGACCCTTTTGTGAGAAATGACCAAAATGCCCTTTTTGATCCTAATTTCCCAAAACGTGCATTCTAACCCTAAAAACGATTTCAAAAACTTTGGGATGGTTTCTAGGATCCAAAATGCATAATTTATTTTTTGTGTGGAAAATTAGGGTTTGGACCTAAGCCGGACAAAATTGGGGTATGACAATATGTTCAATGAAACACATAGAGATGCTCTATAACTAGCGCGCGCGCACACACACACAGAGATATATATAATAAAGCAAATAAAGTGCTCTATAACTAGCACAAATATATATATGATAAAGCACATAGTAGAGGATAAGGATATAATATAACAACTATTCTACCTTATTTTCTATCCTTTGTTTTTCTTCCCTTTCCCCTTCTAAAGCTAAATAATTTCTTCTATCCTTTTTCTACCCTTTTTCTTAAGAAGCTTGAAAACTTAATAGCTTCTTCATTTTTCTTTCTCCCCCTTTGTCATCAATCATAAGAGGGGGTTTGAATACTAGACATGCTATGTAGGGTTAGATGGATCAAAGGATGTGGAGACAGACTCTGACAAATCAGGAATAAGATCAAATTTGTGAATTTTGAGGGAAGGAATGGTGTATTAAAACTTGCTTAAGGATAGCCTATACTTTCCTCACTTGTTTCTCAATTTTTATGAGCCTAGTACTCTCAGTTGGAGGATTATCAAAGTTTGTGCAGCTGACTACTGAGGGATAATAGTTGGATTTCTCTTGAGGGTTGAGAGCTAGATGGTGGAGTAGTTGAAGAATGAAACATGTTATTCAAAACATAGCTTTCAATGGATTTTGGAGGTTCACTGAAAAGATCTTGAATATATTTTAATTTAGTGGGGCTTGATGGAGTAGGAGTGTGTTCAATAGGATATATATATATCTGTGTGTGTGTGTGTGTGTGTGTGTGTGTGTGTGTGTGTGTGTGTGTATGAGGAGACATAATAGTACCTATGCATTGATCATGGATAGCTTTAGAAGCTATTTGATCATCAGAGAAGCCAAAAATATTCATTTGCAGGTGCTCCCCCTGAGAAGATGCTTTACTTTCATGCTTCTCAAAAGACTATGTCATCTGAGAAGATTCCCTATATCCAGATGCATCAAGACTACTGAGATATAGTCTTTCTCAAATCTTTTATCCTCAAATTCTTTCTCCTTGTTGTTCCTCCCCTTGATCATTTTCTTTTTCACACACATGATCCTTCATGGAGCTTATTTCTTCTTCCACAATTGGTTGTAGTGATAGCTTATGGAGTGATATCCAATTCCACAATTTTCTCTAGAGTAGTTTCTCCAATAGCGACCTTTGTTGGAATTATCTTGGCACAAGTTTCCTTGTTCTTTTTCCCTTAAGTGTTTTCTTTTCACTGATAGCAACAATAGTGCCTTCTGTTGGTTTTCTTATCTTCCAATTTCATCTGCTTCAAGTCTTTTGAATAGAACTCTTTCTCTCATCAGAATAGTTGTAGTTCTCTAGTAGTATTCATTCACGTCTTTTAAATTATGAATGCTCGTGGCACAAAGTTGTGTACACAGATTTTGTGTAGAATTGTCACAAAATCTAAAATGTTTGGCACTATTACTTTTGACTTTGGATCTTTTGAGAATGTGAGCACATGGACGTTTTAGAAATATGTAGGCATCTGTGAGCCATTGTTCTCCAAACATTTTCTTGTCTGTGATAGGAATTTCCAAATGACTGTAAAAGCCATTTCTGAATACTAGAGAGGATTGGATTTTGGAGCAGTTGGAGCACAGAGGGCTCAGGAGGAGCACAGAGGGCTCAGGATGAGCACAGAGGGTTCAGGAGGAGCATAGAGGGCTTAGGAGGAGCACAGAGGGCTTAGGAGGAGCACAGAGGGCTCAGGATGAGCACAGAGGGCTTAGGATGAGCGCAGAGGGCTCAGGAGGGGCACAGAGGGCTTAGGATGAGCGCAGAGGGCTCAGGATGAGCACAGAGGGCTCAGGATGAGCGCAGAGGGCTCAGGAGGAGCACAGAGGGCTTAGGATGAGCGCAGAGGGCTCAGGGGGGAGCGCAGAGGGCTCAAGATGAGCGCAGAGGGCTCAGGGGGAGCACAGAGGGCTCAGGAGGAGCACAGAGGGCTTAGGATGAGCGCAGAGGGCTCAGGATGAGCGCAGAGGGCTCAGGAGGAGCACGGAGGGCTCAGGATGAGCACCGAGGGCTCAGGATGAGCGCAGAGGGCTCAGGAGGGGCACAGAGGGCTCAGGATGAGCGCAGAGGGCTCACGATGAGCACAGAGGGCTCAGGATGAGCGCAGAGGGCTAAGGAGGAGCACAGAGGGCTTAGGAAGAGCGCAGAGGGCTCAGGGGGGGAGCGCAGAGGGCTCAAGATGAGCCCAGAGGGCTCAGGAGGAGCACAGAGGGCTCAGGGGGAGCACAGAGGGCTCAGGAGGAGCACAGAGGGCTCAGGGGGAGCACAGAGGGCTCAGGATGAGCACAGAGGGCTCAGGAGGAGCACAGAGGGCTCAGGAGGAGCACAGAGGGCTCAGGATGAGCGCAGAGGGCTCAAGAGGGGCACAGAGGGCTCAGGATGAGCGCAGAGGGCTCAGGATGAGCACAGAGGGCTCAGGATGAGCGCAGAGGGCTCAGGAGGAGCACAAAGGGCTTAGGATGAGTGCAGAGGGCTCAGGGGGAGCGCAGAGGGCTCAAGATGAGCGCAGAGGGCTCAGGGGGAGCACAGAGGGCTCAGGAGGAGCACAGAGGGCTCAGGATGAGCACAGAGGGCTCAGGAGGAGCACAGAGGGCTCAGGATGAGCACAGAGGGCTCAGGATGAGCGCAGAGGGCTCAGGAGGGGCACAGAGGGCTCAGGATGAGCGCAGAGGGCTCAGGATGAGCACAGAGGGCTCAGGATGAGCGCAGAGGGCTCAGGAGGGGCACAGAGGGCGCAGGAGGAGCACAGAGGGCTCAGGATGAGCGCAGAGGGCTCAGGGGGAGCATAGAGGGCTCAGGATGAGCGCAGAGGGCTCAGGGGGAGCACAGAGGGCTCAGGAGGAGCACAGAGGGCTTAGGATAAGTGCAGAGGGCTCAGGGGGGAGCGCAGAGGGCTCAAGATGAGCGCAGAGGGCTCAGGGGGAGCACAGAGGGCTCAGGAGGAGCACAGAGGGCTCAGGGGGAGCACAGAGGGCTCAGGATGAGCACAGAGGGCTCAGGAGGAGCACAGAGGGCTCAGGATGAGCACAGAGGGCTCAGGATGAGCGCAGAGGGCTCAGGAGGGGCACAGAGGGCTCAGGATGAGCGCAGAGGGCTCAGGATGAGCACAGAGGGCTCAGGATGAGCGCAGAGGGCTCAGGAGGAGCACAGAGGGCTTAGGATGAGCGCAGAGGGCTCAGGGGGGAGCGTAGAGGGCTCAAGATGAGCGCAGAGGGCTCAGGGGGAGCACAGAGGGCTCAGGAGGAGCACAGAGGGCTTAGGGGGAGCACAGAAGGCTCAGGATGAGCACAAAGGGCTCAGGGGGAGCACAGAGGGCTCAGGGGGAGCACAGAGGGCTCAGGATGAGCGCAGAGGGCTCAGGGGGAGCACAGAGGGCTCAGGATGAGTGAAGAGGGCTCAGGGGGAGCACAGAGGGCTCACAAATTCTGTTGATTGGTTGATTTGAAATGACCGATGCTGCTGTGTTGGATTGAGGTACCTGCATACGTTAGTTGATGCAAAGAATGGTGCATGGAGTGTGGGTGCATGTTATGCAAAGGCATTTTATGCAGGAGCATGTCATGCCATGATTTTGGTGTGATGATGCATGTGGTGGAACATTCTTGAGGTTTTCCTTTTGATTTGTTTTTTCTTGATCAGCTTTCTTTTCTGATCATCTGTTTTTTTTTTCTTTTGCTATGTGAGGATGCAAATGCAATACTTTGATGCCTGATATGAAATGGTTGATTGGGAAACATAGGCATGTGGGATGACATGCGATGAATGAATGAAATGCGAATGTGAATATGATGTGAATGAAATGCTTGGATGCAAATGTTATGACACGGGATGACGTGCTTTTGCTTTTATGATGCAATGCTTTGATGCTTGATGGAATGAGATGGAAGATTTTTTTTGCTTTTATTCGTTGCTTTTTTTTTTTGTTGCCTTTCATGAAATGATGATGTTGGCACGATGCAAACTATGATAAACAAAATGGAACGCCTAAATGCATGAGGCGAAGAAAAAAAAATAGGATATGAATGATTAAACATTTTTGTGATGATGAGATGCAAGACTTTGAATGCAAGGAATTGAGATGATTATTGACCATTTTGTTGAGAAAAAATGGAATTTGATTCAAACTCCGGTGTTCTCATGATTTTATTTACAAACAAGCTCACTTGTTTTCTCTTCCTTCCAATGACGACTGAACCTTAAATATCGCATGACTAACTTGTGTTCTCTCTCTTTGAAGCATTGTCTAGTAAGCATGCATAAGAATGCAAATGTGAATGAATGAGTCAGTTAACTTGGAATGGATTTTTATGGCAAGTGAAGGAATGACCGACGTGGCTATTGCCGAAGCTTGTGAGGGATCAAGAGATACAATATTGCCCCAATTCAGGTCTTTGATGAGTGAATAGTTTGCCCCTGTCTAGTGGTGACAACAACTATGGGTGTAGAAGATGATGAATTGAGAACGCTTCGGCCCTTGGGATGAAAGCTGGAATGAAAGGGGTTTTGCTTCAACCCACAAAATTTGATGTTGCCCCAGTCATAACAAAGACAAAGCTGCCCCAATCAGAATGACAAGGTCTTGTTTAGGATAGTGAGTTGAGAAAATGCCCCGGTGAGGTTTTTTATGGGAATGAATGAGGTGAAGGAATGGGAATGCACTTGCCCCGCTTTGGAATGACATTGACAACTGGAGTGACATGGGATGGGCATTGAACAGACTTTCCCAAGACTAGGGTGTGTGGGTGGTGAAGAGAATGCCCCAACTTTGGGGTCCGAGTGGTATTCTCAGTGCAAATCTTTGGTTCTCTACTGATGTCTTGACTTTTGGTGCGAAAGAATCCTTACCTGGTGATCACTAAACCTTGTTTTAATGCATCTTGAATGTGTTTTGGAGTGCAAGTCCCTCTTTTTTTTTTATTTTGTCAGCTTTCTTTTTTCTGACTGTTTTTTGTTTCCTCAGTTCTCTTTTTTCTGAGGGTTTATTCTCTCTTGATCAGCTTTCTTTTTTCCGATCGTTTGTTTTTCTTTAGAGTAAACACATTGTACATAGATAAGCTTGTTCGTCCTAAGATTAGAATTTGAGTGAACAAAAGCAACCGGTCATTGATCGGAATGGACTTTTCGGGATTGTGGTGTTTTGTGGAGGAAGGAGGGTTAGGCTTAATGAAGTGTTTGAGGCTAATGGGAGGGTGAGTTTTGTTCGGCGTTGATTGACGGTTAATGGTCTATGAGGAAGATGGTTATTGGGCTTGTTTGGGCTCTTGTTAAAGCACATTCGTGTCTCATGGTAGAATGACTAAGGGGTTTGATGTTGAGGCCAAAGGAAGTGTTTGAAGGTTTATGGGATCAGGTGTTGGAATGATGAAGTGTTTGAAGGTTGATTTAGACAAGGATCTCTTGTATTTTGTGGTGACATGTACCAGCTCACCACTTACATTTCTTTTGTATTTTCTTTTGTTTTGGGATTTTTGAATCCCTCTTTTTTGATTTTCTCTTTTTCCCCCTTTTTTTTCTTTCATTTTTTCTGAATCTTTTTGTTTGATTGCATTCTTCTCCTTTTGACTTCTTTCTTTTCTTTGGACTTGGGTGAGCTGATAAAGATGATATACCATTTTCGATGTGGAATTGATCCTTGTCTAAGGTGATTTTTGTATTTTGGTTTTTCTTGGCTTAAGGTGGGTAGGAAAAGGACTTTCTGGGATGTCGGGATTTTTGAGGAGATGGCCAAACTTCATTTCAAAACCCGATTGCTTATTTATATTTTTTTTTGTAAAACATGACAACAGTTCACCTATCTATATGTGTTTGCTCTTTTCTTTGCATTTTTTTATTGCCCTAACTTTTGCCTGGACCGCCCTTTGCGAGTTTTCAATCCACCGGGCGCTCCTTTTTGCCTAGGCCGCCCTTTGCGGGTTTTCAACCTAGCGAGCTTGTTTTCTTGTTTATTATTTTTTGAGAGACTTGCACTGAAGGAATGTGATATTAATCATGATCACAGACTTCCCCCAGCATGGAGGACCTGAACCAAAAGTCAAATACGCACTGATGGGACGAATATGCACCTTATGGGTGGACGGGGCGGGACTAGACTTGGACGGGAAACTGTGGTAAAGGGGGAAAACCAACGGACTCAAACAAGAGAATGTACTCATAGCATGCACGCTCATTAGAAGAATGCTTCAC
Organism: Astragalus membranaceus; assembly: GCA_039519185.1. Classification (NCBI taxonomy): domain Eukaryota; kingdom Viridiplantae; phylum Streptophyta; class Magnoliopsida; order Fabales; family Fabaceae; genus Astragalus; species Astragalus membranaceus. Next base: position 47,897,639 of record CM076850.1, read on the forward strand.
AGAGAGTTAACATCAGTTAAAAATTTGTTTTTTCTCTTTGACACACTATTTCAGTCTTTTGTCATAGAATGGATGGGATGCAGTGCTTTTGAAAGAAATGCAAATGAGCTATTGATTTGAAAAACTGAGTGCCTTGGAACACCTTGATAAACTTTTTCAAAAAGGATGATTGTTTTGCAAGAACGTCTCGCTTCTCATCACAACTCTTATTTTATGCAATGAATGAATGAACCAAATATGATATGCAAGTATGATGCAAATGCGTGGAGAATGACCACTCGAAGAGTGTGGCTTATTCTAAATAATTTTGTTATTTTTAATGCAAGACAAAATATGGAATGCCAATGCGAATGACACCAGAATGATGCCCCCCTTTTTTTTCAAAATGATTTTTGATTTTGATTTTTTTTATTTTTTTGAGGCGAGACAAGGTATGAAATGCCAATGCCCCTTCCTTCTGGAAAGATGCATGTATGGAGGAAAGATGTATTTGAACCAAAGTGATGAGGTTAATGAAATGGTGCATGAATGCTACATGATGATTTTTATTCATGATTATGAATGAGATGCTTTCTTGTTTTCATTTTTTGTGCAATGAAATGCATGATACTCACAATGATTTTCTTTTTTTGTTTTTTAGTTTTGGAACATGATTTTGAAAATTATTTGGAGATGCAAATGATTTATTGGAGAAAAGGTTTTAGAAAAATGTGCTTGACGAGGTATGACCCGATCCTACGTATCCCCATTATAATGAGGAATCAAAGCTTACGTAGTTCTACTGTGTCTTTTTTGAAATAATGCTTATGCATGAATGTCTCATCTTGGATGAACTTGACGAGGATTTTTTTTTGCATGATTATAAATGAAATGCTTATGCTATGCAGATGACAATTGTTTTTGTTTTATCTTTATGTGATGAAAGGGAATGCAAGATGAATGGTTTCTTTCAAAATTGGAATTTTATGCAATGCAAACGATGCAATGATGCAGTGATGCAATGATGCGACGATGCAAGGATGTTTTTTTGTGTTTTTGCAGAAAGAGGATATTTACAGGTGGTGATTTGAAAATTTTCACACTATATGCCACCTCATATAGGCGTTTATTGAAAAGGGAAAGCATATCCTTTTAATTTTTTTTTTGAAAATTTTGAGGGCAAAAAATTTTGACTGAACTGAATGCGAGAATACAACACACAATTTGGAACGCCCTTGTGACTTAAAAGGGGTAGAACCTATGATCTAAGGTATTTTAGGGATAATCTTCTCATGTAGCTCCATTCACACCCTCACAAAGGTTATCAAAGCCACAGTCCCTCTCATGAAAATTCTTGTAAATGCAGCAAACTGCTAGATACGAAGCATCATGAAAGAGCACAACTCTGATCGAAACTTTCGCGAGTAGCCAAACGGAAAAAGGTCCTGATGGGCTCCCACTACTCGAATCCACTCATCCTATGGTATCCTAACAGACCTGGGTTATGGTCCCTTTCTCTAATCATGTAGCCTCAAGGTACAAGTGTGTGTGTGCGAAGGGCATTTCCTTAAAAAACTACCCTACCTGCAAATGAAAATCCAGAACAGTCCAGACAATAGAAATCAATAACATGTCGTCTACCCTAGGGTTCAATACCAATCAAATTCAACTAATCTAGGGTGCCAATTACTTACCTCAGAAAGGGAGCTGAGAAGGAGGGGATATGACAAGAGAGGGGAAATATGCATGAGCTTACCTTTGGAGAAAAGGGAGCAAAGGAGAAGGGAACATGGGGGTTGGAAGAATGCATGAGCATAAACATATAAAAAGAAAAGGATTAAAATAAGAGATAGGGAACAACAAAGAAGACAAATGCATATGCCTACAATCAATGATAAGGAAGAAAGGCAAACAAGGTTTCAATCAAATCAACAATACATTAAACCACACATTTAAATTAGTTAGGCTTGACCCTCGTCTTTTAAAAAAGTGTCCCCAGCGGAGTCGCCAGCTGTTGCACCCCGAAAAATCCCGGTTTGGGACTTTTCGTTTGACAACGTGGAAAAAGTTTGGAGCCGCCACCAATATTTTAATTTTAAGACCAAAACATTGAAAAAAGGTCTTTTAAACAAGGCGGATGGTCTTTGAAAACTAGAGATATAGGTTCGGGGGTCGATTACGTGCGAGGAAGGTGTTAGCATCGCGCACGTCCTTTCTACCGAAAGGGAACCTCTAATTAAATGTGTGGTTTTAACGTTTGATTTGAAAAATACCTAGATTTGCCTATTTATTTCTTGTTTGAAGATGAATGAGAAAACTTAATGAAAATTTTATTTTTGGTGAGAAAGGGGAAAAAAAAGGGTTTTTTTAGAAAAAAGTGCTTGACGGGACCTGACCCGCTCCTACGTATCTCCTGGTGTGATGGAGAATTCAAAGCTACGTAGTTCTTGGTTAGAAAAATGTTTGTGTGTTGGTGGTTTTTTTAATATAGGGGTCTTAGGATTGTGTGATCTCTGTTGAAGGACCACTAGGGGTCTGAAGGGCCGCTGGGGGCTGAAGAAGCGCTGGGGCTCTGAAGGACCACAGTTCACTTATCCTAAAACGATGATTAACCCGGCCGTACAACCGACTTAATCCCCTACTTTGAAAATAAGATTTTTGATTTTTGTTTTATGAAAGAGATGTGTTTGTATTTTTTAATTTAGAAATTGTTTATTTTTGCGCTTGACAGGGGCGTGGCCCTGCTCCTACGTATCTCCGGGTGGAGAATCAAAGGCGACGTAGTTCTAGGTTCTTTTTGAAAATTTTTTGTTTTTTATCTTTTTTAGTGAGTTTTTGAAAAAGGATGAGCATTAGCAAATGATTAAACTAGCAGAGGCTATGATGAATCACTACTAAATACTCAAAAAAGGAGAGTTGTACCGCTAGTCAAACGAACAAAGGTTCTGATGGACTATTGATAACAACTCGTTTTTTATTATCTTTTTTGAAAGTGATTTTCGAAAGGGATTGATTTGTACGACGATCAAACTAACAAAGGTTATGATGGATCATCGTTTATGATTTTTAGGAGAGAAGGACATTGCCACTAATAGCTAAACGAACAAAGGCTCTGATGAGCTACTAGCAACAATGGGTTTGAAAATGATTTTTGTTTGTTTTATGAGAATGATTGGTTTAGGGGGGTGAAAAGAATTTTTATTTGTTGCGCTTTACGAGACCGTGACTCGCTCCTACGTATCCCAAACGGGAATCAAAGAGACGTAGTTCTAATGAAAAATGTTTTGAAAGGGTTTGAAAGGGGGGGTTGAATCATCTGAGACCATCTTCACCACTTAGAAAATGACGCACTAGGCATAAGTGGGAATCATGTGGTTCATCATCAGCAATGACACTATAGCTAAATTAAATCACATAGGGCGATTTTGGCATGGATCACAATGATTAAATATTAACAAAAAGAAAAACAGAAATACCTCTGATGAAGGCAGATACTACGACTTGAAGAACGCAATTCCAACTAACTTTTGCAGAAGATCAGCTCAGACGGACCAACGGAATGAATAGAGCGAAAAAAAAATAAAGCGTAGAAGAGTTTTTTCTAAAATGTGAGAGATTTCGAGAAAAATGGGTTTTCTCTCTGATCTCGTGAGAATGTCTCTCTTCTGATCTCGTGAAGTCTGTCCCCCCAAAATGTGACTTGAGGCTGCCTATTTATAGGCTCAGGAAAGCGTAGGAATTTTAAAAAACATTTATTGCAAGGATGAATCGATTGTTTGATGAAGGCAAAATATAGTATAATCGATTCTTTGCTTTTAGAAAACATAGGAATCGATTCCTTGGGCTTTAGAAATTAGTGGGAATCGATTCTTGGACTTCCTGAAATGATAGGAATCGATTTCATTGTGTTTTAAAAAAGAAGGAAATCGATTCTTGAGACATCCTAAATAGGTAGGAATCGATTTCATGTTTAGTTAAAGTAAGTGGGAATCGATTCTTGGCCTTTAGGAGAGCTTAAAAATCAATTTCAAGGCCTTTGCAAAATAGTAAGAATCGATTCATGGCTTTGGCTTATGTATAGGTGTGAATCGATTCTTTGTTTCAAACATAGGATAAGGAAATCGATTCTTGGCCTATAGGTGAGCCTAAAATCGATTTCATAGCCTATATAAATTGTATAAATCGATTTTTGGTCATTTGGAACAAAATAGAAATTGTTTTTTGCTCTGCACAAAATCGTTTTTAGGCTTAGGGCTTTGCCATGCATGCATAAAATATTTTCCAAAGCTTGCCATGCATAACATATTTTCAAAACTTGCCATGCATAAATAACACATTTTCAAAAACCCTAATTTGATGCATGAGGCTTATTGCAAAAATTATTTTTATAGACCCTTTTGTGAGAAATGACCAAAATGCCCTTTTTGATCCTAATTTCCCAAAACGTGCATTCTAACCCTAAAAATGATTTCAAAAACTTTGGGATGGTTTCTAGGATCCTAAATGCATAATTTATTTTTGTGTGGAAAATTAGGGTTTGGACCTAAGCAGGACAAAATTGGGGTATGACAATATGTTCAATGAAACACATAGAGATGCTCTATAACTAGCGCGTGCGCACACACACAGAGAGATATATATAATAAAGCAAATAAAGTGCTCTATAACTAGCACAGATATATATGATAAAGCACATAGTAGAGGATAAGGATATAATATAACAACTATTCTACCTTATTTTCTATCCTTTGTTTTTCTTCCCTTTCCCCTTCTAAAGCTAAATAATTTCTTCTATCCTTTTTCTACCCTTTTTCTTAAGAAGCTTGAAAACTTAATAGCTTCTTCATTTTTCTTTCTCCCCCTTTGTCATCAATCATAAGAGGGGGTTTGAATACTAGACATGCTATGTAGGGTTATATGGATCAAAGGATGTGGAGACAGACTCTGACAAATCAGGAATAAGATCAAATTTGTGAATTTTGAGGGAAGGAATGGTGTATTAAAACTTGCTTAAGGATAGCCTATACTTTCCTCACTTGTTTCTCAATTTTTATGAGCCTAGTACTCTCAGTTGGAGGATTATCAAACTTTGTGCAGCTGACTACTAAGGGATAATAGTTGGATTTCTCTTGAGGGTTGAGAGCTAGATGGTGGAGTAGTTGAAGAATGAAACATGTTATTCAAAACATAGGTTTCAATGGATTTTGGAGGTTCACTGAAAAGATCTTGAATATATTTTAATTTAGTGGGGCATGATGGAGTAGGAGTGTGTTCAATAGGATATATATATATATATATATATATATATATATATATCTGTGTGTGTGTGTGTGTGTGAGGAGACATAATAGTACCTATGCATTGATCATGGATAGCTTTAGAAGCTATTTGATCATCAGAGAAGCCAAAAATATTCATTTGCAGGTGCTCCCCCTGAGAAGATGCTTTACTTTCATGCTTCTCAAAAGACTATGTCATCTGAGAAGATTCCCTATATCCAGATGCATCAAGACTACTGAGATATAGTCTTTCTCAAATCTTTTATCCTCAAATTCTTTCTCCTTGTTGTTCCTCCCCTTGATCATTTTCTTTTTCACACACATGATCCTTCATGGAGCTTATTTCTTCTTCCACAATTGGTTGTAGTGATAGCTTATGGAGTGATATCCAATTCCACAATTTTCTCTAGAGTAGTTTCTCCAATAGTGACCTTTGTTGGAATTATCTTGGCACAAGTTTCCTTGTTCTTTTCCCCTTAAGTGTTTTCTTTTCACTGATAGCAACAATAGTGCCTTCTGTTGGTTTTCTTATCTTCCAGTTTCATCTGCTTCAAGTCTTTTGAATAGAACTCTTTCTCTCATCAGAATAGTTGTAGTTCTCTAGTAGTATTCATCCACGTCTTCTAAATTAGGATTGCTCGTGGCACAAAGTTGTGTACACAGATTTTGTGTAGAATTCTCACAAAATCTAAAATGTTTGGCACTATTACTTTTGACTTTGGATCTTTTGAGAATGTGAGCACATGGACGTTTTAGAAATATGTAGGCATCTGTGAGCCATTGTTCTCCAAACATTTTCTTGTCTGTGATAGGAATTTCCAAATGACTGTAAAAGCCATTTCTGAATACTAGAGAGGATTGGATTTTGGAGCAGTTGAGATGAATAGATGTAGAATTTGGAAGGAAGGAGATATACATTAGAGCCTAGGACAAAAGTTACTAAGAAGATAAAGGCACGAATGGAGAGAGAGAGAGAAACATGGAAGATTTATGACTATTTCCAACAACTAGTAACTGTTATAACTCATGTGGAAGTCCTAACCACTCTCTTCTAATGTAAGCATTTAAGCACTTAAAACTAATGTTCTAATGAAACACGTGAAATTAAACATAACATAAAAACATGAAAACATTGTTTTATGAACAGAGCGTGTCTTTTGATCTCAGAAGACACGAAAGTAAGTGGACTGCATATTTCTAATTGTACACAAATGATGCAAGATTGTCATGTATTTAATTCAAGTCATATTGTTCTTGCTTAGGATGTATTAGTCAAATAATCAATATGATATGTAAGCATATATCATTCCCCACAAATCAAACTCATCATCTATTCTTACGTAAATCCAAAGCATTTTCAAGAAGACAGTTACATTGGCAAGAAAAACCAAAATGAGAAACATTTTTGTGATCCTTCAAAAACAAGTCCAATATTTGGACATCGGTTATAGAACATGCTGAAGAAGAATCTTTTGCAAACAGCATATCAGAATCTCATATTTTGTAAAATCAAGTTCATATTCCTATAGTTAAGAACAATCAAAGAATAGGCTTTTCAGGATACGCAAACTAAGTTTGATGCTACCAAACTTTTGTTTTATATCTATATGTTCAAACACTACAAGAATAATGAGATTTTCCGGCCAGGACTTTCCGGCGGATTCTAATCCGCCGGAAACTTTCCGGCGGATTTGACTACTTTCCGGTGGATTTTAGGACTTACCGGCGGATTTTATCCGCCGCAAATGTTTCCGGTGGATTTTGGGGTATTTCCGGCGGATTTGTTGGCATTTGCGGCGGATTTTAAAAAAAAAAATTTATTTATTTAAATCCGCCGCAAATGCCAAAAATCCGCCGCAAAAGCCAAAAAATAAATTTTTTTTTTTAAAATCCGCCGCAAATCCAAAAATCCGCCGCAAATGCCATAAAACCGCCGCAAAAGCCAAAAAAAATTTCAAAAAATCCGCCGGTAATTTCGAAGATCCGCCAGAAAATTCGGAGGGAAAAAATCCGCCTATAAATACAATTTTCTCCTACACTCCTCTCATTCTCTCATTTCACTCTTTATTTCATTCTCATTCTCTTCTATATTTCTCTACATATCTCTCTTCTATATTTCTTATACTCTCATCTCCATAAATTTCTCTACATATCTCTCTTGTATATTTCTCCTTTCTTCTTCATTCTTTTTCATTCACTCCTTAATTCTTATTTCTTCTTACTTCTTTATTCACACTCTCTCCTATATCATTCTCTTCTAATATTCTCTTTCATTCTTTATCCTTCCTACTTCTACATTCTCATTAATTTATTTATTTTCATTCTTTTCTATATCATTTTTTCTCATATTCTACTTCATTTTCATTTTTTCTTACTTTTTATTAAAATACAAATTAAAAATTAAAATTCGAAAAAGTTGAAAAAAAATTCAAAAATTCAAAATTTTTACCGCCGGATTTTTAAAATTTTTTTTTTTGCTTTTGCGACGGATTTTTGGCATTTCCGGCGGTTTTTAACATTTTTTTTTGGCTCTTGCGGCGGATTTTTGGCATTTGCGGCGGATTTTTTTAAAAAAAAAATTTTTTTTTTTAAATCCGCCGCAAATGCCAAAAAATTCGCCGGAAAATGCCAAATTTTTTTTTTTAAAAATCCGCCAGAAAATGCTTTTCCGGCGGATTTTCCGCCGGAAAGCGTTGCTTCGAGCTGGCTTCCGGCGGCAAAATTCCGCAGCAAAGTCCAAATATCCGCCTTAAATTTGGCTTTTGCGGCGGATTTTGCCCGCCGTAAAGTCCAATTTTTCTTGTAGTGAAAAAGGTACCTTTGAAAAAACAGATATAGCATTGAATATGCACCACAAGTCATATATGATAAGAACAAGGTTTGTTTTAGATACAATGATAAAAACATGGGATTTTGCCCTTTTACTTGTTCAAATAGTTATAAGCCAGACTTGAGAGAATAAAATCTATCTTAAGAAGGCTGTTTATCACACAGGAACATGATCTCAGGTATGCACAAAACAGATTTGATAGAGATACAATTGGTGCATACAGGTTTGATAACTTGCCTTAGAAAGGGTGAATTTTCCTAAAAAGATGTCAATCCTTTTTGCACCCATTTTAAACATGACGATTTCACATGATAATCAAGAAGTGATTCTTGTATAGTATGTCAAACATAATCATGGATTTATTGGCACTTAGCAATTTATCACATAGTCCAAAAATTCATTTCCAATTAGCACTTGACATGTATTTTTCAACAATAAAGCATAGTGAAATCACTTAGAGCAGCAAACCATACTTTCAAACATATGTATGAATTATCACAGTAGTATGAGGATGTTTGGAACAACAGATAGAGCAACAAATTTCTTTTAAGCATTTGAACATTTGAATACTTGTTGGATTAATCACGAGGGAGATCAACCTGCAATTCAAGATGTTAAGTCATTTAACATTTAGCATTTATAACCACATCAAAGATATGAATAGTATGTGGAACTCATTTAAGAAAAAAATGACATTTTGACAATGCAACATTTGTTTAACACTTACTAAAAAATAATTCATTTTAAGGAAGTATTTAGCATGTGTTCATTAAAGCACAAAGCATCATACAATATTTTAATTGTTCACACAAAGCATCATACAATATCATAAGAGTAATTTTGAACTAGAGATTGTGCAAACCATGTTTTGTTTAGAACTAGGCACAAGCACATTCAAGTTCAGAGTAAATAATGATGCAAACAATTTAAGCATATATTGCATTATTCATCTTAGCATGCATTCATGATTTCAAGACCAAAGCAATCAATCTTATCACATTATATAGTCAAAAGAGTCAAATATATTATAGATAAGATCTGTGATAGAATATACCTCTATTATAGTCTTTCTTACTACCAGGATGTTGTTATAAAGAATATCCGTAATGCTTTTGAATGATGTCTTTCAGTTCAACATTTTTCTTTAAGGATACTTGAATGATGTCAGAAGATAGATCTTAGTAGCTTTCTCTTGACATTGGATAATGCATCTTCTTTGAGAGCTGCTGGGAGATCATCATAATCTTGTAGAGATTCTTAGTAATCTTCTTAGTAGAGGATTACATTAATTTCTTTGTAGGAGGCTTGATTTCAAGTGAGTTTTGATTTATAGAGGATGGTGAATAATCATCTTGCATCCTTAGCTTGCTCATTCTGAGCATGTATATCTTCTAAATGAAGATACTCATTTATATTGATCTTCTTGAGTTGGTGCCAACTCATGAAGTCCTTCACTTCTTTCTGTTTAGCTTATTTCTCCTCATTTCTTTGTCACTTGCAACTTCATTACTCATTTCTTCTTTGTTGATCTTGTATTTCCTCTTATCATTACATATTTCTTTTGAGCTTTCATGAAGTCCTTCACTTCTTTCTGTTTAGCTTTATTCTCCTCATTTCTTTGTCACTTGCAACTTCATTACTCATTTCTTCTTTGTTGATCTTGTATTTCCTCTTATCATCACATATTTCTTTTGAGCTTATCTTGTTCATGGCATTTGATTGGTAATCCTTCACTAGAAGAAACAAATAATTTTGGTACCCAAGACTTAATGGGTCCATAAACTGTTAGCATACCTCTTCTCAAGATCAGTGTGGTTACATTATATGAACTCACTAGTGCAAAAATGGGAAAAGAATTAGACATTTAAAGTCAGGCGCTCAGATGCCTGACTACATAAGTAGACACGGTGGCAAACTTGTAATTAAGAGGCAAAACTCGCGAGTTTTAAAGTCAAGCGAATACACGCCTGACTTTTAAAGTGAAAAAATAGGAAAAAAATTAGACTTTAGAAGTCAGGCGTGTATTCGCCTGACTACATAATTAGACACGGTGGCAAAATTGTAATTAAGAGTGAAATTCTTTTTTTCTATTTTAGTACTTTAGAAGTCAAGCGAACACACGCCTGACTTCTAAAGTACTAAAATAGAAAAAAAGAATTTCACTTACGCGAAGCTATCTCCACTCTCAAACCCTTCTCACTCACAGAATCTCACTCACTCTCAGAACACGAAGCCTTCTCACTCTCAACTCAGAACACGAACCCTCTCCATTCTCCACTCTCCATTCTCCATTCTCCACTCTCCATTCTCACCGTTTCTTCTCTCCGTTTCCTCTCCCTCACGCCGTTCTCACCGTCGCCGTTCTCACGCCGTTCTCACCGTCGCCGTTCTCATGCCGTTCTCAGTGAAGGTCTCTTACAACACAACGAGCAGGTATAATGCTTCTTCCTTCTCAAAACTCTTCTCTGCTTCTCATAGTTGAAAACCCTAATAATTTTCAAACACTGATTTTACCTTTTTTCTTTGCTGTTTCTGGTGCGATCTTGATGAATCTTGACGCTACACACACGGATCCTGCTCAACGAGGGTAGAACCACTGTACTTGCTCCTTTTCAGTTTCGGTTTTAAGGTTTTTCTACGAACACAAAACCCTAACCTTCTGAATCTTGTTTCTGATTGCAGATCTACGAAGATCTGCTTGTGGAGATCTCCAAACAGGTATAAAACTGCACTTCAGTCTTTTCCTTTAATTTGTTTGAAGATCTGTTGCTGTTTGAGATGATTCTGACCATATTTTTTTACGTTTCTGGGCTGCTGATCTTCACGCCTTGAAGATGCTATGGACAGCTCAATTTGGAATCCATTGTCCCAAAATTGGACCTTTAGAACTTAAGAATTTGTACGGCAAGACACCTGTTTTAGATGTTGGGACTGTTGCTCAGATCAAAAGTGGCAAAATTAAGGTAATTAGATTCTCTCAACTTGATGTTTTTTTTTGAAAGGATCATACGATGTTTCCTTGTCTCAAAGGCAAATTAAGAGAAAAAAAATAACATTACATGTTTTTGGTGTGTGTTTCTTAGTTTGTTTGCATCATTAGATCTTGTCTAATTTAAGTATAGGTTTGCCGGGGAATTAAACGACTAGCACACAATGTAGTGGAGTTTGTTGATGGAAAAGTGGAGAACTTTGATGCTATCATTCTAGCAACTGGTTATAAGAGCAATGTACCCTCTTGGTTAAAGGTATTTCCTTTAATTCTTTCTTACTAGCTTTTTTGGATTTGGTATATACTCTAAGTGTCATCTTTATACTCTAAGTGTCATCTTTGATTATATGTATTGATTGGAATTTAAATTTACTTGTGAGCAGGGAAGTGAGATGTTTAATGAGAAAGATGGGTTACCAAAGAAACCATTCCCAAATGGATGGAAAGGTGATATTTACTAGGAACAAGTATACAGGATTAGTAAAGTAATAGAGGTGGAAAATGTATGTAGTTCAGGATGGATTCTTAGCTGATTCAAATTGTGACTTTCATTCTGCACTTGTGTAGGAATGGACTTACAGTTGACACCAGTAAAATGTCCTTTGCTGAGATGATGACTGATGATGCACATACATCTCGGGAAGAAAGATGCTTCAGACTCTGGATTAATAGTCTTGGAATTGCTACTTACGTCAGTAATGTTTTTGAGGACGTCAGAAATGAATAATGTCTCTAATATTCAGTTGGTTCATCATCTTTTTCCTCATTCTTTTCACATTGTCCTCCATAGTAAAATTAATTTGTTAAAGCTATAGAATAAAGAAAGGGACTGTTCAATGTTTAATCAAAGGGGCAGTGTACATTGTGGCTGCTTTGATGTTTGGACTACAATCATTTTTTATATTTATATGTTTGTGTATTTTATTTCAACAGGATAGGAATCTTTCCAGTGGAATTTTCTTCCTTGAGCTTTTGAGTGCTGGAGTCAAGGGTGGTCAACTGGAGTCTTGTTACTAAAGGGGAGACTGGTATGTCAACTCTAACTAGAGGAATTTAGAGATGCTATCAAAATGGTTCAAGTTGTTTGAGAAAGTTTTATGAAAACATTTTTAATGTTTTATATGTTTTTTTTTGGTGTTATGGAGGTATGAGTATAACCACTAGGTAAGGGAGGGAGGTAAGTAGCCTTGTAGGGTAGTGACCCCTGAAGCAGCACACTTCCTTCTTAAAGACTGAGGTCGGTGCCAGCTGTGGCAGAATCTCATTGGAAACAGTATTATGTTTATGATGAATGGTGGGGAGGGAGGGGGAGGAGATAGGGAGGGAAAGAGAGAGAAAGAGAGCTAAACTTTTATTTTACAAATATGGAGTGCCAAATCTAAAATTGCCAACAATCACCCTAATACCCTACATGACAAACATTTCAAACCTTATTTTTGGCAACCTGGACAGTTTATGAACTGGTTGGTACAAGTACAATATTAATAGACAACATATGATGCTGGAGATGTACAAATCACTAGACTTTTTATTAAACAAATTTTTCACTTATTACTGTATAAATATAGAGAATAAGACTGGCCTGTCTTATTTTTTCGTTACATTTTAAGTTATCTATGCTTTTCCCTCAGGAATGTATGTGATACGAATATTCATCTTTATGTCCACATTCCATATGATTTTACTATTACCAATTCTTGTTGCATAAATGGAAAGTTTGACCTTGATGTTGTTGGCTTGTTGCAGCCTACATGGAAGACACAGTGCCCTCTCCTATTGCTTGATACTAGAATGCCATACGGAAGTCTATCAGTTGGTTGCGAAGAGTATCTAGATCCAGCTGGAACAGGCTCATTTTATAATGAAGGAGAAGCTGATATAGTTTTGCAGCATGTTTTTTTCCTTAATTTATGCTGGTAGCTGCGTTTGACTCTGTTGACTGTAATTGATATTTCCTTCATTCTTTCCTTCTTTCCTTTCATTCTTTGATCTGACTTCTGTAGTTCCCAACTTTCCATAACACTTTATCGCTAAGTTTTAGGAATGCCTCGTGTATATATAATTGTATTGTGCATGTGAGACTTTGTCTCATGAAAACAAACACTATCATTTTCTCAGTATTTCAAGTTGGCATGAAAGCACCATGAATCTGATCCAGCAAGTTGTTCCTTCCTCGCGTCAGCCACTGCTAGTGCAATTGCAAAATAATTAAGGCCACTATGAGTCATTTATCTTAAAGTGAAAAAGCACTTGTTATTTGGACTATTTGCAGTATAATTGATAGTAATGCATGTATACATTTATGTATTGGGGTTTTAATTTTTTCCCATTGTTCAAATAATTCTAACTCTGTTTTTGTCCTAACCAGATTGCAAATGGAATTTTCGCTGTAACTGTGAAGGTATAACATTGTTTCACTTTACTTTTAATATTTATTGCAAATCCCTGATTTTGATCAAGTATGGTGGCTATCCATAGTTGCAGCCATTATGTCATTCACTTATTCTTTAGTTGGATTGGGTCTTGGTGTGGCCAAAGTAGCAGGTAAAAAGCAGATTCATTTATATGAAGCATTAGAGGTTAAAAACTAGTATCAACTTTTCTTGCACTTTTTGACTCATGTTTTTTATGTTGCAGAAAATAAAAGTTTCAAAGGAAGTTTCAAAGGAAGTTTAATGGGAATTAGCATTGGCACAATAACACAAGCTGGAACAGTTACCAGCACAGAGAAAATATGGAGGAGTTTACAAGCTCTGGGGCAAATGGATAGAGGAGATTATTCACCTTGTGGAACTCCCACTGGGCGTGATGCTAGAGACCAATATGATCTTCAACTTGGTAATTATCTTGCTTAATGCTTTAACTAACCTTCTATTATGTTGTCTTTTTAGTCAAACCTTTAACTAACCTTCTATTATGTCTGCATGTTATCCTTTTTGTGTTTTTGTTTTTTCTTCTCAGCATTCTATTAATATTTTACTGATGTAGAACTCTGTTTGTTTACATAACTCTTCTTTGTTAGTTTTTAGGAGGATGTTTGTGCTTAGGGATTTTAGTCATGGTGAGATGGCCTACACGAATTTTGATGAATTTTGATGTTTGTTACATCTATTAATACTTCTGATTGAGTATTATGCATTTGTATTGCAAAATAATTAAGGCCACTATGAATCATTTATCTTAAAGTGAAAGCACTAGTTATAAAGGCAATATGAGTTGCATTTTGCTTATTTAATGTAACTTAGACTATTAGTATTGATAATTATCTAGAAGTTAAGTTGCATGTTGAAAGTTGTATCCATTTTATTGTTATAATGGACTTGTTATATTGAAAACCGTGAGTTTGAATGAAAGAGCAAATGAATAATGGACTTGCTGGAAGAATGACCAAAATCGTATAAACAGGGTGTATGTAGGAGATTAAACCAAAATTTGAAAGAAAAAAAAAACTTTTAAAGTCAGGCGTAATAATGCCTGACTTAAGTATAGATTTGAAAAAAAAAAAACTTACGAAGTCAGGCCATAAATGCTTGACATTAAAACATACTTACGAAGTCAGGCAATAATACATGCTTGACTTTAAATCATACTTACGAAGTCAGACAATAATAAATGCTTGACTTTAAATCAGATTTACGAAGTCAGGCTAATAAATGCTTGACTTTAAATCCGACTTACGAAGTCAGGCTATCGCTTGACTTTAAAACTCCTTACATACAAAGTTGACTTAATAAAAGTCAAGCGGGTGCCTGACTTTAAATCCCCTTTTCGCCTGACTTTAAATCCTCTTTTTGCCTGACTTTAAATCCCTTTTTTGCACTAGTGACTCAATAAGATGCTATAACATGAACATACATTATTGGTCATTTGATGCATGACATAGAATTATTAACAAATATGTAAGATTATATGTCTGCATTTGCTCTTTTTAGCACTTATTATAATCACTGTAAAACTCTTTACGCAAAATGATCATTTTACATGCATTTTCAAGCTTACATACAACTCATTTTCTTATACTTCCTCATTTTAATTTCTTTTTCAAATGAATGAGTTGATATCTTTGAAAACAATCTTCGGACTTGATTTAATATAAGATTCTTAACATTTCCAAATCAATTGATACACATACAACTTTAAGTACAAATTAGAAGATACTATCTAATGGTTGCAAAACAAGGGTGTGAGCTATTTACCAATCACATGAATGTCAGTATCAACTAATAATTAAAAAAGTGCACCACGAAGTTTATCCATTGTTCATATGAAAACTGTTTCAATGTGCAAGAGATACATGAGATTAGTCTCTTAAGATTTTTCCAAAGTTTCTGAAAGGGGAAACAGATAAACATAATAGTTACTTTTCAGAAAATGTTAATTTTGGACATATAATGTTTGTGGCATAAATCACATGCACTCAGTTCCTAGCCTTTTTAACTTTTCAGGCATATGAATAAAACATGAAAAAGAACCATACAATAGACATTTGCATTTTTCTAAAAAAACTAATGTACTTACCTCCTTTCCTGCTATGTTGTCATATTTTGCAAATCTTTGGCTTTGGCAAGCTTTATAGAAGATATGTTATATGAGCTGAGAGCTCTCCAACATTGCGCTGATTCTTGCTCCCATATTTGCTTTTATTTATTGCTGCAGCATTTGTCTGAAGATTAAAACATTTCCTTTCCAATCTGCTTTTATTGACTTGTCTAGTCAATTTTTTAACCCTTTCCTTATCACATTTTTTCTGCATGAGGCATATATCCTTGAAAATCAACCTTCTGAAACATGTTCTTTATGTCCATGGTTGGTCATCACTTCTTCCAGAATCTTTTTCTCTTCACACTGTTAAGTGTGTTTAACCCCAAGAGCCTGATGTTTTGATACCAACTGAAGTCAATTGAAGTCACAAGAAATGGGGTGGGGGGGGGGGGGGGTGGGCGGTTAAATGTGACCCTATTAAAATTCTTTCGCTTGACCAACCGAATCGCTTAGAAGAATATCAAATAGACTACCAAGAGAATACAACTTTGAAGGCTTTGAAGCTACTTGCTTTCTTATAAGATGATAGTCATCTAAATAGATAGAGACATTGGTTGATAAGATGTAAGTCACTATTCTAAGAATATATAACTGTATAAAAGACTTTGACTCGTGTATCTTCTTAGAGGCTGGACAGTGTAAGAAGACACTTTGATAAATGATGTGTAAGTGTGTTTCTTGCTTCTTACAATAGTGGTGATGTTTTTGTAAGGAAATGATTGGTAGAAAGATATATAATTCTATGGCGTTTATGAGGAGATAGTTCAAGAGGATTTAACTTGAACATGTAGGAGGCCTTTTGAAATGGACTACTTACAATAGTGTAGAAGAGGTTTTCTTGTAAGAGCAAAGTGCTATGAGATATAAGCTATAAGAAAAACAGTAAAGGACACACAAGAAGTATAGTGGTTCACTCTAATCATCAAGGGCTACATCCACTCCTCACACCAAGTGGGTATTTCCACTATTTTTAAATAGCTTACACTTTACAAGCCACCAAGGCCTAAAGCACATGATAGTTTCTTCTACAACTCTATCTATTGTAACACTTGTTTTCACCCACATCTCTAGCTACTGTGATACCCCTAAGAACCAATATTAGGTATATTCAATAACAATCAAGCAACCAATGTCATGTTAGGAAGGTACAAACCCCTAAGAACCTACTTAGTCATCTTCATTAACAATCCAACAAATATATGCCTTGTTAAGAAGGTACAATATAAGGTAGTGTTTGGGTTGTTTTGGGAATACAATAGCTTGGGTTGAAAGATGGTTTCTAACAAAATATAATCACCAAGGCTATGAACATACTCCGAAATGTTCCCATAAAATTTTTAAAGAACACTCAGTATGGTTGAAAGAAGAAAAGTACTTCATAAGCTTCTTTCGAAGCATGAGAAGCTACTTTAGAAACCATATGGTAGAAAATATTGACCCAAGCTTCTCACCAACTCTCACAACTAGAATGAGGTCTTCCATAAGGTATTTATAGAGGTTTCAACGGAAAAGAGTCGTTGGAAAAGGTCTCCAAAATCAATAGAGTCGTTTATAGCCGTTGGGAAAAATCTGCCACACTTTTCAGTATTCTGCAACACTTTCCTGCACACTGCAGCACTTTAGATCTGTATTTTGTCTTTTCTGCAGCACTTCTCTCTGCTTCTGAATTATCCTTGTGAACACGATTTTTACCATTTCAAAAGCTTCTTAATCTGATTCCATATCTTCTAAGACTAATGTTAACCTTCATAATTTATTCTAAACGTTGAGAAGATATGACCATGTGTCTTTTATGCTTTAGAAGCTTCTAAGTTGTCTTTCGAACTCTGCCTTCTGAATCACTTAGCCTTTCTTATCATGAGAGGCTATATGGATTAAGTCTTCTTATCTTGAGAAACTTCTTATTCTTGCTATCTCATCTTTACAATATAGCTTGTGTCTTCTTTATTTGAGGAGCTTCTTTATCAAGACAACTTCTCATCTTCAGAAACCACTATAGCTATCTTCTTTTATCCATCTTCTCATGGGCTCTTGACCTTCATTCACATCTTCTAAGGCATCAACATGTGTTCTTATGATATGAGGCTTCTTGAGGATAGTCTTCTTGACTTGTGAAGTTACTATAGCTTATGTCTTCTCATCTTGGAAGATTCTTACTATACCCTACTCTTCTTGAGAGGATTTTTGAAGATTGTATTCACATATGAGAACCCATTATAGCTGTCTTCCATCTTCTATCTTCTTATGTCCTAAATACATACTTTTCTTTTAAGACAACAATTGTGTTTTCTTTTGTGGTGCTTTATCAGCACATTGTCTTCTTGAGATTTGATTGAATGGTTCCTGCACTTAGATCATCAAGAAGATCCATTAGATCACTAATGAATCAGAGAGCTTAAACACTTGTCAAAAAGGTTTGTTTCCATCAAAACCTATTCTATGGATTTTGCCTCAACAGACATGTCTTCTTGGGTAGGCTTCTAAAGAATGCCGAGTCATCAGATTTAACATTAAGCTCGATGACAACTTCTCTTTGACTTGTAGTGATTAAGATGTTCTTTAACTTAGATGCTTGAGCATCATATGCCATGACATTCTACTTCTTCAGGGAGATTCCAGGTTCAAAAGATGCTTGATCTTCAACAATGCTAATTAACTGGATGCTTCACGAAGCAGATGCTTTTGTGAGACATATCTTCTTGTAGAGCGGCACTTGTTGGGCAAAAATTATTCTTGATACATATGCTTCTGACTTCTTCAACGAAGTCCCTCATTGATTTCATCCACTGTCTTCTGTAGACCAAAAGATCAACTCTAGTTTGACTTCGTGCTTTAGATGCTTTGCCAAGTCTTCTTGTAGGAACATATCTTCTATTGACTTGGTCTTGAATATATCATGATGAGCTTCAACTTGTCTTAATCATTTGGTGTTGTATTCTACTGCTTTCATATTGGTTGAATAAGTGTTTATCTTCTGGTGTTGGTGGATCATAGAATATCCAGCACACTTGAACAAACAAATAGTAGACAAATTGTTCTCTTTTTGTTTTCATCAAAACATCAAACTAAAGGAATTATTCTTTGAACCAAATCGATTCTTACACATATTGTAGCCAAGAACTGGGTCACTCGATGCCTTAACAGATTTATCAACTCGACCTGGGGGGTTATATTGCTTCGGTGTGGAAACCCCCAAAGGCTCTTGCGAATCCATCGATATTGAGGCGTATTGGAAATATAGCGCAACCCTGACTAAATCACCTGATAATTTCATACTAGGGAGAGTGCAAAACACCAATGGCAACCTATGGGGTGTTGCCACTACAAGAATAAGTGTTCTTTCCTGCCATTTTTTCTGATGGAATTTATTTTCGTCGCTAATGCTGACGTTTCCGATGAAATCATCCGTCGCTACATGTTTAGCCTATTTCCCGCTCACATTTGCGACAAAATTTGAAATGGTCGCTACGTTCCGACGGACGTTTTCGTCGGAAATGCTAAAATTTTCGTCGCAAACAGTTGTCACTTAAAACTAAACAAAAGCCAAATACGACGAGCGATTTTGCGGCGAGCGATTTTGCGACGGCTTTTTGTCCGTCGGAAAGTTCGTCAGAAATGTCAATTCGCGACGAAAATCGCTGCATTTGCGACGAAAAATGCCGTCGGAAATCGTCGATTTTCTTGTAGTGTGCGCTTCAAGTGGCATGCTAAGCATGAACTTATAGTCTACTTTCTGAGTTAGTTATATGGAACCACATGAATATGGAGTAGAGTCAGAGGAACATTGCAATGACATACGTCTTTATGACTATGTAGCATTTGTAAAATTACTTGATTATTTTGTCATATGATCCTAGGAAGGGACCACCTTGAAGAAGGATATTGACACCACACTCAAGAAATAGATTAGAAGGTGAGTGATAAGTCATGGATTTTGATCGCCACAAGTTTCCTTGATAAGATCAATTTGGTTCTTTTACCAAAGAACACAAGGGAAGCTCTCACAAGTGGAGGAAACTCAAATTTTCATTCATATTGAAATTCTGTTTTGTGTAGTACAAAAGATCCCTATTTATAGGCTAAACTCACGACCTTTGGAAACCTAAAGTGACTCTTGGAAGAAACTAAAAAAATTTGCACTATCATGCATTTATCAAATAAATTGATAAGTGCATTTACATTAATTAATACCTAAAAAATAAACATAATTATAATAATAAAACTCCACTAGCCATCATAATGACTTAACAAACCTTAAAACCCACAAACTAACTTAAGGAAAGACCAAAAGACACCTAAAATTATTCCATTAAAATAAAATATGGAAATTAAAAATAAAATAGAAAATATTGGTTATCCCATGATTGTTTCTTGATGATGTGAGTTATGGTTTGTTAAATGTAGGAGCTGAATATTTTTATTTGTAGGATTCCTTCCACATGCTTAAGGAACTCATGCTCTCATCATTTTGATTGTATGTATGTCAGTTGTTTCCATCCACCGTTGTTGTTATACTTTTAACATGATGTAAGACGTACTCACCTTTTCTTTTCAATGTGTTTTCTCTTGTATGATTTGTCTGAAGGTTATACCCTGGACGATAGTGAGGAGTAGTGTTGTGTTGTTTGTCCATGAGAATAGAGTGGGGATTTACATTAAGGATTTTGCGTGAGACTGAGGATTGCCTATGTGAATGATAATTTTTCCCGTGTATCTTCAGACATTGGCGTATGATTATTGGGGACTCAAGTTTGACCTTGTGAGTTTTACATGAAGAAATTGACTTAGAGGGATTCAATGATGACTATTACGATGACTCGAGAGACAACATATGTGTAATGATCGTATCTCTTATATCATATGGTGATTTCTACTGCTTTGATTCCTATTTTTGATGATTCTATCATTTTTATCCTTTGTAATTTCTTGTACTTGGTACGCACTATATATATCGTCGACGAGTACAATATCGGAGGACACAAAGTTAGAGACACCAATGGATTTTCCACATTTTCCTCTGATGTTGGACCCAAAGATCAAGGTCTTAGGGAAATTTGAGCTCGTCTATGTGGACGAGAATTGTTGGAGATTGGCATTTCTCTTCCTTTCTAGTCTCAAGAATGAGGTGCCAATTTTGCATTTGGTACTGTCTTCCCTTTACGTAGAAGTGGAAGAACTATACGAACTACCATTATGACCCTAACGCGACTTGTTGATCATACACTGATTCGTGGCCAATTTTGTTCTTGGTGGACAATCATGCTTATAGTGGTAGTGCGAGGGGGATGAGGACTGGCTTATGAATCTAGAAATACATGGTCCTTTAGCTCATTGGTTGATGATGAAGGAGTATCGTTGACTCTTCTGAAGGGAATCACAATCTCGCTAGAGAAGCTCCCAGTACACCACGAGGAGGATATGGGGTAGGGAGCTACCGTGGGTAGTTGATGACAAGGGGTGGATGAAGTCAATTAAAGTCACAAGAAATGGGGGTTTGAATCATGGCTCTTTTTAAAAATCTATTTGTGGCAACCAAATTACTTAAGGGAATCGATCACAATCTCGCTAGAGAAGCTCCCAGTACACCACAAGGAGGATATGATGTAGGGAGCTACTGTGGATAGTTGATTGCAAGGGGTGGATGAAGTCAATTAAAGTCACAAGAAAGAAGGGAGGTTTTAATCGTGACCCTTTTTTAAATTCTATTTATGACAACCAATTATTTAAGAAGATATCAGTCATTGTTCTTGAGAAGCTTCTGACTTCCTGTATCTTCTTTGAAGCTAGACTGTGTAAGAAGATACTTTGATAAATGATTTGTAAATTGTATTTCTTGCTTCTTACACCGGTGATGATGTTTTGTAAAGGAAATGCTTGGTTGAGGAGATATAAAATATTGTGTTTTTATAAAGAGACTGCGAAAGAAGATTTAGCTTGAAATTGTGAGAAGCTTCTGAAAGCAGTTTTCTCACAATTGTGCAAAAAAGGTTTTCTTTTTAAAATAGAGTTCAATTTAAAAGAAACTATGGGAGAACATTAAATAACACATAGGAAGTATAGTGGTTCACCCAAATCAACAAGTGCTACTCCACTCATCACACCGAAATAGTTTACCCTTTACAAGCCAACCTAGGCCAAAACACTTGATAGTTTTCTTGCATAGATCTATCTACTGCCACATTAGTTTCTTTCCACAGATCTAGCAACTGAAACACCTTAAGAAACTACTTAGACATCTTCTCTAACAATCAAGCAAACATATGTCATGCCTCATTAAAGCTCATTCATTTGCAATTAGTTACATAGAAAATCTGATGCAGTTATTTAGTTAGATGCTAAGGTGCTTCTAGAAGAATAAGCACATCCAGTATATAAAGGATTCTCTAACGGAGTCTAGAATCAATGAAACCAAATCTTTAAGAAATTTCATCTTCTTTCTTTCTCTTTCTTTCTATTGGAAACAAAATATGTTTCTTCCCAAAACAAAGACTACAAATGATTCATTGGCTATTGAAGATGAGAGCATGCTTCGCGATCAAGAGATTCAACATAGTCAAAGCGTCCAAAATCTTGATAAATTAGGGTCTATCGAGGAGGCAGTAGTGGAGATCCAGACTACAAATGATTCATTGGCTACAGCGCACAATGGTTCTTTAGAAATGTTGGTAAAGGATTCAAATGATAAGACATGCTTGCATAGTTCAGAGGTTATTGGTAAGAACATCGCAACAAGTAATCTAAACACTTTGTTTCAAAACCACTAAAATGGCTAATTAACCACCTCCTAATATCCAATTATACGCCTCTTAATCAAATGCTAATATAATTACACCAACTGAAATAAATAAATAAATAAATAAATAAACGGATACCTAAATATTTAATTAAATAATTTAATTAAATATTTGGGCGTCACAACTCTCCCCCACTTAGAATGTTTTCGTCCTCGAAAAGTCATCTGAATCAAACAGCTCGGCGTAGGACTCCCGCATCTTGCTCTCCAACTCCCAAGTCATGCTCTCACCGGCAGCTCCTAGCCAGACCACCTTCACCAATGCAATTTCCTTGCCTCTTAACACCTTCACCTCATGGTCCTCCATCCGCACAGACATCGTCTCCACCGTGAGGTTATCCCGCACCTCCACATCATCCATGTGGATCACATGAGATGGATCCGAAATGTACTTCCGAAGTTGCGACACATGGAACACGTCATGCAAATTCGAAAGGTTAGGCGGTAAAGCCACTCTATACGCCACATTCCCAACTCTCCTGGAACTCTAAATCTTTT
This sequence comes from Astragalus membranaceus, assembly GCA_039519185.1. Taxonomy (NCBI): domain Eukaryota; kingdom Viridiplantae; phylum Streptophyta; class Magnoliopsida; order Fabales; family Fabaceae; genus Astragalus; species Astragalus membranaceus. The sequence goes on from CM076850.1 coordinate 47,920,549, forward strand.
CTCCTCTTGTCGTGATAACTCTTCTGACGACTCTGCGAAGCCTTCATCTTCTCACGGATCAACTTTATCTTCTCGGTTGTCTCCCGAACAATTTCCGGTCCAAGCACCACACTCTCTCCAGACTCATACCAGCACAGCGGGGTTCTACACTTCCGACCATACAATGCCTCAAAAGGTGCCATCCCGATACTAGAATGGTAACTATTGTTATATGTGAACTCTATCAGTGGAAGGTAGGAATCCCACGAACCTCCTTGTTCCAAAACACAAGCCCTCAACAAGTCTTCTAATGACTGAATCGTCCTCTCTGACTGACCATCTGTTTGAGGATGATATGCCGAACTGAACCTCAACTTAGACCCCAACTTCTCGTGCAAACTCTTCCAGAAATCTGACGTGAACCTCGGATCTCTATCCGAAACAATACTCTTAGGAACTCCATGAAGCTTCACAATCTCCCTGATATAAATCTCTGCCAACTTCGACATTGGATACGTGATGCTGATAGGAACAAAATGATACGATTTCGTTAACCTGTCAACAATCACCCAAATTGCATCATACCCTTTTGCAGTATTAGGCAATCCCGTTACAAAATCCATCGAGATGCCATCCCATTTCCACTCTGGAATTTCCAACAGTTGCATCAACCCAGCAGGCTTCTGATGCTCTACCTTTGACTTCTGGCAAGTCAAACATGCATAAACAAACTACGCCACATCTCGCTTCATACCCTGCGCCATGACAGAGCACAACACAACTCAGGAACGGGCGCCCATGGCGCCCCTGTGCCAAGACACATCAACACACACACACTGGCACACGCGGACACACACTAGACACGACGCCCATACACAGGGCGCTAGAAACAGCAACAGAACACCAAGGCAACAGGACCAGGCACGGCGCCCAGGCACAGGGCGCCAAAAACAGCATCTAGGACAATGGCGCCCATGGCGCCCTAGGGGTCTATATTTCGTTATTTCACCAATTTAAATCACCAATCGTTAACCACCAATGTCAATCACCATGAATTGTCAATCACCACACCAAACAACAATTAATCGAACACCTAGCATGCAATTAGTAATAACAACAATGAATCACCGATTTTTAGAGTCACAACAATCATCAACATGCCAAATTTCAATTCAACCTAGTTATGATTCAACTATCACCAAATCAAACATCAAAATCAATCAAGAGGTATCATAGGTCCTATTCCCACATAAACCCATCATAAAACCCTATTATAAGGAAGAACCCCACCCTTACCTTATAGTAGGAGAGCACTAATTGTAACATCCCCCAATTAGCTAATTAGATTTAATTAAATTAGCATGAGGTTAAGTTGATTAGTGAGCATAATTATGTCAATTATAAAATAGTATCATGGATCAAATAGATAAATAACATCTTTGATTAAACATAATTAATAGTTTATGCTAAGTATGGAGACTTAAGGGTAAGTTTTGGATTAGTGGTGAGTTAGATGAAATGCTAATGAGGGAGGGTAGAAGAGTCTTTTCTCATTCTTAAGTGACTACCCTTCAGCTGACCCAAACCACTACAACACCCTTCATTCCCTCATTTTCTGAAAGTGAAAAACAGCAAGTAATAGGGAGGAGGAGGAGAGAACTCGAGAGAGAGTGGAGAAGAGAGGGGAGGGATTCTACCTCATTTGTTCATGCATGTTGAATCCAAAACCACCATTGTTCATCATTCTTCTTCCTCTATACATTGATACTCAGAAAATTCCCATCAACCCTCCTCATCACCAAAACACCATTTTTGTCCATATGAAGCTCCAAGCTCCAAAAATGGAGTCTAATAGCTGAATACAGTTGCATGTTCATTTTGGGAGCCACAAAGTAAGTAGCAACCCTCATAAGGTAGATTGGGAGTGAAGTTCGAAGAATTATAAGCCAAGCTCTATCAGTTCAGTTTTTGGAGCGTTTGGAGTAGCGTGGGGTTGAGTCCGAGGTCGTTCGTGAAGTCATTTCCTCGTTCCATCTCGCGGATTCGTTGATTTTGCGATTTTCATCGCAACCGGTGAGTTCTATAACTCGCTTAGGGAATGTGTGTTTTTCTGAGTCTCCATCTTTCGAAAACTGTTTTCTAAAGTAGTGATTCTAAACGATAAAGTGATGCGCTTGATTGTTGAGATGTGCTGAATTGGATTGAATATGCCTGTTGTATTATATTGTTATAATGTGTATTGATGTTTGGGTCTCGATCGGAAGAGATTTTGGAATCGAGAAGGAATGGAATAACACATGAAAAACCTGTTTTCTGGAAACTGATGGACACACACGGATCATGTGCCTCTGGGCACGGGTCGTGCGCCTCCATCTGATACGACATGAACTGGATTTTTAAAATACGCACGGATCGTGCGCCTAGTAGCACGGGTCGTGCGTAAGTTTCTGAAACTTTCTGTAAATTTTGTGGATAACGCACGGATCGTGCGCTTAGTCGCACGGGTCGTGCGTATCTTCCTGGAAATCTTCTACAAACTATTCAACCCCGCACGGGTCGTGCGCCTACACGCACCGGTCGTGTGAGACTTTCTGACCATCAATTTCAAGGTACCTTTTTATCCATTCCAAATGATTTCAATCCTCTTCTAATCCATTCCCCAAGGTTCCACAACAATGTAAAGGTAACAAAGGTATGAGATTGAACATGTTCGATAGAAAGTTGTGTGTTACGAATAAAATGGAAAACCGCACTTAGAGAACGCGAGAGTGCATATGTCAAGAATGATAATAATACACGGTAGTTGACTGATATTATACACTGTATTGGAATGATATGGTACATGGTACTTGACTGAAATGACTAATAGCCCATTGCGGGTACACAGACTGAAAATGGGTGACGACCCTAAGAGGTTAGCATACTAGGGGAGGGGAAGTCATGAGCCCCAAAACCTAGACTCAAGAATGTTTCCCCCGCTAGAAATAGCGGGATGGGTTCACCAAAAGGTCAAGAGATGCCTATAAAATAGGTAGACTGAGGTGTTATGCTAAAAACATGGAACAAAGATTGCATGCTTCATGTGTCGCTTAGGAGGGCCATGAGCATGAAGGTTACAGGAACTAAATGTATTTCCATGTGGTTGCTTTTTAGGACCACGAGTTCAAAACAAGGCATAATTAACCGCTAGAGTAATAAGGGGTCTCGATAGGACTCACTGAGATAATGTTTATCTCACCCTTCATATTTGTGGTTTTTACAGAGAAACGGGGAAAAGCAAAGGCGATAAAGCACAGTTAGCTGAGGTGACTATTGGAGTCATGGAAGACCTAGTTTCTTGTTTTAAGACCTTTGTCCCGTTTATTGTTTCTATGTTCCGATTGTATAACTTTCGTTGTTAAGTTGTAAAATCGTTTTCGCTACTTTATGTTTTGAGTATTGAACACCAGGATGATGTACAAGTCTTAAGTTTTGGAACTTAAGCATTTTTCAGAAAGTTTATGAGGTTCAGAGAACCGTTTGATATTTATTATCGATAGTTTTAGTTGTGTTCGATATTTCAATAACAGGAAGTTACTCTGATGTATGCCATCTAGTGCATTTCGATGATTCTATATGATAGAATTTATCGGGGTGTTACATTATGGTATCAGAGCAGTTCGACCTAGTCGGGCTTAGACAGTTAGGGTGGTTTTGTCCCTCGAGTAACTCTGCTATCTTGCTTCTTGTGATACTAAGAGACATTGAGACTGATCAACTTAATACTTGGTGTATCATTTGCAGAATTATGGCAGGAGGATCGAGGAATAACCCACCGATTGATCCGCATTCGGCATGGATGCAGAACGTGATCGAGAGACAGCACAAGATGATGGAAGATATGTTGCAAATGCAACAGAATGCTCAAGCTCAGCCGCAGCAAGTCCCCGAGCCTCAAGTTGACCCAAGGAGGGTTTTCTCTGAATTCCTGAAAATGAAGCCGTCCGAGTTCAGAGGAGGACCGGATGTCATGGAAGCCCAGCATTGGCTAGATGATATAGAGAAGATTTTCGTAGCTATGCAAGTCAATGATGATGACAAGCTGAGATTGGCGACGCATATGCTGAAAGGTGAAGCTAACAACTGGTGGACTAATACCAAAGCCATGATGGTAACTATGGATACTCCCCAGACTTGGGAGCATTTCAAGCAAGTATTTTTGGAGCAGTTCTTTCCAACAGCCATGAGGTTCGACAAGGAGAACGAGTTTCTGACTCTCACTTAAGGAAGTTCAACTGTGGGTCAGTACGCGGCTAAGTTCGAAGAGTTATATCAATTCTTCGGTTTGGCCGGGTATGCTCCCAATGACAAGTGGAAGACTGAAAGGTTCAAGTATGGGCTGAGGGAAGACATTGCTCAGAGTTTGAGTTCTTTTGCCTATACTAACTATGCCGCCATGGTTCAACAAGCTCATATAGCTGAGAGTGACTTGAAGAGGTTATATGAAAGCAGGAAAGTATTCCATCAGAATAAGAAGAATGTTGGATCATCCAACCACCAGACGGGTCCCAGGCACAACTCCAACAAAGGGAAACAGGTTCAGTCATCGAACTCCTCAAGGTTCAGTACATGTTCCAACTGTGGGAAGTACCATCAGGGTAAATGCCAGATGGGATCCAACCAGTGTTATTTCTGCAAGAAAGACAGTCATTTTGCACGAGACTGCCCAGAGAAGGAGAAGAGTCAAGGAAGTAACCCTACTGCTACTACAACTCATGGAAGAGTTTACACCTTGGACGCCCAGAAGGTCACACCGTCAGATAATCTACTAAGGGGTATGGGATCTCTTTTTAATAACTCCGTTAGTATTTTATATGATTTAGGTGCGACCCATTGTTTTATATCTCAAGTTTGTGTTGAACGGTTGGGATTGGCTTTAACTCCTTTGCCTCAACCAATCTCCATTAAGACTGCTGCTGAAGGTAGTATTCAGACCCAAGCGATATGTGAAAATTGCCTTCTATCCATTGGAGACAGGAATTTTGTGGTAGACTGGGAACAGCCGTCTACAGTTACTGAGGTAAGAAGTTTCTTGGGATTAGCTGGATATTATCGAAGGTTCATCCAAGGATTTTCCCAGCTGGTTCTCCCACTCACTCGGTTAACTCGCAAGGGTCAGCCGTTTGTTTGGGACTCAGATTGTGATAATTGTTTCACGGAATTGAAAGGTCGTTTGACTTCTGCACCCATCCTGATTCTTCCAGATCCGTCTGTAGGATTCCAAATCTATTGCGACGCCTCTGGTAAGGGTTTGGGATGTGTCCTGATGCAGAATCAACAAGTAGTTGCCTATGCCTCCAGACAGTTGAAACCGCATGAGGAGAATTACCCTACTCATGATTTAGAGTTGGCGGCGATTGTGTTTGCCCTAAAGATTTGGAGACATTACCTGTATGGGTCTCGTTTCGAAGTCTTTAGTGACCACAAGAGCCTTAAGTATTTGTTTGACCAAAAGGAGCTGAACAACAGACAGAGGAGATGGGTAGAGTTCATGAAGGATTACGATTTTGAATTGAAGTACCATCCTGGTAAGGCTAATGTCGTGGCCGACGCCTTAAGCAGAAAGTCTATCCATACTGCAGAGTTAATGATGCACGAGATGTCCTTGTTGGAATCGTTTAGAGATCTCAATTTGAGAGTGAAGGCAAGAAGGGGCAGATTGGTGTTGAGTCACATTCGGATTTTCAAATCCCTTGAGAGATCTAATTCGCTCAGCCCAAGAAGGTGATGTAGAACTGCAAGCGCAGAAAAGATTGCCGAGTTACACAGAAGACGGTGATGGTGTAATTTGTTTTAATGGCAGAATCTGTGTGCCAAATGATGAGGATGCGAAGAGGCAAGTTTTAGAGGAGGCTCATAGGAGTCAGTTCTCAATACATCCTGGGTCAACCAATATGTATCGAGATTTGAAGCAATTGTACTGGTGGCCGGGTATGAAAGTGGATATTGCAGAGTTCGTGTCTCGATGCTTGACTTGTCAAAAGGTTAAGATAGAGCACCAGAAACCAGGTGGCCAGTTACAACCGTTGAATGTACCTGAATGGAAATGGGAAAGCATATCTATGGATTTCGTCATGGGATTGCCACGATCCCAAACCGGAAATGATTCTATTTGGGTAGTGGTGGATCGCCTGACCAAGTCCGCTCATTTTATTACAGTGCGTTCGACTCACAAGGTTGCTAGGTTAGCAGATGAGTATCTTAAGAATATTGTTAAGTTGCATGGAATCCCTACAAGTATCATCTGTGATCGAGATCCCAAGTTCACATCTCGATTTTGGAGAGCATTGAATATGGCGTTGGGAACAAAGGTGTGTGTTAGCACCGCTTACCATCCTCAGACAGACGCGCGGACTGAGAGGACAATCCAGACATTGGAGGATATGTTGAGAGCCTGTGTACTGGATAGTGGAGGCAGATGGGAAGATCATCTCCCATTGGTAGAATTTTCATACAACAACAGTTATCATTCCAGTATCGGAATGGCTCCATATGAAGCATTGTATGGAAGGAAGTGCAGAACACCATTGTATTGGTGGGATGTAGGCGAGCAGAGATTATTGGGACCGGACTTAGTCCGTGAGACTACAGAGAAAATCCGTCAGATAAGAGAAAGGATGAAGGCCGCGCAGAGTCGGCAAAAGAGTTACGCAGATAAGAGAAGAAAGCCGTTAGAATTCGAAGAAGGAGACCATGTCTTTCTGAGACTTTCTCCAACCATCGGAACTGGTATTGCTTTGTGAGCGAAGAAGATCAGTCCTCGGTATGTCGGACCCTTCCAGATTATCGAGCGAGTTGGGCCGGTAGCGTATCGCATTGCATTACCTCGTGAATTGTCCAGATTACATGATGTGTTTCATGTATCGCAACTAAGAAAGTATATTCATGATCCGAATCAACCCTTGAGTTATGAAGCGATTGACATCAGACCGGATTTATCTTATCAGCCTACTCCAATCAGGATCATCGAACGTGGCGAGAAAACGCTCCGGACGAGGTCAATTCCTATTGTCAAAGTGCTTTGGGACGGTACATCACCTGACGAGGCGACGTGGGAAGTAGAAGAGAACATGCGGGCGAAATATCCTTCTTTGTTCGAGTAAGGTACGTTTTGTCAATTTTGAGGACAAAATTTTAAAAAGTTGGGGTGATTGTAACATCCCCCAATTAGCTAATTAGATTTAATTAAATTAGCATGAGGTTAAGTTGATTAGTGACAGTAATTATGTCAGTTATAAAATAGTATCATGGATCAAATAGATAAATAACATCTTTGATTAAACATAATTAATAGTTTATGCTAAGTATGGAGACTTAAGGGTAAGTGTTGGATTAGTGGTGAGTTAGATGAAATGCTAATGAGGGAGGGTAGAAGAGTCTTTTCTCATTCTTAAGTGACTACCCTTCAGCTGACCCAAACCACTACAACACCCTTCATTCCCTCATTTTCTGAAAGTGAAAAACAGCAAGTAATAGGGAGGAGGAGGAGAGAACTCGAGAGAGAGAGAGAGTGGAGAAGAGAGGGGAGGGATTCTACCTCATTTGTTCATGCATGTTGAATCCAAAACCACCATTTTTCATCATTCTTCTTCCTCTATACATTGATACTCAAAATTCCCATCAACCCTCCTCATCACCAAAACACCATTTTTGTCCATATGAAGCTCCAAGCTCCAAAAATGGAGTCTAATAGCTGAATACAGTTGCATGTTCATTTTGGGAGCCACAAAGTGAGTAGCAACCCTCATAAGGTAGATTGGGAGTGAAGTTCGAAGAATTATAAGCCAAGCTCTATCAGTTCAGTTTTTGGAGCGTTTGGAGTAGCGTGGGGTTGAGTCCGAGGTCGTTCGTGAAGTCATTTCCTCGTTCCATCTCGCGGATTCGTTGGTTTTGCGATTTTCATCGCAACCGGTGAGTTCTATAACTCGCTTAGGGAATGTGTGTTTTTCTGAGTCTCCGTCTTTCGAAAACCGTTTTCTAAAATAGTGATTCTAAACGATAAAGTGATGCGCTTGATTGTTGAGATGTGCTGAATTGGATTGAATATGCCTGTTGTATTATATTGTTATAATGTGTATTGATGTTTGGGTCTCGATCGGAAGAGATTTTGGAATCGAGAAGGAATGGAATAACACATGAAAAACCTGTTTTCTGGAAACTGATGGACACACACGGATTGTGTGCCTCTGGGCACGGGTCGTGCGCCTCCATCTGATACGACATGAACTGGAATTTTAAAATACGCACGGATCGTGCGCCTAGTAGCACGGGTCGTGCGTAAGTTTCTGAAACTTTCTGTAAATTTTGTGGATAACGCACGGATCGTGCGCTTAGTCGCACGGGTCGTGCGTATCTTCCTGGAATTCTTCTACAAACTGTTCAACCCCGCACGGGTTGTGCGCCTACACGCACCGGTCGTGTGAGACTTTCTGACCATCAATTTCAAGGTACCTTTTTATCCATTCCAAATGATTCCAATCCTCTTCTAATCCATTCCCCAAGGTTCCACAACAATGTAAAGGTAACAAAGGTATGAGATTGAACATGTTCGATAGAAAGTTGTGTGTTACGAATAAAATGGAAAACCGCACTTAGAGAACGCGAGAGTGCATATGTCAAGAATGATAATAATACACGGTAGTTGACTGATATTATACACTGTATTGGAATGATATGGTACATGGTACTTGACTGAAATGACTAACAGCCCATTGCGGGTACACAGACTGAAAATGTATAATAAATACAAAAGGAAAATGGGTGACGACCCTAAGAGGTTAGCATACTAGGGGAGGGGAAGTCATGAGCCCCAAAACCTAGACTCAAGAATGTTTCCCCCGCTAGAAATAGCGGGATGGGTTCACCAAAAGGTCAAGAGATGCCTATAAAATAGGTAGACTGAGGTGTTATGCTAAAAACATGGAACAAAGATTGCATGCTTCATGTGTCGCTTAGGAGGGCCATGAGCATGAAGGTTACAGGAACTAAATGTATTTCCACGTGGTTGCTTTTTAGGACCACGAGTTCAAAACAAGGCATAATTAACCGCTAGAGTAGTAAGGGGTCTCGATAGGACTCACTGAGATAATGTTTATCTCACCCTTCATATTTGTGGTTTTTACAGAGAAACAGGGAAAAACAAAGGCGATAAAGCACGGTTAGCTGAGGTGACTATTGGAGTCATGGAAGACCTAGTTTCTTGTTTTAAGACCTTTGTCCCGTTTATTGTTTCTATGTTCCGATTGTATAACTTTCGTTGTTAAGTTGTAAAATCGTTTCCGCTACTTTATGTTTTGAGTATTGAACACCAGGATGATGTACAAGTCTTAAGTTTTGGAACTTAAGCATTTTTCAGAAAGTTTATGAGGTTCAGAGAACCGTTTGATATTTATTATCGATAGTTTTAGTTGTGTTCGATATTTCAATAACAGGAAGTTACTCTGATGTATGCCATCTAGTGCATTTTGATGATTCTATATGATAGAATTTATCGGGGTGTTACACTAATCCTCTTGATCAAGTCACCAACAATAACCTCAGCAACACAGCTCCTCTCTGCTCCTTGAATTCGCAAAATCCCCTTCTTCTCCTCTCTTGGATGTGCGCCGTCCTTCCTTCTCTCTTTCTCTCCTCTTTTCGCAACTTTTCTTTCTTTTCTCAAACAAATCGCAAATGTGCCAAAACCCTAGCCTAGGCGCTTCACCTATGCGCCTAGCTAGTGGGCTCTTGGATCACGGGCTTTCCTCCAGCTTAAGCCCGATCACTAACACCACCTCCTAATATCCAATTATACGCCTCTTAATCAAATGCTAATATAATTACACCAACTGAAATAAATAAATAAATAAATAAACGGATACCTAAATATTTAATTAAATAATTTATTTAAATATTTGGGCGTCACATTAAGTCTCTGTTACTTGCTCACGAACATCGTGTGAACAAACAGAAAATTACTGACAAAATTTCTACGATTAATCTCACTCAGACCTCAAAATTTGCTGTTGATGCGTCTCCTACACAGTCACAAGTGCAGAACTCTACTCCTGCTTCGCAGCAAAATGCTCAAGAGCAGCCTCAAGTGCAGTACACTGATGCTAATGCCTTCAATAACTCTGGTTCTGACTTCTCCTATGGTCGTGGTTATAGAGGTGGTCGTGGTGGCCGTCGTGGAGGTCGTTCTGGTGGAAGAAGCAATGTTCAGTGTCAAGTATGTCACAAGATAGGTCATGATTCTTCATTGTGTTATCACAGGTTTAATGCTGCCTATGCTCCACAGCAGGGTATGGCCTACATGAATGCTCCTCAGGTTCCATTTATGAGATCTCCTATGTCTCCTTTTGCTGCTTCTCCTCCTGTTGCAGGTCTATATGGTTGGCATATGATGTATCCTGCTCAAGCTGTTGTGCCTACTCCAACTACACAAGCCATTGCCCAACCACAAACCTAGCTCACCACTGCCTTCCCAACCACACCTTATTTTGATACTGGATGCACCAATCATGCTGATAACAACCCTGCCCCTGCTGCTCCCCAAGCACCATCTGCTAATCTTGCCAATGTTTTATTAGGCAACGGCCATGGTTTGCTCGTAAAATCCATGTCTAATATATCCTTTCTTTCACCATATAATCCTCAAGTTAAACCTAGACTTACAAATGTGTTACATGTTCCAAAACGTACCAAAAGTCTTATCAGTGTCAGCCAATTTGCAAGAGATAACAATGTTTATTGTCCGTTTCACCCATTTCATTATGTTGTCAAATCGCAGGTTGATGATAAAGTTGGGCTCAGTGGTCCTGTTGGTCATGATGGACTGTATCCTCTCACTGTCTCTTCTTCCAGCTTGTCAAGTAATAAAATTCTTGCTGCCCTTACTGTCTCTTGTAATCCCCCTTCCCCTAGCTTCACCAATGTATCACCACACACTCTCACTTTACATTCATTGTGGCACAATAGACTAGGTCACCCTAGTCTATCCACTCTTAATTCTGTTTTGAAATCTTGTAATCTCAATACTGTTTCTAGAAATGATAATGAATTTTGTGTAGCATGCTGTATGGGTAAGGCTCATAAATTACCCTCCTCTCCTTCCCAAACTGTTTACTCTGCTCCCTTAGAACTTATTTATGCTGATCTTTGGGGCCCTTCTACTATGTCTTCTACAATGGGGTACAAGTATTATGTCTCCTTTGTAGATGCATACAGCAGGTTCACTTGGATCTACTTTCTAAAATCCAAAAGTGACACCCTCAGTGTGTTTAAACAGTTCAAATCTCTTGTTGAACCATAATCATAAAATTAAAGCTGTTCAAACTGATTGGGGGGGGGGTGAGTTTCGCCCTTTCCAACAATTTCTTCAAGACTGTGGTATAGTTCATCGTGTTATCTGTCCACACACACGTCATCAAAATGGTGTGGTGGAACCTAAACACATGCATATAGTGGATATGGGGTTGTCTTTGCTGTCTTAGTCATCTCTTCCATATCATTCTTGGGACCATGCGTTTCACACAGCAGTTTATCTCATCAATAAACTGCCAGCTGCTAACTCTGGTCTTGTTCCCACTTTTACTCTCTTCAAAACTGTCCCTAATTACAAGTTATTGCGTGTCTTTGGCTGTGCCTGTTATCCCCTTCTTAGACCATATCACAACCCTAAATTCCAATTCAGGTCAGCTCAATGCACCTTCTTGGGCTATTCTCCTTCTCACAAAGGATATAAGTGTATGGACTCCACGGGCAGAATCTTTATTTCCAAAGATGTTTTTTTTAATGAACATCACTTTTCTTACCAACATATCAAACTTACACCATCCACACCTCCACCTTCATCACCATCAGATCACACCATCCCTCTTGGTGTTATTCAATCCCCTGTCCCTCAACCACCAAGTCCCTCACCACCCTATCCTAATCCTATGACCAATTCCCTCCCCTTATCACCTCAGCTCACCTCTGGAACCACCCTACCAGCCACAGCCTCCAGCACTATAGACCCCAACTCACCTCTCTCAGTCAATCAACAGTCCCTTGCTTCTGTCCAGTCCTCCCCTGCCCCTCCTCCACCACCTGTTAACACTCATCCAATGCTCACTAGAGCTAAAACAGGTCATTCAAAGCCTAGACTATTCCCTACCTTACTCCTAACCACCACTAAGCCTACCTCAGTCACTCAAGCCCTCACCTCACCTAGTTGGACTAAGGTTATGCAGCTAGAGTATGATGCTCTTATGGCCAAGCATACTTGGACTTTTGTGCCCTTTCCTCCTGGTAAAACTGCAGTGGGATGTAAGTGGGTTTTCAGAATCAAAGAAAACCCAGATGGTACAATTAACAAACTCAAACCCAGGCTTGTGGCTAAAAGGTTCCACCAGAAGTATGGTTATGATTACTGTGAGACCTTTTCTCCAGTTGTAAAGCCTATTACTGTCAAACTCATTCTGACTTTAGCCTTGACATACAGCTGGTCCATCAAGCAAATTGATGTGAACAATGCCTTTTTAAATGGCTATCTCCAAGAGGATGTGTACATGACTCAACCCCCTGGCTTTGTGTCCTCTGACAAGTCTCTTGTATGTAAGCTCAACAAGGCTATCTATGGCCTTAAAAAAGCCCCAAGGGCCTGGTATGAGAGATTAACTAGCACACCGCTAAGCTTTTGCTTCAAACAGTGCAAGTGTGATCCCTCACTGTTTGTTCTTAATTCCAATGGTCATTGCACTTACATTCTCATATATGTTGATGATATTATCATCACAGGTTCTTCTCAATCCCTTGTTCAAGCAATCATCAACAAACTGAATGCTGCTTTCTCTCTCAAGCAACTAGGTGACCTTGACTATTTCCTAGGCATTGAGGTCAAGCACACTGCCACTGGCTCCTTATTGCTTTTCCAAGCTAAGTACATTCGTGACCTTCTCACTAGAGCTGATATGGCTAACTGCAAGAGCATCTCCACTCCTCTACCAGCAAACATCAAACTGTCCAAGCAAGGCAGTGATTTCTTTGAAGATCTAGTTCTGTATCGTAGCATTGTAGGCGCCCTGCAGTATGTCACTGTGACAAGACCAGAGATTGGCTATGCAGTTAACAAAGTCTGTCAGTTCATGTGCAGTGAAAAGAATCCTCAGATATCTGCGTGGTACCACTGACTATGGCTTAACTCTGTCTTCAGCAATTGCTACTGATCCCTTATGCATTAGAGCATTCTGTGATGCAGATTGGGCTTCTGGTGTTGATAGAAGAAGATCCACCTCTGGTGCCTGTGTTTACCTTGGTCCAAATCTCATATCATGGTGGTCGAAGAAGCGGCACTTGTGGCTAAATCCACTGCAGAAGCAGAATACAGGAGCCTTGCATTAGCTGCAGCAGAGGTTCTCTGGGTCCAGTCCTTACTGCATGAGCTTCACATCAAAATCCCCACTCCTGTGATATTCTGTGATAATCAAAGCACTATAGCCTTCAGTCATAACCCTGTGCTTCACAGCAGAACCAAGCACATGTAGCTTGATATATTCTTTGTGAGGGAAAAGGTTCTCAACAAGTCCTTGATAGTGGAGTATGTTCCTGCCCAAGCTAAGGTTGCAGACATCTTGACTAAGCCTCTTGCTAGACCACAATTTTGTGCTCTTCGTGACAAACTCAGAGTGTTTCACAGCTCTAGGTTTTGTTGGGGGAGTAATAGAGGATGTCAGTAATAGTTCTACTGTTGTTCCTATTAGGCACAATGTGTCTAACACTTAAGTATTAGGCACTGAAATGTTTGTACACAGTGTGTGTTCAGTTCTCACAGTGACTAAGAGTCACTGTAGAGGAACTGCATATAAATACCTGATGTAATCAATTCTGTTCAAGAAAGAAATACAGTTACAAATTCTTATCCAGTTAGAAATGGATTTCTATAATTCTACAAAGCACAACAAGTTTTTGGCGCCGTTGCCTGGGATTGCCCTTAATTTTATAGTTTAAATTAGTAGTAAATTAGTGATAATTTTTACTTGCACATACATTTGTGTATATATATCCTGTGTTTAGCATTTTTATGCCCAGGTCCCATACACTAGAATATAAGTTAGACCCTGAGATAGAAAGGAGTAGAAGGTTGTGAAGGATTCAGAGACAACAAAGAAACAGAAGCAGTTACAGATACACAATGTCTGAACATGGTACTGGCAGAGGCTCTAGTAGGAATTCCAATAGAGGTGGCAGAGGACCTATAAAAGATTTCTCAGGCTCTCTAAGTGATCATGAGGATGATTACAGGCAGCAATTCATCAATCTATCACCCATAGGTATGGCCAATGATAGAGACAGGCCTTTGAGGGATTATGTTGTTTTTAACCCTCAAACTATGCAAACTAGCATAGTAAGTCCTGAGCTCAATACAAACCATTTTGAGTTTAAACCTATGATGTTTCAAATGCTTCAAACAATTGGGCAATTTAGTGGTGCACCTACTGTGGACCCACATTTACATTTAAAACAACTTTTAGAGGTTTGTAGTAATTTTCTCATACCTGGAGTTTCAGAAGATGCTTTTAGACTCAAAGTTTTTTCATATTCCTTGAAGGATAGAGCTAAGGCTTGGCTTATTTCATTGAAGCCTAACTCTATCCATACTTGGAATGAAATGGCTGAAAAAAATCTGGCAAAATACTTTCCACCTATTAAAAACGCCAGCATGAGAAATGAGATTACTTCTTTTAGAGAAAAAGAATTCGAGACACTGTTTGAAGCATGGGAAAGATGGAAATAATTATTGAGAAAATGTCGCTACCATGGAATCCCTGTTATTATTTAAATGGAAACATTTTATAATGGGTTGGAACCACAAACCAGACTCATGTTTGATGCGTCATCTGGTGGGGTGTTATTGAAATTATCCTATAGTGAAGCTTGTGAGCTTATAGAAGATATTGCAACCAACAACCACCAATGGCCCACAGAAAGGGTCAATTCTCAAAAAAAAAATAGTTGGGGGGCATGAAGTCAGTGAAGTCACAGCTCTATCAGCTCAAGTAGCTTCCCTCACCAAGATGATAAAGAATTTCAACAACACCAATGATGTAGCATCCAGTGCTGCAGCATTAAGAGAAACCAGTGCAGCTGCAATTGACAAGCCCCTCCAGGAACAACTAGTTGTGTATATTGTGGAAGAGGTCACTTGTATGAAGAATGTCCAAGCAACCCCATCTCTGTTAACTATGTAGGGTACAACGAAAATAACAAACCCTACTCAAATACCTAAAATCCTGGTGGGAAAAATCACCCTGATTTCAGATGGGAAGGTAATGCAGCTACAGCCTTCCACTTCCACTCCACCAGGATTCCCTTCTCAACAAGTCCAAAGACCACCTGCACCAGTACTAGACAGCTCGATGGAAGCCTTATTGAAAGCATTTATGGGTAAAACAGATGCATTTATGGATACGACAGAAGCATTTATGAGTGATATAAAGGCTCAAATTCAAACTCATAATCCTTCTATCAAAAACTTGGAGATTCAAGTTGGACAATTAGCCACAGCCCTTTCCCAAAGTCCAAAGGGATCATTACCATTCACTACAGAAGATTCAACTTCACTAACCCTGGGGAAGGAGCATGTCAATGCTATATCTTTCAGGAGTGGGAAGGATTTGACAGGGCCATCTACTGTAAAAGGTGATGGTAGAAAAGAAAAAGAAAAAATGAAAAAGAAAAAAAATACAATAGATGTTGCAGCACCCAATGCTGTAGCATCTGACACTGCACCTGTGCCACCACCTACGTTTGTCCAAGAGTACCCTCCTCCACCTTTTCCTCAAAGGATGAAGAAGGCTCACGAAGACAAACAATTTGGCAAATTCTTAGAGGTGCTAAAGCAACTCCACATCAATGTTCCCTTGGTGGAAACACTTCAACAAATGCCAAACTATGCAAAGTTCATGAAGGAAGTGCTCACAAAGAGGAAAATATTAGGAGAGTTGAAATAGTAGCAATGACTGGAGGATGCAGCATGATCATGCAGAACAAGATCCCAAAGAAATTGAAGGATCCTGGCAGGTTCACCATACCATGTTCTATGGGTAAATCTTATTCTGGTAATGCACTATGTGATTTGGGGGCAAGCATCAATTTGATGCCCAAATCGATATTTAAACAACTTGGTATTGGTTGTGTTAGGCCTACCACCGTTACCCTTCAGTTAGCAGATGGGTCCATAGCCTATCCTGAGGGGATAATTGAGGATGAGCTTATTAAAGTTGACAAATTTGTTTTTCCTATGGATTTTTTTATTCTTGATTTTGATGCAGATAAAGAGGTGCCTATCATTCTTGGGAGACCATTCCTAGCTACTGCCCAGACTATGATTGATGTCTAGAAGAGAGAATTGACTATGGGAGTTAATGATCAAGAGATTAAGTTCAATGTCATGAATGCTGTCAAGTATCTTGATAACTCATATTTATATGAGTTATTTATACCTATTCAAAGTTAAATCATGCAAGTTCTCTGGCAATAGTAGGTTGTTTCTATTAAGTTTCCGTTAGTTTATTGCTTTTTAGTTAGAAAGGGGCTAAATTACAAGTTCTAGGCATTTTGGTGCCAATTGGCGCCTTTGTGAGCGTTTTGATGCTTCTTGTGTTTGTGCAGTAATCTGAACGTGGCAACGTCTCTCATCACGTCTGAAGAAGGGCAGCAGAGCAAGAAAGTAATATCTCATTTTGGCGCGCATGTAATGATGGTCAAAGATCTGGAAATGAAGAAGATCTTCTCTCTCCTCAGCGCTGACGCGGCTGACGCACTGTAGCAGTGCGGTGTCACTTCAGGGCAGAGTCAACTCGCAAGCAAGCTTGGAAGGTGGGGAATGACATCAGCAAGCATGTGACCCTCTTTTGACCATGGCTATTCTCTCTCTACAAAAAGGCAAGGGTGCACCATGCGGATTACACACGACTCCATTCATCATCCACCTTCCTCCATTTTTCAGAGATAGTTTTTCTAAAAAGAAGTTCTGGACACAGACTTCTTCATTTTAAATTTTCTCAAGCCCCAATTTCCATCTTCATTCGCAACCATTACTGTAAAGCTCAGACGTTGTAACGTCTTTACAGCGTGCATGAAGGAAGGCCACTTAGGCGTATCTTTTGCGTTTAGTCTCCTTTTCTCTATGTACGGTATTTGGATTTTAACTCCTCTTATTTCTGTAAGGATGCTCAGCATGAGCTAAACATTGGTAGTTGGGTTGTTGTTT
The DNA here is from genome assembly GCA_039519185.1 of Astragalus membranaceus. Lineage (NCBI taxonomy): Eukaryota > Viridiplantae > Streptophyta > Magnoliopsida > Fabales > Fabaceae > Astragalus > Astragalus membranaceus. Next base: position 47,937,803 of record CM076850.1, read on the forward strand.
TGCATGTAATGAACCTCTAGTTTAATGTTATGAAGTATTGATGTTTATGCATTTTAAATATTTGCATGTTAATATTTCCAAACTTGTTTTGAACTGGCCACTTAAAATAAGTAGATTCATAGGTACAGACATGGTCTTTGAAAAGAACTCAAAGATTTATATGAATGAAAAGGTGCACTAAAGACATTTAGGCATTTTTATCTAAGTCTAGACATAGAATGGATAATAGTTCATAGGACATTGCTGTGGGTACTTAAAACACAGGAGTAGGCCTACTTAGAACCTTGACATAGGAATTCTAGTACTTGAAGCTCTGACGTTTTGTGACTGAAAAGCACAGCTCTTTTGCAACAGCGTTCAAACGTTATAACGTCTATACAACATAGCATTTGTACGTGTTAACGTGTAAACGTTATAACGTCTGACTAGAGGAGATTTACTTGCATGCAACAATCCAACTCATACTCTTCCATATTCACAACCATTTCTCATTTACTTGCTTTATTTATGTTCTTAGTCTTAATACCAACTTGTAGTGCCGATTTGTTACTTGTTTCACTTGTGTTTTAAAGACTTGAGCTTTGGAAGTAAAACAATCCTCGTGGGAACGATCTCTTACTTTTTATCCACTTTATTACTTGTACGACGTGTATACTTGCACTGATATTGCGATTATAACACACACGAGCACAAACAAGTTTTTGGCGCCGTTGCCGGGGATTGAATTTAACTTTTATTGCTCAATAAGTATTAAAACACTAGGTGAAAGAATTCTGCTGTGTTGTTTGTTGCTTTTGTGAGTGAACAGGTAAACGTTACAGCGTATGCTTAGTTCCAGTTCAAGCTCTAGTTCAACAGAACCAGGGAGTGGATCTGAGCCTGAATTCTATCCAGAACCTGAAAGAACCTTCAGGCGACTAAGGAGACAACAAAGGTTAAGAAGGCAGCAACAACACCAGCAATTTCAGCCACCCACCATGTCTAAACATGGTACTGGTGGTAGAAGCTCTAGAGGTGGACGCACTCCAAGAGGAGGAAGGCACTCTGATGCTGGAGGTAGAGAACGTGGTCGTGGACCACAAACTCATACAGAAACCTATGTTGATGATGAACACTGGCAGAGACAGCAACTCATCAATGCAGGGCCACAAGACATGGTCACTGACAGAGACAGGCCTATGCGTGATTATGCCGTGCTCAATCCTGCCCATTTACAAACAGGCATTGCAAGACCACCTATTCATACTGGTCACTTTGAATTCAAGCCAATGATGTTCCAAATGCTGCAGACTGCAGGGCAATTTGGGGGTTTTCCTCAAGAAGATCCTTATGCACATCTAAGGCAATTTTTGGATGTGTGTAGCAACTTTGTCATCCCTGGAGTCTCAGAAGATGCCTTCCGATTGAAGCTATTTCCATATTCTCTTAAGGATAAGGCCAAGAATTGGTTGAACTCCTTAGAGCCAAATTCAATTCACACTTGGGATGAGCTAGTTGAGAAATTTCTTGGAAAATACTTCCCTCCCAACAAAAATGCCAAGTTAAGAAATGACATCACTTCCTTCAAACAAAGAGAAGGGGAATCATTATTTGAGGCTTGGGAAAGATGGAAGGAATTACTAAGAATGTGCCCACACCATGGTATACCAGTGGTTATTCAAATGGAGACTTTTTATAATGGTCTAGATCAACCCACCAGACTTATACTGGATGCTTCATCAGGCGGTGTCATATTGAACATGTCTTTCTCTGAGGCATGCAGACTTATTGAAGACATAGCTACTCACAATGCCCATTGGCCTTCTGATAGATTCACTCCCGGAAAGAAGGCTGGTGTCCATGAGATAAGTGAAGTAACTGCCCTTTCTGCTCAGGTTGCTTCTTTGACCAACATGATTAAAAACTTGAGTACCCCAAACGTGGCAACATCTGAAACACAGACTGCTGCAGCTGTTGAACCAACACCATCTGAGGGAGTAGTGTGTGTCTATTGTGAAGGAGGGCATGTCTACGAAGAGTGTCCCCATAACCCTCAGTCTGTAAACTTTGTATCACATAACAAAGGTAACAGTCCCTTCTCCAACTTTTACAATTCAAATTGGAGAAATCACCCAAATTTTAGTTGGAAGAACAACAATTCTTTGAATGCTAGCGATGCTGCTCCTGCAATACCCCCAGGATTTCCCCCTCAACAACAAAAGCAGTATACGCAGAATAACAACAACAGCAATTTGGAAGCCTTGATGAAAACTTTCATAAGTGATTGTAGGGCAACCTTACAGACCCATGAGTCTTCAATCAAAACTTTGGATAACCAAATTGGACAGATAGCCTCAGCTCTTACTCAAAGACAGAATGGATCTCTTCCATCCACAACTGAAACACTATCTTCATCAAAGTCAAATGGTAAAGATGTGGTGAATGCACAGGTAAATGCTATCTCATTAAGAAGTGGCACTGAGTATCCAGAACCATCTATGCCTAAGGAATCTGAGGTGCCAGACAAGGAAAAAGAGAAAAACAAAGGTGGAGAAAAAGAGAAGAATATTCCAGATATTGTGATGTCTAAGCCAGACGTTACAACGTCTAGTTCTGAACCAGGAATCAAGACTGTTCCTAAGCTTGTACCTGAATATCCTCCTCCACCCTACCCTCAAAGACTAAAGAAAGCTCATGAAGACAAGCAATTCAGCAAGTTCATGGAGATGCTAAAACAGCTACACATAAACCTTCCCTTGGTTGAAGCTCTACAACAGATGCCAAACTATGCCAAGTTCCTAAAGGATATCATCACCAAAAGAAGAAGGCTAGGGGAGTTTGAAACTATTGCTTTAACTGAAGAATGTAGCTTAATCATGCAGAATAAACTCCCTAGAAAACTGAAAGATCCTGGCAGTTTTACTATACCATGCTCCATTGGAGATTTTTACCTTGGCAAAGCTTTATGCGACTTGGGGGCAAGTATTAACTTGATGCCCAAGTCCATTTATGAAAAACTTGGTATAGGAACTGCCAGACCTACTTCTTTAAGTCTTACATTAGCTGATAAAAGTAGAGTTTATCCTGAGGGCATATTAGAAGATGTTTTGATTAAAGTTGACAAATTTGTTTTTCCAGTGGACATTGTTATTTTAGATTTTGATGCAGATAAGGAAGTTCCTATCATCTTGGGGCGACCATTTCTAGCCACTGGATGGACACTCATTGATGTGCAGAAAGGAGAATTAATCATGAGGGTCAATGACCAAGAAGTCAAGTTCAACGTCCTCAACGCACTCAAGTATCCAGAACCTAACACAGAGGAATGTTCCTTTGTGGTTGCCCTTGACCATGTGGTTCAAAAGCAATTCAATAAAGATAATGACCACTTGGAGAAGATTCTGGGCAAAGATGAGATTCAAGAGTTGTTATCAGAAGAAGCTGCCCCGTTAAACGTTACAACGTCAACCACAGACGTTGTCACGTCTGACTCCCATGTACCCAGGGCGTGGACAAAGAAGTATGAATCTTTGGGGCAAGAAGACTCCAATCTCAAGAAGATAGTACCCTCCATTGAAGAACCACCCACTCTGGAACTGAAGGTGCTACCTGACCACCTGAAGTATGCCTTTTTGGGGGAAAATGATTCTTTACCTGTGATCATTTCTTCTAATCTCTCACAAGAGCAGGAAAGTGATCTCATTAGTACCTTGAAAAGACACAAGAAAGCCATTGGTTGGCAAATGGCAGATATCAAGGGTATCAGTCCCACAATCTGTATGCACAGAATTGTCTTAGAAGAGAATGCAAAGAACAGCATTGAAGGACAAAGGCGATTGAACCCGATAATGAAAGAGGTGGTCAAGAAGGAAATCATCAAATGGTTAGACGCAGGAATCATCTACCCAATCAGTGACAGCTCATGGGTGAGCCCAGTTCAATGTGTACCAAAGAAGGGTGGAGTTACTGTGGTGACCAATGACAAAAATGAGTTGATACCAACAAGAACAGTGACTAGATGGAGGATATGTATGGACTACAGGAAGCTGAACAAAGCAACCAAGAAGGACCATTTTCCTCTGCCATTTATTGACCAGATGTTGGATAGACTTGCAGGCAAAGAATTCTATTGTTTCCTTGATGGTTACTCAGGATATAACCAGATAGCTATTGTGCCTGAGGACCAAGAGAAGACCACATTCACTTGTCCTTATGGTACCTTTGCCTTCAGAAGGATGCCATTCGGGTTGTGTAATGCACCTGCAACATTCCAGAGGTGTATGATGGCTTTATTCTCAGATTTTATTGAAAAATCCATGGAAGTTTTCATGGATGACTTTTCAGTCTATGGAGACTCATACAAGGCATGCTTGGATAACTTAGAAGGAGTTTTAATAAGATGTGAAGAAACCAACTTAGTACTCAACTGGGAGAAATGCCACTTTATGGTTCAAGAGGGAATTGTTTTGGGGCATAAGATTTCAAAGAAAGGGTTGGAGGTTGATAAAGCAAAAATTGATGTTATTGACAAATTACCTCCACCTACCACTGTCAAAGGTATTAGAAGTTTCTTAGGGCATGCTGGTTTTTACAGAAGGTTTATCAAGGATTTCTCAAAAATTTCCAAACCTTTGTGTCTGCTGCTGCAACGTGATAACGTCTTCAACTTTGATGAGCATTGTCATGAAGCCTTCCAGAAATTGAAGACTACCCTTGTAACAGCTCCTGTGATAGTCACTCCTGACTGGTCCAAACCATTTGAATTAATGTGTGATGCGAGTGACTATGCTGTGGGAGCTGTATTGGGTCAAAGGTATGGCAAAATTTTTCACTCTATCTATTATGCTAGTAAAACCTTAGATGATGCCCAATTAAATTATACTGTGACTGAGAAAGAGTTACTGGCTGTTGTATTTGCTTTTGACAAATTTCGATCATACTTGGTGGGTGCAAAAGTTATTGTTTTTACTGATCACTCAGCCATCAAATATTTGATTTCTAAAAAAGATGCAAAGCCACGATTCATCAGATGGGTTCTCCTCCTCCAAGAATTTGACTTGGAAATTCATGATAAAAAGGGGGTGGAGAACCAAGTTGCTGATCATCTTTCTAGACTTGAGAATGTTGATGCAGATACAGGTGCAGAAGAGATAAAAGAAAATTTCCCTGATGAGAAACTGCTGACAGTAGCCACAGTAGCTGAAGACGTTACCACGTCTATGACAATTTCTTCAAACGTTATAACGTCTGATGCTACTGCTCCCTGGTATGCTGATATAGTTAACTTCCTAGTCAGCAAGATTGTGCCTGTAGATTTCAACCATCAGCAAAGAAAAAAGTTCTTCCACACCGTGAAGCACTATTTTTGGGATGAGCCCTATCTGTATAAGATGTGTCAAGATCAGTTGCTTAGGAGATGTCTTGTTGAAAAAGAACAACTTCATGTGTTACAACAATGTCATGCATCACCTTATGGAGGACATTTTGGAGGAACCAGAACTGCAACAAAGGTGCTACAGTCAGGATACTATTGGCCAACACTCTTCAAAGATGCTCATGAATTAGTGAAAAGCTGTGATAAATGCCAAAGAACTGGAAACATCTCCAACAAGCAAGAAATGCCATTGACAAATATCCTTGAAGTGGAACTGTTTGATGTGTGGGGAATGGACTTCATGGGGCCATTTCCTATGTCTCATGGAAACTAATACATTTTGGTAGCTGTGGATTATGTGTCAAAATGGGTGGAAGCCATTGCATTGCCCAATAATGAAGCCAAATCAGTCAGCAAATTCCTTAAGCAAAACATCTTCACAAGATTTGGTACTCCAAGAGCTATAATCAGTGATGAAGGCTCTCACTTCTGTAACAAGCTGATTGAGAACCTATTGGCTAAGTACGGAGTGAAGCACAAGATTGCTACAGCTTATCACCCACAGACAAGTGGTCAAGCAGAAATTTCCAACAGAGAAATTAAAAGAATACTTGAGAAGATGGTTGGTCCAAACCGGAAGGATTGGTCCCTGCACCTTGATGATGCATTGTGGGCGTACAGGACAGCATTTAAGACACCACTGGGCATGTCACCATACAAGCTAGTCTTCGGAAAAGCTTGTCACCTGCCCATTGAACTCCAACACAAAGCTCACTGGGCACTGAAGCAACTGAACTTAGATCATTCAAAGGCTGGAGAAGCAAGGCTCCTTCAACTAAATGAGCTAGATGAATTCAGGCACACTGCCTATGAGAATTCAGCAATGTATAAGGAGAAAACCAAGAAGTGGCACGAACAGAAAATTCAAAGAAGGGAGCTAGTAGAAGGACAATCAGTTTTGCTGTTTAATTCAAGGTTAAAGTTGTTCCCTGGGAAGTTAAAATCAAGATGGTCAGGACCTTTCAAGCTAGTAAAAGTCTACCCTCATGGTGCTGTGGACTTGTTTGATGAGAAAACTAATTCCATTTTCAAAGTCAATGCCCAAAGAGTGAAGCATTACCATGGAGAACATGTGGACAGGGACAAGACCACAGTGGCTCTCAACAACCCCTGAATTAAAAAAAGGGGATAGTCTGGCAGAAGACTCTTAAAGCAAGCGCTCTTGGGAGGCAACCCAATGGTTTTAACTAACCAGCAATTTTGTGTCTTTAAATTTTTGGTTTTGTGCAGGAAGGAGAGCTGAAGTAGTATAAACGTTATAACGTCTCTGCGTGTCTAGGATGTTGTCACGTTTGCTGCCTAGGTAAAGTTTTAAATGAAAAAGAAAAGAAAATGAGTCAAGCAGTTTTCAAATGAAAAAAAAATTTTAAAACGAAAATGATTTTTAGACGTGACTGCCAAAGTGACCATGACGTCACTTCCAACGGTTACCCCTTTTTCCCAAACCCACGCCACCACCTACTTCTCAACTTCCCATAAAACCTCCCCAATAAACACTCACCAGTTACAATCATCAAAACCACCTTCAGACACTTTCAGAAACCGCAATCTTATCCCTTCCCCCAAATCTCAAATCTCAAATCCCCCACTCTCCAGAAAACTCATTCAATCACCATGACAAAAACCAAGCAAGCTGCAGTAAAATCATCTGGTAAAGGAAAGAATGTCAACCTAAGTTCTTCCTCTGTTCCAATTCCAGAAATCCCCATTCCTTCAAAGAAGAAAGCCTTGCTGCCAGAAAGGGGATTCAGCTTGGAAAACCCAAATCCTGACTTTCTCGCAACAGTGACAGCATTGGGATGGCAGAAATTTGTAGTTCACAGAAAGGAATACATTGCAACTCTGGTGCATGACTTTTACAAAGGAATCGTTGAAAGAACCGATGGAGAACTTTCAAGCACCTCCATCGTTCGAGGTGAAGAAGTCAAATTTGGTGTAAGAGTCATAAATGACTACTTTGGGCTAGGTTACTATGGCAAGGCAGTTGAGGTGAAGCAAAAGACTTACGGAGTGGCAGAGATGACTGAAATCAAAGAAAGGATTTGTGTTGAAGGAGCTGTTTGGGAGCGAAGAGACGACCATGGGAATGAATTCAAAATTTTGAAGAGATACCTTTGTGATGAGGCCAGTGCTTGGTTTCATTTCATTAGGCATTGCTTGATACCCACTTCTCACACTCTCTGGGTTGATAAAGAGAGGCTGATTGCTATTGATGCCATTATGTCAAGAGATAAGATTGAGGTGGGTAAGCTCATCAACAGGGAGATAAACAAATGGCAGAACAGGAAAGATGGATACCTATACTTCCCTTGTTTAATCACTGATCTCTGCATGGAAGCTGGAGTGGAGATTGAAGCATCTGAGCTAAGAGAGGAACCCCAAGGGGCATTCTCTACAAAGTTCAAAGCTAGGCAGAGAGCTGCAGATGCTACCACGTCAGTTGATGCACAGACGTTACAACGTCTGGTGGACCAGCAAAACAGCCTAGCCAAGTTTGTCAAGGAGCAATTTGAGTGGCAAAAGAAGGTGAATGCACAGACAACAAAAAGCAAGATGGTGATTGAAGAACCAGTACTTCCAGATTGGATGCAAGAGGAAGATGAAGACAACATACCCTTATCAACAATGAACCTCAGGAAAGTGAAGAAGGAAAAAGTCAAGAAAACAAAAAGAAAGAGCCCAGCAAAGAAAAAGCAGAAGAAGGTAAGTAGTGAGGAAGAAGAGCTTAAATCAGCTGATATGGAGAGCATCAGTGAGAGTGATGCAGAGGAATCAAAGAAGGTGAGTAGGGAAATCCTAAGTGATGATGAGGAAGAAACACATTCAGAAGAGAAAGGAAGCTCCAGTGATAAGACTGATATTGAGGCTGACTCTCCACCAACCCAAACACTCAAAGAACCATCCCAACCCACACCTCCATCACCAAAAGCCAAACAACCCCATCCCTCAGCTAAAGAACAACCCACCCATGACCAAAACATCCCCAAAACACCACAATCTGAACCTGAAGATCAACCCATTTCAAAACCAACCCCCACTCAACCTGAACCAACTAAAGAGCCATCACAACCATCCATTCCAGAAGTAACCAGTGCAGACGTGACTACGTCTAAGCCAACTGCTGTTGAAACCAACCCAGACCCACAACTCATTCCCCCACCCAAAAGGCAAAGATTCAAGACTGTACCCACCCAGAGTCCATTTGGGAAGAAGAAAAGGCGTGAATTAGCCGCTGGAAGTGAAGAAGCAAGACATGGTGAAGAAGAAGAGCAACTAGTTGATGCTCCTGCAACCAAAAGGCAAAAGTTGCAGGTAAGAATGAAATCTGAAGCTGCTAAAGACAAGCCAGCAACAGCCACCAGTGCAGCATTTGTTGCTGCAAGTGGTTCAGAGAATGCTCCTGCTGTTGCTGCTGAAGAGAAAGCTGCAGACGTTACAACGTCTCAAGAGCCAGAGGTTGAAAAAGCCCAGGGGGAACCCAAAGAGCAGCAGCAGATTCATCCTGCAGAGCTGGAAAAGCAGAAAGCATGGGAGGAAGCAAAGAAAAGAGTTGTTGAAATCTCAGTTGATGCTGGTGATGGTGAAGGAGAAAAGAAGAAGAAGGAAAAGAAAAAGAAGACTGTGCAAGCAAGCATCCCAGCCAGACAAAGTGGAAGGCTCCGGTCTGGTGCTCTGAACAAGTAAGTTAGCCCTCTTTTTAGCAGTAGTATAGTTATAGTTTGCAATTTCAGTACAAATAAATAGCTGTCCAGACGTTACAACGTCTAGAGAGTTAGTAGTCAGTAGTTGTTTTGTTTCTGTTTTGTGTGAATGTTCCTCTCTCATTTTTCAAATTCAGTGAGCAGTGGGGACACTGCTCATCTTTCTGTTTGGGGGGGGGGGGGGGAGGATCATTTTTATGTTTCGTGTATGCATAAAATCAAATGCAAAATCAGTTTACTTCCCTACTCGAGTAATTATCAAAAATGTTTCTCTTTGGGCTAAATCTAAGAATGACTTGGTGTGAATGTGTGTGAGTAGCTGATGCATGCTTAAATGAATAGAATTGATTACTGCTTCCACACAAACTCTGTTTTGAGGAAAACCTAGTTAGCAAAGGACTATTTGATGCAAAGCTAGTTTTGGTTGACTATGGTGATGGTAGAACTTGATTAAAAACTCAGAGTAGCAGTAGAAGCTAAGTTTGGGGGTAAATCAGGTTGTACTAAGGCTGGGTGCAAAGACTGTAGGATGATTAGTGCTTGTGTAGTGTGAGTGCAACGTTGTAATGTCTACCTGTAACGTTATAACGTATGCCGTGTGTGTTTGTGTGTTGTGTTCTGTGTTATCAAACGTTATAACGTCTACTCCAAAAAGACCAAAAAGTGTGTGTTGTTTCAAATAAGTGGAAAAATCCACATGTCCTCTGTGTTTGCTGCAATTTCCCGAAACAAATACTGGGTACCCGAAATATCTCAATCCAAAATTGTCAAATCCACAGGATCAAAAAGGAGAAAAAACTCCAAACCAAAAGTGAAGTAAATCAAAAGAAAAGTTGCTCAGTAATGAGGGGTTGCAGCCGTGTGTGTTTTGTGTTGTGTGGGTTAGAAAAATAGTTTGCACAAATCTAGTCCTAGCACCCAAGATAAGACCCTTTATTGTGCTTTAAATAACCCTCATGTCTTATGTGAAAATGTTAGCCTACTCTTTGTTTTGAAAGATGTTATACTCTCACCATATGGAAACCACTCTTTCGTAGGCTAGGGTAGCTTCCGAACCTAGCTAGGAATAGAATTGATATAGAGATCACACACTCACTTTGGGCAGTAATGAATCTAGAATGTAATTGTGCATTGGTGCGTGAGTGTGTAGTGTAAGTCTGAAGGAATTAGCCCCTTGAGGAAAATTTTTTGATCAAAATAGATGAGCAGGGTGTAAACTGTTGGTGTATTTAATTTCTTGCATCTTTTCATGTGTTGTATTTCAATTGCTTGAGGACAAGCAATGGTTTAAGTTTGGGGGTGTGATAACTCATATTTATATGAGTTATTTATACCTATTCAAAGTTAAATCATGCAAGTTCTCTGGCAATAGTAGGTTGTTTCTATTAAGTTTCCGTTAGTTTATTGCTTTTTAGTTAGAAAGGGGCTAAATTACAAGTTCTAGGCATTTTGGTGCCAATTGGCGCCTTTGTGAGCGTTTTGATGCTTCTTGTGTTTGTGCAGTAATCTGAACGTGGCAACGTCTCTCATCACGTCTGAAGAAGGGCAGCAGAGCAAGAAAGTAATATCTCATTTTGGCGCGCATGTAATGATGGTCAAAGATCTGGAAATGAAGAAGATCTTCTCTCTCCTCAGCGCTGACGCGGCTGACGCACTGTAGCAGTGCGGTGTCACTTCAGGGCAGAGTCAACTCGCAAGCAAGCTTGGAAGGTGGGGAATGACATCAGCAAGCATGTGACCCTCTTTTGACCATGGCTATTCTCTCTCTACAAAAAGGCAAGGGTGCACCATGCGGATTACACACGACTCCATTCATCATCCACCTTCCTCCATTTTTCAGAGATAGTTTTTCTAAAAAGAAGTTCTGGACACAGACTTCTTCATTTTAAATTTTCTCAAGCCCTAATTTCCATCTTCATTCGCAACCATTACTGTAAAGCTCAGACGTTGTAACGTCTTTACAGCGTGCATGAAGGAAGGCCACTTAGGCGTATCTTTTGCGTTTAGTCTCCTTTTCTCTATGTACGGTATTTGGATTTTAACTCCTCTTATTTCTGTAAGGATGCTCAGCATGAGCTAAACATTGGTAGTTGGGTTGTTGTTTTGCATGTAATGAACCTCTAGTTTAATGTTATGAAGTATTGATGTTTATGCGTTTTAAATCTTTGCATGTTAATATTTCCAAACTTGTTTTGAACTGGCCAATTAAAATAAGTAGATTCATAGGTACAGACATGGTCTATGAAAAGAACTCAAAGATTTATATGAATGAAAAGGTGCACTAAAGACATTTAGGCATTTTTATCTAAGTCTAGACATAGAATGGATAATAGTTCATAGGACATTGCTGTGGGTACTTAAAATACAGGAGTAGGCCTACTTAGAACCTAGACATAGGAATTCTAGTACTTGAAGCTCTGACGTTTTGTGACTGAAAAGCACAGCTCTTTTGCAACAGCGTTCAAACGTTATAACGTCTATACAACATAGCATTTGTACGTGTTAACGTGTAAACGTTATAACGTCTGACTAGAGGAGATTTACTTGCATGCAGCAATCCAACTCATACTCTTCCATATTCACAACCACTTCTCATTTACCTGCTTTATTTATGTTCTTAGTCTTAATACCAACTTTTAGTGCCGATTTGTTACTTGTTTCACTTGTGTTTTAAAGACTTGAGCTTTGGAAGTAAAACAATCCTCGTGGGAACGATCTCTTACTTTTTATCCACTTTATTACTTGTACGACGTGTATACTTGCACTGATATTGCGATTATAACACACGAGCGCAAACATATCCCACTGAGGATAATGAGGAGTGTTCATTTGTAGTCTCTCTAGATCAAGTAGTGCAGAAGCATTTCCACAAGCAGCATGACCACTTGGTCAATGCTTTAGCATTGGCAGAAAAATAAAAGTTTGTGGAGGAAGGTGTGTTAAAAGGTGAGGCTGTTGTCGAAGAAATTTGGACAAGAAAATACGACTCACTAGAGCTGGAAGACCCAAGCCCCAAAGGAAATGTCTCAGCAACTAAAAGTTTTAAGGAGAGTGGGGGAGGAAGAAATGGATCTGAAAAAGAAGAGAGTGCTAAAGAGATTGTGCCTGAGCCAGGCCTTAAAGCAGCCCTCGACCAACAACCAACTCCCTCACCCCAATCTCCACCTCACAAAAATTCAACTCCAGAATCTTCTCCCAAATCAGCTACCACCACACCAACCAAAACACCCCTCAACCAGCCTATACTGACACCCTCGCCACCAAAATTCACCATAGAAATTCAAGATACCGCTGAGGACTCTTAAACCAAGTGCTATTGGGAGGCAGCCCAGAGTTTTAAAATTGTTTTTGTTTCTATTTTTGTTGTTGTTGTAGGACTGGTGAGTTGAATGAGTGAAGTGAGCTTTCACTGTGAAGTAGTAGCCTCTGATGCTACAGCATCACATGTAGTATCCATTGCTGCAGAAACCACTATTGCAGCTGAAGAGGAGCGCAAGAAGAAAAAACCAAAGAAGAAATGAGTGAAGTGAGCTTTCACTGTGAAGTAGTAGCCTCTGATGCTACAACATCACATGTAGCATCCATTGCTGCAGCAACCACTATTGCAGCTGAAGAGGAGCCCAAGAAGAAAAAGCCAAAGCAGGGGCTCACATATAAGTAACCCTTCCCTTTTAATGTTTTCTATTATTGTTGTTATGAGTTTTTCAGTGAACCTGCAGGATGTTGTAGCATCTGTAATAGTATCCAGCAGTTATATAGGATTTCAAAATTCTGTTGGGTTGTGTTTGTTGTCTTTGGTTGTTCTGTTTTTGTCTGTGTTGTCTTTTGTTTTCAATAAATCTGCTGGATGTTGTAGCATCTGTAATAGCATTCAGAAGTTGTGTTGTGTTGTTGTGTTAGATGTTTTTAATTTTAGTATTGTAGTGTCCAATGGGCCTCTCTCATTAGAATTGCATGAGCGGTGGGGACACTACTGAGTCTTAAGTTGGGGGGAGGACCTAAACATGTTTTATGAATAATGAATTAGTAGTTTGTGTTAAATGTTTTGGAATGAATAAGTTAGAAGCATGATCAACTGCATTTCCTTATCTTTCAACAATAGAATCTGTATCTTATGGGCTAAATTTAATGATGATTAAGTGTATGTGTAGAGTAGCCTTGTTTGAGCAATGATTAGTTTTATTGATGCTTCAACACTTAAACTCTGAGCTTAGAAAGGAACTTAGCTAGCTAAAAATAATCGGATGCTAAGGCAAGTGTTAGTGAACCAAGATCAATGCCAAATTTCTACTAAAAATTTAGAATAGCATATGAAACTAAGTTTGGGGGGTGCATCGGTTATACTAAGGCCAAAGTACTAAAAATGTAAAAGGTCAATGCACTGAATAATAGGAAAAAGAAAGAAAACGAGAGAATAATGTTATAGTTGCCTAGCTGGGTTGGAACCCAACTTTGGCCTCCATAAAAGTACCGCTAGGGTAGTATCTGCTCTTAAAGACCTCGCCAAGAAGAGAGTCACCTTGTTCAACTAGTCTCCAACTGTGCTTTCCAAGAAGGGCTTTGTTGAACTCTTTGAATCCTCTGAAACCCATTCCCCCAGTGTTCTTTGGCCTAGAGAGTCGACTCCAACTCATCCAATGGATCCTCCTATTCTCCTCATCAGAACCCCACCAAAACTTGGCCATCATAGAGTCAATCTCCTTACAACAACCACTTGGCATCTTAAAGCAACTTAGGATGTAATTGGGTGTAGCTGGAGCCACAGACGTGATCAAAGTTTCCATGCCTGCTATAGAAAGACATTTCTCCTTCCATCCTTTTAACTTCTTCCAGATTCTCTCCATGACAGAAGAGAAGATAATCTTCTTGGATCTCCCAAAAGGCACGGGGAATCCTAGATATCTTGACTGAGCCTCAACTACCTTAACACCCATCATTTCATAGATCATTTGTTTATGATTTGATTGCACATTTCGGTTAAAAGAGGCTTCAGATTTGTCTAGGTTAACAACCTGACCAGAAGCAAGTTGGAAGGTATGGAGAATATTCAAGATGGCTCTAGCTTCTCCAGAGTTGGCTCTAGTGAATAGAAGGTTGTCGTCAACAAAAAATAGGTGGGATATTTGAGGGGTCTGTCTAGCAATTTTGAGCCCATGAAACTCCTTGTCTTCAACACCTTTATGTATCATACCTGAAAGAACATCAACACAGAGAATAAACAAGTAAGGGGAGATGGGATCCCCTTGTCTCAAACCTCTCTGGGAAAGAGAAAGAAGTGCTGGGATGCCCATTAATGAGTATCTGATATGAGACAGATGAGATGCATTTAAATATAAGGTTGACCATAGAGATAGGATACCCCATAGCAGACATAGTCTTCTTAACAAACTCCCATTTCAATCTGTCATACGCCTTAGAGATATCCAATTTCAGAGCCATCGCACCTTTCTTTCCCTTCTTCTTCTTCTTCTTATTCTTGATCCAGTGAAAACACTCCATAGCAATAAGGGCATTGTCAGTGATAAGCCTCCCCTAAACAAAGGCACTCTGCTTAGCATCAATAACACAGGATAGGGTATGCTTAATTCTTTTAGCAAGGACTTTGGTGACTATCTTCATTGTGATATTGCATAAACTGATGGGTCTGAAGTCCTTGGGTGTGGTAGGGTTCTTGCAGTTAGGGATAAGCACTATAAAGGTCTTGTTCAGGTCAGATGGGTCCCTTTGATTGTTGAGAATGTTGAGGACAAGAGATTGGACATCATGGCCAACAATGTTCCAGTACCTTTGGAAGAACAAAGCAGGAAAACCATCAGGGCCAGGAGCCTGGATGCATCTGAACAATGGCATCCTTAACCTCAGTAGCAGTGAATTTCCTAGAGCACCGCTCATTCATCTCATCAAATAGTTTCCCTTTAACAGTGTCACAGATGCTCTCAGTATCCATAGGCGAGGAAGAGGAGAACAAATCTTGAAAATAGGCCAATAGAACTGATTCCACCTTGTTATCACCCCTCCACCAAATACCAGAGTTGTCCCTCTTATTTTCCTGATTTGATTGACCTTGTTCCTTTGGCTAGCCTTCCCATGGAAGAATTTAGTATTCTTATCCCCATCCTTGAGCCAAAGAGCTCAGCTTCTGTCTCCACATAGTCTCTTGAGTTTTTAGGAGACCCTCATGTTGACCTTCGAGGAGTTTGAACTTGCAAATGTCCTCAGCTGAGTTTGACCATAAGGAAGGGTCATTGCGTAGCTTTTCAATCCTCTGAATATCCTTCCTTATCTTGCCAAGGTTGTGATCATCAAACTCCTTTTCCATACCACTGGTTAATCTAATATTTTCCACCGTAGGGATCCCAGAGTTGTTCCAATGGCTTCTGACAACACCTTCACATCTCTCTTCATGTGACCAACTTTCCTCAAACCTAAAAATCTTAGGTCCAGGTATTCTATCTGTAGCTTGAGGAGCTTCAAGCTACAACAGGAGGGCAGCATGATCAAATCAGAACCTAGAAAGATGGGTAATCTTGATAGGAGAGAATCTGCTAATCAAGGAAGCATGGCCTAGAGCCCTATCCAGTCTGGCTTGGATATTATCAGTCCCCTCCCTACCATTTGACCATGTGAAAGGGTAGCCTTCATAACCCAGGTTCTTAAGTTGAGCGTTTGCAATAGCTTCCCTACCCAGGTTCAATTGGTTTTGAGTTCTAATGTTTCCCCCTTTCTTCTCATTTGTGCTTATCGTGTCATTCAGGTCACCAAAACAGATCCATGGTCTATCAGGGTTAGGTCTAATAGACTGTATTAACTCCCACGTTTTGCACTTGAGTTGCTCTTCAGGGTACCCATAGATGCCAGTCAAGTACCAAATCTCACCAGTCTCAACATCGGTGCAGGAGCATTTAATATGGTTCAGTGGGTAAGAGATGATGGTGATATCCAAGCTAGCCTGCCTTAACAAAGTAATCCCCCTACTCTTTCTCTTCCTGTGCCTTTGCAATCCACAGCCAAACACTTATCAAACTCTATCCTTCTCCTTATTCCTTCCATTTCAGCAACCTTAAGCTTAGTATCCATAAGGAAGACTACTTGGGGATTTTCGCTTCTGGTGAGCCTTGGCTGCATAGGGCCACTTCCAAGTCTTAGTGTCAGTTTTACTCTTCAACAGATAAGGAGGAATTCACAGCATTGGGGACTAAGGTATCCTGCTTCTTAAGCTGGGTCACAAGTGAATCATTCTTTTGGTTAACCTCCTCCTCATTACCCTTCCCCTAATCAGAAGACACGCATTTACTACTACTAGTAGGAGAAAATAGAGCTTTACTACACGTACCTGACCTATTCTCCCTCTTAATATCTTCTATGAACTTTGGGAGTGGGGAAGCTCGAAGCCACGGGCCAAATGCTTGGTCCTTTTCTTCAATCTCAGAATAGCTCTCTTCATCCTTGTCTTCAATCTCTTCACAATCCTTGATCTAGTGACCAATCCTCTCGCAAACAAAGCAAAAATTTGGTAGTCTTTCGTACTTGAAACCCACCCAGAAATCCCTACCCTGAAATTTCACAAACGTACCTCTCTTAAGAGGACGAAGAAGGTCCAAAGATACCTTGATGCGAAGAAACTTGCCCAACCGGTTGTAGTCCTTCAGGTCATACTCTTCAAACTCTCCAATGAATGCCCCCAGTTTCTTAGCTAAGCCTTTAGAGCGAAGCTTGAAAGGTTGGTCGTAAACCCTAACCTAGAACGCCACCTTGTGCATCTCCAGCTTCGATGGTTGATCTTCACCCGAAATTTTGGCCAATATAACCAAGTTATGATCGAAGCTCCAGGGACCACATTTCAAGACACTATCAGCTTCCTTCTTCGTTGTGAATTGAAAAAGGAAAAGATTCTTGTTCAGATCTGGGATTTCCACTAGGTTCTTGAGCCTCCAAGCTTGGATGATTGTGCTCTTGAAAGCTCTCGAGTTATACGGGCTGGCTGTCCAAATCTTACCAACCAACGTGCGATTGAAGATCTCATCTTCGCACACCATATCTTCCTCAGCGGTGATACCCGCTTCTTCTTCTTTCGACAGTTTAGAAGCTAGGGTACGATCCATTAAGCCACACCAACGACACGGAAAATCCAAAAAAAACGAAGAAAGAAATTTAAAAGGAAACTATACGAGATAGTGAAGCTAGCACACACACAAACAGGTGGAGGTAAGACCAGAAAGATTTCCGGGAGAGAACCAGGAAGAACCCGGGGGAAGCCACCACGTAACCCTTAGCAGAGCAAGATTGGGGGAAAAAGATGAAAGGAGATTCACTTTGGTTAAGACCAAATCCTATTCAATCCTCAATGAAATGACATATGCATTTTGACGAATTCATCAATCTTACTATTGTTGCTTGTGTATTTCTTTGGAACTCATGAGGGAACTATACCTATATATATATATATATATATATATATATATATATATATAATAAATGGAATAAAGGACTATGAGAAAATAATTGGATTGGGAAGTCATAAACCGAAGTCCATGACCCGTATTATACTTCGATGAACGGATGGAAGGGAGGTTCCCTGTGGAACTTTGTTTGATTCCTTTTAGAGTATGTTATTTGGGTAATTTAATAAAAGATACCGTATGAGTTATAGTGAGCCACAACTGAGGAATTCATTGAGATTTCTTAAATCTCATTCTTTATTTGTTGTGGCTTTTTCATAGAAACAAGTTAAGATTGTTGGAGATAAGTCCAAGGAGAAAGATTCTTGATCTCATATGGAAGATCTTTTGTTACTTGTAGTGTTTTGAGATTATGTACTATGATGTTGAAACAGTTAAAGGGGATTAAATGGTAATGTACCATTTGTATTAGGTTATGTACTGTTTATCTTAAGAATTTGGATTATTGATGTATGACCCTTGTGTGAACCTAACACTATTTTATTAGTGAAAGGTGTTTATGTTTGATAAGTCTATTTTTAGAGTCTTTTTAATAGCTATTTTTATTAGGTTTATTTGGTATTTTAATTATATTTTTGAGCTATTGTACTACAAATGTTTACTTTTTATTTTCAGGTTTTATTTTGAAGCAAAAGAGAAAATATGAGCTCAAGGAGAAAGATTCTTGATCTCATATGGAAGATCTTTTGTTACTTGTAGTGTTTTGAGATTATGTACTATGATGTTGAAACAGTTAAAGGGGATTAAATGGTAATGTACCATTTGTATTAGGTTATGTACTGTTTATCTTAAGAATTTGGATTATTGATGTATGACCCTTGTGTGAACCTAACACTATTTTATTAGTGAAAGGTGTTTATGTTTGATAAGTCTATTTTTAGAGTCTTTTTAATAGCTATTTTTATTAGGTTTATTTGGTATTTTAATTATATTTTTGAGCTATTGTACTACAAATGTTTACTTTTTATTTTCAGGTTTTATTTTGAAGCAAAAGAGAAAATATGAGCTAAAATGAAGAAACTAAGAAAATATTTGAGGAAGAACAATTTTTGAGACAGCAATAGGCACTCTACAGGGCGCCAAGGAGCAACACTGGCAACAGGGCGCCAAGGGCGCCAAGGAGCAGCAGCTGCGCAAACTGGCACAGGACAGGGCGCCAAGGGCGCCAAAAAGCAGTCAATTTTGGCTGCGGCCACTTGTTTGTGGCCATCTTTGCCAACTTGATTTTTCACTTCTTTTTGACCATTTTGCCCCTCCACTCAAAGTGCTTTGTCCACATGTTGATGGCTATCTTTGCCAACTTGCTTTGTCCACTTGTTGATGGCTATCTTTGCCAAAACTTGTATTGGCCATTTTGCCCCTTCCCTCATATTTTCCTATAAATTGGACCTTGATCCTCACTTGTAAGTACACTTGAATTTTGTGAGAAAATCACTCTCAAAAACTCTCTAAGATTTATGACTTCAATTTACTCTTCATGTTCTTTTTAATTCTTGCTTATTTACTTTCTTGCCCTTTTAATTCTTGCTCTTTAAATTCTTGCTTATTTACTTTCTTGCCCTTTTAATTCTTGCTCTTTTAATTCTTGCTTATTTACTTTCTTGCCCTTTTAATTCTTGCTTATTTACTTTCTTGCCCTTTAATTCTTGCTCTTTTACTTTCTTGCTTATTTACTTTCTTGCTCATTTACTTTCTTGCCCTTTTACTTTCTCGCTCTTTGACTTTGTTGCCCTTTTACTTTCTCGCCCTTTTACTTTCTTGCCCTTTTACTTTCTCGCTCTTTTACTTTCTTTCCCTTTTACTTTATTGCCCTTTTACTTTCTTGCTCTTTTATTTTCCAAGTCGTTTAAATTCCTTGCAATTTACTTTTTAAGCAATTTACTTTCTTGTCATTTACAATTCCGCTATTTATAATTTTGCAATTTTCTCAAATCCTAACATTTATTTTCTTGCCATTCTAACATCTAATTCCTAACTCATTTACACATTCCGCAACTTATCACTTTCTTTACAATTCTTGCAATTTACACATTCCGCAACTTATCGCTTTCTCTACAAATTCTTGCAATTTACAAATACGCAATCTTCCTCTTCTCCTCTTTTGTCTACAATGATCATGAGTGAGTAGACTTTCTTAGCCTTGGGGTTTTTGGCAACCATCAAATGATGGCTTCCTACTAATTAATTCCCGAGACTATTCTCCACCTTAATCGCTTTGTATTTTTAAATCTAATTTCATCACTTTTCATTATTATTTCAAAACACCACACGATGTACCGAAAGGGGAAGTGTGGTTATTGGATCTATGAAATTAGACAATAAAATCAACACATGAAAATAGTTTTGGTTTTATGGAGACCCGAAAAGGTCTTTGCTTAATGGGTTCTAATAATAATCAACCATGAAAATAGGCTTGATAATTAGTTTAGAACACGCGTTTGTATTCCGAAAGGAAACTCTTGCTACAACCGTCGCCTTGTCTTAAGAAATATATCGTTCTTTAAACTGGAAAATAGTCGAAAGGATTAATAACGGAAACCTTATCATTTCGATGAAACTAATACCCCAAGTCTCTTTTTATCTTTAAAACATCAACAAAAACATCCCTTCTTTCTAAAAAGAATTTCTTTTCAGTTAATCAACTTTGGAAAATTGAATTGGTAATCACCTAGGCTCTCCCTGTGGATCGATAACTCTTTTATTACGCGACAAGACCGTGCACTTGCGGCCTATCAATGTTATTGTTAACACCCAAAATAAATTTAGTCGTAAGCCGAGGGCGGAAAGTCAGAGTTAAGAGGAGACCAGAGCACCGAGGCAAACCACCTGGCAATTTCCAAAAGATATTTGCTGAAGGGACAGCCTCAAAGGAGGGGCTCGAGGTAAAAAACAATGTGAACGCCCTGAGGAGGGGTTGAGCTCGAGGAACAATGGATGAGGCCGAGGCAAAGAAAGTCTTAACATATAGAGTGCCACAGCCACAATGATTCGGATGCCTAAGTACGATGGCTGCAGGCTAAGGATGAGGATCAACCGAGGAACTATATGGCCGAGGTAAGGAAGCCTTGAGAAGTGGAGAGAGGATGTTTTTTCATACCGCTAATCGTGCTAGTGAGATCGTGGGTTATGACTCAGATTTCTTAGGGCTTAGGAGCGAGTTTAGACGTTAATCTTCAATTGATCCAATGGTAGGCAAATGTAGGCTCGCATAGTGGCCGACGAGGGCCTATGTATATATATAGAGAAGAATACTTGTAAAAGGACACACATCAATCAATACACAAATATATTTTTGCTCGCAATTTATCTTACTTTATCGCGTTTATTTTACTTTCATGCAATAGGTTAGTAGATAATCCAATCCTAGTGTCCCCTCTACCCAACCTAACACTCTTTGGAGGAGTTAGGAAACCCACAGTTGAGGAACAGAGTTCCTTCCTCAACGCAATTGCTTGAAGAACTAAGAAATCAAAGACTGTCCAAACCTCTGGCCGATCCCACGGCTAGGATATAAGAGTTTGACGACAACAAAAATTGGCACGCCCAGTGGGACAGACACGGGTGAACAAACCATCGCGTTTGATTCGCCTAGACTGGATTATTGTTGGCATATGCACCTGCGCTCTGGTAGAGACCTAAGTATGGAGCCACCTTCGAAGTCAAAAAAGCCAACTGCCTCCAAGACTAAGATCACAGAGCCAGTAAATGCTTCGGAGACTACCACCCTAACGGTTACTGCTGATTCGAACGAAAATCCCCTCAACATTATGAGGAGCCCGTGGTTATGACCACATCATTCATTCGGCAACAAATCGACATGGGGATACATAACATAATGTACCAAGTGTCCCAACAATTGGCTGACATAGTGAAACCTATGGTGCACAATGAGGTGCAACAGACCAAGGAGATGGAACAGAGGCGTGCTACGCAAGCTAGTAGCAAAATGAACCCTGGTTACCCCGGCCAATCACAGGGAGGACAACCTAACTCTCTGGGAGGCACGCATCAAACCCTACCATACACCAACCTAGTCGGACCTCAGCAGGCATATTCCTATAACCAAATGGGAAGCATGCAACAGTGTCCACCGAGTGGGAGCGTGGCCGGGCCTCAGCAGGCATTCTCTCATTAGGTAAATCCTACTCCTGTAATTCCTCAGCCTGGTACTTTTGCCACTGCCAACACAGGGGGTAGTTTATGGCGAATGTCACTAACGCGGCTTCACTTCAGCTGGGACAAGCCTACCTCCCAATCAGCCGTACTCCGGAGCACTCGGTACCTACCTAGCGGGTTCTTATTTACAGACACAGATGAATAGTATCCCGGTCGAGCAGCCATGGAACCAGTTTCCACCTCACCAAGGTAATCAGACACCTGTACCAGGAACTGGCTTTGTTAACCTGGCCCAAGTGATGCCTGGGAAGCCATGGACAGATGCTCCACCTCCGGCACCACCGCAGCCCTGGGTGCAGGGTCCCCCAGATGCAATGTGGCGACCAATGCCTCCACCTGAAAGACCATCGGAGCCCCAACTCCTGGACCCGAATTTAATAGCTGACACCATCAAGAAGTTCTTTGGTGTGGAGTTGAAACTCCTCGATAGGCCGGTGGATAGATTGGTGCCTCTGCATAGAGGATTCAAAACACCTGACTTTGCTACATTTTCCGGGGATGATGGCAAGTCTCCAATGGAGCAGCTCGGCTGATTCACGGCTCAATGTGGAGAAGGGAACCAGAATGAATATCGCAAGCTGCAGTTGTTTCCCTTGTCCCTGACAGGGAATGCTTTCTCATGGTACTCTTCACTCCCACCTGATTCTATTCAGACTTGAGCAGACATGGAAAGGTGCTTCCATGACAGGTTTTATTGGCCACAGCCCGAAGTCACCATAGCCGATCTCATGAACTTGCAGTAGAAGGTGGACGAAGCTGTGACATACTTCATTCAAAGATTCAGAAAGATGGCCGGAAAATGCTCAGTACCTTTTCCAGAATCCCAACTCATTTCCATGGCTATCTCTGGAATGCACCCTCAATTGAGGAAAAGCTTGTGGGGCAAGCTTGCAGCGACCTCAGTGCCTGGCCTTCAGGGCTATCCAAATTGAACAATACATACAGGAGAGAGAGAGAGAGGAAGAGTGCCACTAGGGGACGATGACCTCAGTTAGTGTTAGTAGTTGACATTGAAGAAGATTCTGACTATGATGAGTCAGCCGATTACGCGGCAGACATCATGCTGGCCGAGATAGTTAAAGGAAAGACTTACATATGTCCTGCTCTTAAGCCTACCAAGGGAAAGGAGAATGACGAGGTGGAAAACAGGTCTGAGTACTCCTTTGATATATCTAAAGCGGACCAGATGTTTGACTACCTACCACATATAAGGAAATCAAGCTCCTCGACGCCCACAAGATACCTTCGCCCGAAGAGATAAAGGGGAAGAACCATATTCATAGAGATAAAGTGTCAATCAAGCCGCAGTGATCAAATTCATAGAGAACCAAATCATATACAGATTTTGAATCCCCGAGACCATCACGACTGATCAAGGCACAATGTTCACAGGAGAGCAAGTGGTGGCCTTTGCCCAAGAGTATGGCATCAAGATGAGACACTCGTCTCCCTATTATGATTAAGCTAATGGACAGGCTGAGGCTACCAATAAAACCATTATCGAGCTCATCAAGAAAAACATAGAGGACAAACCTCGGCGGTGGCACGAAACCCTTAATGAGGTCGTGTGGGCCATGAGGAATTCCAAGTCTACAGCCACGGGGCGACACCCTATCGTTTGGTATATGGTCAGGATGCGGTGCTACCACTTGTGATTAGTTTGGCATCGTTAAGAGTGGCTCGGCAGCACTCTCTCAGTATGGATTAATACCAACAGGCCATGCTGATGGAGTTGGACTCGGTGGATGATGACAGACTGGCTGCCCTCAGCAGGATAGAAATAAATAAGGCTAAGATGGCCCGCGCCTATAACAAGCATGTCAAGCCAAAAAGGTTTGTCGAAGGTGACCTTGTTTGGAAGACTATTCTGCCACATGGGAGGAAAGTGTGAGAATAATTTGTTGGTGGGAATAATATTGCAACTAAGTAGAACAATCAAACATAGAAAATCATTAGTAAAATTAATTGTGAATAGCATGTAAAATGAATAACAAGGAGAAGATGAATTTATCATTACACAAGACTCCAAGGCGTGTATAACACTAAGCTTTAGGTTCGATTAGTCCCCACCAATCACTGTAGATTGGATGCAATAGGATGACCAGCGAATCCCCTTCAGGATACAATGGAGTTTCTTGGCATGGTCTGCACACCCACACCAAACGTATCGATCGATAATGCTTTACGGAATAAAGTCACTGAACTCACTCTTGTGCACCAAAGAAGCAAAGAGATGATTTAGAATAAGAAAATGATGGAATTTATACTAAGGAGAAATTAATTTTCGTGTGTCTTTTCTGGCTCCAGAATATCTCTATTTATAGAGTTACATGCCTTTTAGTGAAAGAAAACAACCCTTGAAAAGAGTTTCAGGAAAAAGAAACGGTTATATACCAATACCGTTCATCGCTTTTAACTAACAATCGCTTTTGTTTGTTGGCAAGACATTGCGCCTGTTCCTCGATGGGCGGAGGTTCGAGTCTCGTGCTAGTACTTTTTGATGCTCTATTTCGATTTTTCGTAAAGTAATAATTGAATAAAAAAGGTTCAAAATGATACCAACAAGATTCGAACTCGCAACCACAGGCTTAGAGCCACAACGCACAACCACTGGGTCACTTTGTAAAGTATGATATTCTGTATCAATAATTGTATTTAAACACTAATAACTTTCCAAATATATATTTTGGAAATTTCTCCAACAATGCCCCACCATTTCCAAAATATCCAAATCCAATATTCTAGAAATATCATGGTTTCTGATAATGGTATCTTACGATTTGAACCACTACTTAGTAAGTTAAGTCTTCACTCATCCCTAAATAGATTGGTAGACAAGCTTTGAACCAATTGTTCATTAGAACAAGTGTGCTTAACTCACACATGAAATCTCGGTACCATTGATCGAATTATAAAAATGACACTTTTGATAAGGCCTTATGTCCGGTATCCTTTTCATGAGAATTTAAGAGTCAAGCCCTTGAACTCTATGAAGCTTCCCCACTTCATTCTCATATAGGTAGACTATATCAGAAATGCACCCATAATTATGCATCTCAGCAAATATATGCTATATGACCAGTAAGAGGAAAACCTCATCCCTACCACTTTATTCTTATGGTCCAAGTACTTTTACCCCTCGGGATGTATCTATTGTTGAGTACTTCAATCACTCTTATAGTGTACTTTCTCCATTGAACTCAAGACTTGATGTTATTCAAGTGTGAGTTAGGTTTTCACTATTGGTGATCAATTAGATATGGGCTTGTCACATCCCCAATGATGTCTTCAATATCATATTGTGGATATCTTGTACTGCAGGACTTGTATTGCAGGTCAAAGTTTAGATGATGAAAAAGACCAGAGCCAAAGGTGATAAGAGTAAAAGTTGACCAAAGCCAAAGTTGATGGCCGAAGGTGATGAAAGTGACAAGGTATCAAAGTCACAATCCAAGACAATCAAGCTCAAGAATTGAAGTTTCAAGATATAAGGGTAGTCCTTATAAATAAGGGTAGTCCCTAGGGTTTGGGTGTGTCTTAGGAAAAAGTGTAAGCTCTTACGAAGGTCAGCTCATCTCTCAAAGTCCCACGTTTTTCAAAAATTCATGCATGCACACGTAAACATAAAAAGGTTTTGAGAAACTATAAAATCGATTCACACTACTTTTAACTAAATATCAAAATCGATTTTCAACTCAATATGAAAGCATACAATCGATTCATATTATTTTTACTAAGTATATAATCGATTCCCAAATCGGTTTCAAAGCAAAGAATCAATTCATATTGTTTTCATTAAGTACATAGTCGATTTGCACCTATTTTCACAAAGCAAGGAATCGATTATCACTTTAGAATGATTCAGGCACATAATCGATTCTTGCTATTCCCTATGGAGTACATAATCGATTCTTATGTGTAAGGAAGCACATAATCGATTTCCTCTTTCTTTTAAGGAAGCAACTAATCGATTCCCTCATGTTTTAAATAATCACATAATCGATTTGCACATCCCTTGTTTTAAACACATAATCGATTTGCATCTTATTCATTCTCAAGCATATAATCGATTGTCAATTTTAGTTCATTCAGGCAAACAATCGATTCTCACATTTCCAAAAATGCTTCAACGGTAATATTTTTCTCATAGCCTATACATAGAGGCCTCATTCTTCACAATTCACAACACCCCATTTTCACGATTCAGAACACTTTTTAGAAAAACTCTTCACACGTTCATTTCTGCTCTTCTCGCACCGTTGGTCCGTCAGAGCTGATCTCTCGCAAGAGTTAGTTAGGGTTGGAATCTTCAAGTTGTATTATCTGCCTACATTAGAGGTATTTCGGTTTTTAAGTTTGTAATTGTTTATTGGTTGTATTTTGTACTAGGGAGTGGGGTATCTCTCTAGGGTAGCTATTTGTACTAGGAAGTGGGGTATCTTTCTGGGGCAGCTTGTTGTAACCAGGGTGGGGTATCTCTTGTTGTATTGTGGTTAGATTTGAGGGCTCTTCAATAGGTGGGGAATCCTAGGTGAAGAGTGCCTGAGTCTGTAAAGGTTTTCCAAGGCACTTGTAAGCCTTGTTTTGTGTAAGTGGAAAATCTCACAAGGGTGTGAGGACTGGACATAGGTCACTAGGAGGTGACCGAACCAGGATAAATCTCTATGTGGTTTATCGCTTTATTTTCTAATTCCTTCGCTTCCACTTAACCTGCGCGAAAATTAATCAAAGTCATTGAAAAGGGGAAAAAATTTTCAAAAGTTTTTAAATCTCAATTCACCCCCTCTCTTGAGACTGAAGCCACTTGGCAACACATATCCTTGTCAATTCTTTCGTCAAAGAATTGCAATACTTATTCCAATTTTATTAAACTTTGATTATTCAATCAATCACATAGCTATGACTTTTATACACAAACTTTATGTCATTATTTCTTTGCTATTAAATATTTAATAACCATTTCATTTTGAAGTTCTATGTCCACTTGAATATATTTAAGAAGCCATACATTCACTACATTAGATATATAAAGCAACAACAACCATGATCATAAAGATTTGTCATAATTTACTTTAATTTCATAAAGTGGGTCCAAACATGTAAGTCATATACTCCACATAAAATTAAATAAAACACTTTAGAATTTATTTCTATTTTATGAAAGGGAACATTTCCATATTAATTATTTATCACACAACTAATACATGTGTTATTAGTTTAGACCATCAAGCATTTCATGTATATTTATTTAGAGTAATCGTGTACCTTTCACCGTAGTAGAAAGTTGTTATCATAAATCATCTTTGGTCTTAAATATGAAATCATCTCTTTCAAATTGTAAGTAGAGAAACCCATTCCTTTAATGTTGTAGTCATCATTTCAACACAAATGCATAATCGAACCTAAAGATTGTGAGAACAAATTGTTGGTAGGAATAATGTTGCAACAAAGTAGAACAATCAAACATAGAAAATCATTAGTAAAATTAATTGTGAATAACATGTAAAATAAATAACAAGGAGAAGATGAATTTATCATTGCACAGGACTCCAAGGCGTGTATAACACTAAGCTTTATGTTCGATTCGCGCCCACCAATCACTCTAGATTGGATGCAATAGGATGACCAGCGAATCCCCTTCAGGATACAATGGAGTTCCTTGGCATGGTCTGCACACCCACACCAAACGTATCGATCAATAATGCTTTACGGAATAAAGTCTCCGTACTCACTTTTGTGCACCAAAGAAGCAAACAGATGATTTAGAATAAGAAAATGATGGAATTTATACTTAGGAGAAATTAATTTTCGTGTGTCTTTTCTGGCTCCAGAATATCTCTATTTATAGAGCTACATGTCTTTTAGTGAAAGAAAACAACCCTTGAAAAGAGTTTCTGGAAAAAGAAACGGTTATATACCAATACCGTTCTTGGCTTTTAACTAACAATCGCGTTGGTCTGTTGGTAAGGCATTGCGCCTGTTCCTCGATGGGCGCAGGTTCGAGTCTCGTGGTAGTACTTTTTGATGCTCTATTTCGATTTTTCGTAAAGTAATAATTGAATACAAAAGGTTCAAATTGATACCAACAAGATTCAAACTCGCAACCACACGCTTAGAGCCACAACGCACAACCACTGGGCCACTTTGTAAACTATGATATTTTGTACCAATAATTGTATTTAAACACTAATAACTTTCCAAATATATATTTTGGAAATTTCTCCAACAGAAAGACCCGAAGTTTGGCAAGTGGTCCCCGAATTGGGACGGGCCCTACATTAGAAGTGAAGTGTTTAGCAGCGGGGCATACTGCTTAATTACTTTAGACGGAGAAGAATTCGAGACGAAAATTAACGGTAAATATCTTAAAGCATATTATCCTACTCTATGGGAAAGTATGCAAGGGAAAGAGAATTGGTAGATGAAAATTATAATTGTCAAGGTGGAACGCCACACATCGGCGGTCTAGTAAGAAGTTAAAGATATAAGAATCCTAAAGCTACTCTACTTTCTCCTCGCCGACAATTGTGGGAGCTTCAATACTGATGGCTTCCAAAGCAGGAGGAACCTCCGCAATAACCTCATCTTCCTCCGCGGTTGCGGCCTCACCCAACACCATCAGGCTTCCGGATGGGAGATCCGTCGGCAGGCATGCTTCTGGTACTGGCGCCCCCACCTTGTAACACCCCTTTTCTACCCAATAATTATTTGATAAAACCAGAGTTACAAAAAAAACTATTTCATACTTCGAAAAGAGATGTCACACATTCATTGATAACCAAAAAGTCACATACGGTATATAACACTTTATCAAAAAGGGACTAAGCCCAAAACACCGGTTTAGTTAACCACATCGCCAAAAATACATCACCACGCAGCGGAATAGAGATAAGTTCCAAAACATAAAATCATAACGTCCTGAATGGACTCCAAATAAATAAAATGCAACAGCCAAGGTCTAGGTTCGTTTCCCCCCTGAGTGTTACATATCAAAGCAAAGGACACCGACTCAGACTAGCGAAGGTAGCTAAGCCTTCACTCGCAATCACCTGCACGTTACCGCATAGGGGTAACATTCAAACAGAAGGGGTGAGATATCTTCAATATAATAGCGTAAATGATAGGAAATATGCTAGAATATGACAACTATATCTACCACTTTACTACACACATCGAATTATAAAGACACGTCAATTATGAGCACCACAATCAGTCACCAATGTCATGATAATGCATGGATGCAACCCACACCAACGGGCATATGCATGTGGTTCCAAATCACCAAAATTGTTGCCTGTAAATAGAGGCGTCACCAATATTGAGAGCTTTCACACCCGGCTCACCAATTTAGAAAAATTGAGCTTTCACACCCGGCTCACTAGCTTTATAAAAATTGAGCTTTCACACCCAGCTCCAAGACCAAAGGCCTTCACCAAAACAAATGCATATGCTGTATGCGACACCATGAATGCACACAGACAATCATCCAAAAATAGTCACAATGTGACACACCAAAAGTCAATCACCGAATATCACCAAAATTGGGCTTACACACCTAGCCCAATGACACCGAAACACCAAACTACCCGAAACAACGGAACACTAAGATTTGGAGCCTTCACACCTAGCTCCAACAACACCAAGGTTTGAGCCTTCACACCTAGCTCAAACAGCACCAAGACACCAAGATGACAACCATTTTCTAAAATATTGGGACGCGACAATTTTTCCCAACACCGGAGACAACGACAATTTTCCAAAATATTTGAGACGTGACACATTTTTTTCGTTCCAGAACAGTAACATTTAACGGCTAACAATTTCCAGAAAAATAGATCACTTTGCCTCAAATTAGAATATTCAGCTAGGCCTCTGAATAAGCTTTCCAAAACATTTTGAATCGTCTCAATCGGATTTCCGAGTCAAAAGATATTTAGAAAACAAAACAGCAACAACCTAGGCAACACAGCAGGATTTGGCGCCCAGGGACTAGGCGCCTAGCAACAACACAGGCAACAGGATTCGCAACATGCAGGAAACGGCGCCCAGTGCGTGGGCGCCAAGTGAGGCAGCCACACGCAGCGCACACACAGCAGGCAACACGGCGCCCATAGCGCCCAGGGCAGCAGCAGTGCGCCCAGAAAACTAGACACGGCGCCCATGGCGCCCCTACGCCAAGACACAGCGCACAACACAACCCAGACACAGGCGCCCATGGCGCCCCTGCGCCAAGACACAGCGCGCAACACACCCAGACACAGGCGCCCATGGCGCCCCTGCGCCAAGACACAGCGCGCAACACATCCAGACACAGGCGCCCATGGCGCCCCTGCGCCAAGACGCTGGCGTAACACACCCAGACACAGGCGCCCATGGCGCCCCTGCGCCAAGACACAGCGCGCAACACACCCAGACACAGGCACACGACGCCCACATCCAGGGCGCCAGAAACAGCAACACTGCACCCAGCAATGGTGCCCAGCGCCAGGGCCCCAAAAACAGCAACTAGGACAATGGCGCCCATGGCGCCCTAGGGTCAATATTTTCGTTTTTTCACCAATTCTCAACCACCAATGCCAACTATCATGAATTGTCAATCACAACACTAACAACACTTTAATCGAACACTTAGCATGCAGTTCGTGACAACAACTATGAACACCAAATTTTTAGAGTTGCAACGATCACCAACAAGCAATTATTTCAATCAATCATAGTTATAATTCAACTATCACCAAATCAAACATCAAAATCAATCAAGAGGCCTCATAGGACCTATTCCCACATAACCCCATCATGAAACCCTATTATAAGGAAGAACCCCACCCTTACCTTATAGTAGGAGAGCACTAATCCTCTTGATCAAGTCACCAACAATAACCTCAGCAACACAGCTTCCTTCTTCTCCTTGAATTTGCGAAATCCTCCTCCTCCTCTTCTCCCTTGGATGCGCGCCGTCCCTCTTCTCCTCTCCTCTCCTCTATTCGCAACTTTTCTTTCTTTTTCTCAAAACAATTCGCATAATGAGCCAAAACCCTAGCCTAGGCGCTTCACCTATGCGCCTAGCTAGCGGGCTTTTGGATCACGGGCCTTCCTCCAGCTTAAGCCCGATCACTAACACCATCCCCTAATATCCAATTATACACCTCTTAATCAAATGCTAATATAATTACACCAACTGAAATAAATAAATAAATGGATACCTAAATATTTAATTAAATAATTTAATTAAATATTTGGGCGTTACAACTCTCGCCCACTTAGAATGTTTTCGTCCTCGAAAACTCACCTGAATCAAACATCTCGGGATAGGACTCCCGCATCTTACTCTCCAACTCCCAAGTCATGCTCTCACCGGCAGCTCCTAGCCAGACCACCTTCACCAATGCAATTTCTTGCCTCTTAACACCTTCACCTCATGACCCTCAATCCGTACAGGCATCGTCTCCACGGTAAGATTATCCCGTACCTCCACCTCGTCCATGCGGATCACATGAGATGGATCTGAATTATACTTCCGAAGTTGCGACACATGAAACACGTCATGCAAATTCGAAAGGTTGGGCGGTAAAGCCACCCTATAAGCCACGTTCCCAACTCTCCCGGAAATCTGATAAGGACCAGTGAATCGAGGAGTGAGCTTCTTCGACTTCAAAGCACGGCCAACACCGGTCACTGGAGTGACTCTCAAGAATACATGCTCACCCTCCTGGAACTCTAAATCTTTTCTCCTCTTGTCGTGATAACTCTTCTGACGACACTGCGAAGCCTTCATCTTCTCACGGATCAACTTTATCTTCTCGGTTGTCTCCCGAACAATTTCCGGTCCAAGCACCACACTCTCTCCAGACTCATACCAACACAGCGGGGTTCTACACTTCCGACCATACAATGCCTCAAAAGGTGCCATCCATATACTAGAATGGTAGCTATTGTTATACGTGAACTCTATCAGTGGAAGGTAGGAATCCCACGAACCTCCTTGTTCCAAAACACAAGCCCTCAACAAGTCTTCTAATGACTGAATCGTCCTCTCTGACTGACCATCTGTTTGAGGATGATATGCCGAACTCAACCTCAACTTAGACCCCAACTTCTCGTGCAAACTCTTCCAGAAATCTGACGTGAACCTCGGATCTATATCCGAAACAATACTCTGAGGAACTCCATGAAGCTTCACAATCTCCCTGATATAAATCTCTGCCAACTTCGACACCGGATACGTGATGCTGATAGGAACAAAATGAGACGATTTCGTTAACCTGTCAACAATCACCCAAATTGCATCATACCATTTCGCAGTATTAGGCAATCCCGTTACAAAATCCATCGAGATACCACCCCATTTCCACTCTGGAATTTCCAACGGTTGCATCAACCCAGCAGGCTTCTGATGCTCAACCTTTGACTTCTGGCAAGTCAAACATGCATAAACGAACTGCGCCACATCTCGCTTCATACCAGGGCACCAAAACAACTTCTTCGATCTTGATACATCTTCCTAGCTCCCGGATGAATACTTAACTTACTTCGATGACCCTCTTCTAAAATTGCTCTCTTCAGCTCTGCGTCTTCAGGAATACAAATCCTATCACGGAATCTCAAAACACCATGCGCATCCAACTTAAAGTCACTACCCTCGGGCCGATCATCCCCGGCCATCAAATCCACCAACTTGATATCCAACTTCTCGGCTCCTCTGATACTGTCAAGGAACTCATTATTAATCTTCAACATACCCAACTTAACACTCTGAAGTGACACTTCACAAACCAAACTCAAATCCCTGAATTCCTCAATCAACTCTAACTCCTTAGCCATCATTGCCGACATATGCAAGGACTTCCGACTTAAAGCATCAGCCACGACATTAGCTTTGCCTGGATGATAGTTCAAACTGAAATCATAGTCTTTCAACAATTCCAACCACTTTCGCTGTCTCATATTCAGCTCCTTCTAGTCAAACAAATATTTCAAACTCTTATGATCACTGAACACCTCAAATCTGGAACCATACAAATAGTGCCTCCAAATCTTCAACAGAAAGACTACTGCAGCCAACTCCAAATCATGCGTTGGATAGTTCTTCTCATGTATCCTTAACTGCCTCGACGCATAAGCAATCACCTTCCCATCTTGCATAAGCACGCCACCTAGACCCATCTTCGAAGCATCACAATACACCACGAACGGCTCTCCCGGATTTGGCAACGTCAAAACAGGAGACGTCGTCAATCTCTTCTTCAACTCAAGGAAACTTTCCTCACAACGAGCATCCCACACAAAAGCCTTACCCTTACAAGTCAACTGCGTCAACGGAAGGGCCAACTTAGAAAAACCTTCGATGAACCTTCTGTAGTAACCAACCAACCCTAAGAAGCTTCTAATCTCCGCAACCGACTTCGGACTCTCCCACTGCATCCCGGCATCAACCTTAGATGGATCCACAGCAATCCCACTACCAGAAATGATATGACCCAGAAAACTCACTTTTGACAACCAGAATTCACACTTAGACAACTTTGCATACAGCCTCTTTTCTCTCAGGATCTCCAATACTAATCTGAAATGCTCCGCATGCTCTTCCTCCGACTTCGAATAAATCAGGATGTCGTCAATGAACACAACCACGAACCGATCCAAGTAAGTATGGAATATACGATTCATGTACTCCATAAATACACCCGGCGCGTTAGTGACACCGAACGGCATCACCGAATACTCATAATGCCCATACCGCGTCCTGAAAGCAGTCTTCTGAACATCTCCATCCTTCACCTTGATCTGATGATAACCTGATCTCAAATCAATCTTGCTGAACACTCGAGCATCCACTAACTGATCCATCAAATCGTCTATCCTCGACAGTGGATACTTGTTCTTAATGGTCACCTTATTCAGCTGCCTATAATCAACACACAACCTCATGCTTCCATCCTTCTTCTTCACCAGCAACACAGGAGCTCCCCACGGCGATACACTCGGCCTAACAAACTTCTTCTCAAGCAGATCTTCAAGTTGCTTCTTCAACTCAGACAATTCTGATGCAGACATCCTGTACGGTGCCATAGACACAGGCCTCGTACCGGGTACAAGATCAATAGAAAACTCCACTTCCCTCTCAGGCAGCACACTTGGAATCTCATCAGGGAAAACATCATGAAATTCGCGCACCACCTGCAACTTTTCAACGATAGCTTGATTCTCAACAGACAGCGATGCCATCAGCGAGAATAACTGAACTCCTTCCTTCATCAACTTCCGCAACTGACTAGCGGATAACAGCCCAGACTCTTTCCCTTCAAAACTCACCGACTTGCTATGACAATTAATAGGAACATGGTTATGCTCTAACCAGTTCATTCCCAAGATTACATCCAATCCGCTCAACGGCAAGCAAAAAAAATCCACAACAAAGTCTCTGTCGAAGATCGACAAGGGACACTGAGAACACACTAGAGAGGTAGTTACCGACCCCTTAGCTGGAGTGTCGACAACCATCTCTCCATTCATAGCAGACAATACAAGACCCAACTTCTTACAACAATCAGCAGTAATAAAGCAATGAGTAGCACCGGTATCAATAATAGACTTTAAAGGAGTACCATTAATGAAGCACGTACCTCTAATGAGTCCATCATCCTCAGTAGGCTCTTCACCTGTTAAAGCGAACACTTTCCCACTGGACCTCTCCTTCTTCGGCTTCGGACACTGAGTACTGATATGCCCTCCTTCACCACAGTTGTAGCAGACCACTACCTTGCTCTCACATTCGACCACCACATGGCCGTCCTTCCCGCACTTGAAACACCTCTTCACATCGCTTTTGCACATGACACTCTTGTGGCCAGGCTTGCCACACTTAAAACACACAATGCTAGCAGGGGCATCTCCCCCACTAGTCCTCTTGTCAGCACCAGCTCTCTGCTTACCCTTGCCTGCAGGGACCTGATACGGCTGACTACGACCTTGAAACTCGCTCCTCTTATCATTCACAATCTTGTAGTGAGCATTACTATCCTCCTCAAAAACTCTGCAACTATCAATCAAGTCAGCAAAGACACGGATCTTCTGATATCCGATTGCTGTCTTGATCTCGGGCCTCAAACCATTCTCGAACTTGATACACTTGGAAAACTCAGCAGTAGCTCCAGTGTAATGCGGATAAAACTTTGCTAGCTCCACGAACTTAGCGGTATACTCCGATACGGACATACTCCCTTGTTTCAGCTCCAGAAACTCAATCTCTTTCTTCCCTCAGACATCTTCCGGATAATACTTACGGTTAAACTCTCTGCTGAACACTTCCCAGGTAATCTCTTCATTAGCAGTCTCCAACCTCTGCCTCGCCTCTAACCACCAATCATCAGCTTCCTCAGCTAGCATATGCGTACCATAGCGGACCTTCTGTGCTGGAGTGCAATCCATCACTCGGAAAATCCTCTCCATTTCTTTCAACCAAGCTAAAGCACCATCGGGATCATACTTGCCCTTGAAGGTGGGCGGATTCTCTCTCTGAAATGTCGCCAGACAGCGAGTCCCAGCATTCCCACCGGCATTCTGCTGATTCTCCACATTCTGCACCATAGCAGCTAGAGCAGCAGCAATTACAGCATCGTTCCTCCCAGCCATTTCAACTCACTTGCTAGAAAACAAACAACCGTTAGATATAATTGACAACACACCATTGTCAATTGACACTACGACTGGACAACTTGGCCGGACAGACCGAACTTTTGCTCTGATACCACTAATGTAACACCCCTTTTCTACCCGATAATTATTTGATAAAATCAGAGTTACAAAAAAAATTATTTCATACTTCGAAAAGAGATGTCACAGATTCATCGATAACCAAAAAGTCACACACGGTATATAACACTTTATCAAAAAAGGACTAAGCCCATAACACCGGTTTAGTTAACCACATCGCCAAAAATACATCACCACGCAGCGGAATAGAGATAAGTTCCAAAACATAAAATCATAACGTCCTGAATGGACTCCAAATAAATAAAATGCAACAGCCAAGGTCTAGGTTCGTTTCCCGCCCTGAGTGTTACATATCAAAGCAAAGGACACCGACTCAGACTAGCGAAGGTAGCTAAGCCTTCACTCGCAATCACCTGCATGTTACCGCATAGGGGTAACATTCAAACAGAAGGGGTGAGATATCTTCAATATAATAGCGTAAATGAAAGGAAATATGCTAGAATATGACAACTATCTCTCCCACTTTACTACACACATCGAATTATAAACACACGTCAATTATGAGCACCACAATCGGTCACCAATGTCATGATAATGCATGGATGCAACCCACACCAACGGGCATATGCATGTGGTACCAAATCACCAAAATTGTTGCCTGTAAATAGAGACGTCACACCCGGCTCACCAATTTAGAAAAATTGAGCTTTCACACCCGGCTCACTAGTTTTCTAAAAATTGAGCTTTCACACCCAGCTCCAAGACCAAAGGCCTTCACCAAAACAAATGCATATGCTGTATGCGACACCATGAATGCACACAGACAATCATCCAGAAATAGTCACAATGTGACACACCAAAAGTCAATCACCGAATATCACCAAAATTGGGCTTTCACACCTAGCCCAATGACACCGAAACACCAAACTACCCGAAACAACGGAACCCTAAGATTTGGAGCCTTCACACCTAGCTCCAACAACACCAAGGTTTGAGCCTTCACACCTAGCTCAAACAGCACCAAGACACCAAGATGACAACCATTTTCTAAAATATTGGGACGCGACAATTTTTCCCAACACCGGAGACAACGACAATTTTCCAAAATATTTGAGACGTGACACATTTTTTTCGTTCCAAAACAGTAACATTTAACGGCTAACATTTTCCAGAAAAATAGATCACTTTGCCTCAAATTAGAATATTCAGCTAGGCTTCTGAATAAGTTTCCAAAACATTTTGAATCGTCCCAATCGGACTCCTGAGTCAAAAGATATTTAGAAAACAAAACGACAATAACCTAGGCAACACAGCAGGATTTGGCGCCCAGGGACTAGGCGCCTAGCAACAACACAGGCAACAGGATTCGCAACATGCAGGAAACGGCGCCCAGTGCGTGGGCGCCAAGTGAGGCAGCCACACGCAGCGCACACACAGCAGGCAACACGGCACCCATGGCGCCCAGGGCAGCAGTAGTGCGCCCAGAAAACTAGACACGGGCGCCCATGGCGCCCCTGCGCCAAGACACAGCGCGCAACACACCCAGACACAGGCGCCCATGGCGCCCCTGCGCCAAGACACAGCGCGCAACACAGCCAGACACAGGCACACGGCGCCCACACCCAGGGTGCCAGAAACAGCAACACTGCGCCCAGCAATGGCGCCCAGCGCCAGGGCCCCAAAAACAGTAACTAGGACAATGGCGCCCATGGCGCCCTAGGGTCAATATTTTCGTTTTTTCACCAATTCAAATCACCAATTCTCAACCACCAATGCCAACTATCATGAATTGTCAATCACAACACTAACAACACTTTAATCGAACACTTAGCATGCAATTCGTGACAACAACTATGAACATCAAATTTTTAGAGTTGCAACAATCACCAACAAACAATTATTTCAATCAATCATAGTTATAATTCAACTATCACCAAATCAAACATCAAAATCAATCAAGAGGCATCATAGGACCTATTCCCACTGTAACATCCTCAGAATAATTAATGGAATTATTTGGGTGTTAACCCAATTAAACCAATTTAGTACTTAACTGGTAAATTTAACGAGTGCTAAAATTATTTATTTGTTGTCATCGAATCGTTAACCGAATAATACGGACCAAGGAAGTTTTGGAATCGAAATAGGAGATTTAGATCAATATGGTAATTGGACCACGTTACCAATTATATATTAAATATATATGTATGCGTGAAAGTGTGTGTGAGTGAAGAGAAGAAAATAATTAATTAAATGAAAGAATTAAAAAGAAAGAAAGAAGAAAGGAAGCACGAGACAGAGGGAGAAACAGAGAAGGAAAGGAGAGAAAAGAGAAAGAAAGGGGGAGGAAGAAGAAGAGGAAAAAGGGGGTACTTTCGCTCAACAAAACGACTTCCTTCCAACACGAAAAATGCTCAGCGTTACTTCCTCTTCGATTTGGTACCAAGATCTTCATCATCAACTCACTCTCTCTCACTTTGCCATTTTCGAAATTTGGAAGAAATGGAGGTTAGTTGATGGTTCAAGCTCAAGGATGGCTTGGGATGGAGTTTGGCGCGAACCCAAGGATGATGGATCATTGATTGAGGTTCGATTGAAAGATTCGAAGCGAGTTGGGTGATTTGGGGTTTTGGTGAATAGTGGTTTGAGGTTGAAGAAGATGATGAATAGTGTCCATGGAGGATTTCGAGGAATTCGGCATTCCGGTCAAAAGCGGTTTCGTGATCGAGTGGAAAGCTTTGGAAGCGGATTGGGTGTCACCGGAGCGGGGAGCGTTCGTGTGGTTACTCGGTGATTTCGGCTCGCTCGTGGCTCACGCTTCAAGGGTGAGTTTTACTCACGTTTAGGCTTTTAAATTAATAAACTTAATTTGTGAAATGTTTCGGTTTTGGTTCGTTGTCGAAAAAGTATTTTGTACAAAAATCACGTTTTATGTCCAATTGGTTTTTGGATTGTTAGATTGATGATTTGATGATGAACATTGTTGTTTAATTATGTTTTTGGATTGTTTGTATGTTGTGATTGGACTGGAATATTGTCTGGTATTGTTTGTTTTCGAGTTAGGAATTGATCGGGGCGAGTTTCGGATTGATCGGAAAGCAAATTTTCATAAAACAGGCCATTTTTGCAATGCTGTCAAATGAGCACGACTCGTGCGTCCAGGGGCACGACCCGTGCGCCTGGTTCTGTCCAAAATTTTCAAAGTGCCCAAAATGATTCCGTTTCGATTCCAATCCTCTCCCAATCCTTTCCTAACCCTTCTATAATAATATTAGGCTTATAATGCCATGATTTTGGGTATGTTTCAAAGGAGTTTTATAAAATACTTTTGAAGTCGGAATTGTTTCGAAAAGCCGAATAATAGTACACGTGTGCGGATATGTTTTATTAATAATAAAGCGGACTATGAGTCCTACGTGGCATGGTATAACCGACGCGGAATGATTATTATTCATTCGTCTAAACCGGTCTACGATTCACGATATATATTATATCGACTATAGGAAACGGCCCAATGCGGGTATTATGTTCGACTAACGGTCAAATGTAGATGGACTAACTGTTCATTGAGTATAGGTGAACTAACAGGTCATCGAGTGTAGATATATTTAATATATATTTACGTGGTATGGGTGACGACCCATGTTGACATACTAGGAGGGGCAGTCATGATCCCCCACCCTAGGCTCCGATGCCAATAGTTAAACTATTATTGGTAAGGGGTTCGCCGGGATTAGTCAAGAGGCAGTCGGTGGTGTGTCAAAGAGTATTGAGTAACGTCCGCCGGGATTAGTCAAGAGGCAGTCGGTGGTACGTTACTGTTGTTTTGTAGTGTGTTCGCCGGGATTAGTCATGAGGCAGTCGGTGACGCACTGAGTTATAGCAGATCCGCCGGGATTAGTCTCGGGGCAGTCGGTGGAATGCTATGTGTAATATAATGCGGTTCATCGGGATTAGTCTCGGGGCAGTCGATGACGCATTGAATTATAAATGAATTTCATAAAAGGACCGAGAGCGTTAGTAGGGGTCTCGGTAGAACTCACTGAGATTGTATCTCATTGTTTATATGTTGTTGTTTTACAGAGAAACAGGGACGGCAGAAATCCAAGGAGCACGAGTAGGTTGAGCTCAGGCGACTGCTGATGACTTAGCTATTACGCTTAAGTTTATATTTCCTTTTGTTGTCTTTGTACTACAACTCTATGTATTAATGTTATGTATTTATTTCCGCTTTCTTGTACGATATTGAACACTGTATTTCACTGATGGTTTATGGTCTTATTCATGTTTAAGACTGTTCTATTGTTATTCAGTGAAAATTTTATAGTGGTGTTCAGTATTTAAACAGGAAATATATCTCTGATTATTTTATGATAGTACACTTGGGTATGTTTACTTGATGAAAATACCGGGTTGTTACAGTTGGTATCAGAGCAGTTCGACCTAGTCGGACTTAGTTTAGGGTTGAGTCGATTCCTTGTTAGTCCTTTTTGTAATTACACTTGTGATGCTAAGAGACATTGAGCCTGATCAACTTAATACTTAGTGCATCATAAGCGGAATTATGACTGGATGATCAAGATGCAATCCTCGACCAAAATCAGAATCTTCAACCGATGCATCCTCAGGAAAGGTGACATGACGGTGGAAGGATACACCGCTAAGTTTGGAAAGTTGTTTCAGTTTTACCAAGTGGTAAAGTAAGCTCCCGATGACGAATGGAGAATGCAGAAGTATAAGAAGGGCCTTAGTGCTTTCATGACTTAGGGTCTCAGTTCTTATACTATTACCAATTATGTTGCCTTAGTGCAATCAGCCTATGTCGCCGAGGATGATCTCATAAGGAGTATGGGAAAAGAAGGAAGGTAGTTGAATTATCAACTCCGAATGCAAAGTCCTAAGATAATTTCATCAAAGGAAAAGCAGATGCAATTCTTTGATTCTTCAAAGGTCAGAAGATGTTCTAACTAT
Source organism: Astragalus membranaceus (assembly GCA_039519185.1). Taxonomy (NCBI): domain Eukaryota; kingdom Viridiplantae; phylum Streptophyta; class Magnoliopsida; order Fabales; family Fabaceae; genus Astragalus; species Astragalus membranaceus. The sequence continues at coordinate 47,978,236 of CM076850.1, forward strand.
GGAGGACATCACCAGGGTGATCGTCAGCACAGATCAATCGGTGCTGTTATTGTAATGCAGAAGGTCACTATACAAATAAGTGCCCTGTAAGGAAGAGTTCCAAGGAGTCATAAGCAGCTCCAAGGCAAGGACGAGTCAACACTTTGAATGCTTAGACAGTTACGAATGCTGACGGTATACTTAGAAGGATGGGAGTCCTATTCAATAACTCGATCAGTATGTTATAAGATTCGGGTGCAACCTATTGCTGTATATCCCGATCGCGTGTGAATCGGTTGGGATTAGCCTTATCATCGCTATCCGAGTCGATAACTGTTTTAAACTGCTGCTAAGGGTCGTGTCCAGACATAATCTTTGTATCGGATTGTCTACTTGTCATAGGAGGCAGAAATTTCGTTGTAGAATTTATTGTTTGCCTATGAGAAGTGTGGACACCATTTTGGGTATGAATTGGATGACTGCAAATCATGTTGCAATCGACTGTGTTAATCAACTATCAGTTTCTCTTCAGAATCAGTTAAATTGTCTAAGACAAATTCTGAAGCGGTTACCTAGTTCACCTTAGACGGTCAATCTTCATTCCAAGGTGTGGGAGCACATGTTAGTATGTTATCTGCATCCACTGAAACTAGTTTAGATTTGGGGAACGTTCAGGTCGTGAATGACTTTCTGGATGTTTTCACGATGAAGTTCTTCTGAACCTCCAGGGCGAGAGGTAGAGTTTACGGTAGAATTGGTTCCTGACACGGGATCAATATCTATTGTTTGTTCCTTTAGAATTAAAGGAAATGGAGTCTCAACTTGAAGAGTCGATATTAAAGAAATTCATTCGACCGAGTGCTTCTCTAAGGAGTGCTCTGGTGTGGTTAGTCGGAAGGAAAAGTGGTAGCATGAGATTGTGCATTGATTATCGACAACTCAACAAAGTGACGATCAAGAATAAATATCCCTTACCAAGGATAGACGAATTGCTTGAACAATTTGAGGCGCTGCTGTGTTTTCAAAAAAAAAATCGACCTGAGGTCAGGATGTCATCAAATAAAAGTTAGAGTCTTAGATATTCCGAGGACAGCTTTCCGTACTAGGTATGGACATTATGTGTGGGTAGTGATGCCCTTCGGTTTGACTAATGCTCCAGCGGTATTCATGGATTACATGAACCGAGTTTTTCATAAGTATCAGGATCAGTTTGAAGTCGTTTTCATTGATGATATCTTGATGTGCTCGAAGATCATTGAGGAGCATGTCCAACATCTCCTCATTGTTCTGAGTGTACTCCGAGAAAAGAAGTTGTACTTGAAACCTTCGAGGTGTGATTTTTGGGTGTCAGAGGTAAAGTCCTTGAGACATGTAATTTTCCAAGCCGAGAATTTCTATAGATCCCTGATAGCCCCGCAAGTGCACGGGTCGTATCGCGTAATAAAAGAGTATCGGTCCACAGGGAGAGCCTAAGTGAATACCAATTTAATTTTTCAAAGTTGATTAACTGAAAAGAAAGTGTTTTTAGAAAGAAGGAATGTTTTAGTAAAGTCTACTCACTCATGATCATTGTAGACAAAAGAGGAGAAAAGGAAATAAAAGAAGCAAACATAAAGTTAAATAGCGAGAAATAAAAGAAAGCGGTAAAGTGCAAAAATCATAAATAGCGGAATTGTAAATGACAAGAAAGTAAATTGCTTGAAAAGTAAATTGCCAGTAATTTACTTGACTTGCCAGTAATTTACTTGACTTGCCAGTAGTTTACTTGACTTGGAAATTTAAAGAGCAAGGAAAATAAATGTGCAAGAAAGTAAATAACTTGGAAAATAAAGGTGCAAGAATTTAAAGGAGCAAGAAAGTAAATGACTTGGAAAGTAAAAGGGCAAGAAAATAAATAGCAAGAATTTAAAGGGCAAGAAAGTAAATGACTTGGAAATTAAAGGTGCAAGAAATTAAAGGAGCAAGAAAGTAAATGACTTGGAAAAAAAAGGGCAAGAAAATAAATAAACAAGAATCATAAAAAGCATGAAGAGTAAATTGAAGTCATGAATAATTAGAGAGCCTTTGTCATTGATTTTCTAACAAAATTCAAGCTTAGTTACAAGTGAGGATCAAGCCTCTATTTATAGGAAAATATGAGGGGCAAAATGGTCCAAAAGAGGAAAAAGTGGCAAATCAAGTTGGCCAAGGTAGTCATCAAAAAGCCATCCTCAAGTGGGCAAAAATATCCAATTTTGACTGCACAGTCGAAATCTGGATAGCAGATGCAGTCGAAGTCGAAATCTGGAAGACAGATGCAGTCGAAGTCGAAATCTGGAAGACAGATGCAGTCGAAGTCGAAATCTGGAAGACAGATGCAGTCGAAGTCGAAATCTGAAAGACAGATGCAGTCGAAGTCGAAATCTGGAAGACAGATGCAGTCGAAGTCGAAATCTGGAAGACAGATGCAGTCGAAGTCGAAATCTGAAAGACAGATGCAGTCGAAGTCGAAATCTGGAAGACAGATGCAGTCGAAGTCGAAATCTGGAAGATGCAGTCGAATTCTGGGAGATCCAGTCGAATTCTGGGAGATCCAGTCGAATTCTGGGAGATCCAGTCGAATTCTGACCTGCTGAGACATAAGCAGTCGAAATTGCTTCAAAATAAAACCTGAAGGTAAAAAGTAAACATTTGTAGTAAAATAGATCAAAAAATATAATTAAAATACTAAAAAGACTTAATAAAATAACTATTAAAAAGACTCTAAAAATAGACTTATCAATCCTAGCAAGAAGGAAGCGGTGTTGAATGGGAGTGACCAACATCAGCCGCAGAGATCAAAAGTTTCTGGGTCTAGCCGGTTACTATAAGAGATTTGTTAAAGGGTTCTCACAGTTAGTTTTCCATTTACTCGGTTAACTCGTTAGGGTCATCCGTTTACGTGAATGCCGATTGTTAAGAATGTTTTCAAGAGTCGAAGATTTTGACTTCTGCTCCAACCCTGATTCTTCCAGATCCGTTTTTGGGATTCCAAAGTTACAGCGACGCTTCTGGGAATGGTTTGAGACGTATTCTAATGCAAAATCAACAAGTGGTAGCTTGGGCGTCCAGACAATTAAAGTCTCATGAGAAGAGATATCCGACTCATGATTTGTAATTGGCATCTATGGTGTATGCACTGAAGATTTGGAGACGTTACCTGTATGGGTCTCGTTTCGAAGTCTTTAGTGATCACAAAAGTTTAAAGTATCTGTTTGATCGGAAAGAACTGAATAGCAGGCAGAGAAGTGTGTTGAATTCCTGAAGGATTATAAATTCGTGTTGATGTAGCATTCAAGAGAGGTCAGTGTTGTAACTGATGCACTGAGTAGGAAGTCCATCCACATAGCTGAGTTTATTGATGCATGAGATGGAATCATCAGAGTCTTTTAGAGACTTAAATCTGAATTCAAGATCGAGAGGAACCTGTTAGTGTTGAACCATATGAGGATCTCTAGTTCCCTAAGGGATTCTATATGCTTAGCACAGGAAGTTGATATGAAGCTACAATCACAAAAGGTATTTCCAGATTTCACCATGGATAGTGATAAAGTCAGTTGTTTCAACGGTAGAATCTGTACACCCTGGATCCACCAAGATGTACAGAGATGTAAAACAGATGTATTAGTGGCGAGGTATTAGTTCGTTAACCTCTTATCTGTGAAGGTTAAAAAGGAGATAGTATTATGTGATTCTGTTTGACAAGTCGAACGTGAATACGAATATGTAAGTGAGGTAACTGCTGACTGTTTTCGCGTTGTGAATGGCCATCAAAGAATTAATTGATGGATCTGCTTGCAAGCGAGTGAAATTTCCGAAATGAAGCTTGGTGTGCGGCATGATAGTTTTGAAAAATCATTTTTTGTGAAAACCCGCATGCTAAAATTAATTTTGGGAATGAATCAAGAGGATTACTTAGGTTGAGGGAAAACTCTCAACTCTATTGACTAATTCGGAAAGGAGCTCTGAGTTCTGTTTGATAGTTGTTTGGAGAACAACTGAGGTGACTTTCATTACGTTCAAATTATTTGATGTCCCCGTGGTTTATTTCTACGTTTAAGATAAACGTTTCTGTAAATCCTCATTTCATCTTCTTTCGAGAAGTATTATCACGAAATCTTGGGGGCGAATCAAGAAGTGTCACGAGTGACTTTTTCGTCACATTGTCGGCATGTACGAGAACTGTTATGGATTTTTAGAAATTTGCGGAGAACGTGTCTACGCCCTTTGAGGAAATCGTACTTATTTTTACCTCTACCGAGGAGTACTTTGATTTGGATTAATCAAGTTGGGGAGCAAGTGAGGAATGAAGCTTCGAAAGTGTTTTCGAACGCGGTGCCGAGCCTATGTAGGCGAAAGAGGAGTTTCTCGTATTGATTCGTAACAAGAGAGTTCATATCAAGGTAGTAGTGGTTCATACTTGACGATTGGTGTGCTGGATTGGAAAGATTTTCTACACACATTTCGTTAATTCAAGATTGTTTTCCAGCAAATTTGGACCCTTCTGAGAATGTCGATCCTCGGTTAGTCGGATGAAAGACTTAGCGAAATTTTGAGGACAAAATTCTTTCAAGTTGGGGAGACTGTAACATCCTCAGAATAATTAATGGAATTATTTGGGTGTTAACCCAATTAAACCAATTTAGTACTTAACTGGTAAATTTAACGAGTGCTAAAATTATTTATTTGTTGTCATCGAATCGTTAACCGAATAATACGGACCAAGGAAGTTTTGGAATCGAAATAGGAGATTTAGATCAATATGGTAATTGGACCACGTTACCAATTATATAAATATATATATATATATATATATATATATATATATATATATATATATATATATATATATATATATATATATATATATATATATGTATGCGTGAAAGTGTGTGTGAGTGAAGAGAAGAAAATAATTAATTAAATGAAAGAATTAAAAAGAAAGAAAGAAGAAAGGAAGCACGAGACAGAGGGAGAAACAGAGAAGGAAAGGAGAGAAAAGAGAAAGAAAGGGGGAGGAAGAAGAAGAGGAAAAAGGGGGTACTTCCGCTCAACAAAACGACTTCCTTCCAACACGAAAAATGCTCAGCGTTACTTCCTCTTCGATTTGGTACCAAGATCTTCATCATCAACTCACTCTCTCTCACTTTGCCATTTTCGAAATTTGGAAGAAATGGAGGTTTGTTGATGGTTCAAGCTCAAGGATGGCTTGGGATGGAGTTTGGCGCGAACCCAAGGATGATGGATCGTTGATTGAGGTTCGATTGAAAGATTGGAAGCGAGTTGGGTGATTTGGGGTTTTGGTGAATAGTGGTTTGAGGTTAAAGAAGATGATGAATAGTGTCCATGGAGGATTTCGAGGAATTTGGCATTCCGGTCAAAAGCGGTTTCGTGATCGAGTGGAAAGCTTTGGAAGCGGATTGGGTGTCACCGGAGCGGGGAGCGTTCGTGTGGTTACTCGGTGATTTCGGCTCGCTCGTGGCTCACGCTTCAAGGGTGAGTTTTACTCACGTTTAGGCTTTTAAATTAATAAACTTAATTTGTGAAATGTTTCGGTTTTGGTTCGTTGTCGAAAAAGTATTTTGTACAAAAATCACGTTTTATGTCCAATTGGTTTTTGGATTGTTAGATTGATGATTTGATGATGAACATTGTTGTTTAATTATGTTTTTGGATTGTTTGTATGTTGTGATTGGACTGGAATATTGTCTGGTATTGTTTGTTTTCGAGTTAGGAATTGATCGGGGCGAGTTTCGGATTGATCGGAAAGCAAATTTTCATAAAACAGGCCATTTTTGCAATGCTGTCAAATGAGCACGACCCGTGCGTCCAGGCGCACGACCCGTGCGCCTGGTTCTGTCCAAAATTTTCAAAGTGCCCAAAATGATTCCGTTTCGATTCCAATCCTCTCCCAATCCTTTCCTAACCCTTCTATAATAATATTAGGCTTATAATGCCATGATTTTGGGTATGTTTCAAAGGAGTTTTATAAAATACTTTTGAAGTCAGAATTGTTTCGAAAAGCCGAATAATAGTACACGTGTGCGGATATGTTTTATTAATAATAAAGCGGACAATGAGTCCTACGTGGCATGGTATAACCGACGCGGAATGATTATTATTCATTCGTCTAAACCGGTCTACGATTCACGATATATATTATATCGACTATAGGAAACGGCCCAATGCGGGTATTATGTTCGACTAACGGTCAAATGTAGATGGACTAACTGTTCATTGAGTATAGGTGAACTAACAGGTCATCGAGTGTAGATATATTTAATATATATTTACGTGGTATGGGTGACGACCCATGTTGACATACTAGGAGGGGCAGTCATGATCCCCCACCCTAGGCTCCGATGCCAATAGTTAAACTCTTATTGGTAAGGGGTTCGCCGGGATTAGTCAAGAGGCAGTCGGTGGTGTGTCAAAGAGTATTGAGTAACGTCCGCCGGGATTAGTCAAGAGGCAGTCGGTGGTACGTTACTGTTGTTTTGTAGTGTGTTCGCCGGGATTAGTCATGAGGCAGTCGGTGACGCACTGAGTTATAGCAGATCCACCGGGATTAGTCTCGGGGCAGTCGGTGGAATGCTATGTGTAATATAATGCGGTTCATCGGGATTAGTCTCGGGGCAGTCGATGACGCATTGAATTATAAATGAATTTCATAAAAGGACCGAGAGCGTTAGTAGGGGTCTCGGTAGAACCCACTGAGATTGTATCTCATTGTTTATATGTTGTTGTTTTACAGAGAAACAGGGACGGCAGAAATCCAAGGAGCACGAGTAGGTTGAGCTCAGGCGACTGCTGATGACTTAGCTATTACGCTTAAGTTTATATTTCCTTTTGTTGTCTTTGTACTACAACTCTATGTATTAATGTTATGTATTTATTTCCGCTTTCTTGTACGATATTGAACACTGTATTTCACTGATGGTTTATGGTCTTATTCATGTTTAAGACTGTTCTATTGTTATTCAGTGAAAATTTTATAGTGGTGTTCAGTATTTAAACAGGAAATATATCTCTGATTATTTTATGATGGTACACTTGGGTATGTTTACTTGATGAAAATACCGGGTTGTTACACCCACATAACCCCATCATGAAACCCTATTATAAGGAAGAACCCCACCCTTACCTTATAGTAGGAGAGCACTAATCCTCTTGATCAAGTCACCAACAATAACCTCAGCAACACAGCTTCCTTCTTCTCCTTGAATTTGCGAAATCCTCCTCCTCCTCTTCTCCCTTGGATGTGCGCCGTCCCTCTTCTCCTCTCCTCTCCTCTATTCGCAACTTTTCTTTCTTTTTCTCAAAACAATTCGCATAATGAGCCAAAACCCTAGCCTAGGCGCTTCAACTATGCGCCTAGCTAGCGGGCTTTTGGATCACGGGCCTTCCTCCAGCTTAAGCCCGATCACTAACACCATCCCCTAATATCCAATTATACACCTCTTAATCAAATGCTAATATAATTACACCAACTGAAATAAATAAATAAATGGATACCTAAATATTTAATTCAATAATTTAATTAAATATTTGGGCGTTACACACCTCACTGTCAGCGTCGATCCTGCATGTGGTCTATGACTCCCTCGACTGTAAGGGTGTTGCCAGAAGGTGAAGGTTCTGGAGAAGGGGCTTGCTTACCTGTCTCAGCTTCGACATCTGTCTGAGTTAAGGGTAACTCCTCAGCCTCCAGAACTGGTGGGGCGAGGGCTTGCTCGTAGGATGTCCATTGAATTCTTGCATAATAGCCTCCCGGCTCTTTTCAAGATTGGCTTCCAAGCCAGGTCGTTGTGGGAGGAGGAGTGCAAGGTGTGGATCTGGCGCAGAGCTGTGACGAAAAAGCTGGACAATGTCAGAGGTGATGGTTGAGAGCTTGTTTGCGGCTGCGGAATGCTGAGTGGTGAGGGGGGACAATTCAAGCTGAGGAGAGGCTATTTTTTTCTTCAATGGTTTGCACCTTGTAGGCAATCTGCTCCTTCTCGGCCAACGTAGGACGCTTATTTTGATCAAGAGAAACAAAGGCAGCCCGATAGCTAGCCTTTTCGACCTAAAGGGACTCCAATTGTTGCAGAGAGGATTGGGCGACATCCTGGGTAGCCTTGGCTCGACCATATAAACTCGAAATGTCCCCGAGCTGCAGTGCTATTTCCCTTAGAACTTCTTTCTTCGCGGAGGGGTCATCGGAGGAGCTAGAGAGCTAGAACAGTGAAGCCCTGAGATCCACTACCTGGTTGGGATCAGTTAGGATCTCCCCAGCCAAGGCAGCCTCCACTCAGCTAAGATCCGTATCTGCGGGGGTGGCAGCCACCACTAGAGCGTCAAGGCTGAGAAAATGGCGTTCCAATTCTTCAACAGTTACGTCTGGGGTGGCAAGCGCCTCAGGCTGATGACTGATGATGGAAGGATTGGCCTCCTCAAGAGAAGAGGGATCGAGCACCCTAGCATCATGAACAAGTCCCTACAAGAAGAAATGATAAGAACAGGTGGTGATAGCCACAAAAAAAAAACACAGAAGCCAGGGGGATAACTTACAAAGCCTGAACTTGGACTGCTACGAACCTGAGGATGAGGAGATGAAAGTGATTCCACTGAGGTGCGGAGCCTCTGCAGGGGCATCCAGGAGTTAGAAAAAAAAACAAGTAAATGGGAAAACGCACAAGGCATATTGAGAGAAAGCTTACTCGCAGTCGCTTGAAGGAAGGGGAATGGCCCCCAGTGGCATGAGTGTCAGGGGGAGGTGAGACTGAGGTGAGCAAATCTCGAGTCCTTTTGCGGTGAAGGAAAGGAAGGGAGTTGAGACCGAGGTGAGCAAATCTCGAGTCCTTTTGCGGTGAAGGAAAGGAACATCGTTGTCATCATCGTCGTCCTCGTCATCATCCAGAGTAACAATCTCATGCATTTGGGCTACATGGGAGTAACGTCAAATCAGATTATGCTAACAAAGTGAAAGGAATGACAGGGCAAAGGTCGAAAGACTTACTAGTAGTGGAAGAAGGTCACCCAAGAGACTTCAAGCGAGGTGAAGAGCGATGAGGAGAAGGATTGGAGAGTAGTCGTCTTTTCTTCTTCTCTGTTGGCCTATCCGCCGAGTGGATAGCCGTGTGAGGTGGTGGACTAACACGGATAGCCACCGAGGTAGGATGAGCGGCAAGGGCCTCAGCTGACCCCAAGTATTGTTGGAGGTATTTGACTGTGGGATGAGGGAAGTGATTGTCCCGAACAAGTGACCACCAGGTGGTATGGTTGCTGGTTTGACCAATCCGGCGATGAAAGGTGCCCAAGGAAAAGGAGAGTAACTTTGCTTCCTGGTCCGCCATGAGGTTGGTAAGATCAGTGAGGAGAATTGTTCCCCTGCGGCGCTGCAAAGCCATGGAGCCATGGGGGATCGGAACATGTTGGCCGATGTCGAACTGCCTGGCAACGAAGTTGGAATGAAAAGGCTCCACACTAAGAGGGTTGGTGTTGGAGCAGAGCTTGGCACCGTGTCATACCCATGATTCTTAAAAGAGCAAAAAAAAAAAGAGAAGCCAAAAAAGAAAAGAAAAAAGAAAAGAGAGAAAAGAAAAAAGAGAGAAACAAAAAAGAGAGAAAAGAAAAGAAAGAAAGAGAAGAAAAGAGAGCGCTCAGGCGCGCATTGCGGATTGGAGCCCAGAGAGATCATCGCTCCCTTCTGCCCAGGTCTCACATCGTGTACGAGCAACGCGATGGACCGTAGCCCCATGTGAGGTTCAACGGAATAGTTGTATCAGCCTAAGATACAGTGGACGCCGTGCATTGATCTGTATATCAGTTCCGGAGCTGATAACGATCCCCACGGTCGCTCGAAAAGGCCAACAGGAAGAGCGTGCTCCTCAAAGCCACGTGAAAACTCGGATTCGTCAAGAGTTCGTTTAAGGATTGCAGGTTTTAGGCAGCCTGGGCAATTTACCGCTTTCTGCACGCCAAGTGCCCATTTTACTTTTCTGTCTGTACGCAAGTGCCCATTTTACTTTTCTGTCTGCACGCCAAGTGCCCATTTTACCTTTTCCGTCTGCACGCAAGTACCCATTTTACCTTTTCTGTCTGCACGCAAGTGCCCATTTTACCTTTTCTGTCTGCACGCAAGTGCCCATTTTACCTTTTCTGTCTGCACATCAGTGTTCATTTACTGTTTTCGCATCGACACGAAAGCGTCCATCTTCCCAAAAAAAAAACAAAAAAACAAAAAAGAAAAAAAAGAGAAATTCGGGTTTCTCTAAGTAGACAAAATTGGTATAATTTCTGAATTCTTTATTCCTATTTTATCTTCAAAATATGTCTCGGCCAATTCATATTTCTTGATAAAATCCGAATAAAGAGGGGCAGCTGTCCTACCCCAATTTTGTCCGCCTTCTTTTAGTCACTTGTTTTATTTAATTTGTATTTTGAGTAGTTAGAATAGCGTCTTTTTTAATTTAAGCCAATTTCAATTATCCGTTCAATTAAGCCGAAATACCGTTACTTAAGCTAGGCATGCGCGCGAGTGATCGATCTTTTCGCGCATTCTTCAGTTTAATCTTGATATTTGGGCCTAGTTGAACCTAAGTGGGCTTATTTAAGTCGCTTTTTTCACTATTGGGCTTATCATTTTGATTTGGGCCTACAAACGTGGTTCCGATTCATTTTTTTTTAGTATTTATCATTTTTTTAGTAGTTCATAGTCCAAAAATGTCAAATATTTTTTTATTACAATTTAGGAGTGTTTAGAGTCCAAAATGTCCAAAAATACAAAAAAATATATAGAAAACGAAAATTACAAAAAAGAAAAGCATCTTCTATATTTGGCTAAATGTTATAGTCTCTTTTATCAATTTTTTTTCTTTTTTCACCAAAGAAGTTGCTGCACCACCTGCTCTTATGAGCCATGCCAGCAAACATCAAATAAGGAAATAAAGAAGGGTCAAAGAGAGAATCAGAAAAAGCAAGAGATGCAGCATCATAGACTTAGACTTTGAGAGGTACATTTCAAGAGATTCTAGCTGGCAAAAACAACAAAGAATCAAAACTGAAACTCTATGAAAGGGAGAAACGAAAATCAGAAAAGGGAGGGAGGGGAACTGTGAGAGCCAGGGGAACAAAAAAAAAGAAGGGAAGTTAATTAATTAACCACAAGACACCAACACACAGGGAGGGGAAGGAAAACAAAGAAGAAGCAAAAAAAGAGAAAAGGGAGTTGGGGAGAAACACAGAAAAAACAAACACAGAGGAGAGGGGACAAGGAAAATAAAATGAGAAACAAAGCCAAAACTACAACCACACAACAACAACCACCATAGCCACCTCCTACAACCACAACAACAATCACCATGGCCACCTCCTACAACCACCACTACACTCTCCATCTCTTTCGCGCCACCCCCCTCTTCTTCGCGCACCACCACGCCCCCTCTCTCTCCACCGCCTCACGCCTCTCCTCTCTCCCCATTCTCGGCCTTCCTTTCTTCATTTTTGTTTTCCCCTCTCTCTCTTCGTTTCTCTTTCTCTCTCTCCTCTCTCAATTTTTTTTCCCTCCTCTGGTATTGTATTGCTGCGGCTGGAGGGTGATGGTAAAATGATTTTAGTTTTAGGTTAACTCTCATGGGCCTTAGGTGGTAGTCCATTAGTTTCTGTTTTTTATTTTTCTTTCAGTTTACCTTTTTACACCCCATGTTTTAGCCCACACAGCCCCTACATTAGCCCAATACCTCAAAAAACAAAACTGGGCCTCCTGTAGAATAAAAAACGAGTTGGGTCAGCTTTCCACACCTCCCATTTTCATTATGCACCCATTTTATTTATTTACACCCTTATTCATTTATTTCACCCCCTTTTTTATTTTACACCCCTATTTACTCATTTCACTCCCCATTTTTATGAAGCGAACCCCCCCCCTTTGTTTTACTCACATACAACCCCATTTTGCTTTTTTTTATTATTATTTTATTTTCTTAAAAGCCCATAGTGCTATTTACACCCTTTGTTTTACTTCAACATCCCCCTCATCATTCTTGCATTCTTCTCAAAGATTCATCTCCAAATCTCTAGAATCAAGCTCAAAGTTGAAGGTTAAAGAGTAAATTCAAGTGGTTTAGCACTCATTCATCTTATTTCTTGCTTATTTAGCTTGGAGTTAAGGTATATTCTTGAATCTTAGCATCATCATCAAAGTTTTAGCATCAAAAGTATAGATCGTCAATTTGTTTTTGCATACTAAGCATTTCATTACATTTAGAGTTACATCTTATGTAAATATGTTAGTATAATTGTTGGTGTTGAAGGAAAAATGCATCTCAATCATTAATATTTTGGATCCCGGCTACTCTTTTGAATTCATTTATGCCTATCACTTCCTTGTCTACTCTCATGCGGAATCATTAGTACTTGGATAGGCTCATTCCTTACATTGCATCTTCCACAAGATGTGCACTTAGATTCCCTTGTGTTTTGTAGAAATATTGGAGCATGGTTCTCGCCTAGCATCTTCCATTAGATGTGCATTTAGGTCCAATCTTGCCTACTCTTGCATTTTTGCTTAACGCCCAATTCAAGTTCCTTCTTTGGCTATTTATGTGTTGTGGTTTAACAGGTATAGTCTAGGCTAGTATTTGCTCAAGAATTCAAATGAGATTAATTGCAAGTTATGACCATGTTGTTGTTTGCCTAAGGATTCAATTTCAATGATTGTGCCATGCTTGAATCTCCAAATCTTTTTGCATTCGTTGTTTCTCTTTTCTAAATAGCTCAGCATGAAAATGGTAATTAGTGACGATCACCCATAACCTTTGTTAGTTTGATTGTCCTAAGAGCCTTAGCTTCAAAAAAAAGATGTCCCAAAACAAAAAGACTTTCATTTTCAAGGCTCGTTAGAACTACGTCGCTTTGATTCCCATTTGGGATACGTAGGAGCGAGTCACATTCTCGTCAAGCGCAACCATAAAAAGTTTAGCATTTGCATAACGAAAAGAAAGGAGTTATTTTCGTAACAAAAAAGAATCACTTTCGCAAACCAAGATCATTTTCAGAACAAAAACCTTTTTCCTTTCTAAAATCATTTTCAACCCATCGTCGCTAGTGGTTAATCAGAACCCTTGTTCGTCTAGCCATTGGTGGCGATGTCTTTTTCCCAAAAGAACAACAAGCGGTGATCACTCATAACCTTTGTTAGTTTGATCATTCGTGCCAATCAATCTCTTTCGAAAACCCCTTTCAAAAGAACAAATAAAAACGAGTCGCTACAAATAGTCAATCAGAACCTTTGTTCGTCTGACTGGCGGTAGTGACTCTCACTTTCAAGAGTACTTAGCAGTGATTACCCATAACCTTGGTTAGTCTAATCATTCACTAAATGCTCGCCCTATTTCGAAAACTCACTAAAAAGATAAAAGACAATAACCTTTTTCAGGACAAAGAAGAACTACGTAGCTTTGAGTTCTCCATCGCACCGGGAGATACGTAGGAGCGGGCCTCGTCCCGTCAAGCGTTTTTTTTTCTAAAAACCCATTCTTCCCCCTTTCCTTTTTTCATAATAAATAAAGATTTTCATTAAGAATTTTTCAATAAGAAGTAGAGAGGCAAAATTAAGTATTTTCATGTCAACACACTAAAACCACACATTTAATTAAAGGTTCCCTCTCAGTAGAGAGGACGTGTGGGGTGCTAACACCTTCCCTGCGCGTAACCGACCCCCGAACCCTATTCTCTAGTTTCGCAAGATCAATCGCTTTCCAAAAAAGGTTTTCCTAATATTTTCCTTAATAAATATTGGTGGCGGCTTCATTGTCTTAGGAAAAGTTGTGAACGAGAAAGGTTCTCCCTCGGGAACTTTTTCGGGCGCAACAGCTGGCGACTTCACTGGGGACTAAAAAGAAAAACATTTTTAAAAGTGGGTCAAGCCTAATTAATTAAGTGTGTTGGTTTGTGGGATTGATTTGAACATCTTGCTTTGCCTCTATTCTTCCTCTTTTTCATAAGCATGTTGCATCCATATGCATTCTTCTTCTATGTTTGCTCTTGTTTAAAATAATAGATAGTTACTTCTATTGTTGTCGGCTCCCTAGATTAGTGCATTGTTGTCGGCACCCTAGATTAGTTGTATTTGATTGGTATTGAACCCTAGGGTAGACGACATGTTATTGCTTTCTATTGTCTGGACTGTTCTGGATTTTCATTTGCAGGTGGGGTAGTTTTTTAAGGAAATGCCCTTCGCACACACACACTTGTACCTTGAGGCTATATGATTAGAGAGAGAGACCATAACCCAGGTCTATTAGGATACCATAGGATGAGTGGATTCGAGTAGTGGGAGCCCATCGGGACCTTTGTCCATTTGGCTACTCGCGAAAGTTTCAATCAGAGTTGCGCTCTTTTATGATGCTTCGTATCTAGCAGTTTGCTGTATTTACGAGGATTTTCATGAGAGGGACTGTGGCTCTGATGGCCTTTGTGAGGGTGTGAATAGAGCTACATGAGAAGATTATCCCCAAAGTGCCTTAGATCATAGGTTCAACCCCCTTTTAGGTCACAAGGGCTTCCCAAATTGTGTGTTGCATTGTTGCATTTCGTCCAGTTAATTTTTCCCTCAAAGATTTTCAAAAATAAAAAAAAGAGATATGATTTTCCCTTAAACACCTATATGAGGTGGCATATACTGTGAAAGTTTTCTAAATTCCGCCTGTGAATACCCTCCTTATGCAGAAACCTCAAAAAAAAGAAGAAGTATCTTGCATCCTGCATCATTGCATCATTGCATCATTACATCATTGCGTCATTTGCATTAAATAAAGTTCCAATTTTGAAACAAATTATTCATCTTGCATAAAAATGAAAAAACAATTATCATCTTCATAGCTTAAGCATTTCGTTCATAATCAAAAAAGAGGAAAAAGCTCCTCGCCAAGTTCAGCCAAAACATGGCATTCATGCATAAGCATTATTTCAAAAAAAGACCCAGTAGAACTACGTAAGCTTTGATTCCTCATTACAATGGGGATACGTAGGAGCGGGTCATACCCCGTCAAGCGCATTTTTCTAAAACCTTTTTTTCCAATAAATCATTTGCATCTCCAAATAATTTTCAAAATCATGTTCCAAAACTAAAAATCAAAAAAAAAATGAAAAGTTTCCAATGCATGCATCTTCTCTAAACAAAGAAAAAATAGAAAAGCTCTTCATGTAAAAGCTCAATGAGTAAAAGTGCACCTTCGAATGACGAAGGGTAATATCTCAAATTTGTTTGTGCACTACAAATTTGAGATGTTACTCTACGGTATCGGGGCACTTTGACCCTATCAAGTGGGGTTTGTTTTCAAATAAGAAAATACGTTTGAGTTAACCAAATGTCGAAGCATTTCAGTATATCGCGTGAAGTATTGAGTCAGGATCCACTCAATGTTTCATGCAACGACAATTGGTTGCCTCACATCATCATTTGCATACATCCTTGCATTACATAAAACAAAATTTTCAAAAAAGGCAAAAAGCAAAACTTTCAAAAAAATCTTCATAGTCTTTTCTTTTACCGGGCTACATGAGGTGATGTTCCCAAAATTTTAGTCACCAAACTCGAAAAATGTTTTCATCTTATTTTTCATATGCATGTCAAGTCGCATTATCGCCGTCATTTTCATATAAAGACATCATTTGCATGGCATAAAACAAAAACTTGATAAAATTCATACATGCATTTTTCTCAATCTCATTTAGGTTTGTCAAGAGTGCATTCTCCGCACGTGTGCGTTTCCATTCACTAAGGCTTTTTCCCCTAGTTTTCTCGAAAGATCCAAAAATCGTGTCTTATTAGGAGCGCGTCTCATGCATTATTGTTGTCCTTTTTCACACATCATGAAAAATAATACATTAACCTCTCAATTTGCATGCATTTCCATTCAATAAAAACCATGTCTTCCCACGCATGTTTTTTTTGTGAGTATCATTCATTTCGTCGCACAAAAATGAAAACAAGAAAGCATCTCATTCATAATCATGAATAAAAATCATCATCAAATTTATTCAAAATGTAGCATTCATGCACCATTTCATTAACCTCATCACTTTGGTTCAAATACATCATTCCTCCATACATGCATCTTTCAAAAAAGGAAGGGGCATTGGCATTTCATACTTTGCCTTGCCTCTAAAAAAAATCATCATTTAAAAAAAAGCATCATTCCTGCATCTTTCATCATTCAAAAGAAAAAGGGGGCATCGGCATTTCATATCTTGTCTTGCCTGTATAAAAATCATTTTGAGAAGAAGCATCATTCTTGCATCATTCATCATCCAAAGATGCACTGGCATTTCATATTTCGTCTTGCATAAAAAGAAAGCATCAAAAAGAAAAAACTTTTAGAATAATCACACTTTTCAAGTGAATATGCTTTCATACATTTCATTTTCATCATGTATACATCATAATGTTTTCATCCATGCATTGCATACAACAAAAATGTTGTGATGAGAGACGAGATGTTCTTACAAAGTAATCTTTCCTTTTTGGAAAAGTTTACCCTCGCTCATTTGCAAACTCAAGGTGTTCCAAGGCACTCAGTTTTTCACATCAATAGCTCATTTGTATTTCCTTCAAAAAAGGGCATTACATCTCATCCATTCCATGATAAAAGACTGAAACAGTTCATCAAAAAGTTTTTTATATCATGTTTTAACCAATATGAAGCGTTCTTCTAGTAAGCATGTATGCCACGTGCAGTGTCTCTTGTTTGAGTCAGTCAATTTCCTTCATTTATCACCATTCCCCATCCAAGTCTAATCCCGCCCCGTCCACCCATAAAGCGCATATTCCCTCCTATTAGTGCATACTTGACTTTTTGGTTCATTCTCACTAACACTTTAAGTCCTCCATGCTGGGGCAATTCTGTGATCACTAATTTTCCTTGTCGGTATCATATTCCTTTAGTGCAAATCTTTCTAAAAAATATATAATAAATAAAAAGATAAAATAAGCTCGCTAGGTTGAAAACCCGCAAAGGGCGGCCTAGGCAAAAAAGAGCGCCCGGTGGATTGAAAACTCGCAAAGAGCGGTCCAGACAAAAATTAGGGTAAAAGAGCAAACACATGAAGATAGATAAATTATTGTCCTAAAGTTAAGTCTTACAGAAATAAGCAATCAGGATTTGAAATTTGGCCATCCCTCCATACCCTCAAGAACCTAAAGTCCCAGAAAGTCCATTTCCTACCCCTCTTAAGCCAAAGATTCAAAATCACAAAAATACCCTTTGTTACCCATCTTAAGCCAAGAAAAGCCCAAGATATCCCCATCACTCTGGACGAGGGTTAATTCCACATCAAAGATGGCATATCATTCTCACCCAAGTCAAAAGGAAAGGGAAATCCACAAAAGGAGGGGAATAACAAAGTTTCAAGAAGGAGAATCCCAAAAAAAAGAAAGGAAGACAAAGGGAGTATAAGTTAAGAGTCAATACATTTTGTCATGAAGCATAAGAGCTCCCCTTCAAATAGGCCCTCAGATTCAATGGGTTCAATCACTTCCCCTTTCAAAAAAGCCCTCAATTCATTGGGTTCAATCATTCCTCCTTTCAAAAAAGCCCTCAATTCATTGGGTTTTGCCATCTCTTCTTTCATAAAACCTTCAAACACCTCATTGGGTACGACCACCCCCAAACACCTCATCAAACTTAATAACCATCTTCTTCACAAATCATTGACCATCGGCCAACACCGAATAAGACCCATACTCCCCATCAACCCCAAACACTTCATTAAGCTCAATCATCCCCTTCTCCACATCACAACCCTAAAAAGTTCATTCCGATCAACGACTAATTGCCTTCGTTTTCTCAAGTTTTAATTTTAGGACAAATAAGTTTATCTATTTGTACGTGTTTGCTCAAAAAAAAAACAAACAAGCAGAAAAAAGAAAGCTGCTCAAAAAGAAAAAAACAAACAATCAAGAAAAAGGAAAGTTGGTAAAAAAGAAGAAGGACTTGCACTCCAAGATGCATTCGTGTTGCATTAAAACAAGGTCTAGTGGTCACCAAGTGGAGCCTCTCATCATACTAAAAAGTCAAAACTTTCATTGCATTTGAGTTGTTCTTAAAGAAAACCAAAAGTGTGTACTAGTGGGCATTCCCTTCACCTCTCACTCCACTCAACTTTGGGGAGTTTTGTTCATTGCCCACCCCATTCATATATCACCCTCAGTTCATAACCATCACCATAACTCTGTCGCCCTTCACAACCACACTCAAAGAAACCATTTGAAATGTCATTCGAAAGTGGAACAAGCGCGTTCCCATTTCCTTCACCTCATTCATTCCTACAAAACCTCATCGGGGCAATCTCTCAACTCACTATCCTAAACAAGGCCTTGTCATTATAATTGGGGTAGCTTTGTCCTTGTTATGACTGGGGCAACATCAAACTTTATGGGTTGAGACAAAATCTCTTTTGATCCACCTTCCCTTTCAAAAGCCGAAGCATTCCCAATTCATCATCTTCTACGCCCCTAATTGTTGTCACCACTAGACAGGGGCAAACTATTCACTCATCAAAGACCTGAATTGGGGCAATCTTGTATCTCTAGATCCCTCATGAGCTTCGGCAATAACCATGTCGGTCATTCCTTCACTTGCCATAAATGTCCATGTCCTAAACCAATTCCAAGTTAACTGACTCATTCATTCACATCTGCACTCCTATGCATGCTTAGCTAGACAATGCTTCAAAAGAGAGAAGCACAAGTTGTTTACGTGATATCTAAAACTCAGTCATCAGGGAAAGAAAGAGAAGACAAGTGAGGTTGTTTGTAAATAAAAACCTTGAGAACACCTGGAGTTTGAATCGAATTCAATTTTTCAACAGAATGGTCAATAGTCATCTCAACTCCCTGCATTCAAAGTCTCGCATCTCATCATCACTAAAATGTCTACCTCATGCATCTAGGCATCTCAATCTATTCATTATAGGCATATGCATCGAAAGCATTACATTTGCATCTTCACATTTTGTGCATTCATCACATAGCAAAAAGAAAAACGTTCCACGTCAGTTGCACCATATTAATACTTGCATTTCATAGAGGAAAATAGCTAAAGAAGAAAAAGCAGAAATCTTTTCATTGCATTGGCATCATATTAATGTTCGCACTTCATAAAAAGGAAAAGAACAAAATCATTCCATGTCATTCACCATTCCACAAGATACTAATCATTGCATGCACCATTGCATCATCAAAATTCTTCAGACCATTAGATCAATACGGACATATGTTGACCCATAAAGCAGACCTTTGCGTCCATAATTCGAAGCTACTCCCTTGATCCCAAGCGATCCTCATTTCATGTCTTCTCATTCATTGCTTTTTCATTAACACATCCAGTGTTGGCTCTCACTTGCAAACTCCAAAAAAAAAAAACAACAAAAAGAACAGAAACATTCCTTGTCATCCAGAATTCCATATCATTCAGCATTCCTTTGTCATTCAATCATCAAACATTAAAGCGGTGCATTTGCATCATATTAACGTTAGCATTTCCATAAAAGAAAAAGAACAAAAATCATTGCATCAAACATCAGAGCATTGCATCATATTAATGTTTGCATTTCATAGAAGAAGCAAAAAGAAACAAACAGAAGTTAGAACAGGAGCATTCCATTCATCAAAGCATCAATCACCGCATACACTTGCATTCAAACACCAAAGCATTATGTTGATATTTGCATTTCATAAACTACAAAGAAGAAGCAGATACAAAAGAACAAAAGCATTCCATAATATTCAAGACATCAATCATGGCATATGTCTGCATTACATGTGTCATTCATTGCATTGCTAAGCAAAATGCGGATGAACACAAGATGTCAATCCTCATGCCTAGTTCTAAGAATCAGCACTTCAAGTGTCAATCTAATTCTCAAGTCAGTCATCCTGGACTTGTCAGTCTCAAAATCTCATTCCCAGTCACTGCTTCAGTTCGGAGTTTAAATGCCCTCGGGTCCCAAGTGGTTCAATAAAAGAACGCTAAGTGTTCATCCCCATTTACTGTTTTCTCTTCAGCACGCCAAGTGTTCATTTACTGCTTTCTCATCAGCATGCCAAGTGTTCATTTACTGCTTTCTTTCTAGCAAACCAAGCATTCAACATCATTGCATCAGACATCAAATCAAGTCTCAAAATACAAAATCATTTTCAATAAATAAGAGGACTAAGTCGAATGTACATTCGAAATAGCCATCACGATAGGACACTTGAATTGATCACTCAAGAATCCTAAGGTCCCTATGCCAAAAAAAAAGAAAATAAACAAAAACATTCAGTGTCGTCTACGGCATAGTAATGTTTGCATTCCATAGAACAAAAAGAACCAAAATTCACCATCCCATCAAACTTCAAAGCAATATAGTTGCATCACATCAATACTTGCAAAGAAAGCTAAAGCATCCCATGTCATTCATCATTTCATGTTATTCATCAGCAATATTCACATTTCATAGAAAAAAGGCAAAGAAGAAAAAGTTTTCCATTACATGTCATCTGCCATTTCATCAAAACACAAGAGCATTACATATCATCAAACACCAAAATTTTGCATTCGCGTACCCATGATTCTTAAAAGAGCAAAAAAAGAGAAGCCAAAAAAGAAAAGAAAAGAGAAAAGAGAGAAACAGAAAGAGAGAGAAAGAGAAAGAAAAGAGAGAAGCAGAAAAGAAAAGAAAGAAAGGAAAGAAAAGAGAGCGCTCAGGCGCGCATTGCGGAGTGGAGCCCAGAGAGATCATCGCTCCCTTCTACCCAGGTCTCACATCGTGTACGAGCAACGCGATGGAACGCAGCCCCATGTGAGGTTCAACGGAACAGTTGTATCAAGCCTAAGATACAGTGGACGCCATGCATTGATCTGTATATCAGTTCCGGAGCTGATAACGATCCCCCCGGTCGCTCGAAAAGGCCAACAGGAAGAGCGTGCTCCTCAAAGCCACGTGCAAACTCGGATTCGTCAAGAGTTCATTTAAGGATTGCAGGTTTTAGGCAGCCTGGGCAATTTACCGCTTTCTGCACGCCAAGTGCCCATTTTACTTTTCTGTCTGTACGCAAGTGCCCATTTTACTTTTCTGTCTGCACGCCAAGTGCCCATTTTACCTTTTCTGTCTGCACGCAAGTACCCATTTTACCTTTTCTGTCTGCACGCAAGTGCCCATTTTACCTTTTCTGTCTACACGTCAGTGTTCATTTACTGTTTTCGCATCGACACGAAAGCGTCCATCTTCCCAAAAAAAAAACAAAAAAAAAAGAGAAATTCGGGTTTCTCTAAGTAGACAAAATTGGTATAATTTCTGAATTCTTTATTCCTATTTTATCTTCAAAATATGTCTCGGCCAATTCATATTTCTTGATAAAATCCGAATAAAGAGGGGCAGCTGTCATATCCCAATTTTGTCCGCCTTCTTTTAGTCACTTGTTTTATTTAATTTGTATTTTGAGTAGTTAGAATAGCGTCTTTTTTTAATTTAAGCCAATTTCAATTATCCGTTCAATTAAGCCGAAATACCGTTACTTAAGCTAGGCATGCGCGCGAGTGATCGATCTTTTCGCGCATTCTTCAGTTTAATCTTGATATTTGGGCCTAGTTGAACCTAAGTGGGCTTATTTAAGTCGCTTTTCTCACTATTGGGCTTATCATTTTGATTTGGGCCTACAAACGTGGTTCCGATTCGTTTTTTTTTAGTATTTATCGCTTAATGGGTCTATTTCTTCTATTTGGGTTTCATTCTAAGCACTTTTGTTCAGTCGGGCCCATTTTCGTTTTGTGTTTGGCCCAACTTCTTAGTTCTTTTTTTTAGTATTCTTTATTTGCCTTTTTAACTTATTTTGAGTAGTTCATAGTCCAAAAATGTCAAATATTATTTTTATTACAATTTAGGAGTGTTTAGAGTCCAAACTGTCCAAAAATACAAAAAATATATATAGAAAACGAAAATTATAAAAAAGAAAAGCATCTTCTATATTTGGCTAAATGTTATAGTCCCTTTTATCAAATTTTTTTCTTTTTTCACCAAAGAAGTTGCTGCACCATCTGCTCTTATGAGCCATGCCAGCAAACATCAAATAAGGAAATAAAGAAGGGTCAAAGAGAGAATCAGAAAAAGCAAGAGATGCAGCATCATAGACTTAGACTTTGAGAGGGACATTTCAAGAGATTCTAGCTGGCAAAAACAACAAATAATCAAAACTGAAACTCTATGAAAGGGAGAAACGAAAAACAGAAAAGGGAGGGAGGGGAACAGTGAGAGCCAGGGGAACAAAAAAAAGAAGGGAAGTTAATTAATTAACCACAAGACACCAACACACAGGGAGGGGAAGGAAAACAAAGAAGAAGCAAAAAAAGAGAAAAGGGAGTTGGGGAGAAACACAGAAAAAACAAACACAGAGGAGAGGGGACAAGGAAAATAAAATGAGAAACAAAGCCAAAACTACAACCACACAACAACAACCACCATAGCCACCTCCTACAACCACAACAACAATCACCATGGCCACCTCCTACAACCACCACTACACTCTCCATCTCTTTCGCGCCACACCCCTCTTCTTTGCGCACCACCACGCCCCCCTCTCTCTCCACCGCCTCACGCCTCTCCTCTCTCCCCATTCTCGGCCTTCCTTTCTTCATTTTTGTTTTCCCCTCTCTCTCTTCGTTTCTCTTTCTCTCTCTCCTCTCTCAAATTTTTTTCCCCTCCTCTGGTATTGTATTGCTGCGGCTGGAGGGTGATGGTAAAATGATTTTAGTTTTAGGTTAACTCTCATGGGCCTTAGGTGGTAGTCCATTAGTTTCTGTTTTTTATTTTTCTTTCAGTTTACCTTTTTACACCCCATGTTTTAGCCCACACAGCCCCTACATTAGCCCAATACCTCAAAAAACAAAACTGGGCCTCCTGCAGAATAAAAAACGAGTTGGGTCAGCTTTCCACACCTCCCATTTTCATTATGCACCCATTTTATTTATTTACACCCTTATTCATTTATTTCACCCCCTTTTTTATTTTACACCCTATTTACTCATTTCACCCCATTTTTATGAAGCGAACCCCCCCCCTTTGTTTTACTCACATACAACCCCATTTTGCTTTTTTTTTATTATTTTATTTTCTTAAAAGCCCATAGTGCTATTTACACCCTTTGTTTTACTTCAACATCCCCCTCATCATTCTTGCATTCTTCTCAAAGATTCATCTCCAAATCTCTAGAATCAAGCTCAAAGTTGAAGGTTAAAGAGTAAATTCAAGTGGTTTAGCACTCATTCATCTTATTTCTTGCTTATTTAGCTTGGAGTTAAGGTATATTCTTGAATCTTAGCATCATCATCAAAGTTTTAGCATCAAAAGTATAGATCGTCAATTTGTTTTTGCATACTAAGCATTTCATTACATTTAGAGTTACATCTTATGTAAATATGTTAGTATAATTGTTGGTGTTGAAGGAAAAATGCATCTCAATCATTAATATTTTGGATCCCGGCTACTCTTTTGAATTCATTTATGCCTATCACTTCCTTGTCTACTCTCATGCGGAATCATTAATACTTGGATAGGCTCATTCCTTACATTGCATCTTCCACTAGATGTGCACTTAGATTCCCTTGTGTTTTGTAGAAATATTGGAGCATGGTTCTCGCCTAGCATCTTCCATTAGATGTGCATTTAGGTCCAATCTTGCCTACTCTTGCATTTTTGCTTAACGCCCAATTCAAGTTCCTTCTTTGCCTATTTATGTGTTGTGGTTTAACAGGTGTAGTCTAGACTAGTATTTGCTCAAGAATTCAAATGAGATTAATTGCAAGTTATGACCATGTTGTTTGCCTAAGGATTCGATTTCAATGATTGTGCCATGCTTGAATCTCCAAATCTTTTTGCATTCGTTGTTTCTCTTTTCTAAATAGCTCAGCATGAAAATGGTAATTAGTGACGATCACCCATAACCTTTGTTAGTTTGATTGTCCTAAGAGCCTAAGCTTCAAAAAAAAAGATGTTTTCATACGCATAAGCTACTAGTGATAATCACCCATAACCTTCGTTAGTTTGATTATCATGAATGCTTTCAATTTCAAAAGATATTTTTCCTAAGTATCGAAGTCATAGCAAGTGCTAGTGATGGCCACCCATAACCTCTGTTAGTTTGGTCATCATGAAGGCTTTCATTTTTCGAAAGAGATTTTTACATGCACTCAAATGGGCTCTAGTAATGGTCACCCATAACCTTTGTTAGTTTGATCATTATGAACGTCCTTTACTTTTCAAAACCAAAACAAAAAGACTTTCATTTTCAAGGCTCGTTAGAACTACGTCGCTTTGATTCCCATTTGGGATACGTAGGAGCGAGTCACATTCTCGTCAAGCGCAACCATAAAAAGTTTAGCATTTGCATAACGAAAAGAAAGGAGTTATTTTCGTAACAAAAAAGAATCACTTTCGCAAACCAAGATCATTTTCAGAACAAAAACCTTTTTCCTTTCTAAAATCATTTTCAACCCATCGTCGCTAGTGGTTAATCAGAACCCTTGTTCGTCTAGCCATTGGTGGCGATGTCTTTTTCCCAAAAGAACAACAAGCGATCATCACTCATAACCTTTGTTAGTTTGATCATTCGTGCCAATCAATCTCCTTCGAAAACCCCTTTCAAAAGAACAAATAAAAACGAGTCGCTACTAATAGTCAATCAGAACCTTTGTTCGTCTGACTAGCGGTAGTGACTCTCACTTTCAAGAGTACTTAGCGGTGATTACCCTTAACCTTGGTTAGTCTAATCATTCACTAAATGCTCGTCCTATTTCGAAAACTCACTAAAAAGATAAAAGACAAAAACCTTTTTCAGGACAAAGAAGAACTACGTAGCTTTGAGTTCTCCATCGCACCGGGAGATACGTAGGAGCGGGCCTCGTCCTGTCAAGCGTTTTTTTTTTCTAAAAACCCATTCTTCCCCCTTTCCTTTTTTCATAATAAATAAAGATTTTCATTAAGAATTTTTCAATAAGAAGTAGAGAGGCAAAATTAAGTATTTTCAAGTCAACACACTAAAACCACACATTTAATTAAAGGTTCCCTCTCAGTAGAGAGGACGTGTGGGGTGCTAACACCTTCCTTGCGCGTAACCAACCCCCAAACCCTATTCTCTAGTTTCGCAAGATCAATCGCTTTCCAAAAAAGGTTTTACTAATATTTTCCTTAATAAATATTGGTGGCGGCTTCATTGTCTTAGGAAAAGTTGTGAACGAGAAAGGTTCTCCCTCGGGGACTTTTTCGGGTGCAACACACCGGTGATCAAGTCCCGGCCAGTAAGGGCACGGCTCCAGTGGATAACCATGTCGAAGTGGTCGCTGGAAGAGGGGTCCAAGCCTTGAGGGATAAAAACCCATCGGGGGCCGAGGCCTTTCTCCAGGATCAGGCACCATTCAAAGTCCTTGGGGTCCATGTCCAGCAGGACACGGAGCGTTTCCACACGCTCCATAGGCAGATTAGGGGTAGCAGCAAGAACACATCCCAGGACATCAGAAGAATCCGTAGACAAGCCAGGGAAGAAGTTCATAAAGTAAAGTTGTGCCCAGAGTTGCAGAAACCAGATAGGACCCTCGGCCTTGGAGTAGACGCCCTGTCTTCGACTTGCGTTAAAAAGCTGTCCATTCTTTTGTAGAGGAGAGCTAGGAAGAAAGGACCCCAGGTATACTGTCGACCGGTCTGTAGCAATTGGACGAAGACGGAGAGTTCTTTGACGACACCAAATGACTTGGTGCTGTAGAAGAATTTGTTGAAGAAGTACATTAGGAAGGCATGATGCTCCCCATCAGTAACCGGCCTGGAGGGCTTAACGTTCTTGACTAGAATATTCGAGAAGGCCGAAGCATAGGATTTTGGGAGTTCGACGCCCAGGAAATCAGGATCGGCATGGACCTCACTACCGCCGGCGGGAAGCCCGAGAATGGCGGCCACGTCTAGCAGCGTGGGGGTTAGAATGCCCCAGGGGAACACGAAGGCATTCACAGTAGTTGACCAGAAGCCCATCAAGGGAAAAAGGAGATCGGTGTTGTGAGAAACTTCTTGGGTTGATACCAAATCATGTCGTGGATTCCCTAAGCCATCCACGCCTCACCCTTTTGTTTGACCAATCGGGCCACCCAGTTGTTGTACTCAGGGTTTCTCTTCGGCCACCCCCAGATATCGTGGAACATGGCCTCAGCGTTGAACCAAGAAGTTTTGAGGGGGAGATTGCAGGAACCAAAATGCCATTGGAAGACCCCAAAACCGTGGTCGGCGTTAGAGGCAGTAGGGCGAAGAACGGTTAGAGGACCGAAGGTAGAAAAGATATATGAAGAAGCAGAACCACCCTGGGGAGAGGGAGTGACGGAGGAATAAGCTTGGTTGCTTGCAGCCATGGTTGGTAGAAAATGGTCTGAGTAGAAGAAGGAATGCAGAGGAATCGTTTGAGGGCAGGGAAGAATGAAGCGAACCGAGGCGACCTTGTGAACTGTTGCGATGCCTTTTCGATTCGCGTGAAGCGAACCGCCAAGTGTCACATAGTGACAGTTAGCCGCTTCAACCATCGCATCAAGTCATATCAAGGGATTTTGTACCATCAGTCACGTCCTCACGGCCATATGACAACACAAAAAGGGGGGCAATTGTTAACACCTAAAATAAATTAAGTTGTGGGCCGAGGGTGGAAAGTCAGAGTTAAGAGGAGACCATAGCACCGAGTGTTTGTGTTCGTGTGTTCTAGTCGCAATATCAGTGCAAGTATACACGTCGTACAAGTAATAAAGTGGATAAAAAGTAAGAGATCGTTCCCACGAGGATTGATTTACTTTCAAAGTTCAAGTCTTCAAAACACAAGTGAAACAAGTAATAAATCGGCACTAAAAGTTGGTATCAAGACTAAGAACGTAGATAAAGCAAGTAAACAAGAAGGGGTTGTGAATATGGAAGAATATGAGTTGGATTGTTGCATGCAAGTAAATCTCCTCTTAGCCAGACGTTATAACGTTTACACGTTAATACGTACAAATGCTATGCTGTATAGACGTTATAACGTTTGAACGCTGTTGCAAAAGAGCTGTGCTTTTCAGTCACAAAACGTCAGAGCTTCAAGTACTAGAATTCCTATGTCTAGGTTCTAAGTAGGCCTACTCCTGTATTTTAAGTACCCACAGCATGTGTCCTATGAACTATTATCCATTCTATGTCTAGACTTAGATAAATATGCCTAAATGTCTTTAGTGCATCTTTTCATTCACATAAATCTTTGAGTTCTTTTCATAGACCATGTCTGTACCTATGAATCTACTTGTTTTAAGTGGCCAAGTTCAAAGCAAGTTTGGAAATATTAACATGCAAAGATTTAAAACGCATAAACATCAGTACTTCATAGCATTAAACTAGAGGTTCATTACATGCAAAACAACAACCCAACTACAAATGTTTAGCTCATGCTGAGCATCTTTACAGAAATAAGAGGAGTTAAAATCCAAATACCGTACGTAGAGAAAATGAGGCTAAACGCAAAAGATACGCCTAAGTAGCCTTCCTTCATGCACGCTGTAGAGACGTTACAAACGTCTGAGTTTCATAGTAATGGTTGCGAATGGAAATAAAAATTGGAGCTTGAGAAAATTCAGATGAAGAAGTCTGTGTCTAGAACTTCTTTTGAGAAACTCTCTCTCTGAAAATATGGAGGAAGGTGGATGATAAGTGGATTCTTTTATGATGATCAGTGATGCCTTTTCTTATAGCCAAGGAACAAAAGGGGTCACATGCTTGCTGATGTCATTCCCCACCTTCCAAGCTTGCTTGCGAGTTGACTCTGCTTCTGAAGTGACACCGCACTGCTACAGTGCGTCAGCCGCGTCAGCGCTGAAGAGAGAGAAGATCTTCTTTATTTCCAGATCTTTGACCATCATTACTTGCGCGCCAAAATGAGATATTACTTTCTTGCTCTGCTGCCCTTATTCAGACGTGATGAGGGACGTTGCCACGTTCAGCTTACTGCACACACACAAGAAGCATCAAAATGTTCACAAAGGCGCCAATTGGCGCCAAAATGCCTAGAATTTGTAACTTAGCCCCTTTCTAACTAAAAAGCAATAAACTAACAGAAACTTAATAGAAACAACCTACTATTTCCAGAGAACTTGCATGATTTAACTTTGAATAAGTATAAATAACTCATATAAATATGAGTTATCACACCCCCAAACTTAAACCATTGCTTGTCCTCAAGCAATCAAAACACAACATATGAAAAGATGCATGAAATTAAATACACCAGCAGTTTATACCCTGTTCATTCATTTGATCAAAAATTTTCCTCAAGGGGCTAATTCCTTCAGACTTACACTACACACTCACGCACCAATGCACAATTACATTCTAGATTCATTACTGCCCAAAGTGAGTGTGTGATCTCTGTATCAATTCTATTCCTAGCTAGGTTCAGAAGCTACCCTAGCTTATGAAAGAGTGGTTTCCATTATGGTGAGGGTATAACATTTTTCAAAACAAAGAGTAGGCTAACATTTTCACATAAGACATTAGGGTTATTTTAAGCACGACAAAGGGTCTTAATTGGATGCTAGGACTAGATTAGTGCAACTACTTTTCTGACTCACACAACACACACAGGACTGCAACCCCCTTATTACTGAGCAACTTTCATTTGATTCATTTCACTTTTTTTTTTTAACATTGAGGCGCCCAGTATTTGTTTTTGGGGAATTGCAGCGAACACAGAGAACATGTGGATTTTTCCACTTATTTGAAACACACACACTTTTTGGTCTTTTTGAAGTAGACGCTATAACGTTTGATAACACAGAACACAACACGAAAAAACACACGGCATACGTTATAACGTTACGGGCAGACGTTACAACGTTGCACACACACTACACAAGCACTAATCATCCTACAGTCTTTGCACCCAGCCTTAGTACAACCTGATATACCCCCAAACTTAGTTTCTACTGCTACTCTAAGTTTTTAATCAAGTTTTACCATCACCATAGTCAACCAAAACTAGCTTTTGCATCACATAGTCCCTAGCTAACTAGGTTTTCCTCAAAACAGAGTTTGTGTGGAAGCAGTAATCAATTCTATTCATCTAAGCATGCATCAGCTACTCACACAAATTCACACACAGTCATTCCTAGATTTAGCCCAAAGAGAAACATTTTTGATGATTAATAGAGTGGGGCAGTAAACTGATTTTGCATTTGATTTTATGCAAACACAAAACATAAAAATGATCCCCCCCCCCCAAACAGAAAGATGAGCAGTGTCCTCACTGCTCACTGATTTTGAAAAATGGAAGAGGAACATTCACACACAACAGAAACAAAACAAACTACTGACTACTAACTCTCTAGACGTTGTAACGTCTGGACAGTTATTTATTTGTACTGCAATTACAAACTATAACTATACTACTGCTAAAAAGAGGGCTAACTTACTTGTTCAGAGCGCCAGACCTGAGCCTTCCACTCTGTCTGGCTGGGATGCTTGCTTGCGCAGTCTTCTTTTTCTTTTCCTTCTTCTTCTTCTCTCCTTCACCATCACCAGCATCAATTGAGACTTTGGTTTCTTGGGGCATCTTTGCACTGCTCTCAGCAACTCTTTTCTTTGCTTCCTCCCATGCTTTCTGCTTTTCCAGTTCTGCAGGATTAATCTGCTGCTGCTCTTTGGGGTCCCCCTGGGCTTTTTCAACCTCTGGCTCTTGAGACGTTGGAACGTCTGCAGCTTTTTCTTTAGTAACAACAGCAGGAGCATTCTCTGAACCACTAGCAGCAACAAATGCTGCACTGGTAGCTGTTGCTGGCTTGTCTTTAGCAACTTCAGATTTCTTTCTTACCTGCAACTTTTGCCTTTTGGTTGCAGGAGCATCAGCCAGTTGTTCTTCTTCTTCACCATGTCTTGTTTCTTCACTTGCAGCAGCTAATTCACGCCTTTTCTTCTTCCCAAATGGACTCTAGGTGGGTACAGTCTTGAATCTTTGCTTTTTGGGTGGGGGAATGAGTTGTGGGTCTGGGTTACTTTCAACAGCAGTTGGTTCAGACGTTGCCACGTCTCCACTGGTTACTTCTTGAGTGGGTGGTTGTGAAGGTTCTTTAATTGGTTCAGGCTGAGTGGGGGTTGGTTGAGAAATGGGTTGATCTTGAGGTTGAGATTGTGGTGATTTGGGGATATTTTGGTCATCAGTGGCTTGTTCTTTAGGTGGAGGTTGGGGTTGTTTGGGTTTTGGTGATGGGGGTGTGGGCTTGGCTGGTTCTTTGACTGTTTGGGTTGGTGGAGAGTCAGCCTCAATATCAGTCTTATCACTAGAGCTTCCCTTCTCTTCAGAATGTGTTTCTTCCTCATCATCACTTAGGATTTCCCTACTCACCTTCTTTGATTCCTCTGCATCACTCTCACTGATGCTATCCAGATCAGCTGATTTGAGTTCTTCTTCCTCACTACTTACCTTCTTCTGCTTTTTCTTTGCTGGGCTCTTTCTTTTTGTGCTGGGTTTCTTGTTTTCTTGACTCTTTCCTTCTTTACTGCCCTGAGGTTCATTGTTGATAAGGGTATGTTGTCTTCATCTTCCTCTTGCATCCAATCTGGAAGTACTGGTTCTTCAATCACCATCTTACCTTTTGTTACCTGCGCATTTACCTTCTTTTGCCATTCAAACTGCTCCTTGACAAACTTGGCTAGGCTGTTTTGCTGGTCCACCAGACGTTGTAACGTCTGTGCATCAACTGACGTGGTAGCATCTGTAGCTCTCTGCCTAGCTTTGAACTTTGTAGAGAATGCCCCTTGGGGTTCCTCTCTTAGCTCAGAGGCTTCAATCTCCACTCCAGCCTCCATGCAGAGATCAGTGATTAAGCAGGGGAAGTATAGGTATCCATCCTTCCTGTTCTGCCATTTGTT